>CATKUM010000003.1:2022500-3222500 GCA_949786405.1 Onychomys arenicola
AGGGACATTCGAACCAGAGTTCCCATCCATGAAACACACTGTGCTTTGGAGTAAGAAGCATGCTCCTGATTTCAGTGTTTCCAATTGAGCAGAAACGGTGAGCGAGCTTGCTCCGAACAAAAGAACTGTGCTTCCTACACACACGGGCCATACCTAGATTAACTCTGCTTAGAAAACTGGTATGAACAGCAGCTCCGCTTACATCAAATGCACTGCAATGGCTGGTTAGAAACGGGTGAGCTCTGCGCACTGTGTATCTCCGTGTGAGCTCCAGAGTGACTGGGTTTTCGAGAATTGAACTTTTGCTTGTATGTCATCTGTGCACTGCTTAATCCCACATACATGCAGGGAGGGGAAGAAAGAAAAATAAAGAGAGAGAGAGAGAGAGAGAGAGAGAGAGAGAGAGAGAGAGAGAGAGAAGGAAAGGAACGAAGGAACAAATGAAGGAAAGAAGGAACCAAACCCCTCCAAAGAACTAAAAAAATATAAACAAACAAACAAACCTTGTGTGTGTGAGTGTTCCTTTTCTTCATGCATATGTAACCCACTCCCAGCTAGCTAGTGTACAGTTCTGTCCCAGGTGAGGAATATTCAAAATATATAGTGTTGGGGAACGTTCAGCCTAGTATTGGACCAGTGGTTGTCCAAAGGGTCCCCAGAGGAAGGAAACACTCATGGGGACAGTCTCACTCCTGGACAGCAGTCAGTAAGTGAGTGAGTGAATGAGTGCAGAACACATTGCTGGGACCTCTCTTGCATTAGTGATGATCCTCTTGGCAGTTTTAATGCTGCCCTTTTGTCCATCGTGCATGGGACAGATATGATCATTTCTGGGGTAGGGGAGATGATGGGGACGGACATTATTAGGCAGCTAGCCGATGCGTGTCAGGTATCTTGTCTGGAGATGCAAGCTCGATATTTGGCTAAGCTCACAAAATGATCATCGTTTTGTTTGTGAAAAACTTGGTTTGTGAATATGCTCGCTTTTGAAATGTATCAATAGGTACACTCATAGGAAAGTAACTCATCTGGTGATCAGGCACTTCATTTCTTCGAGACGCCACAGCAGTCCCTTCCCCGGGCTGCTTGCCGTGGCTGCACCGTGGCAACATATCGAGGTTAGAAAAAGGAAGGTGGCTCCAGCTAATACATTTATGGGATTTTAAGGTGATTCATTCCTTCCTTCCTTCCTTCCTTCCTTCCTTCCTTCCTTCCTTCCTTCCTTCCTTCCTTCCTTCGTTCCTTCCTTCCTTCCTTCCTTTCTTTTTCTTTTTCTGGTTTTCTTCGAGATAGGGTTTCTCTGTAGCTTTGGAGCCTGTCCTGAACTAACTATCTCTGTAGACCAGGCTGGCCTTCCTTGAACTCAAAAAGATCTACCTGCCTCTGCCTCCCGAGTGATGGGATTCCAGGCGTGTGTGCGCCACCTCCGCCCGGCAAAGCGCTTCATTCATTTCTGCTGCATGGCAAAGAGTTACCAGGAGATGAAAAACCAAACCAGCGTCCACTCTTGGAGAGACTGTCTCCACACCCCACAGCCACCCCGGCCCCAGCCCCAGCTCCACCCTCCACCTCCCAGGTCAATCAGACAGATCCCAGGAAATCTGTGGGTGCGAGGACTGACTCTAACCAACCAGTGTCTGGTCTGGAAAGAGGAGGGTCAACAAAGAGGAACCAAATTCCTCCAAGCTTCCAAAAGAAATCATCTGAGAAGGAAGTTCACTGTCTGTTATTCAGGAATGTTGCTCTTCCTGATAACACTCTTTCTGAAAGTGTACAGGACAGTGAGTGAGTTCTAAAACACGCCCACTGGGGCTGGAGAGATGGCTCAGAGGTTAAGAGCACTTGCTTGCTCTTCCAAAGGTCCTGCCTGAGTTCAATTCCCAGCAACCACATGGTGGCTCACAACCACCTGCAATGAGATTTGGTGCCCTCTTCTGGCCTGCTGGAATATGTACAGAAATACTGTCTACATAATCAATGAATAAATCTATCCAAACAAACACCAAAAAACCAAGCCCACTAACGTGGGGATTTGAGGGACCAATGAAATGAAAAGTCAACAAACAACCGAGTCCGGGTGAAAACGTATTCATTTTATTCCATTCCATTCCATTCCATTTATTTATTTATTTATTTATTTATTTATTTATTTATTTAAAGGATGCCGTGGAAAAGGGCAAGGGGGCAATGGTTGTAGGGGAGGAAATGTCTTCCTAAATTTCTTCTTTTGTATGGGAAATTCGTGACTTGCTTGGGGAAGGAGAGCAGTTGCAGTCAGGCCAGACCAGCTGTTGTGTAGTTAGTCTCAGAGGCAGTCGGATCCAGTCTGGATACAGAACAGAAGAAAGTAAATGGAATGAGTTGTTTCATTCGAACACTTCAAAATCTTAGGGACAGCCAGTGCCCTCCTCACCACAATGCTCCAATCTCAAAACCCAACACCCCAGTCTGTCATGAGTGTGCGACCACCTAGCCAGCCAGCCAGCCAGCCAGCCAGCACTGAACGATAGACAGATAGATAGATCAAAGTAGAAGGTCAGAAGGTGCTTTGCAGCTGGGTGTGTTGACAATCACCTTACTCCCAGAACCAGTGAGTGACATAAGATAAAATAAAAATCGGACAGACAGACAGACAGACAGCTGAGGAATGTGTGACTGACGGACTGACTGCCTGATACAAATCACAGCTCCTCTTACATAAGTGCTCTTTAGTTAATAGTGAGAATCGCGATTCGTTTGTGAACTATGTAAAATCATTTGATCCCAAAAATCACGTTGTTTACCAGAAAGGAACTCTTGCTTGTAGGAAGACACAGAGCCTGGGGTTTAACTCCGTTTCTGAAGGGAAATTAAGGCCAGTGTTCTCATACAAGTAACACACTCTGTTTTACTGCAAGAAGCAAGCTCTTCTTTCTAGCATCTCCAATACAGCAAGAACCATGAGCATGCCCAGAAAAAAAGAACTGTGTTTCCTACTCATACAGACCATATGTAGTTCAACTCTGCTAATGAAAGTGATACAAACCACAGCTCTCTTACATAAGTGCTCTTTAGTTAATAGTGAGAATCGCGATTCGTTTGTGAACTATATAAAATCATTTGATCCGAATACTCACGTTGTTTACCAGAAAAGAACTCTTCCTTGTAGGAAGACACAGAGCCTGGGATTTAACTCCAATTCGGGAGTGAAATTTAGATCAGTGTTCTAATCCATGAAACACACTCTGTTTTCACGCAAGAAGCAAGCTCTTCTTTCCAGCGTCTCCAATACAGACAGTTAGAACAATATTCATGCCCTGAAAAAAAGAACTCTGTTTCCTACTCATACGGACCATATTTAGTTCAACTCTGGTTATGAAACTGATACAAACCACAGCTCCTCTTACATAAATGCTCTTTAGTTAATAGTGAGAATCGAAATGGGTTCTTAAACTGTGTAAAATCATTTGATCCCAAAATTCATGTTGTTTACTAGAAAGGAACTCTTCCTTATAGTACGACACAGAGCCTGGGGTTTAACTCCGTTTCTGAAGGGAAATTCAGACCAGTGTTCTCATCTAAGAAACAAACTCTGTTTTAACGCAAGAAGCATCCTCTTCTTTCCAGCATCTCTAATACAGCAAGAACCAAGAGCATGCCCAGAAAAAGAGAACTGTGTTTCCTACTCATACAGACCAAATGTAGTTCAACTCTGCTAATGAAACTGATACAAACCACAGCTCGTCTTACATAAGTACTCTTTAGTTAATAGTGAGAATCGCGATGGGTTTGTGAACTGTGTAAAATCATTTGATCCCAAAATTCATGTTGTTTACCAGAAAGGAACTCTTGCTTGTAGGAAGACACAGAGCCTGGGGTTTAACTCCATTTCTGAAGGGAAATTCAGGCCAGTGTTCTCATCCATGAAACACACTCTGTTTTAACGCCAGCAGCATGCACTTCTTTCCAGCGTCTCCAATAGAGACCATAAGAACCATGTACATGCCTTGAAAAAAAGAACTGTGTTTCCTACTCATATGGACCATAAGTAGTTCAACTCTGCTTGTGAAACTGATATAACCACAGCTCCTCTTACATAAATTCTCTTTAGTTAATAGTAGAATAACGTTGGGTTCTCCAAATGTGTAAAATCATTTGAGCCCAAAATTCACTGGGTTTACCAGAAAAGAACTCTTGCTTGTAGGAAAACACAGATCAAGGGGTTTAACACGGTTTCTGAAGGGAAATTCAGAACAGTGTTCTCATCCATGAAACACACTCTGTTTTAAAGCAAGAAGCATCCTCTTCTTTCCAGCATATCCAATACAGCAAGAACCATGAGCATGCCCTGAAAAAAAGAACTCTGTTTCCTACTCATACGGACCATATGTAGTTCAACTCTGGTTATGAAACTGATACAAACCACAGCTCCTCTTACATAAATGCTGTTTAGTTAATAGTGAGAATCGCAATGGGTTCTTCAACTGTGTAAAATCATTTGATCCCAAAATTCATGTTGTTTACCAGAAAGGAAATCTTCCTTGTAGGAAGACACAGAGCCTGGGGTTAAACTCCGTTTCTGAAGGGAAATTCAGACCAGTGTTCTCATCCAAGAAACAAACTCTGTTTTACGCAAAAAGCAAGACCTTCTTTCCAGCATCTCCAATACAGCAACAACCATGAGCATGTGCAGAAAAAACGAACCGTGTTTACTACTTATAAAGACCATATGTAGTTCAACTCTGCTTATGAAACTGATACAACCCACAGCTCCTCTTACATAAAGGCTCTTTAGTTAATAGTGAGAATCGCATTGGGTTCGTGAAGTATGTAAAATCATTTTATCCCAAAATTCACTGGGTTTACCAGAAAAGCACTCTTGCTTTTAGGAAAACATAGATCCTGAGTTTTCACTCCATTTCTGAAGGGAAATTCAGACCAGTGTTCTCATCCATGAAACACACTCTGTTTTCACGCAAGAAGCATCCTCTTTTTTCCAGCATTTCTAATGGTGCAAGAACCATGAGCATGCCCAGGAAAAACGAACTGTGTTTCCTATTCATACAGATCTTAATATAGTTCAACTCTGCTTATGAAACTGATACAAACCACAGCTCCTCTTACATAAGTGCTCTTTAGTTAATAGTGAGAATCGCGATGGGATTGTGAACTGTGTAAAATCATTTGATCCCAAAATTCATGTTGTTTACCAGAAAGGAGTTCATGCTTGTAGGAAGACACAGAGGCTGGGGTTTAATTCCGTTTCTGAAGGGAAATTCAGACCAGTGTTCTCATCCATGAAACACACTCTGTTTTCACGCCAGAAGCAAGCTCTTCTCTCCAAAGTCGCCAATACAGCAGGTACCATGAGCATGCCCAGAAAAAAAGAACTGTGTTTCCTACTCATATGACCATATGTAGTTCAACTCTGCTTATGAAACTGATACAAACCACAGCCACTCTTACATAAATGCACTTTAGTTAATAGTGAGAATCGAGATGGGTTTGAGAACTGTGTAAAATCATTTGATCCCAATATTCACGTTGTTTACCAGAAATGAACTCTTGCTTTTAGGAAGACACAGATCCTGGGGTTTAACTCAGTTTCTGAAGGGAAATTCAGACCAGGGTTCTCATCCCTGAAACACACTCTGTTTTAATGCAAGAAGCAAGCTCTTTTTTCCAGCGTCTCCAATACAGACAGTAAGAACCATATTCCTGCCCTGAAAAAAAGAACTGTGTTTCCTACTCTTCCGGACCATATATAGTTCAACTCTGGTTATGAAACTGATACAAACCACAGCTCCTCTTACATAAGTGCTCTTTATTTAATAGTGAGAATCTCGTTGTGTTCGTGATCTGTGTAAAATAATTTGAGCCCAAAATTCACTGGGATTACCGGAAATGAACTCTTGCTTGTAGGAAGACACAGATCCTGGGGTTTAGCTCCGTTTCTGAAGGTAAATTCAGACCAGTGTTCTCATCCATTAAAAACTCTCTGTTTTAACGCAAGAAGCATCCTCTTCTTTCCAGCATCTCCAATACAGCAACAAACATGAGCATGCCCAAAAAAAGACCTGTGTTTCCTACTCATACAAACCATATGTAGTTCAAGTCTGCTTATGAAAGTGATACAAAGCACAGCTCCTCTTACATAAGTGCTCTTTAGTTAATAGTGAAAAACGTGTTTTGTTGGTGTACTGTGGAATATCTTTTGTTACCAAAATTCACGTTGTTTACCAGCAATGAACTCTTGCTTGTAGGAAGACACAGATCCTGGTGTTTAACACCGTTTCTGAAGGGAAATTCAGACTAGAGTACTCATACCTGTAATACACTCTGTTTTAAAGCAAGAAGCATCCTCTTATTTCCAGCCTCTCCAATACAGCAAGAACCATGAGCATGCCCAGAAAAAACGAACTGTGTTTCCTGCTCATACAGACCATATGTAGTTCAACTGTGCTTATGAAACTGATACAAACCACAGCTCCTCTTACATAAAGGCTCTTTAGTTAATAGTGATAATCACAATGGGTTCTTGAACTGTGTAAAATCATTTGAGCCCAAATTTCAATGGGCTTACCAGAATTGAAGTCTTGCTTGTAGGAAGACACAGATTCTGGGGTTTAACTCCGATTCTGAAGGGAAATTCAGACCAGTGTTCTCATCCATGAAACACACTATTTTCACACAACAAGCAATCACTTCTATCCATCGTCTCCAATACAGAGAGTAATTACCATATTCATGCCCAGAAAAAAGGAACTGTGTTTCCTACTTATACTGACCATATGTAGTTCAACTCTGGTTATGAAACTGATAGAAACCTCAGCTCCTCTTACATAAATGCACTTTAGTTAATATTGAGAATTGCGATGGGTTTGTGAACTGTGTATAATCATTTGATCCCAAAATTCACGTTGTTTACCAGAAATGAACTCTTGCTTGTAGGAAGACACAGATCCTGGGGTTTAGCTCCGTTCCTGAAGGGAAATTCAGACTAGTGGTCTCATCCATGAATCACACTCTGTTTTCACGCTAGAAGCTATGTCTTCTTTCCAGCGTCTCCAATACAGACAGGAATATCCATACTCATGGCCAGAAAAAAAGAACTGTGTTTCCTACTCATACAGACGATATGTAGTTCAACACTGCTTATGAAAATTATACAACCCACAGCTCCTCTTTCATAAAGGCTCTTTAGTTAATAGTGATAATCACGTTGGGTTCTTGATCAATGTAAAATCATTTGAGCCCAAAATTCACTGGATTTACAAGAAAAAAACTCTTGTTTTAAGGAAGACACAGATCCTGGGGTTTAACTCCGATTCTGAAGGGAAATTCAGACCACTGTTCTCATCCATGAAACACACTATTTTCACACAACAAGCAATCACTTCTATCCATAGTCTCCAATACAGAGAGTAATTACCATATTCATGCCCAGAAAAAAGGAACTGTGTTTCCTACTCATACTGACCATATGTAGTTCAACTCTGATTATGAAACTGATACAAACCACAGCTCCTCTTACATAAATGCTCTTTAGTTAATGGTTAGAATCGCGATGGGTTTGTTAACTGTGTAAAAACATTTGATCCCAAAATTCAGGTTGTTTACCAGAAAGGAACTCTTGCTTGTAGGAAGACACAGAACCTGGGGTTTAACTCCGATTTGGAAGGGAAATTTAGACCAGTGTGCTAATCCATGAAACACACTCTGTTTTCACGCAAGAAGCAAGCTCTTCTTTCCAGCGTCTCCAATACAGACAGTAAGAACAATATTCATGCCCTGAAAAATGAACTGTGTTTCCTACTCATAGGGACGATATGTAGTTCAACTCTGCTTTTGAAACTGATACAAACCACAGCTCCTAATACATAAATGCTCTTTAGTTAATAGTGAGAATCGCCTTGGGTTCCAGAACTGTGTAAACACATTTGATCCCAAAATTCACTTTGTTTACCAGAAATGAACTCTTGCTTGTAGGAAGACACAGATCTTGGGGTTTATCTCCGTTTCTGAAGGGAAATTCAGACCAGTGTTCTCATCCATGAAACACACTATTTTCACACAACAAGCAATCGCTTCTATCCATCGTCTCCAATACAGAGAGTAATTACCATATTCATGCCCAGAAAAAAGGAACTGTGTTTCCTACTCATACTGACCATATGTAGTTCAACTCTGGTTATGAAACTGATAGAAACCTCAGCTCCTCTTACATAAATGCACTTTAGTTAATATTGAGAATTGCGATGGGTTTGTGAACTGTGTAAAATCATTTGATCCCAAAATTCACGTTGTTTACCAGAAATGAACTCTTGCTTGTAGGAAGACACAGATCCTGAGGTTTAACTCCATTTCTGAAGGAAAATTCAGACCGGTATTCTCATCCAAGAAACACACTCTGTTTTAATGCAAGAAGCAAGCTCTTCTTTCCAGTGTCTCCAATACAGACAGAAAGAACCATATTCATGCCCTGAAAAAAAGAACTGTTTCCTACTCATGCGGACCATATGTAGTTCAACTCTGGCTATGAAACTGATAGAAACCTCAGCTCCTCTTACATAAATGCACTTTAGTTAATATTGAGAATTGCGATGGGTTTGTGAACTGTGTAAAATCATTTGATCCCAAAATTCACGTTGTTTACCAGAAAGGAACTCTTGCTTGTAGGAAGACACAGATCCTGGTGTTTAACTCCGTTTCTGAAGGGAAATTCAGACTAGAGTTCTCATACCTGTAATACACTCTGTTTTAAAGCAATAAGCATCCTCTTATTTCCAGCCTCTCCAATACAGCAAGAACCATGAGCATGCCCAGAAAAAACGAACTGTGTTTCCTGCTCATACAGACCATATGTAGTTCAACTGTGCTTATGAAACTGATACAAACCACAGCTCCTCTTACATAAAGGCTCTTTAGTTAATAGTGATAATCACAATGGGTTCTTGAACTGTGTAAAATCATTTGAGCCCAAATTTCAATGGGCTTACCAGAATTGAAGTCTTGCTTGTAGGAAGACACAGATCCTGGGGTTTAACTCCGATTCTGAAGGGAAATTCAGACCAGTGTTCTCATCCATGAAACACACTATTTTCACACAACAAGCAATCACTTCTATCCATCGTCTCCAATACAGAGAGTAATTACCATATTCATGCCCAGAAAAAAGGAACTGTGTTTCCTACTCATACTGACCATATGTAGTTCAACTCTGGTTATGAAACTGATAGAAACCTCAGCTCCTCTTACATAAAAGCACTTTAGTTAATATTGAGAATTGCGATGGGTTTGTGAACTGTGTAAAATCATTTGATCCCAAAATTCACGTTGTTTACCAGAAATGAACTCTTGCTTGTAGGAAGACACAGATCCTGGGGTTTAGCTCCGTTCCTGAAGGGAAATTCAGACTAGTGGTCTCATCCATGAATCACACTCTGTTTTCACGCTAGAAGCTATGTCTTCTTTCCAGCGTCTCCAATACAGACAGGAATATCCATACTCATGGCCAGAAAAAAAGAACTGTGTTTCCTACTCATACAGACGATATGTAGTTCAAGACTGCTTATGAAAATTATACAACCCACAGCTCCTCTTTCATAAAGGCTCTTTAGTTAATAGTGATAATCACGTTGGGTTCTTGATCAATGTAAAATCATTTGAGCCCAAAATTCACTGGATTTACAAGAAAAAAACTCTTGTTTTAAGGAAGACACAGATCCTGGGGTTTAACTCCGATTCTGAAGGGAAATTCAGACCACTGTTCTCATCCATGAAACACACCATTTTCACACAACAAGCAATCACTTCTATCCATCGTCTCCAATACAGAGAGTAATTACCATATTCATGCCCAGAAAAAAGGAACTGTGTTTCCTACTCATACTGACCATATGTAGTTCAACTCTGCTTATGAAACTGATACAAACCACAGCTCCTCTTACATAAATGCTCTTTAGTTAATGGTTAGAATCGCGATGGGTTTGTTAACTGTGTAAAATCATTTGATCCCAAAATTCAGGTTGTTTACCAGAAAGGAACTCTTGCTTGTAGGAAGACACAGAACCTGGGGTTTAACTCCGATTTGGAAGGGAAATTTAGACCAGTGTGCTAATCCATGAAACACACTCTGTTTTCACGCAAGAAGCAAGCTCTTCTTTCCAGCGTCTCCAATACAGACAGTAAGAACAATATTCATGCCCTGAAAAATGAACTGTGTTTCCTACTCATAGGGACGATATGTAGTTCAACTCTGCTTTTGAAACTGATACAAACCACAGCTCCTAATACATAAATGCTCTTTAGTTAATAGTGAGAATCGCCTTGGGTTCCAGAACTGTGTAAACACATTTGATCCCAAAATTCACTTTGTTTACCAGAAATGAACTCTTGCTTGTAGGAAGACACAGATCTTGGGGTTTATCTCTGTTTCTGAAGGGAAATTCAGACCAGTGTTCTCATCCATGAAACACACTAGTTTTCATGCAAGAAGCAACCTCTTCTTTCCGGCATCTCCAATACAGCAAGAACCATGAGAATGCCCAGAAAAAAAGAAGAGTGTTTCCTACTCATAGAGACCATATGTAGTTCAACTCTCCTTATGAAACTGATATAAACCACAGCGTCTCTTACATAAATATTCTTTAGTTAATAGTGATAATCGGGTTGGGTTCGTGAACTGCTATAAATCACTTGATCCCAAAATTCCCTGGGTTTACCAGTTATGCACACTTGCTTGTACGAAGACACAGATCCTGGGATTTAACTCCTTTTCTGAAGGGAAATTCAGACCAGTGTTCTCATCCATGAAACTCATGCTGTTTTAACACAAGAGGCATCCTCTTCTTTCCAGAGTCTCCAATACAGCAAGAACCATGGGAATGCCAAGAAAAAAAGAACTGTGTTACCTACTCACAGGTCATATGCAGTTCAAGTCTGTTTAGGAAACTGATACAAACCACAGCTCCTCTTACATAAATGCCCTTTAGTTAATAGTGAGAATCGTGATGGGTTCTTGAACTGTGTAAAATCATTTGAGCCCAAATTCCCTTGGTTTACAAGAAATGAACTCTTGCTTGTAGGAAGACACAGATCCTGGTGTTTAACACCGTTTCTGAAGGGAAATTCAGACTAGAGTACTCATACCTGTAATACACTCTGTTTTAAAGCAAGAAGCATCCTCTTATTTCCAGCCTCTCCAATACAGCAAGAACCATGAGCATGCCCAGAAAAAACGAACTGTGTTTCCTGCTCATACAGACCATATGTAGTTCAACTGTGCTTATGAAACTGATACAAACCACAGCTCCTCTTACATAAAGGCTCTTTAGTTAATAGTGATAATCACAATGGGTTCTTGAACTGTGTAAAATCATTTGAGCCCAAATTTCAATGGGCTTACCAGAATTGAAGTCTTGCTTGTAGGAAGACACAGATTCTGGGGTTTAACTCCGATTCTGAAGGGAAATTCAGACCAGTGTTCTCATCCATGAAACACACTATTTTCACACAACAAGCAATCACTTCTATCCATCGTCTCCAATACAGAGAGTAATTACCATATTCATGCCCAGAAAAAAGGAACTGTGTTTCCTACTTATACTGACCATATGTAGTTCAACTCTGGTTATGAAACTGATAGAAACCTCAGCTCCTCTTACATAAATGCACTTTAGTTAATATTGAGAATTGCGATGGGTTTGTGAACTGTGTATAATCATTTGATCCCAAAATTCACGTTGTTTACCAGAAATGAACTCTTGCTTGTAGGAAGACACAGATCCTGGGGTTTAGCTCCGTTCCTGAAGGGAAATTCAGACTAGTGGTCTCATCCATGAATCACACTCTGTTTTCACGCTAGAAGCTATGTCTTCTTTCCAGCGTCTCCAATACAGACAGGAATATCCATACTCATGGCCAGAAAAAAAGAACTGTGTTTCCTACTCATACAGACGATATGTAGTTCAACACTGCTTATGAAAATTATACAACCCACAGCTCCTCTTTCATAAAGGCTCTTTAGTTAATAGTGATAATCACGTTGGGTTCTTGATCAATGTAAAATCATTTGAGCCCAAAATTCACTGGATTTACAAGAAAAAAACTCTTGTTTTAAGGAAGACACAGATCCTGGGGTTTAACTCCGATTCTGAAGGGAAATTCAGACCACTGTTCTCATCCATGAAACACACTATTTTCACACAACAAGCAATCACTTCTATCCATCGTCTCCAATACAGAGAGTAATTACCATATTCATGCCCAGAAAAAAGGAACTGTGTTTCCTACTCATACTGACCATATGTAGTTCAACTCTGCTTATGAAACTGATACAAACCACAGCTCCTCTTACATAAATGCTCTTTAGTTAATGGTTAGAATCGCGATGGGTTTGTTAACTGTGTAAAATCATTTGATCCCAAAATTCAGGTTGTTTACCAGAAAGGAACTCTTGCTTGTAGGAAGACACAGAACCTGGGGTTTAACTCCGATTTGGAAGGGAAATTTAGACCAGTGTGCTAATCCATGAAACACACTCTGTTTTCACGCAAGAAGCAAGCTCTTCTTTCCAGCGTCTCCAATACAGACAGTAAGAACAATATTCATGCCCTGAAAAATGAACTGTGTTTCCTACTCATAGGGACGATATGTAGTTCAACTCTGCTTTTGAAACTGATACAAACCACAGCTCCTAATACATAAATGCTCTTTAGTTAATAGTGAGAATCGCCTTGGGTTCCAGAACTGTGTAAACACATTTGATCCCAAAATTCACTTTGTTTACCAGAAATGAACTCTTGCTTGTGGAAGACACAGATCCTGGGGTTTAGCTCCGTTCCTGAAGGGAAATTCAGACTAGTGGTCTCATCCATGAATCACACTCTGTTTTCACGCTAGAAGCTATGTCTTCTTTCCAGCGTCTCCAATACAGACAGGAATATCCATACTCATGGCCAGAAAAAAAGAACTGTGTTTCCTACTCATACAGACGATATGTAGTTCAAGACTGCTTATGAAAATTATACAACCCACAGCTCCTCTTTCATAAAGGCTCTTTAGTTAATAGTGATAATCACGTTGGGTTCTTGATCAATGTAAAATCATTTGAGCCCAAAATTCACTGGATTTACAAGAAAAAAACTCTTGTTTTAAGGAAGACACAGATCCTGGGGTTTAACTCCGATTCTGAAGGGAAATTCAGACCACTGTTCTCATCCATGAAACACACTATTTTCACACAACAAGCAATCACTTCTATCCATCGTCTCCAATACAGAGAGTAATTACCATATTCATGCCCAGAAAAAAGGAACTGTGTTTCCTACTCATACTGACCATATGTAGTTCAACTCTGGTTATGAAACTGATAGAAACCTCAGCTCCTCTTACATAAATGCACTTTAGTTAATATTGAGAATTGCGATGGGTTTGTGAACTGTGTAAAATCATTTGATCCCAAAATTCACGTTGTTTACCAGAAATGAACTCTTGCTTGTAGGAAGACACAGATCCTGGGGTTTAGCTCCGTTCCTGAAGGGAAATTCAGACTAGTGGTCTCATCCATGAATCACACTCTGTTTTCACGCTAGAAGCTATGTCTTCTTTCCAGCGTCTCCAATACAGACAGGAATATCCATACTCATGGCCAGAAAAAAAGAACTGTGTTTCCTACTCATACAGACGATATGTAGTTCAAGACTGCTTATGAAAATTATACAACCCACAGCTCCTCTTTCATAAAGGCTGTTTAGTTAATAGTGATAATCACGTTGGGTTCTTGATCAATGTAAAATCATTTGAGCCCAAAATTCACTGGATTTACAAGAAAAAAACTCTTGTTTTAAGGAAGACACAGATCCTGGGGTTTAACTCCGATTCTGAAGGGTAAATTCAGACCACTGTTCTCATCCATGAAACACACTATTTTCACACAACAAGCAATCACTTCTATCCATCATCTCCAATACAGAGAGTAATTACCATATTCATGCCCAGAAAAAAGGAACTGTGTTTCCTACTCATACTGACCATATGTAGTTCAACTCTGCTTATGAAACTGATACAAACCACAGCTCCTCTTACATAAATGCTCTTTAGTTAATGGTTAGAATCGCGATGGGTTTGTTAACTGTGTAAAATCATTTGATCCCAAAATTCAGGTTGTTTACCAGAAAGGAACTCTTGCTTGTAGGAAGACACAGAACCTGGGGTTTAACTCCGATTTGGAAGGGAAATTTAGACCAGTGTGCTAATCCATGAAACACACTCTGTTTTCACGCAAGAAGCAAACTCTTCTTTCCAGCGTCTCCAATACAGACAGTAAGAACAATATTCATGCCCTGAAAAATGAACTGTGTTTCCTACTCATAGGGACCATATGTAGTTCAACTCTCCTTATGAAACTGATATAAACCACAGCATCTCTTACATAAATATTCTTTAGTTAATAGTGATAATCGGGTTGGGTTCGTGAACTGCTATAAATCACTTGATCCCAAAATTCCCTGGGTTTACCAGTTATGCACACTTGCTTGTACGAAGACACAGATCCTGGGATTTAACTCCTTTTCTGAAGGGAAATTCAGACCAGTGTTCTCATCCATGAAACTCATGCTGTTTTAACACAAGAGGCATCCTCTTCTTTCCAGAGTCTCCAATACAGCAAGAACCATGGGAATGCCAAGAAAAAAAGAACTGTGTTACCTACTCACAGGTCATATGCAGTTCAAGTCTGTTTAGGAAACTGATACAAACCACAGCTCCTCTTACATAAATGCCCTTTAGTTAATAGTGAGAATCGTGATGGGTTCTTGAACTGTGTAAAATCATTTGAGCCCAAATTCCCTTGGTTTACAAGAAATGAACTCTTGCTTGTAGGAAGACACAGATCCTGGTGTTTAACACCGTTTCTGAAGGGAAATTAAGACTAGAGTTCTCATACCTGTAATACACTCTGTTTTAAAGCAAGAAGCATCCTCTTATTTCCAGCCTCTCCAATACAGCAAGAACCATGAGCATGCCCAGAAAAAACGAACTGTGTTTCCTGCTCATACAGACCATATGTAGTTCAACTGTGCTTATGAAACTGATACAAACCACAGCTCCTCTTACATAAAGGCTCTTTAGTTAATAGTGATAATCACAATGGGTTCTTGAACTGTGTAAAATCATTTGAGCCCAAATTTCAATGGGCTTACCAGAATTGAAGTCTTGCTTGTAGGAAGACACAGATCCTGGGGTTTAACTCCGATTCTGAAGGGAAATTCAGACCAGTGTTCTCATCCATGAAACACACTATTTTCACACAACAAGCAATCACTTCTATCCATCGTCTCCAATACAGAGAGTAATTACCATATCCATGCCCAGAAAAAAGGAACTGTGTTTCCTACTTATACTGACCATATGTAGTTCAACTCTGGTTATGAAACTGATAGAAACCTCAGCTCCTCTTACATAAATGCACTTTAGTTAATATTGAGAATTGCGATGGGTTTGTGAACTGTGTAAAACCATTTGATCCCAAAATTCACGTTGTTTACCAGAAATGAACTCTTGCTTGTAGGAAGACACAGATCCTGGGGTTTAGCTCCGTTCCTGAAGGGAAATTCAGACTAGTGGTCTCATCCATGAATCACACTCTGTTTTCACGCTAGAAGCTATGTCTTCTTTCCAGCGTCTCCAATACAGACAGGAATATCCATACTCATGGCCAGAAAAAAAGAACTGTGTTTCCTACTCATACAGACGATATGTAGTTCAAGACTGCTTATGAAAATTATACAACCCACAGCTCCTCTTTCATAAAGGCTCTTTAGTTAATAGTGATAATCAAGTTGGGTTCTTGATCAATGTAAAATCATTTGAGCCCAAAATTCACTGGATTTACAAGAAAAAAACTCTTGTTTTAAGGAAGACACAGATCCTGGGGTTTAACTCCGATTCTGAAGGGAAATTCAGACCACTGTTCTCATCCATGAAACACACTATTTTCACACAACAAGCAATCACTTCTATCCGTCGTCTCCAATACAGAGAGTAATTACCATATTCATGCCCAGAAAAAAGGAACTGTGTTTCCTACTCATACTGACCATATGTAGTTCAACTCTGCTTATGAAACTGATACAAACCACAGCTCCTCTTACATAAATGCTCTTTAGTTAATGGTTAGAATCGCGATGGGTTTGTTAACTGTGTAAAATCATTTGATCCCAAAATTCAGGTTGTTTACCAGAAAGGAACTCTTGCTTGTAGGAAGACACAGAACCTGGGGTTTAACTCCGATTTGGAAGGGAAATTTAGACCAGTGTGCTAATCCATGAAACACACTCTGTTTTCACGCAAGAAGCAAGCTCTTCTTTCCAGTGTCTCCAATACAGACAGTAAGAACAATATTCATGCCCTGAAAAATGAACTGTGTTTCCTACTCATAGGGACGATATGTAGTTCAACTCTGCTTTTGAAACTGATACAAACCACAGCTTCTAATACATAAATGCTCTTTAGTTAATAGTGAGAATCGCCTTGGGTTCCAGAACTGTGTAAACACATTTGAGCCCAAAATTCACTTTGTTTACCAGAAATGAACTCTTGCTTGTAGGAAGAAACAGATCTTGGGGTTTAACTCCGTTTCTGAAGGGAAATTCAGACCAGTGTTCTCATCCATGAAACACACTAGTTTTCATGCAAGAAGCATCCTCTTCTTTCCAGCATCTCCAATACAGCAAGAACCATGAGAATGCCCAGAAAAAAAGAAGAGTGTTTCCTACTCATACAGACCATATGTAGTTCAACTCTCATTATGAAACTGATATAAACCACAGCGCCTCTTACATAAATATTCTTTAGTTAATAGTGATAATCGGGTTGGGTTCGTGAACTGCTATAAATCACTTGATCCCCAAATTCCCTGGGTTTACCAGTTATGCACACTTGCTTGTACGAAGACACAGATCCTGGGATTTAACTAGTTTTCTGAAGGGAAATTCAGACCAGTGTTCTCATCCATGAAACTCATGCTGTTTTAACACAAGAGGCATCCTCTTCTTTCCAGAGTCTCCAATACAGCAAGAACCATGGGAATGCCAAGAAAAAAAGAACTGTGTTACCTACTCACAGGTCATATGCAGTTCAAGTCTGTTTAGGAAACTGATACAAACCACAGCTCCTCTTACATAAATGCCCTTTAGTTAATAGTCAGAATTGTGATGGGTTCTTGAACTGTGTAAAAGCATTTGAGCCCAAAATTCACTTGGTTTACAAGAAATGAACTCTTGCTTGTAAGAAGACACAGATCCTGGTGTTTAACTCCGTTTCTGAAGGGAAATTCAGACTAGAGTTCTCATACCTGTAATACACTCTGTTTTAAAGCAAGAAGCATCCTCTTATTTCCAGCCTCTCCAATACAGCAAGAACCATGAGCATGCCCAGAATAACCGAACTGTGTTTCCTGCTCATACAGACAATATGTAGTTCAACTGTGCTCATGAATCTGATACAAACCACAGCTCCTCTTACCTAAATGCTCTTTAGTTAATAGTGAGAATCACAATGGGTTCTTGAACTGTGTAAAATCATTTGAGCCCAAATTTCAATGGGCTTACCAGAATTGAAGTCTTGCTTGTAGGAAGACACAGAACCTGGGGTTTAATTCCGATTCTGCAGGGAAATTCAGACCAGTGTTCTCATCCATGAAACACACTCTGTTTTCTCGCAAGAAGCAAGCTCTTCCTTCAAGTGTCTCCAATATAGCAAGAACCATGAGAATGCACAGAAAAAAAGAACAGTGTTTCCTACTCATACAGACCATATGTAGTTCAACTCTCCTTATGAATCTGATATAAACCACAGCGCCTCTTACATAAATATTCTTTAGTTAATAGTGATAATCGGGTTGAGTTCGTGAACTGCTATACATAACTTGATCCCTAAATTCACTGGTTTACCAGTTATGCACACTGCTTGTACGAAGACACAGATCCTGGGATTTAACTACCTTTCTGAAGGGAAATTCAGACCAGTGTTCTCATCCATGAAACTCATGCTGTTTTAACACAAGCGGCATCCCCTTCTATCCAGAGTCTCCAATACAGCAAGAACCATGGGAATGCCAAGAAAAAAAGAACTGTGTTACCTACTCACAGGTCATATGCAGTTCAAGTCTGCTTAGGAAACTGATACAAACCACAGCTCCTCTTACATAAATGCCCTTTAGTTAATAGTGAGAATCGTGATGGGTTCTTGAACTGAGTAAAATCATTTGAGCCCAAAATTCACTTGGTTTACAAGAAATGAACTCTTGCTTGTAGGAAGACACAGATCCTGGTGTTTAACTCCGTTTCTGAAGGGAAATTCAGACTAGAGTTCTCATACCTGTAATACACTCTGTTTTAAAGCAAGAAGTATCCTCTTATTTCCAGCCTCTCCAATACAGCAAGAACCATGAGCATGCCCATAAAACACGAACTGTGTTTCCTGCTCATACAGACAATATGTAGTTCAACTGTGCTTATGAAACTGATACAACCCACAGCTCCTCTTACATAAAGGCTCTTTAGTTAATAGTGATAATCGCGTTGGGTTCTTGATCAATGTAAAATCATTTCAGCCCAAAATTCACTGGATTTACCAGAAAAAAACTCTTGATTTAAGGAAGACACAGATCCTGGGGTTTAACTCCAATTCTGAAGGGAAATGCAGACAAGTGTTCTCATCCATGAAACACTCTGTTTTCAAGCAACAAGCAATCACTTCTATTCATCGTCTCCAATACACAGAGTAATTACCATATTCATGCCCAGAAAAAAAGAACTGTGTTTCCTACTCATACTGACCATATGTAGTTCAACTCTTCTTATGAAACTGATACAAACCACAGCTGTCTTACATAAATGCACTTTAGTTAATAGTGAGAATCACGATGGGATTGTGAACTGTATAAAATCATTTGATCCCAAAATTCACGTTGTTTACCAGAAATGAATTCTTGCATGTAGGAAGACACAGATCCGGAGGTTTAACTCCATTTCTGAAGGAAAATTCAGACCGGTATTCTCATCCAAGAAACACACTCAGTTTTAACGCAAGAAGCAAGCTCTTCTTTCCAGTGTCTCCAATACAGACAGAAAGAACCATATTCATGCCCTGAAAAAAAGAACTGTTTCCTACTCATACTGACCATATGTAGTTCAACTTTGGTTATGAAACTGATAGAAACCTCAGCTCCTCTTACATAAATGCACTTCAGTTAATATTGAGAATTGCGATGGGTTTGTGAACTGTGTAAAATCATTTGATCCCAAAATTCACGTTGTTTACCAGAAAGGAACTCTTGCTTGTAGGAAGACAAAGAACCTGGGGTTTTATTCCGATTCGGAAGAGAAATTTAGACCATTGTGCTAATCCATGAACCACACTCTGTTTTAACGCAAGAAGCAAGCTATTCTTTCCAGGGTCTCCAATACAGACAGTAAGAACAATATTCATGCCCAGAAAAAAAGAATTGTGTTTCCTACTCATACTGACCATATGTAGTTCAACTCTGCTTATGAAACTGATACAAACCACAGCTCCTCTTACATAAATGCACTTTAGTTAATAGTGAGAATCACGATGGGATTGTGAACTGTATAAAATCATTTGATCCCAAAATTCACGTTGTTTACCAGAAATGAACTCTTGCTTGTAGGAAGACACAGATCCTGGGGTTTAGCTCCTTTCCTGAAGGGAAATTCAGACCAGTGGTCTCATCCATGAATCACACTCTGTTTTCATGCTAGAAGCTATCTCTTCTTTCCAGTGTCTCCAATACAGACAGGAATATAGATACTCCTGGCCAGAAAAAAAGAACTGTGTTTCCTACTCATACAGACGATATGTAGTTCAAGACTGCTTATGAAACTGATACAACCCACAGCTCCTCTTTCATAAAGGCTCTTTAGTTAATAGTGATAATCGCGTTGGGTTCTTGATCAATGTAAAATCATTTGAGCCCAAAATTCACTGGATTTACAAGAAAAAAACTCTTGTTTTAAGGAGACACAGATCCTGGGGTTTAACTCCGATTCTGAAGGGAAATTCAGACCAGTGTTCTCATCCATGAAACACACTATTTTCACACAACAAGCAATCACTTCTATCCATCGTCTCCAATACAGAGAGTAATTACCATATTCATGCCCAGAAAAAAGGAACTGTTTTTCCTACTCATACTGACCATATGTAGTTCAACTCTGCTTATGAAACTGATACAAACCACAGCTCCTCTTACATAAATGCTCTTTAGTTAATGGTTAGAATCGCGATGGGTTTGTTAACTGTGTAAAATCATTTGATCCCAAAATTCAGGTTGTTTACCAGAAAGGAACTCTTGCTTGTAGGAAGACACAGAACCTGGGGGTTAACTCCGATTTGGAAGGGAAATTTAGACCAGTGTGCTAATCCATGAAACAGACTCTGTTTTAACGCAAGAAGCAAGCTCTTCTTTCCACCGTCTCCAGTACAGACAATAAGAACAATATTCATGCCCTGAAAAATGAACTGTGTTTCCTACTCATACGGACCATATGTAGTTCAACTCTGCTTTTGAAACTGATACAAACCACAGCTCCTCTTACATAAATGCTCTTTAGTTAATAGTGAGAATCGCGTTGGGTTCCAGAACTGTGTAAACACATTTGAGCCCAAAATTCACTTTGTTTACCAGAAATGAACTCTTGCTTGTAGGAAGACACAGATCTTGGGGATTAACTCCGTTTCTGAAGGGAAATTCAGACCAGTGTTCTCATCCATGAAACACACTAGTTTTCACGCAAGAAGCATCCTCTTCTTTCCAGCATCTCCAATACAGCAAGAACCATGAGAATGCCCAGAAAAAAAGAACAGTGTTTCCTACTCATACAGACCATACGTAGTTCAACTCTCCTTATGAAACTGATATAAACCACAGCGCCTCTTACATAAATATTCTTTAGTTAATAGTGATAATCGCGTTGGGTTCGTGAACTGCTAAAAATCACTTGATCCCAAAATTCACTGGGTTTACCAGATATGCACACTTGCTTGTACGAAGACACAGATCCTGGGATTTAACTCCATTTCTGAAGGGAAATTCAGACCAGTGTTCTCATCCATGAAACTCATGTTGTTTTAACACAAGAGGCATCCTCTTCTTTCCAGAGTCTCCAATACAGCAAGAACCATGGGAATGCCAAGAAAAAAAGAACTGTGTTACCTACTCACAGGTCATATGCAGTTCAAGTCTGCTTAGGAAACTGATACAAAACACAGCTCCACTTACATAAATGCTCTTTAGTTAATAGTGAGAATCGTGATGGGTTCTTGAACTCTGTAAAGTCATTTGAGCCAAAAATTCACTTGGTTTACTAGAAATGAATTCTTGCTTGTAGGACACACAGATCCTGGGGATTAACTCCTTTTCTGAAGGAAAATTCAGACCGGTATTCTCATCCAAGAAACACACTCTGTTTTAACGCAAGAAGCAATTACTTCTTACCAGCGTCTCCAATACAGACCGTAAGAACAATATTCTTGCCCTGAAAAAAAGAACTGTGTTTCCTACTCATACGGACCATATGTAGTTCAACTCTGCTTATGAAACTGATACAACCCACAGCTACTCTTACACAAAGGCTCTTTAGTTAATAGTGAGAATCCCGTTGGGTTCGTGAACTGTGTAAAATCATTTGAGCCAAAAATTCACTGGGTTTACAAGAAATGAACTCTTCCTTGTGGGAAGACACAGATCCTGGGGTTTACCTCCGTTTCTGAAGGGAAATACAGACCAGTGTTCTCATGCATGAAACACACTCTCTTTTCACTCAAGAAGCGAGCTCTTCTTTCGAGGGTCTCCAATTCAGCAAGAAACATGAGGATGCCCAGAAAAAAGGAACTGTGTTTCCTACTCATACACACCATATGTAGTTCAACTCTGCTTATGTAACTGATACAAACCACAGCTCCTCTTACATAAATGCACTTCAGTTAATACTGAGAATGGTGATGGGTTTGTGAACTGTATAAAATCATTTGATCCCAAAATTCACGTTGTTTACCAGAAATGAACTCTTGCTTGTAGGAAGACACAGATCCTGGGGTTTAGCTCCTTTCCTGAAGGGAAATTCAGACCAGTGCTCTCATCCATGAATCACACTCTGTTTTCATGCTAGAAGCTATCTCTTCTTTCCAGTGTCTCCAATACAGACAGGAATATAGATACTCTTGGCCAGAAAAAAAGAACTGTGTTTCCTACTCATACAGACGATATGTAGTTCAAGACTGCTTATGAAACTGATACAACCCACAGCTCCTTTTCATAAAGGCTCTTTAGTTAATAGTGATAATCGCGTTGGGTTCTTGATCAATGTAAAATCATTTGAGCCCAAAATTCACTGGATTTACAAGAAAAAAACTCTTGTTTCAAGGAAGACACAGATCCTGGGGTTTAACTCCGATTCTGAAGGGAAATTCAGACCAGTGTTCTCATCCATGAAACACACTATTTTCACACAACAAGCAATCACTTCTATCCATCGTCTCCAATACAGAGAGTAATTACCATATTCATGCCCAGAAAAAAAGGAACTGTGTTTCCTACTCATACTGACCATATGTAGTTCAACTCTGCTTATGAAACTGATACAAACCACAGCTGCTCTTACATAAATGCTCTTTAGTTAATGGTTAGAATCGCGATGGGTTTGTTAACTGTGTAAAATCACTTGATCCCAAAATTCAGGTTGTTTAACAGAAAGGAACTCTTGCTTGTAGGAAGACACAGAACATGGGGTTTAACTCCGATTTGGAAGGGAAATTTAGACCAGTGTGCTAATCCATGAAACACACTCTGTTTTAAAGCAAGAAGCAAGCTCTTCTTTCCAGCGTCTCCAGTACAGACAATAAGAACAATATTCATGCCCTGAAAAATGAACTGTGTTTCCTACTCATACGGACCATATGTAGTTCAACTCTGCTTTTGAAACTGATACAAACCACAGCTCCTCTTACATAAATGCTCTTTAGTTAATAGTGAGAATCACGTTGGGTTCCAGAACTGTGTAAACACATTTGAGCCCAAAATTCACTTTGTTTACCAGAAATGAACTCTTGCTTGTAGGAAGACACAGATCTTGGGGATTAACTCCGTTTCTGAAGGGAAATTCAGACCAGTGTTCTCATCCATGAAACACACTAGTTTTCACGCAAGAAGCATCCTCTTCTTTCCAGCATCTCCAATACAGCAAGAACCATGAGAATGCCCAGAAAAAAAGAACAGTGTTTCCTACTCATACAGACCATACGTAGTTCAACTCTCCTTATGAAACTGATATAAACCACAGCGCCTCTTACATAAATATTCTTTAGTTAATAGTGATAATCGTGTTGGGTTCGTGAACTGCTAAAAATCACTTGATCCCAAAATTCACTGGGTTTACCAGATATGCACACTTGCTTGTACGAAGACACAGATCCTGGGATTTAACTCCATTTCTGAAGGGAAATTCAGACCAGTGTTCTCATCCATGAAACTCATGTTGTTTTAACACAAGAGGCATCCTCTTCTTTCCAGAGTCTCCAATACAGCAAGAACCATGGGAATGCCAAGAAAAAAAGAACTGTGTTACCTACTCACAGGTCATATGCAGTTCAAGTCTGCTTAGGAAACTGATACAAAACACAGCTCCACTTACATAAATGCTCTTTAGTTAATAGTGAGAATCGTGATGGGTTCTTGAACTCTGTAAAGTCATTTGAGCCAAAAATTCACTTGGTTTACTAGAAATGAATTCTTGCTTGTAGGACACACAGATCCTGGGGATTAACTCCTTTTCTGAAGGAAAATTCAGACCGGTATTCTCATCCAAGAAACACACTCTGTTTTAACGCAAGAAGCAATTTCTTCTTACCAGCGTCTCCAATACAGACCGTAAGAACAATATTCTTGCCATGAAAAAAGAACTGTGTTTCCTACTCATACGGACCATATGTAGTTCAACTCTGCTTATGAAACTGATACAACCCACAGATACTCTTACACAAAGGCTCTTTAGTTAATAGTGAGAATCCCGTTGGGTTCGTGAACTGTGTAAAATCATTTGAGCCAAAAATTCACTGGGTTTACAAGAAATGAACTCTTCCTTGTGGGAAGACACAGATCCTGGGGTTTACCTCCGTTTCTGAAGGGAAATACAGACCAGTGTTCTCATGCATGAAACACACTCTCTTTTCACTCAAGAAGCGAGCTCTTCTTTCAAGGGTCTCCAATTCAGCAAGAAACATGAGGATGCCCAGAAAAAATGAACTGTGTTTCCTACTCATACACACCATATGTAGTTCAACTCTGCTTATGTAACTGATACAAACCACAGCTCCTCTTACATAAATGCACTTCAGTTAATAGTGAGAATGGTGATGTGTTTGTGAACTGTATAAAATCATTTGATCCCAAAATTCACGTTGTTTACCAGAAATGAACTCTTGCTTGTAGGAAGACACAGATCCTGGGGTTTAGCTCCGATTCTGAAGGGAAATTCAGACCAGTGTTCTCATCCATGAAACACACTATTTTCACACAACAAGCAATCACTTCTATCCATCGTCTCCAATACAGAGAGTAATTACCATATTCATGCCCAGAAAAAAAGGAACTGGGTTTCCTACTCATACTGACCATATGTAGTTCAACTCTGCTTATGAAACTGATACAAACCACAGCTCCTCTTACATAAATGCTCTTTAGTTAATGGTTAGAATCGCGATGGGTTTGTTAACTGTGTAAAATCACTTGATCCCAAAATTCAGGTTGTTTAACAGAAAGGAACTCTTGCTTGTAGGAAGACACAGAACATGGGGTTTAACTCCGATTTGGAAGGGAATTTTAGACCAGTGTGCTAATCCATGAAACACACTCTGTTTTAAAGCAAGAAGCAAGCTCTTCTTTCCAGCGTCTCCAGTACAGACAATAAGAACAATATTCATGCCCTGAAAAATGAACTGTGTTTCCTACTCATACGGACCATATGTAGTTCAACTCTGCTTTTGAAACTGATACAAACCACAGCTCCTCTTACATAAATGCTCTTTAGTTAATAGTGAGAATCACGTTGGGTTCCAGAACTGTGTAAACACATTTGAGCCCAAAATTCACTTTGTTTACCAGAAATGAACTCTTGCTTGTAGGAAGACACAGATCTTGGGGATTAACTCCGTTTCTGAAGGGAAATTCAGACCAGTGTTCTCATCCATGAAACACACTAGTTTTCACGCAAGAAGCATCCTCTTCTTTCCAGCATCTCCAATACAGCAAGAACCATGAGAATGCCCAGAAAAAAAGAACAGTGTTTCCTACTCATACAGACCATACGTAGTTCAACTCTCCTTATGAAACTGATATAAACCACAGCGCCTCTTACATAAATATTCTTTAGTTAATAGTGATAATCGTGTTGGGTTCGTGATCTGCTAAAAATCACTTGATCCCAAAATTCACTGGGTTTACCAGATATGCACACTTGCTTGTACGAAGACACAGATCCTGGGATTTAACTCCATTTCTGAAGGGAAATTCAGACCAGTGTTCTCATCCATGAAACTCATGTTGTTTTAACACATGAGGCATCCTCTTCTTTCCAGAGTCTCCAATACAGCAAGAACCATGGGAATGCCAAGAAAAAAAGAACTGTGTTACCTACTCACAGGTCATATGCAGTTCAAGTCTGCTTAGGAAACTGATACAAAACACAGCTCCACTTATATAAATGCTCTTTAGTTAATAGTGAGAATCGTGATGGGTTCTTGAACTCTGTAAAGTCATTTGAGACCAAAATTCACTTGGTTTACTAGAAATGAATTCTTGCTTGTAGGACACACAGATCCTGGGGATTAACTCCTTTTCTGAAGGAAAATTCAGACCGGTATTCTCATCCAAGAAACACACTCTGTTTTAACGCAAGAAGCAATCTCTTCTTTCCAGCCTCTCCAATACAGACCGTAAGAACAATATTCTTGCCCTGAAAAAAAGAACTGTGTTTCCTACTTATACGGACCATATGTAGTTCAACTCTGCTTATGAAACTGATACTACCCACAGCTCCTCTTACACAAAGGCTCTTTAGTTAATAGTGAGAATCCCGTTGGGTTCGTGAACTGTGTAAAATCATTTGAGCCAAAAATTCACTGGGTTTACAAGAAATGAACTCTTCCTTGTAGGAAGACACAGATCCTGTGGTTTACCTCCGTTTCTGAAGGGAAATACAGACCAGTGTTCTCATGCATGAAACACACTCTCTTGTCACTCAAGAAGCAAGCTCTTCTTTCGAGGGTCTCCAATTCAGCAAGAAACATGAGGATGCCCAGAAAAAAGGAACTGTGTTTCCTACTCATACACACCATATGTAGTTCAACTCTGCTTATGTAACTGATACAAACCACAGCTCCTCTTACATAAATGCACTTCAGTTAATAGTGAGAATGGCGATGGGTTTGTGAACTGTGTAAAATCATTTGATCCCAAAAATCAAGTTGTTTAACAGAAATGAACTCTTGCTTGTAGGAAGACTCAGATCCTGGGGTTTAACTCCATTTCTGAAGGGAAATTAAGACAAGTGTTCTCATCCATGAAACACACTCAGTTTTCAGTTAAGAAACAAGCTCTTCTTTCAAGCATCTCCAAAACAGCAAGAACCATTAGCATGCCCAGAAAAAAAGAACCGTGTTTCCCTCTCATACACACCATATGGAGTTCAACTTTTCTTATGAAACTGATACGAACAACAGATCCTCTTACATAAATGCTCTTTAGTTAATAGTTAGAATCGCGTTGTGTTCGTGAACTGTGTAAAATCATTTGAGGCAAAATTCACGTTTTTTATCAGAAATGAACTCTTGCGTGTAGGAAAGCACATCTAGGGTTTAATTCCGTTTCTGAGTGGAAATTCAGACCAGTGTTCTCATCCATGGAACCCATTCTGTTTTCACGCAAGAAGCAAGCTCTTCTTTCCATCATCTCCAAAACAGCTAGAAACATTAGCATGCCCAGAAAAAAAGAACTGTGTTCCTTTCTCATACACTCCATATGTAGTTCAACTCTGCTTATGAAACTTATACAAACCACTCCTCCTCTTACATAAATGTTCTTTAATAATTAGTGAGAATCGCAATGGGTTTGTGAACTGTGTAAAATCATTTGATCCCAAAATTCATTGGTTTTCCAGAAATGAACTCTTGCTTGTATGAAGACACAAATCCTGGGGTTTAACTCTGTTTCTGAAGGGAAATTCAGACCAGTGTTATCATCCTTAAAACACACTCTGTTTTCACGCAGGAAGCTATCTGTTCTTTCCAGCGTCTCCAATACAGACAGGAAGATCCATATTCAAGCCCAGAAAAAAAGAACTGTGTTTCCTACTCATAGAGACCATATGTAGTTCAAGTCTGCTTATGAAACTGATACAACCCACATCTCCTCTTACATAAAGGCTCTTTAGTTAATAGTGATAATCGCGTTGGGTTCTTGATCAATGTAAAATCATTTGAGCCCAAAATTCACTGGATTTACCAGAAAAAAACTCTCGATTTTAGGAAGAGACACATCCTGGGGTTTAACTCCAATTCTGAAGGGAAATGCAGACCAGTGTTCTCATCCATGAAACACTCTGTTTTCACGCAACAAGCAATCACTTCTATCCATCATCTCCAATACAGAGAGTAATTACCATATTCATGCCCAGAAAAAAAGAACTGTGTTTCCTACTCATACTGACCATATGTAGTTCAACTCTGCTTATGAAACTGATACAAACCACAGCTCCTCTTACATAAATGCTCTTTAGTTAACAGTTAGAATCGCGATGGGTTTGTTAACTGTGTAAAATCATTTGATCCCAAAATTCAGGTTGTTTACCAGAAAGGAACTCTTGCTTGTAGGAAGACACAGAACCTGGGGTTTAACTCTGATTCGGAAGGGAAATTTAGACCATTGTGCTAATCCATGAAACACTCTCTGTTTTAAAGCAAGAAGCAAGCTCTTCTTTCCAGGGTCTCCAATACAGACAGTAAGAACAATATTCAAGCCCAGAAAAAAAGAACTGTATTTCCTACTCATACTGACCATATATAGTTCAACTCTGCTCATGAAACTGATACAAACCACAGCTCGTCTTACATAAATGCACTTTAGTTAATAGTGAGAATCACGATGGGATTGTGAACTGTATAAAATCATTTGATCCCAAAATTCACGTTGTTTACCTGAAATGAACTCTTGCTTGTAGGAAGACACAGATCCTGGGGTTTAGCTCCTTTCCTGAAGGGAAATTCAGACCAGTGGTCTCATCCATGAATCACACTCTGTTTTCATGCTAGAAGCTATCTCTTCTTTCCAGCGTCTCCAATACAGACAGGAAGATCCATACTCATGGCCAGAAAAAAAGAACTGTGTTTCCTACTCATACAGACGATATGTAGTTCAAGACTGCTCATGAAACTGATACAACCCACAGCTCCTCTTTCATAAAGGCTCTTTAGTTAATAGTGATAATCGCGTTGTGTTCTTGATCAATGTAAAATCATTTGAGCCCAAAATTCACTGAATTTACAATAAAAAAACTCTTGTTTTAAGGAAGACACAGATCCTGGGGTTTAATTCTGATTATGAAGGGAAATTCAGACCAGTGTTCTCATCCATGAAACACACTATTTTCACACAACAAGCAATCACTTCTATCCATCGTCTCCAATACAGAGAGTAATTACCATATTCATGCCCAGAAAAAAGGAACTGTGTTTCCTACTCATACTGACCATATGTAGTTCAACTCTGATTATGAAACTGATACAAACCACAGCTCCGCTTACATAAATGCTCTTTAGTTAATGGTTAGAATCGCGATGGGTTTGTTAACTGTGTAAAATCATTTGATCCCAAAATTCAGGTTGTTTACCAGAAAGGAACTCTTGCTTATAGGAAGACACAGATTCTGGGGTTTAACTCCGATTCGGAAGGGAAATTTAGACCAGTGTGCTAATCCATGAAACACAATCTGTTTTAACGCAAGAAGCAAGCTCTTCTTTCCAGCGTCTCCATTACAGACAGTAAGAACAATATTCATGCCCTGAAAAATGAACTGTGTTTCCTATTCATATGGACCATATGTAGTTCAACTCTGCTTTTGAAACTGATACAAACCACTGCTCCTCTTACATAAATGCTCTTTAGTTCATTGTGAGAATCGCGTTGGGTTCCAGAACTGTGTAAACACATTTGAGCCCAAAATTCACTTTGTTTACCAGAAATGAACTCTTGCTTGTAGGAAGACACAGATCTTGGGGATTAACTCCGTTTCTGAAGGGAAATTCAGACCAGTGTTCTCATCCATGAAACACACTAGTTTTCACGCAAGAAGCATCCTCTTCTTTCCAGCATCTCCAATACAGCAAGAACCATGAGAATGCCCAGAAAAAAAGAACAGTGTTTCCTACTCATACAGACCATACGTAGTTCAACTCTCCTTATGAAACTGATATAAACCACAGCGCCTCTTACATAAATATTCTTTAGTTAATAGTGATAATCACGTTGGGTTCGTGAACTGCTAAAAATCACTTGATCCCAAAATTCACTGGGTTTACCAGATATGCACACTTGCTTGTACGAAGACACATATCCTGGGATTTAACTCCTTTTCTGAAGGGAAATTCAGACCAGTGTTCTCATCCATGAAACTCATGCTGTTTTAACACAAGATGCATCCTCTTCTTTCCAGAGTCTCCAATACAGCAAGAACCATGGGAATGCCAAGAAAAAAAGAACTGTGTTACCTACTCACAGGTCATATGCAGTTCAAGTCTGCTTAGGAAACTGATACAAACCACAGCTCCACTTATATAAATGCTCTTTCGTTAGTAGTGAGAATCGTGATGGGTTCTTGAACTCTGTAAAGTCATTTGAGCCCAAAATTCACTTGGTTTACTAGAAATGAATTCTTGCTTGTAGGACACACAGATCCTGGGGATTAACTCCTTTTCAGAAGGAAAATTCAGACCGGTATTCTCATCCAAGAAACACACTCTGTTTTAATGCAAGAAGCAATCTCTTCTTTCCAGCGTCTCCAATACAGACCGTAAGAACAATATTCATGCCCTGAAAAAAAGAACTGTGATTCCTACTCACACGGACCATATGTAGTTCAACTCTGCTTATGAAACTGATATACACTACAACTTCTCTTACATGAATGCTCTTTAGTTAATAGTGAGAATTATGATGGATTCATGAACTGTGTAAAATCATTTGAGCCCAAAATTCACTGGGTTTACCAGAAATGAACTCTTGCTTGTAGGAGAAACAGATCCTGTGGTTTAACTCCATTTCTGAAGGGCAATTCAGGCCAGTGATCTCAACCATGAAACACACTCTGATTTCACTCAAGAAGCAATCCCTTCTTTCCAGGATCTCCAATACAACAGGAAACATGAGCATGCCCAGAAAAAAAGAACTATGTTTCCTACTCATACAGACCATATGTAGTTCAACTCTGCTTATGAAACTGATACAACCCACAGCTCCTCTTTCACAAAGGCTCTTTAGTTAATAGTGAGAATCGTGTTGGGTTCGTGAACTGTGTAAAATCATTTGAGCCCAAAATTCACTGGTTTTACAAAAAATAAACTCTTCCTTGTAGGAAGACACAGATCCTGGGGTTTACCTCCTTTTCTGAAGGGAAATTCAGACCAGTGTTCTCATCCTTAAAACACACTCTGTTTTCACTCAAGAAGCAAGCTGTTCTTTTCAGCGTCTCTAATACACACAGTAATAAAAATATTCATGCCCTGAACAAAGAACTGTGTTTTCTACTCATAAGGACCATATGTAGTTCAACTCTGCTTATGAAACTGATACAAACCACAGCTGCTCTTACATAAATGCTCTTTAGTTAATGGTTAGAATCGCGATGGGTTTGTTAACTGTGTAAAATCACTTGATCCCAAAATTCAGGTTGTTTAACAGAAAGGAACTCTTGCTTGTAGGAAGACACAGAACATGGGGTTTAACTCCGATTTGGAAGGGAAATTTAGACCAGTGTGCTAATCCATGAAACACACTCTGTTTTAAAGCAAGAAGCAAGCTCTTCTTTCCAGCGTCTCCAGTACAGACAATAAGAACAATATTCATGCCCTGAAAAATGAACTGGGTTTCCTACTCATACGGACCATATGTAGTTCAACTCTGCTTTTGAAACTGATACAAACCACAGCTCCTCTTACATAAATGCTCTTTAGTTAATAGTGAGAATCACGTTGGGTTCCAGAACTGTGTAAACACATTTGAGCCCAAAATTCACTTTGTTTACCAGAAATGAACTCTTGCTTGTAGGAAGACACAGATCTTGGGGATTAACTCCGTTTCTGAAGGGAAATTCAGACCAGTGTTCTCATCCATGAAACACACTAGTTTTCACGCAAGAAGCATCCTCTTCTTTCCAGCATCTCCAATACAGCAAGAACCATGAGAATGCCCAGAAAAAAAGAACAGTGTTTCCTACTCATACAGACCATACGTAGTTCAACTCTCCTTATGAAACTGATATAAACCACAGCGCCTCTTACATAAATATTCTTTAGTTAATAGTGATAATCGTGTTGGGTTCGTGAACTGCTAAAAATCAATTGATCCCAAAATTCACTGGGTTTACCAGATATGCACACTTGCTTGTACGAAGACACAGATCCTGGGATTTAACTCCATTTCTGAAGGGAAATTCAGACCAGTGTTCTCATCCATGAAACTCATGTTGTTTTAACACAAGAGGCATCCTCTTCTTTCCAGAGTCTCCAATACAGCAAGAACCATGGGAATGCCAAGAAAAAAAGAACTGTGTTACCTACTCACAGGTCATATGCAGTTCAAGTCTGCTTAGGAAACTGATACAAAACACAGCTCCACTTACATAAATGCTCTTTAGTTAATAGTGAGAATCGTGATGGGTTCTTGAACTCTGTAAAGTCATTTGAGCCAAAAATTCACTTGGTTTACTAGAAATGAATTCTTGCTTGTAGGACACACAGATCCTGGGGATTAACTCCTTTTCTGAAGGAAAATTCAGACCGGTATTCTCATCCAAGAAACACACTCTGTTTTAACGCAAGAAGCAATTTCTTCTTACCAGCGTCTCCAATACAGACCGTAAGAACAATATTCTTGCCATGAAAAAAGAACTGTGTTTCCTACTCATACGGACCATATGTAGTTCAACTCTGCTTATGAAACTGATACAACCCACAGCTACTCTTACACAAAGGCTCTTTAGTTAATAGTGTGAATCCCGTTGGGTTCGTGAACTGTGTAAAATCATTTGAGCCAAAAATTCACTGGGTTTACAAGAAATGAACTCTTCCTTGTGGGAAGACACAGATCCTGGGGTTTACCTCCGTTTCTGAAGGGAAATACAGACCAGTGTTCTCATGCATGAAACACACTCTCTTTTCACTCAAGAAGCGAGCTCTTCTTTCAAGGGTCTCCAATTCAGCAAGAAACATGAGGATGCCCAGAAAAAAGGAACTGTGTTTCCTACTCATACACACCATATGTAGTTCAACTCTGCTTATGTAACTGATACAAACCACAGCTCCTCTTACATAAATGCACTTCAGTTAATAGTGAGAATGGTGATGGGTTTGTGAACTGTATAAAATCATTTGATCCCAAAATTCACGTTGTTTACCAGAAATGAACTCTTGCTTGTAGGAAGACACAGATCCTGGGGTTTAGCTCCGATTCTGAAGGGAAATTCAGACCAGTGTTCTCATCCATGAAACACACTATTTTCACACAACAAGCAATCACTTCTATCCATCGTCTCCAATACAGAGAGTAATTACCATATTCATGCCCAGAAAAAAAGGAACTGGGTTTCCTACTCATACTGACCATATGTAGTTCAACTCTGCTTATGAAACTGATACAAACCACAGCTCCTCTTACATAAATGCTCTTTAGTTAATGGTTAGAATCGCGATGGGTTTGTTAACTGTGTAAAATCACTTGATCCCAAAATTCAGGTTGTTTAACAGAAAGGAACTCTTGCTTGTAGGAAGACACAGAACATGGGGTTTAACTCCGATTTGGAAGGGAATTTTAGACCAGTGTGCTAATCCATGAAACACACTCTGTTTTAAAGCAAGAAGCAAGCTCTTCTTTCCAGCGTCTCCAGTACAGACAATAAGAACAATTTTCATGCCCTGAAAAATGAACTGTGTTTCCTACTCATACGGACCATATGTAGTTCAACTCTGCTTTTGAAACTGATACAAACCACAGCTCCTCTTACATAAATGCTCTTTAGTTAATAGTGAGAATCGCGTTGGGTTCCAGAACTGTGTAAACACATTTGAGCCCAAAATTCACTTTGTTTACCAGAAATGAACTCTTGCTTGTAGGAAGACACAGATCTTGGGGATTAACTCCGTTTCTGAAGGGAAATTCAGACCAGTGTTCTCATCCATGAAACACACTAGTTTTCACGCAAGAAGCATCCTCTTCTTTCCAGCATCTCCAATACAGCAAGAACCATGAGAATGCCCAGAAAAAAAGAACAGTGTTTCCTACTCATACAGACCATACGTAGTTCAACTCTCCTTATGAAACTGATATAAACCACAGCGCCTCTTACATAAATATTCTTTAGTTAATAGTGATAATCGCGTTGGGTTCGTGATCTGCTAAAAATCACTTGATCCCAAAATTCACTGGGTTTACCAGATATGCACACTTGCTTGTACGAAGACACAGATCCTGGGATTTAACTCCATTTCTGAAGGGAAATTCAGACCAGTGTTCTCATCCATGAAACTCATGTTGTTTTAACACATGAGGCATCCTCTTCTTTCCAGAGTCTCCAATACAGCAAGAACCATGGGAATGCCAAGAAAAAAAGAACTGTGTTACCTACTCACAGGTCATATGCAGTTCAAGTCTGCTTAGGAAACTGATACAAAACACAGCTCCACTTATATAAATGCTCTTTAGTTAATAGTGAGAATCGTGATGGGTTCTTGAACTCTGTAAAGTCATTTGAGACCAAAATTCACTTGGTTTACTAGAAATGAATTCTTGCTTGTAGGACACACAGATCCTGGGGATTAACTCCTTTTCTGAAGGAAAATTCAGACCGGTATTCTCATCCAAGAAACACACTCTGTTTTAACGCAAGAAGCAATCTCTTCTTTCCAGCCTCTCCAATACAGACCGTAAGAACAATATTCTTGCCCTGAAAAAAAGAACTGTGTTTCCTACTTATACGGACCATATGTAGTTCAACTCTGCTTATGAAACTGATACTACCCACAGCTCCTCTTACACAAAGGCTCTTTAGTTAATAGTGAGAATCCCGTTGGGTTCGTGAACTGTGTAAAATCATTTGAGCCAAAAATTCACTGGGTTTACAAGAAATGAACTCTTCCTTGTAGGAAGACACAGATCCTGTGGTTTACCTCCGTTTCTGAAGGGAAATACAGACCAGTGTTCTCATGCATGAAACACACTCTCTTGTCACTCAAGAAGCAAGCTCTTCTTTCGAGGGTCTCCAATTCAGCAAGAAACATGAGGATGCCCAGAAAAAAGGAACTGTGTTTCCTACTCATACACACCATATGTAGTTCAACTCTGCTTATGTAACTGATACAAACCACAGCTCCTCTTACATAAATGCACTTCAGTTAATAGTGAGAATGGCGATGGGTTTGTGAACTGTGTAAAATCATTTGATCCCAAAAATCAAGTTGTTTAACAGAAATGAACTCTTGCTTGTAGGAAGACTCAGATCCTGGGGTTTAACTCCATTTCTGAAGGGAAATTAAGACAAGTGTTCTCATCCATGAAACACACTCAGTTTTCATTTAAGAAACAAGCTCTTCTTTCAAGCATCTCCAAAACAGCAAGAACCATTAGCATGCCCAGAAAAAAAGAACCGTGTTTCCCTCTCATACACACCATATGGAGTTCAACTTTTCTTATGAAACTGATACGAACAACAGATCCTCTTACATAAATGCTCTTTAGTTAATAGTTAGAATCGCGTTGTGTTCGTGAACTGTGTAAAATCATTTGAGGCAAAATTCACGTTTTTTATCAGAAATGAACTCTTGCGTGTAGGAAAGCACATCTAGGGTTTAATTCCGTTTCTGAGTGGAAATTCAGACCAGTGTTCTCATCCATGGAACCCATTCTGTTTTCACGCAAGAAGCAAGCTCTTCTTTCCATCATCTCCAAAACAGCTAGAAACATTAGCATGCCCAGAAAAAAAGAACTGTGTTCCTTTCTCATACACTCCATATGTAGTTCAACTCTGCTTATGAAACTTATACAAACCACTCCTCCTCTTACATAAATGTTCTTTAATAATTAGTGAGAATCGCAATGGGTTTGTGAACTGTGTAAAATCATTTGATCCCAAAATTCATTGGTTTTCCAGAAATGAACTCTTGCTTGTATGAAGACACAAATCCTGGGGTTTAACTCTGTTTCTGAAGGGAAATTCAGACCAGTGTTATCATCCTTAAAACACACTCTGTTTTCACGCAGGAAGCTATCTGTTCTTTCCAGCGTCTCCAATACAGACAGGAAGATCCATATTCAAGCCCAGAAAAAAAGAACTGTGTTTCCTACTCATAGAGACCATATGTAGTTCAAGTCTGCTTATGAAACTGATACAACCCACATCTCCTCTTACATAAAGGCTCTTTAGTTAATAGTGATAATCGCGTTGGGTTCTTGATCAATGTAAAATCATTTGAGCCCAAAATTCACTGGATTTACCAGAAAAAAACTCTCGATTTTAGGAAGAGACACATCCTGGGGTTTAACTCCAATTCTGAAGGGAAATGCAGACCAGTGTTCTCATCCATGAAACACTCTGTTTTCACGCAACAAGCAATCACTTCTATCCATCATCTCCAATACAGAGAGTAATTACCATATTCATGCCCAGAAAAAAAGAACTGTGTTTCCTACTCATACTGACCATATGTAGTTCAACTCTGCTTATGAAACTGATACAAACCACAGCTCCTCTTACATAAATGCTCTTTAGTTAACAGTTAGAATCGTGATGGGTTTGTTAACTGTGTAAAATCATTTGATCCCAAAATTCAGGTTGTTTACCAGAAAGGAACTCTTGCTTGTAGGAAGACACAGAACCTGGGGTTTAACTCTGATTCGGAAGGGAAATTTAGACCATTGTGCTAATCCATGAAACACTCTCTGTTTTAAAGCAAGAAGCAAGCTCTTCTTTCCAGGGTCTCCAATACAGACAGTAAGAACAATATTCAAGCCCAGAAAAAAAGAACTGTATTTCCTACTCATACTGACCATATATAGTTCAACTCTGCTCATGAAACTGATACAAACCACAGCTCGTCTTACATAAATGCACTTTAGTTAATAGTGAGAATCACGATGGGATTGTGAACTGTATAAAATCATTTGATCCCAAAATTCACGTTGTTTACCTGAAATGAACTCTTGCTTGTAGGAAGACACAGATCCTGGGGTTTAGCTCCTTTCCTGAAGGGAAATTCAGACCAGTGGTCTCATCCATGAATCACACTCTGTTTTCATGCTAGAAGCTATCTCTTCTTTCCAGCGTCTCCAATACAGACAGGAAGATCCATACTCATGGCCAGAAAAAAAGAACTGTGTTTCCTACTCATACAGACGATATGTAGTTCAAGACTGCTCATGAAACTGATACAACCCACAGCTCCTCTTTCATAAAGGCTCTTTAGTTAATAGTGATAATCGCGTTGTGTTCTTGATCAATGTAAAATCATTTGAGCCCAAAATTCACTGAATTTACAATAAAAAAACTCTTGTTTTAAGGAAGACACAGATCCTGGGGTTTAATTCTGATTATGAAGGGAAATTCAGACCAGTGTTCTCATCCATGAAACACACTATTTTCACACAACAAGCAATCACTTCTATCCATCGTCTCCAATACAGAGAGTAATTACCATATTCATGCCCAGAAAAAAGGAACTGTGTTTCCTACTCATACTGACCATATGTAGTTCAACTCTGATTATGAAACTGATACAAACCACAGCTCCTCTTACATAAATGCTCTTTAGTTAATGGTTAGAATCGCGATGGGTTTGTTAACTGTGTAAAATCATTTGATCCCAAAATTCAGGTTGTTTACCAGAAAGGAACTCTTGCTTATAGGAAGACACAGATTCTGGGGTTTAACTCCGATTCGGAAGGGAAATTTAGACCAGTGTGCTAATCCATGAAACACAATCTGTTTTAACGCAAGAAGCAAGCTCTTCTTTCCAGCGTCTCCATTACAGACAGTAAGAACAATATTCATGCCCTGAAAAATGAACTGTGTTTCCTATTCATATGGACCATATGTAGTTCAACTCTGCTTTTGAAACTGATACAAACCACTGCTCCTCTTACATAAATGCTCTTTAGTTCATTGTGAGAATCGCGTTGGGTTCCAGAACTGTGTAAACACATTTGAGCCCAAAATTCACTTTGTTTACCAGAAATGAACTCTTGCTTGTAGGAAGACACAGATCTTGGGTTTAACTCCGTTTCTCAAGGGAAATTCAGACCAGTGTTCTCATCCATGAAACACACTAGTTTTCATGCAAGAAGCATCCTCTTCTTTCCAGCATCTCCACTACAGCAAGAACCATGAGAATGCCCAGAAAAAAGAACAGTGTTTCCTACTCATACAGACCATACGTAGTTCAACTCTCCTTATGAAACTGATATAAACCACAGCGCCTCTTACATAAATATTCTTTAGTTAATAGTGATAATCACGTTGGGTTCGTGAACTGCTAAAAATCACTTGATCCCAAAATTCACTGGGTTTACCAGATATGCACACTTGCTTGTACGAAGACACATATCCTGGGATTTAACTCCTTTTCTGAAGGGAAATTCAGACCAGTGTTCTCATCCATGAAACTCATGCTGTTTTAACACAAGATGCATCCTCTTCTTTCCAGAGTCTCCAATACAGCAAGAACCATGGGAATGCCAAGAAAAAAAGAACTGTGTTACCTACTCACAGGTCATATGCAGTTCAAGTCTGCTTAGGAAACTGATACAAACCACAGCTCCACTTATATAAATGCTCTTTCGTTAGTAGTGAGAATCGTGATGGGTTCTTGAACTCTGTAAAGTCATTTGAGCCCAAAATTCACTTGGTTTACTAGAAATGAATTCTTGCTTGTAGGACACACAGATCCTGGGGATTAACTCCTTTTCAGAAGGAAAATTCAGACCGGTATTCTCATCCAAGAAACACACTCTGTTTTAATGCAAGAAGCAATCTCTTCTTTCCAGCGTCTCCAATACAGACCGTAAGAACAATATTCATGCCCTGAAAAAAAAGAACTGTGATTCCTACTCACACGGACCATATGTAGTTCAACTCTGCTTATGAAACTGATATACACTACAACTTCTCTTACATGAATGCTCTTTAGTTAATAGTGAGAATTATGATGGATTCATGAACTGTGTAAAATCATTTGAGCCCAAAATTCACTGGGTTTACCAGAAATGAACTCTTGCTTGTAGGAGACACAGATCCTGTGGTTTAACTCCATTTCTGAAGGGCAATTCAGGCCAGTGATCTCAACCATGAAACACACTCTGATTTCACTCAAGAAGCAATCCCTTCTTTCCAGGATCTCCAATACAACAGGAAACATGAGCATGCCCAGAAAAAAAGAACTATGTTTCCTACTCATACAGACCATATGTAGTTCAACTCTGCTTATGAAACTGATACAACCCACAGCTCCTCTTTCACAAAGGCTCTTTAGTTAATAGTGAGAATCGTGTTGGGTTCGTGAACTGTGTAAAATCATTTGAGCCCAAAATTCACTGGTTTTACAAAAAATAAACTCTTCCTTGTAGGAAGACACAGATCCTGGGGTTTACCTCCTTTTCTGAAGGGAAATTCAGACCAGTGTTCTCATCCTTAAAACACACTCTGTTTTCACTCAAGAAGCAAGCTGTTCTTTTCAGCGTCTCTAATACACACAGTAATAAAAATATTCATGCCCTGAACAAAGAACTGTGTTTTCTACTCATAAGGACCATATGTAGTTCAACTCTGCTTATGAAACTGATACAAACCACAGCTGCTCTTACATAAATGCTCTTTAGTTAATGGTTAGAATCGCGATGGGTTTGTTAACTGTGTAAAATCACTTGATCCCAAAATTCAGGTTGTTTAACAGAAAGGAACTCTTGCTTGTAGGAAGACACAGAACATGGGGTTTAACTCCGATTTGGAAGGGAAATTTAGACCAGTGTGCTAATCCATGAAACACACTCTGTTTTAAAGCAAGAAGCAAGCTCTTCTTTCCAGCGTCTCCAGTACAGACAATAAGAACAATATTCATGCCCTGAAAAATGAACTGTGTTTCCTACTCATACGGACCATATGTAGTTCAACTCTGCTTTTGAAACTGATACAAACCACAGCTCCTCTTACATAAATGCTCTTTAGTTAATAGTGAGAATCACGTTGGGTTCCAGAACTGTGTAAACACATTTGAGCCCAAAATTCACTTTGTTTACCAGAAATGAACTCTTGCTTGTAGGAAGACACAGATCTTGGGGATTAACTCCGTTTCTGAAGGGAAATTCAGACCAGTGTTCTCATCCATGAAACACACTAGTTTTCACGCAAGAAGCATCCTCTTCTTTCCAGCATCTCCAATACAGCAAGAACCATGAGAATGCCCAGAAAAAAAGAACAGTGTTTCCTACTCATACAGACCATACGTAGTTCAACTCTCCTTATGAAACTGATATAAACCACAGCGCCTCTTACATAAATATTCTTTAGTTAATAGTGATAATCGTGTTGGGTTCGTGAACTGCTAAAAATCAATTGATCCCAAAATTCACTGGGTTTACCAGATATGCACACTTGCTTGTACGAAGACACAGATCCTGGGATTTAACTCCATCTCTGAAGGGAAATTCAGACCAGTGTTCTCATCCATGAAACTCATGTTGTTTTAACACAAGAGGCATCCTCTTCTTTCCAGAGTCTCCAATACAGCAAGAACCATGGGAATGCCAAGAAAAAAAGAACTGTGTTACCTACTCACAGGTCATATGCAGTTCAAGTCTGCTTAGGAAACTGATACAAAACACAGCTCCACTTACATAAATGCTCTTTAGTTAATAGTGAGAATCGTGATGGGTTCTTGAACTCTGTAAAGTCATTTGAGCCAAAAATTCACTTGGTTTACTAGAAATGAATTCTTGCTTGTAGGACACACAGATCCTGGGGATTAACTCCTTTTCTGAAGGAAAATTCAGACCGGTATTCTCATCCAAGAAACACACTCTGTTTTAACGCAAGAAGCAATTTCTTCTTACCAGCGTCTCCAATACAGACCGTAAGAACAATATTCTTGCCATGAAAAAAGAACTGTGTTTCCTACTCATACGGACCATATGTAGTTCAACTCTGCTTATGAAGCTGATACAACCCACAGCTACTCTTACACAAAGGCTCTTTAGTTAATAGTGTGAATCCCGTTGGGTTCGTGAACTGTGTAAAATCATTTGAGCCAAAAATTCACTGGGTTTACAAGAAATGAACTCTTCCTTGTGGGAAGACACAGATCCTGGGGTTTACCTCCGTTTCTGAAGGGAAATACAGACCAGTGTTCTCATGCATGAAACACACTCTCTTTTCACTCAAGAAGCGAGCTCTTCTTTCAAGGGTCTCCAATTCAGCAAGAAACATGAGGATGCCCAGAAAAAAGGAACTGTGTTTCCTACTCATACACACCATATGTAGTTCAACTCTGCTTATGTAACTGATACAAACCACAGCTCCTCTTACATAAATGCACTTCAGTTAATAGTGAGAATGGTGATGGGTTTGTGAACTGTATAAAATCATTTGATCCCAAAATTCACGTTGTTTACCAGAAATGAACTCTTGCTTGTAGGAAGACACAGATCCTGGGGTTTAGCTCCGATTCTGAAGGGAAATTCAGACCAGTGTTCTCATCCATGAAACACACTATTTTCACACAACAAGCAATCACTTCTATCCATCGTCTCCAATACAGAGAGTAATTACCATATTCATGCCCAGAAAAAAAAGGAACTGGGTTTCCTACTCATACTGACCATATGTAGTTCAACTCTGCTTATGAAACTGATACAAACCACAGCTCCTCTTACATAAATGCTCTTTAGTTAATGGTTAGAATCGCGATGGGTTTGTTAACTGTGTAAAATCACTTGATCCCAAAATTCAGGTTGTTTAACAGAAAGGAACTCTTGCTTGTAGGAAGACACAGAACATGGGGTTTAACTCCGATTTGGAAGGGAATTTTAGACCAGTGTGCTAATCCATGAAACACACTCTGTTTTAAAGCAAGAAGCAAGCTCTTCTTTCCAGCGTCTCCAGTACAGACAATAAGAACAATATTCATGCCCTGAAAAATGAACTGTGTTTCCTACTCATACGGACCATATGTAGTTCAACTCTGCTTTTGAAACTGATACAAACCACAGCTCCTCTCACATAAATGCTCTTTAGTTCATAGTGAGAATCGGTTTGTGTTCCAGAACTGTGTAAACACATTTGAGCCCAAAATTCACTTGGTTTACAAGAAATGAACTCTTGCTTGTAAGAAGACACAGATCCTGGTGTTTAACTCCGTTTCTAAAGGGAAATTCAGACTAGAGTTCTCATACCTGTAATACACTCTGTTTTAAAGCAAGAAGCATCCTCTTATTTCCAGCCTCTCCAATACAGCAAGAACCATGAGCATGCCCAGAAAAAATGAACTGTGTATCCTGCTCATACAGACCATATAGTTCAAATATGCTCATGAATCTGATACAAACCACAGCTCCTCTTACATAAATGCTCTTAAGTTAATAGTGAGAATCACAATGGGTTCTTGAACTGTGTAAAATCATTTGAGCCCAAATTTCAATGGGCTTACCAGTATTGAAGTCTTGCTTGTAGGAAGACACAGAACCTGGGGTTTAATTCCGTTTCTGAAGGGAAATTCAGACCAGTGTTCTCATCCATGAAACTCACTAGTTTTTATGCAAGAAGCATCCTCTTCTTTCCAGCATCTCCAATACAGCAAGAACCATGAGAATGCCCAGAAAAAAAGAACAGTGTTTCCTACTCATACAGACCATATGTAGTTCAACTCTCCTTATGAAACTGATATAAACCACAGCTCATCTTACATAAATATTCTTTAGTTAATAGTGATAATCGCGTTGGGTTCGTGAACTGCTAAAAATCACTTGATCCCAAAATTCACTGGGTTTACCAGATATGCACACTTGCTTGTACGAAGACACATATCCTGGGATTTAACACCTTTTCTGAAGGGAAATTCAGACCAGTGTTCTCATCCATGAAACTCATGCTGTTTTAACACAAGATGCATCCTCTTCTTTCCAGAGTCTCCAATACAGCAAGAACCATGGGAATGTCAAGAAAAAAAAGAACTGTGTTACCTACTCACAGGTCATATGCAGTTCAAGTCTGCTTAGGAAACTGATACAAAACACAGCTCCACTTACATAAATGCTCTTTAGTTAATAGTGAGAATCGTGATGGGTTCTTGAACTCTGTAAAGTCATTTGAGACCAAAATTCACTTGGTTTACTAGAAATGAATTCTTGCTTGTAGGACACACAGATCCTGGGGATTAACTCCTTTTCTGAAGGAAAATTCAGACCGGTATTCTCATCCAAGAAACACACTCTGTTTTAACGCAAGAAGCAATCTCTTCTTTCCAGCCTCTCCAATACAGACCGTAAGAACAATATTCTTGCCCTGAAAAAAAGAACTGTGTTTCCTACTTATACGGACCATATGTAGTTCAACTCTGCTTATGAAACTGATACTACCCACAGCTCCTCTTACACAAAGGCTCTTTAGTTAATAGTGAGAATCCCGTTGGGTTCGTGAACTGTGTAAAATCATTTGAGCCAAAAATTCACTGGGTTTACAAGAAATGAACTCTTCCTTGTAGGAAGACACAGATCCTGTGGTTTACCTCCGTTTCTGAAGGGAAATACAGACCAGTGTTCTCATGCATGAAACACACTCTCTTGTCACTCAAGAAGCAAGCTCTTCTTTCGAGGGTCTCCAATTCAGCAAGAAACATGAGGATGCCCAGAAAAAAGGAACTGTGTTTCCTACTCATACACACCATATGTAGTTCAACTCTGCTTATGTAACTGATACAAACCACAGCTCCTCTTACATAAATGCACTTCAGTTAATAGTGAGAATGGCGATGGGTTTGTGAACTGTGTAAAATCATTTGATCCCAAAAATCAAGTTGTTTAACAGAAATGAACTCTTGCTTGTAGGAAGACTCAGATCCTGGGGTTTAACTCCATTTCTGAAGGGAAATTAAGACAAGTGTTCTCATCCATGAAACACACTCAGTTTTCAGTTAAGAAACAAGCTCTTCTTTCAAGCATCTCCAAAACAGCAAGAACCATTAGCATGCCCAGAAAAAAAGAACCGTGTTTCCCTCTCATACACACCATATGGAGTTCAACTTTTCTTATGAAACTGATACGAACAACAGATCCTCTTACATAAATGCTCTTTAGTTAATAGTTAGAATCGCGTTGTGTTCGTGAACTGTGTAAAATCATTTGAGGCAAAATTCACGTTTTTTATCAGAAATGAACTCTTGCGTGTAGGAAAGCACATCTAGGGTTTAATTCCGTTTCTGAGTGGAAATTCAGACCAGTGTTCTCATCCATGGAACCCATTCTGTTTTCACGCAAGAAGCAAGCTCTTCTTTCCATCATCTCCAAAACAGCTAGAAACATTAGCATGCCCAGAAAAAAAGAACTGTGTTCCTTTCTCATACACTCCATATGTAGTTCAACTCTGCTTATGAAACTTATACAAACCACTCCTCCTCTTACATAAATGTTCTTTAATAATTAGTGAGAATCGCAATGGGTTTGTGAACTGTGTAAAATCATTTGATCCCAAAATTCATTGGTTTTCCAGAAATGAACTCTTGCTTGTATGAAGACACAAATCCTGGGGTTTAACTCTGTTTCTGAAGGGAAATTCAGACCAGTGTTATCATCCTTAAAACACACTCTGTTTTCACGCAGGAAGCTATCTGTTCTTTCCAGCGTCTCCAATACAGACAGGAAGATCCATATTCAAGCCCAGAAAAAAAGAACTGTGTTTCCTACTCATAGAGACCATATGTAGTTCAAGTCTGCTTATGAAACTGATACAACCCACATCTCCTCTTACATAAAGGCTCTTTAGTTAATAGTGATAATCGCGTTGGGTTCTTGATCAATGTAAAATCATTTGAGCCCAAAATTCACTGGATTTACCAGAAAAAAACTCTCGATTTTAGGAAGAGACACATCCTGGGGTTTAACTCCAATTCTGAAGGGAAATGCAGACCAGTGTTCTCATCCATGAAACACTCTGTTTTCACGCAACAAGCAATCACTTCTATCCATCATCTCCAATACAGAGAGTAATTACCATATTCATGCCCAGAAAAAAAGAACTGTGTTTCCTACTCATACTGACCATATGTAGTTCAACTCTGCTTATGAAACTGATACAAACCACAGCTCCTCTTACATAAATGCTCTTTAGTTAACAGTTAGAATCGCGATGGGTTTGTTAACTGTGTAAAATCATTTGATCCCAAAATTCAGGTTGTTTACCAGAAAGGAACTCTTGCTTGTAGGAAGACACAGAACCTGGGGTTTAACTCTGATTCGGAAGGGAAATTTAGACCATTGTGCTAATCCATGAAACACTCTCTGTTTTAAAGCAAGAAGCAAGCTCTTCTTTCCAGGGTCTCCAATACAGACAGTAAGAACAATATTCAAGCCCAGAAAAAAAGAACTGTATTTCCTACTCATACTGACCATATATAGTTCAACTCTGCTCATGAAACTGATACAAACCACAGCTCGTCTTACATAAATGCACTTTAGTTAATAGTGAGAATCACGATGGGATTGTGAACTGTATAAAATCATTTGATCCCAAAATTCACGTTGTTTACCTGAAATGAACTCTTGCTTGTAGGAAGACACAGATCCTGGGGTTTAGCTCCTTTCCTGAAGGGAAATTCAGACCAGTGGTCTCATCCATGAATCACACTCTGTTTTCATGCTAGAAGCTATCTCTTCTTTCCAGCGTCTCCAATACAGACAGGAAGATCCATACTCATGGCCAGAAAAAAAGAACTGTGTTTCCTACTCATACAGACGATATGTAGTTCAAGACTGCTCATGAAACTGATACAACCCACAGCTCCTCTTTCATAAAGGCTCTTTAGTTAATAGTGATAATCGCGTTGTGTTCTTGATCAATGTAAAATCATTTGAGCCCAAAATTCACTGAATTTACAATAAAAAAACTCTTGTTTTAAGGAAGACACAGATCCTGGGGTTTAATTCTGATTATGAAGGGAAATTCAGACCAGTGTTCTCATCCATGAAACACACTATTTTCACACAACAAGCAATCACTTCTATCCATCGTCTCCAATACAGAGAGTAATTACCATATTCATGCCCAGAAAAAAGGAACTGTGTTTCCTACTCATACTGACCATATGTAGTTCAACTCTGATTATGAAACTGATACAAACCACAGCTCCTCTTACATAAATGCTCTTTAGTTAATGGTTAGAATCGCGATGGGTTTGTTAACTGTGTAAAATCATTTGATCCCAAAATTCAGGTTGTTTACCAGAAAGGAACTCTTGCTTATAGGAAGACACAGATTCTGGGGTTTAACTCCGATTCGGAAGGGAAATTTAGACCAGTGTGCTAATCCATGAAACACAATCTGTTTTAACGCAAGAAGCAAGCTCTTCTTTCCAGCGTCTCCATTACAGACAGTAAGAACAATATTCATGCCCTGAAAAATGAACTGTGTTTCCTATTCATATGGACCATATGTAGTTCAACTCTGCTTTTGAAACTGATACAAACCACTGCTCCTCTTACATAAATGCTCTTTAGTTCATTGTGAGAATCGCGTTGGGTTCCAGAACTGTGTAAACACATTTGAGCCCAAAATTCACTTTGTTTACCAGAAATGAACTCTTGCTTGTAGGAAGACACAGATCTTGGGTTTAACTCCGTTTCTCAAGGGAAATTCAGACCAGTGTTCTCATCCATGAAACACACTAGTTTTCATGCAAGAAGCATCCTCTTCTTTCCAGCATCTCCACTACAGCAAGAACCATGAGAATGCCCAGAAAAAAGAACAGTGTTTCCTACTCATACAGACCATACGTAGTTCAACTCTCCTTATGAAACTGATATAAACCACAGCGCCTCTTACATAAATATTCTTTAGTTAATAGTGATAATCACGTTGGGTTCGTGAACTGCTAAAAATCACTTGATCCCAAAATTCACTGGGTTTACCAGATATGCACACTTGCTTGTACGAAGACACATATCCTGGGATTTAACTCCTTTTCTGAAGGGAAATTCAGACCAGTGTTCTCATCCATGAAACTCATGCTGTTTTAACACAAGATGCATCCTCTTCTTTCCAGAGTCTCCAATACAGCAAGAACCATGGGAATGCCAAGAAAAAAAGAACTGTGTTACCTACTCACAGGTCATATGCAGTTCAAGTCTGCTTAGGAAACTGATACAAACCACAGCTCCACTTATATAAATGCTCTTTCGTTAGTAGTGAGAATCGTGATGGGTTCTTGAACTCTGTAAAGTCATTTGAGCCCAAAATTCACTTGGTTTACTAGAAATGAATTCTTGCTTGTAGGACACACAGATCCTGGGGATTAACTCCTTTTCAGAAGGAAAATTCAGACCGGTATTCTCATCCAAGAAACACACTCTGTTTTAATGCAAGAAGCAATCTCTTCTTTCCAGCGTCTCCAATACAGACCGTAAGAACAATATTCATGCCCTGAAAAAAAAGAACTGTGATTCCTACTCACACGGACCATATGTAGTTCAACTCTGCTTATGAAACTGATATACACTACAACTTCTCTTACATGAATGCTCTTTAGTTAATAGTGAGAATTATGATGGATTCATGAACTGTGTAAAATCATTTGAGCCCAAAATTCACTGGGTTTACCAGAAATGAACTCTTGCTTGTAGGAGACACAGATCCTGTGGTTTAACTCCATTTCTGAAGGGCAATTCAGGCCAGTGATCTCAACCATGAAACACACTCTGATTTCACTCAAGAAGCAATCCCTTCTTTCCAGGATCTCCAATACAACAGGAAACATGAGCATGCCCAGAAAAAAAGAACTATGTTTCCTACTCATACAGACCATATGTAGTTCAACTCTGCTTATGAAACTGATACAACCCACAGCTCCTCTTTCACAAAGGCTCTTTAGTTAATAGTGAGAATCGTGTTGGGTTCGTGAACTGTGTAAAATCATTTGAGCCCAAAATTCACTGGTTTTACAAAAAATAAACTCTTCCTTGTAGGAAGACACAGATCCTGGGGTTTACCTCCTTTTCTGAAGGGAAATTCAGACCAGTGTTCTCATCCTTAAAACACACTCTGTTTTCACTCAAGAAGCAAGCTGTTCTTTTCAGCGTCTCTAATACACACAGTAATAAAAATATTCATGCCCTGAACAAAGAACTGTGTTTTCTACTCATAAGGACCATATGTAGTTCAACTCTGCTTTTGAAACTGATACAAACCACAGCTCCTCTCACATAAATGCTCTTTAGTTCATAGTGAGAATCGGTTTGTGTTCCAGAACTGTGTAAACACATTTGAGCCCAAAATTCACTTGGTTTACAATAAATGAACTCTTGCTTGTAAGAAGACACAGATCCTGGTGTTTAACTCCGTTTCTAAAGGGAAATTCAGACTAGAGTTCTCATACCTGTAATACACTCTGTTTTAAAGCAAGAAGCATCCTCTTATTTCCAGCCTCTCCAATACAGCAAGAACCATGAGCATGCCCAGAAAAAATGAACTGTGTATCCTGCTCATACAGACCATATAGTTCAAATATGCTCATGAATCTGATACAAACCACAGCTCCTCTTACATAAATGCTCTTAAGTTAATAGTGAGAATCACAATGGGTTCTTGAACTGTGTAAAATCATTTGAGCCCAAATTTCAATGGGCTTACCAGTATTGAAGTCTTGCTTGTAGGAAGACACAGAACCTGGGGTTTAATTCCGTTTCTGAAGGGAAATTCAGACCAGTGTTCTCATCCATGAAACTCACTAGTTTTTATGCAAGAAGCATCCTCTTCTTTCCAGCATCTCCAATACAGCAAGAACCATGAGAATGCCCAGAAAAAAAGACCAGTGTTTCCTACTCATACAGACCATATGTAGTTCAACTCTCCTTATGAAACTGATATAAACCACAGCTCATCTTACATAAATATTCTTTAGTTAATAGTGATAATCGCGTTGGGTTCGTGAACTGCTAAAAATCACTTGATCCCAAAATTCACTGGGTTTACCAGATATGCACACTTGCTTGTACGAAGACACATATCCTGGGATTTAACACCTTTTCTGAAGGGAAATTCAGACCAGTGTTCTCATCCATGAAACTCATGCTGTTTTAACACAAGATGCATCCTCTTCTTTCCAGAGTCTCCAATACAGCAAGAACCATGGGAATGTCAAGAAAAAAAAGAACTGTGTTACCTACTCACAGGTCATATGCAGTTCAAGTCTGCTTAGGAAACTGATACAAAACACAGCTCCACTTACATAAATGCTCTTTAGTTAATAGTGAGAATCGTGATGGGTTCTTGAACTCTGTAAAGTCATTTGAGACCAAAATTCACTTGGTTTACTAGAAATGAATTCTTGCTTGTAGGACACACAGATCCTGGGGATTAACTCCTTTTCTGAAGGAAAATTCAGACCGGTATTCTCATCCAAGAAACACACTCTGTTTTAACGCAAGAAGCAATCTCTTCTTTCCAGCCTCTCCAATACAGACCGTAAGAACAATATTCTTGCCCTGAAAAAAAGAACTGTGTTTCCTACTTATACGGACCATATGTAGTTCAACTCTGCTTATGAAACTGATACTACCCACAGCTCCTCTTACACAAAGGCTCTTTAGTTAATAGTGAGAATCCCGTTGGGTTCGTGAACTGTGTAAAATCATTTGAGCCAAAAATTCACTGGGTTTACAAGAAATGAACTCTTCCTTGTAGGAAGACACAGATCCTGTGGTTTACCTCCGTTTCTGAAGGGAAATACAGACCAGTGTTCTCATGCATGAAACACACTCTCTTGTCACTCAAGAAGCAAGCTCTTCTTTCGAGGGTCTCCAATTCAGCAAGAAACATGAGGATGCCCAGAAAAAAGGAACTGTGTTTCCTACTCATACACACCATATGTAGTTCAACTCTGCTTATGTAACTGATACAAACCACAGCTCCTCTTACATAAATGCACTTCAGTTAATAGTGAGAATGGCGATGGGTTTGTGAACTGTGTAAAATCATTTGATCCCAAAAATCAAGTTGTTTAACAGAAATGAACTCTTGCTTGTAGGAAGACTCAGATCCTGGGGTTTAACTCCATTTCTGAAGGGAAATTAAGACAAGTGTTCTCATCCATGAAACACACTCAGTTTTCAGTTAAGAAACAAGCTCTTCTTTCAAGCATCTCCAAAACAGCAAGAACCATTAGCATGCCCAGAAAAAAAGAACCGTGTTTCCCTCTCATACACACCATATGGAGTTCAACTTTTCTTATGAAACTGATACGAACAACAGATCCTCTTACATAAATGCTCTTTAGTTAATAGTTAGAATCGCGTTGTGTTCGTGAACTGTGTAAAATCATTTGAGGCAAAATTCACGTTTTTTATCAGAAATGAACTCTTGCGTGTAGGAAAGCACATCTAGGGTTTAATTCCGTTTCTGAGTGGAAATTCAGACCAGTGTTCTCATCCATGGAACCCATTCTGTTTTCACGCAAGAAGCAAGCTCTTCTTTCCATCATCTCCAAAACAGCTAGAAACATTAGCATGCCCAGAAAAAAAGAACTGTGTTCCTTTCTCATACACTCCATATGTAGTTCAACTCTGCTTATGAAACTTATACAAACCACTCCTCCTCTTACATAAATGTTCTTTAATAATTAGTGAGAATCGCAATGGGTTTGTGAACTGTGTAAAATCATTTGATCCCAAAATTCATTGGTTTTCCAGAAATGAACTCTTGCTTGTATGAAGACACAAATCCTGGGGTTTAACTCTGTTTCTGAAGGGAAATTCAGACCAGTGTTATCATCCTTAAAACACACTCTGTTTTCACGCAGGAAGCTATCTGTTCTTTCCAGCGTCTCCAATACAGACAGGAAGATCCATATTCAAGCCCAGAAAAAAAGAACTGTGTTTCCTACTCATAGAGACCATATGTAGTTCAAGTCTGCTTATGAAACTGATACAACCCACATCTCCTCTTACATAAAGGCTCTTTAGTTAATAGTGATAATCGCGTTGGGTTCTTGATCAATGTAAAATCATTTGAGCCCAAAATTCACTGGATTTACCAGAAAAAAACTCTCGATTTTAGGAAGAGACACATCCTGGGGTTTAACTCCAATTCTGAAGGGAAATGCAGACCAGTGTTCTCATCCATGAAACACTCTGTTTTCACGCAACAAGCAATCACTTCTATCCATCATCTCCAATACAGAGAGTAATTACCATATTCATGCCCAGAAAAAAAGAACTGTGTTTCCTACTCATACTGACCATATGTAGTTCAACTCTGCTTATGAAACTGATACAAACCACAGCTCCTCTTACATAAATGCTCTTTAGTTAACAGTTAGAATCGCGATGGGTTTGTTAACTGTGTAAAATCATTTGATCCCAAAATTCAGGTTGTTTACCAGAAAGGAACTCTTGCTTGTAGGAAGACACAGAACCTGGGGTTTAACTCTGATTCGGAAGGGAAATTTAGACCATTGTGCTAATCCATGAAACACTCTCTGTTTTAAAGCAAGAAGCAAGCTCTTCTTTCCAGGGTCTCCAATACAGACAGTAAGAACAATATTCAAGCCCAGAAAAAAAGAACTGTATTTCCTACTCATACTGACCATATATAGTTCAACTCTGCTCATGAAACTGATACAAACCACAGCTCGTCTTACATAAATGCACTTTAGTTAATAGTGAGAATCACGATGGGATTGTGAACTGTATAAAATCATTTGATCCCAAAATTCACGTTGTTTACCTGAAATGAACTCTTGCTTGTAGGAAGACACAGATCCTGGGGTTTAGCTCCTTTCCTGAAGGGAAATTCAGACCAGTGGTCTCATCCATGAATCACACTCTGTTTTCATGCTAGAAGCTATCTCTTCTTTCCAGCGTCTCCAATACAGACAGGAAGATCCATACTCATGGCCAGAAAAAAAGAACTGTGTTTCCTACTCATACAGACGATATGTAGTTCAAGACTGCTCATGAAACTGATACAACCCACAGCTCCTCTTTCATAAAGGCTCTTTAGTTAATAGTGATAATCGCGTTGTGTTCTTGATCAATGTAAAATCATTTGAGCCCAAAATTCACTGAATTTACAATAAAAAAACTCTTGTTTTAAGGAAGACACAGATCCTGGGGTTTAATTCTGATTATGAAGGGAAATTCAGACCAGTGTTCTCATCCATGAAACACACTATTTTCACACAACAAGCAATCACTTCTATCCATCGTCTCCAATACAGAGAGTAATTACCATATTCATGCCCAGAAAAAAGGAACTGTGTTTCCTACTCATACTGACCATATGTAGTTCAACTCTGATTATGAAACTGATACAAACCACAGCTCCTCTTACATAAATGCTCTTTAGTTAATGGTTAGAATCGCGATGGGTTTGTTAACTGTGTAAAATCATTTGATCCCAAAATTCAGGTTGTTTACCAGAAAGGAACTCTTGCTTATAGGAAGACACAGATTCTGGGGTTTAACTCCGATTCGGAAGGGAAATTTAGACCAGTGTGCTAATCCATGAAACACAATCTGTTTTAACGCAAGAAGCAAGCTCTTCTTTCCAGCGTCTCCATTACAGACAGTAAGAACAATATTCATGCCCTGAAAAATGAACTGTGTTTCCTATTCATATGGACCATATGTAGTTCAACTCTGCTTTTGAAACTGATACAAACCACTGCTCCTCTTACATAAATGCTCTTTAGTTCATTGTGAGAATCGCGTTGGGTTCCAGAACTGTGTAAACACATTTGAGCCCAAAATTCACTTTGTTTACCAGAAATGAACTCTTGCTTGTAGGAAGACACAGATCTTGGGTTTAACTCCGTTTCTCAAGGGAAATTCAGACCAGTGTTCTCATCCATGAAACACACTAGTTTTCATGCAAGAAGCATCCTCTTCTTTCCAGCATCTCCACTACAGCAAGAACCATGAGAATGCCCAGAAAAAAGAACAGTGTTTCCTACTCATACAGACCATACGTAGTTCAACTCTCCTTATGAAACTGATATAAACCACAGCGCCTCTTACATAAATATTCTTTAGTTAATAGTGATAATCACGTTGGGTTCGTGAACTGCTAAAAATCACTTGATCCCAAAATTCACTGGGTTTACCAGATATGCACACTTGCTTGTACGAAGACACATATCCTGGGATTTAACTCCTTTTCTGAAGGGAAATTCAGACCAGTGTTCTCATCCATGAAACTCATGCTGTTTTAACACAAGATGCATCCTCTTCTTTCCAGAGTCTCCAATACAGCAAGAACCATGGGAATGCCAAGAAAAAAAGAACTGTGTTACCTACTCACAGGTCATATGCAGTTCAAGTCTGCTTAGGAAACTGATACAAACCACAGCTCCACTTATATAAATGCTCTTTCGTTAGTAGTGAGAATCGTGATGGGTTCTTGAACTCTGTAAAGTCATTTGAGCCCAAAATTCACTTGGTTTACTAGAAATGAATTCTTGCTTGTAGGACACACAGATCCTGGGGATTAACTCCTTTTCAGAAGGAAAATTCAGACCGGTATTCTCATCCAAGAAACACACTCTGTTTTAATGCAAGAAGCAATCTCTTCTTTCCAGCGTCTCCAATACAGACCGTAAGAACAATATTCATGCCCTGAAAAAAAAGAACTGTGATTCCTACTCACACGGACCATATGTAGTTCAACTCTGCTTATGAAACTGATATACACTACAACTTCTCTTACATGAATGCTCTTTAGTTAATAGTGAGAATTATGATGGATTCATGAACTGTGTAAAATCATTTGAGCCCAAAATTCACTGGGTTTACCAGAAATGAACTCTTGCTTGTAGGAGACACAGATCCTGTGGTTTAACTCCATTTCTGAAGGGCAATTCAGGCCAGTGATCTCAACCATGAAACACACTCTGATTTCACTCAAGAAGCAATCCCTTCTTTCCAGGATCTCCAATACAACAGGAAACATGAGCATGCCCAGAAAAAAAGAACTATGTTTCCTACTCATACAGACCATATGTAGTTCAACTCTGCTTATGAAACTGATACAACCCACAGCTCCTCTTTCACAAAGGCTCTTTAGTTAATAGTGAGAATCGTGTTGGGTTCGTGAACTGTGTAAAATCATTTGAGCCCAAAATTCACTGGTTTTACAAAAAATAAACTCTTCCTTGTAGGAAGACACAGATCCTGGGGTTTACCTCCTTTTCTGAAGGGAAATTCAGACCAGTGTTCTCATCCTTAAAACACACTCTGTTTTCACTCAAGAAGCAAGCTGTTCTTTTCAGCGTCTCTAATACACACAGTAATAAAAATATTCATGCCCTGAACAAAGAACTGTGTTTTCTACTCATAAGGACCATATGTAGTTCAACTCTGCTTTTGAAACTGATACAAACCACAGCTCCTCTCACATAAATGCTCTTTAGTTCATAGTGAGAATCGGTTTGTGTTCCAGAACTGTGTAAACACATTTGAGCCCAAAATTCACTTGGTTTACAATAAATGAACTCTTGCTTGTAAGAAGACACAGATCCTGGTGTTTAACTCCGTTTCTAAAGGGAAATTCAGACTAGAGTTCTCATACCTGTAATACACTCTGTTTTAAAGCAAGAAGCATCCTCTTATTTCCAGCCTCTCCAATACAGCAAGAACCATGAGCATGCCCAGAAAAAATGAACTGTGTATCCTGCTCATACAGACCATATAGTTCAAATATGCTCATGAATCTGATACAAACCACAGCTCCTCTTACATAAATGCTCTTAAGTTAATAGTGAGAATCACAATGGGTTCTTGAACTGTGTAAAATCATTTGAGCCCAAATTTCAATGGGCTTACCAGTATTGAAGTCTTGCTTGTAGGAAGACACAGAACCTGGGGTTTAATTCCGTTTCTGAAGGGAAATTCAGACCAGTGTTCTCATCCATGAAACTCACTAGTTTTTATGCAAGAAGCATCCTCTTCTTTCCAGCATCTCCAATACAGCAAGAACCATGAGAATGCCCAGAAAAAAAGACCAGTGTTTCCTACTCATACAGACCATATGTAGTTCAACTCTCCTTATGAAACTGATATAAACCACAGCTCATCTTACATAAATATTCTTTAGTTAATAGTGATAATCGCGTTGGGTTCGTGAACTGCTAAAAATCACTTGATCCCAAAATTCACTGGGTTTACCAGATATGCACACTTGCTTGTACGAAGACACATATCCTGGGATTTAACACCTTTTCTGAAGGGAAATTCAGACCAGTGTTCTCATCCATGAAACTCATGCTGTTTTAACACAAGATGCATCCTCTTCTTTCCAGAGTCTCCAATACAGCAAGAACCATGGGAATGTCAAGAAAAAAAAGAACTGTGTTACCTACTCACAGGTCATATGCAGTTCAAGTCTGCTTAGGAAACTGATACAAAACACAGCTCCACTTACATAAATGCTCTTTAGTTAATAGTGAGAATCGTGATGGGTTCTTGAACTCTGTAAAGTCATTTGAGACCAAAATTCACTTGGTTTACTAGAAATGAATTCTTGCTTGTAGGACACACAGATCCTGGGGATTAACTCCTTTTCTGAAGGAAAATTCAGACCGGTATTCTCATCCAAGAAACACACTCTGTTTTAACGCAAGAAGCAATCTCTTCTTTCCAGCCTCTCCAATACAGACCGTAAGAACAATATTCTTGCCCTGAAAAAAAGAACTGTGTTTCCTACTTATACGGACCATATGTAGTTCAACTCTGCTTATGAAACTGATACTACCCACAGCTCCTCTTACACAAAGGCTCTTTAGTTAATAGTGAGAATCCCGTTGGGTTCGTGAACTGTGTAAAATCATTTGAGCCAAAAATTCACTGGGTTTACAAGAAATGAACTCTTCCTTGTAGGAAGACACAGATCCTGTGGTTTACCTCCGTTTCTGAAGGGAAATACAGACCAGTGTTCTCATGCATGAAACACACTCTCTTGTCACTCAAGAAGCAAGCTCTTCTTTCGAGGGTCTCCAATTCAGCAAGAAACATGAGGATGCCCAGAAAAAAGGAACTGTGTTTCCTACTCATACACACCATATGTAGTTCAACTCTGCTTATGTAACTGATACAAACCACAGCTCCTCTTACATAAATGCACTTCAGTTAATAGTGAGAATGGCGATGGGTTTGTGAACTGTGTAAAATCATTTGATCCCAAAAATCAAGTTGTTTAACAGAAATGAACTCTTGCTTGTAGGAAGACTCAGATCCTGGGGTTTAACTCCATTTCTGAAGGGAAATTAAGACAAGTGTTCTCATCCATGAAACACACTCAGTTTTCAGTTAAGAAACAAGCTCTTCTTTCAAGCATCTCCAAAACAGCAAGAACCATTAGCATGCCCAGAAAAAAAGAACCGTGTTTCCCTCTCATACACACCATATGGAGTTCAACTTTTCTTATGAAACTGATACGAACAACAGATCCTCTTACATAAATGCTCTTTAGTTAATAGTTAGAATCGCGTTGTGTTCGTGAACTGTGTAAAATCATTTGAGGCAAAATTCACGTTTTTTATCAGAAATGAACTCTTGCGTGTAGGAAAGCACATCTAGGGTTTAATTCCGTTTCTGAGTGGAAATTCAGACCAGTGTTCTCATCCATGGAACCCATTCTGTTTTCACGCAAGAAGCAAGCTCTTCTTTCCATCATCTCCAAAACAGCTAGAAACATTAGCATGCCCAGAAAAAAAGAACTGTGTTCCTTTCTCATACACTCCATATGTAGTTCAACTCTGCTTATGAAACTTATACAAACCACTCCTCCTCTTACATAAATGTTCTTTAATAATTAGTGAGAATCGCAATGGGTTTGTGAACTGTGTAAAATCATTTGATCCCAAAATTCATTGGTTTTCCAGAAATGAACTCTTGCTTGTATGAAGACACAAATCCTGGGGTTTAACTCTGTTTCTGAAGGGAAATTCAGACCAGTGTTATCATCCTTAAAACACACTCTGTTTTCACGCAGGAAGCTATCTGTTCTTTCCAGCGTCTCCAATACAGACAGGAAGATCCATATTCAAGCCCAGAAAAAAAGAACTGTGTTTCCTACTCATAGAGACCATATGTAGTTCAAGTCTGCTTATGAAACTGATACAACCCACATCTCCTCTTACATAAAGGCTCTTTAGTTAATAGTGATAATCGCGTTGGGTTCTTGATCAATGTAAAATCATTTGAGCCCAAAATTCACTGGATTTACCAGAAAAAAACTCTCGATTTTAGGAAGAGACACATCCTGGGGTTTAACTCCAATTCTGAAGGGAAATGCAGACCAGTGTTCTCATCCATGAAACACTCTGTTTTCACGCAACAAGCAATCACTTCTATCCATCGTCTCCAATACAGAGAGTAATTACCATATTCATGCCCAGAAAAAAAGAACTGTGTTTCCTACTCATACTGACCATATGTAGTTCAACTCTGCTTATGAAACTGATACAAACCACAGCTCCTCTTACATAAATGCTCTTTAGTTAACAGTTAGAATCGCGATGGGTTTGTTAACTGTGTAAAATCATTTGATCCCAAAATTCAGGTTGTTTACCAGAAAGGAACTCTTGCTTGTAGGAAGACACAGAACCTGGGGTTTAACTCTGATTCGGAAGGGAAATTTAGACCATTGTGCTAATCCATGAAACACTCTCTGTTTTAAAGCAAGAAGCAAGCTCTTCTTTCCAGGGTCTCCAATACAGACAGTAAGAACAATATTCAAGCCCAGAAAAAAAGAACTGTATTTCCTACTCATACTGACCATATATAGTTCAACTCTGCTCATGAAACTGATACAAACCACAGCTCGTCTTACATAAATGCACTTTAGTTAATAGTGAGAATCACGATGGGATTGTGAACTGTATAAAATCATTTGATCCCAAAATTCACGTTGTTTACCTGAAATGAACTCTTGCTTGTAGGAAGACACAGATCCTGGGGTTTAGCTCCTTTCCTGAAGGGAAATTCAGACCAGTGGTCTCATCCATGAATCACACTCTGTTTTCATGCTAGAAGCTATCTCTTCTTTCCAGCGTCTCCAATACAGACAGGAAGATCCATACTCATGGCCAGAAAAAAAGAACTGTGTTTCCTACTCATACAGACGATATGTAGTTCAAGACTGCTCATGAAACTGATACAACCCACAGCTCCTCTTTCATAAAGGCTCTTTAGTTAATAGTGATAATCGCGTTGTGTTCTTGATCAATGTAAAATCATTTGAGCCCAAAATTCACTGAATTTACAATAAAAAAACTCTTGTTTTAAGGAAGACACAGATCCTGGGGTTTAATTCTGATTATGAAGGGAAATTCAGACCAGTGTTCTCATCCATGAAACACACTATTTTCACACAACAAGCAATCACTTCTATCCATCGTCTCCAATACAGAGAGTAATTACCATATTCATGCCCAGAAAAAAGGAACTGTGTTTCCTACTCATACTGACCATATGTAGTTCAACTCTGATTATGAAACTGATACAAACCACAGCTCCTCTTACATAAATGCTCTTTAGTTAATGGTTAGAATCGCGATGGGTTTGTTAACTGTGTAAAATCATTTGATCCCAAAATTCAGGTTGTTTACCAGAAAGGAACTCTTGCTTATAGGAAGACACAGATTCTGGGGTTTAACTCCGATTCGGAAGGGAAATTTAGACCAGTGTGCTAATCCATGAAACACAATCTGTTTTAACGCAAGAAGCAAGCTCTTCTTTCCATCGTCTCCATTACAGACAGTAAGAACAATATTCATGCCCTGAAAAATGAACTGTGTTTCCTATTCATATGGACCATATGTAGTTCAACTCTGCTTTTGAAACTGATACAAACCACTGCTCCTCTTACATAAATGCTCTTTAGTTCATTGTGAGAATCGCGTTGGGTTCCAGAACTGTGTAAACACATTTGAGCCCAAAATTCACTTTGTTTACCAGAAATGAACTCTTGCTTGTAGGAAGACACAGATCTTGGGTTTAACTCCGTTTCTCAAGGGAAATTCAGACCAGTGTTCTCATCCATGAAACACACTAGTTTTCACGCAAGAAGCATCCTCTTCTTTCCAGCATCTCCACTACAGCAAGAACCATGAGAATGCCCAGAAAAAAGAACAGTGTTTCCTACTCATACAGACCATACGTAGTTCAACTCTCCTTATGAAACTGATATAAACCACAGCGCCTCTTACATAAATATTCTTTAGTTAATAGTGATAATCGCGTTGGGTTCGTGAACTGCTAAAAATCACTTGATCCCAAAATTCACTGGGTTTACCAGATATGCACACTTGCTTGTACGAAGACACATATCCTGGGATTTAACTCCTTTTCTGAAGGGAAATTCAGACCAGTGTTCTCATCCATGAAACTCATGCTGTTTTAACACAAGATGCATCCTCTTCTTTCCAGAGTCTCCAATACAGCAAGAACCATGGGAATGCCAAGAAAAAAAGAACTGTGTTACCTACTCACAGGTCATATGCAGTTCAAGTCTGCTTAGGAAACTGATACAAACCACAGCTCCACTTATATAAATGCTCTTTCGTTAGTAGTGAGAATCGTGATGGGTTCTTGAACTCTGTAAAGTCATTTGAGCCCAAAATCCACTTGGTTTACTAGAAATGAATTCTTGCTTGTAGGACACACAGATCCTGGGGATTAACTCCTTTTCAGAAGGAAAATTCAGACCGGTATTCTCATCCAAGAAACACACTCTGTTTTAATGCAAGAAGCAATCTCTTCTTTCCAGCGTCTCCAATACAGACCGTAAGAACAATATTCATGCCCTGAAAAAAAGAACTGTGATTCCTACTCACACGGACCATATGTAGTTCAACTCTGCTTATGAAACTGATATACACTACAACTTCTCTTACATGAATGCTCTTTAGTTAATAGTGAGAATTATGATGGATTCATGAACTGTGTAAAATCATTTGAGCCCAAAATTCACTGGGTTTACCAGAAATGAACTCTTGCTTGTAGGAGACACAGATCCTGTGGTTTAACTCCATTTCTGAAGGGCAATTCAGGCCAGTGATCTCAACCATGAAACACACTCTGATTTCACTCAAGAAGCAATCCCTTCTTTCCAGGATCTCCAATACAACAGGAAACATGAGCATGCCCAGAAAAAAAGAACTATGTTTCCTACTCATACAGACCATATGTAGTTCAACTCTGCTTATGAAACTGATACAACCCACAGCTCCTCTTTCACAAAGGCTCTTTAGTTAATAGTGAGAATCGTGTTGGGTTCGTGAACTGTGTAAAATCATTTGAGCCCAAAATTCACTGGTTTTACAAAAAATAAACTCTTCCTTGTAGGAAGACACAGATCCTGGGGTTTACCTCCTTTTCTGAAGGGAAATTCAGACCAGTGTTCTCATCCTTAAAACACACTCTGTTTTCACTCAAGAAGCAAGCTGTTCTTTTCAGCGTCTCTAATACACACAGTAATAAAAATATTCATGCCCTGAACAAAGAACTGTGTTTTCTACTCATAAGGACCATATGTAGTTCAACTCTGCTTTTGAAACTGATACAAACCACAGCTCCTCTCACATAAATGCTCTTTAGTTCATAGTGAGAATCGGTTTGTGTTCCAGAACTGTGTAAACACATTTGAGCCCAAAATTCACTTGGTTTACAAGAAATGAACTCTTGCTTGTAAGAAGACACAGATCCTGGTGTTTAACTCCGTTTCTAAAGGGAAATTCAGACTAGAGTTCTCATACCTGTAATACACTCTGTTTTAAAGCAAGAAGCATCCTCTTATTTCCAGCCTCTCCAATACAGCAAGAACCATGAGCATGCCCAGAAAAAATGAACTGTGTATCCTGCTCATACAGACCATATAGTTCAAATATGCTCATGAATCTGATACAAACCACAGCTCCTCTTACATAAATGCTCTTAAGTTAATAGTGAGAATCACAATGGGTTCTTGAACTGTGTAAAATCATTTGAGCCCAAATTTCAATGGGCTTACCAGTATTGAAGTCTTGCTTGTAGGAAGACACAGAACCTGGGGTTTAATTCCGTTTCTGAAGGGAAATTCAGACCAGTGTTCTCATCCATGAAACTCACTAGTTTTTATGCAAGAAGCATCCTCTTCTTTCCAGCATCTCCAATACAGCAAGAACCATGAGAATGCCCAGAAAAAAAGAACAGTGTTTCCTACTCATACAGACCATATGTAGTTCAACTCTCCTTATGAAACTGATATAAACCACAGCTCATCTTACATAAATATTCTTTAGTTAATAGTGATAATCGCGTTGGGTTCGTGAACTGCTAAAAATCACTTGATCCCAAAATTCACTGGGTTTACCAGATATGCACACTTGCTTGTACGAAGACACATATCCTGGGATTTAACACCTTTTCTGAAGGGAAATTCAGACCAGTGTTCTCATCCATGAAACTCATGCTGTTTTAACACAAGATGCATCCTCTTCTTTCCAGAGTCTCCAATACAGCAAGAACCATGGGAATGTCAAGAAAAAAAAGAACTGTGTTACCTACTCACAGGTCATATGAAGTTCAAGTCTGCTTAGGAAACTGATACAAACCACAGCTGCTCTTATATAAATGCTCTTTAGTTAATAGTGAGAATCGTGATTGATTCTTGAACTGTGTAAAATCATTTGAGCCCAAAATTCACTTGGTTTACTAGAAATGAACTCTTGCTTGTAGGAAGACACAGATCCTGGGGTTTAACTCCGTTTCTGAAGGGAAATTCAGACTAGAGTTCTCATACCTGTAATACACTCTGTTTTAAAGCAAGAAGCATCCTCTTATTTCCAGCCTCTCCAATACAGCAAGAACCATGAGCATGCCCAGAAAAAACGAACTGTGTTTCCTGCTCATACAGACCATATGTAGTTCAACTCTGCTCATGAATCTGATACAAAACACATCTCCTCTTACATATATGCTCTTTAGTTAATAGGGAGAATCGCAATGGGTTCTTGAACTGTGTAAAATCATTTGAGCCCAAATTTCAATGGGTTTACCAGAATTGAAGTCTTGCTTGTAGGAAGACACAGAACCTGGGGTTTAATTCCGATATTGAAGGGAAATTTAGACCAGTATTCTCATCCATGAAACACACTCTGTTTTCACCCAAGAAACAAGCTCTCCTTTCTAGCATCTCTAATTCAGCAAGAAACATGAGCATGCCCAGAAAAAAAGAACTGTTTCCTACTCAAACGGACAATATGTAGTTCAAATCTGCTTATGAAACTGATAAAAACCACAGCTCCTCATACATAAGTGCAATTTAGTTAATAGTGAGAATCGCGTTGGGTTTGAGAAATGTGTAAAATCATTTGAGCCCAAAATTCACTGGGTTTACCAGAAATGAACTCTTGCTTGTAGGAAGACACAGATACTGGGGTTTAACTCCGTTTCTGAAGGGAAATTCAGACCAGTTTTCTCATCCATGAAACACACTCTGTTTTCATGCAAGAAGCATCCTTTTATTTCCATTATGTCCAATACAGCAAGAACCATGAGCATGCCCTCAAAAAAGAACTGTGTTTCCTACTCATACGGACCATATGTAGAACAACTCTGCTTATAAAACTGATAAAAACCATAGCTCCTCTTACATAAATGCTTTTGAGTTAATGGTGAGAATCGCGTTGGGTTCGTGATCTGTGTAAAATCATTTGAGCCCAAAATTCACTTGATTTACAAGAAATGAACTCTGGCTTGTAGGGAGACACAGATCCTGGAGGTTTAACTCCATTTCTGAAGGGAAATTAGGCCAGTGTTCTCCTCCATGAAGCACAGTCTGTTTTACCACAAGGAGCAAGCTCTTCATTGCAGCGTCTAATATACAGCAAGAAACACGAGCATTCCCAGTAAAAAAGAACTGTGTTTCCTTCTCATATGCACCGGATGTAGTTCAACTCTGCTTTGAAACTGATACAAACCACAGCTCCTCTTACATAGATGCTCTTTAGTTAATAGTGAGAATCGCTTTGGGTTCGTGAACTGCGTAAAATCATTTGAACCCAAAATTCAATGGGTTTACAAGAAATTAACATTTGTTTGTAGAAAGACACAGATCCTGTTGTTTAACTCCGTTTCAGAAGGGAAATTCAGACCAGTGTTCTCATCCATGAAACAGACTCTGTTTTAACACAAGATGCAAGCTCTTCTTTCCAGCGTCTCCAATACACACAATAAGAACCATAATCATGCCCATAAAAAAAGAACTGTGTTTCCTTCTCATACGCACCATATGTATTTCAACTCTGCTTATGAAACTGTTACAAAACACAGCTCTTCTTACATAAATGCTCTTTAGTTAATAGTGAGAATCGCGTTGGGTTCTTGAACTGTGTAAAATCATTTGAGCCCAAAATTCACTGGGTTTACCAGAAATGAACTCTTGCTTGTAGGAAGACACAGATCCTGGGGTTTAACTCCGTTTCTGAAGGGAAATTCAGACCAGTGTTGTCATCCATGAAACACACTCTCTTTTCATGAAAAAAGCATCCTCTTCTTTACAGCATGTCCAATACAGCAAGAAACATCAGCATACCCTCAAAAAAGAACTGTGTTTCCTGCTCTTAAGGACCATATGTACATCTACTCTGCTTATGAAACTGATACAACCCACAGCTCCTCTTACATAAAGGCTCTTAGTTAATAGTGATAGTCGCGTTGGGTTCTTGATCAATGTAAAATCATTTGAGCCCAAAATTCACTGGATTTACAAGAAAAAAACTCTTGATTTAAGGAAGACACAGATCCTGGGGTTTAACTCCGATTCTGAAGGGAAATTCAGACCAGTGTTCTCATCCATGAAACACACTGTTTTCACGCAACAAGCAATCACTTCTATCCATCTTCTCCAACACAGAGAGTAATTACCATATTCATGCCCAGAAAAAAAGAACTGTGTTTCCTACTCATACTGACCATATGTAGTTCAACTCTGCTTATGAAACTGATACAAACCACAGCTCATCTTACATAAATGCTCTTTGGTTAATAGTTAGAATCGCGATGGGTTTGTTAACTGTGTAAAATCATTTGATCCCAAAATTCAGGTTGTTTACCAGAAAGGAACTCTTGCTTGTAGGAAGACACAGAACCTGGGGTTTAACTCTGATTCGGAAGGGAAATTTAGACCAGTGTGCTAATCCATGAAACACACTCTGTTTTCACGTAAGAAGCAAGCTCTTCTTTCCAGCGTCTCCAATACAGACCGTAAGATCAATATTCATGCCTTGAAAAAAAGAACTGTGTTTCCTACTCATATGGACCATATGTAGTTCAACTCTGCTTATGAAACTGATACACACTACAACTTCCCTTACATGAATGCTCTTTAGTTAATAGTGAGAATCGTGTTGGGTTCGTGAACTCTGTAAAATCATTTGAGCCCTAAATTCACTGGGTTTACCAGAAATGAACTCTTGCTTGTAGGACACACAGATCCAGGGGTTTAACTCCATTTCTGAAGGGAAATTCAGGCCAGTGTTCTCAACCATGAAACACAATCTCTTTTTTCTCAAGAAGCAATCCCTTCTTTCCAGCGTCTCCAATACAGCAGAAACATGAGCATGCCCAGAAAAAAAAACTATGTCTCCTAGTCATACAGACCATATGAAGTTCAACTCTTCTTATGAAACTGATACAAACCACAGCTCCTCTTACATAAATGCTCTTAAGTTAATAGTAAGAATCGTGTTGGGTTCGAGAACTGTGTAAAACCATTTGAACCCAAAATTCACTGGGTTTACCAGAAATGAACTCTTACTGGTAGGATGACACAGATCCTGGTGTTTAACTCCGTTTCTGAAGGGAAATTCAGACCAGTGTTCTAATCCAAGAAACACAATCTGTTTTAACGCAAGAAGCAAGCTCTTCTTTCCAGCGTCTCCAATACAGAGTAAGACCCATATTCATGCCCAGAAAAAAAGTACTGTGTTTCATTCTCATACACACCATATGAAGTTCAAATCTGCTGAAGAACCTGATACAAACCACAGCTCTTCTTACATAATTGCTCTTTAGTTATCAGTGAGAATCGCAATGGACTTGTGAACTGTGCAAAATCATTGGATCCCAAAATTCACGTTGTTTACCTGAAATGATCTCTTGCTTGTAGGAAGACACAGTTCCTGGTGTTTAACTCCGTTTCTGAAGGGAATTTCAGACCAGTGTTGTCATCCATGAAACACACTCTGATTTTACACAAGAAGCATCCTTTTCTTTCCAGCATGTCCAATACAGCAAGAAACATGAACATGCCCTCAAAAAAGAACTGTGTTTCCTTCTCATACGGACCATTTGTAGATCAACTCTGCTTATGAAACTGATACAAACCACAGCTGCTCTTACATAAATGCTCTTGAGTTAATAGTGAGAATCAGGTTGGGTTCCAGAACTGTGTAAAATTATTTGAGCCCAAATTTCACTTGATTTACCAGAAATGAACTCTTGCTTGTAGGAAGACACAGATCCAGGGGTTTAACTCTGTTTCTGAAGGGTAATTAGGCCAGTGTTCTCATCCACGAAACACACACTGGTTTACCACAAGAAGCAAGCTCTCTCCAGCTTCTCCTATACAGCAAAAAATTTGAGCATTCCCAGAAAAAAAAGAATTGTGTTTCCTAATCATACGGACCATATGTAGTTCAACTCTGCTTTGAAACTGATACAAACCACAGCTCCTCTTACATAGACGCTCTTTAGTTAATAGTGAGAATCGCGATGGGTTCGTGATCTGTGTAAAATCATTTGATCCCAAAATTCACTGGGTTTACCAGAAATTAACTCTTGCTTGTAGGAAGACCCAGATCCTGTGGTTTAACTCCGTTTCAGAAGGGAAATTCAGACCAGCGTTCTCATCCAAGAAAAAGACTCTGTTTTAACGCAAGAAGCAACCTCTTATTTCCAGCATCTCCAATACATCACAAAAATGAGCATGCCCAGAAAAAAAGAACTGTATTTCCTACTCATACAGACCATATGCAGTTCAACTCTGCTTATGGAACTGATACAAACCACAGCTCCTCTTACATAAATGCTCTTTAGTTAATAGTGAGAATCGCGTTGGGTTCCCGAATTGTGTAAAATCATTTGAGCCCAAAATTCACTTGGTTTACTAGAAATGAACTCTTGCTTGTAGGAAGACACAGATCCTGGGGTTTAACTCCGTTTCTGAAGGGAAATAAAGACTAGAGTTCTCATAACTGTAATACACTCTGTTTTAAATCAAGAAGCATCCTCTTATTTCCAGCCTCTCCAATACAGCAAGAACCATGAGCATGCCCAGAAAAAACGAACTGTGTTTCCTGCTCATACAGACCATATGTAGTTCAACTCTGCTCATGAATCTGATACAAACCACATCTCCTCTTACATAAATGCTCTTTAGTTAATAGTGAGAATCGCAATGGGTTCTTGAACTGTGTAAAATCATTTGAGCCCAAATTTCAATGGGTTTACCAGAATTGAAGTCTTGCTTGTAGGAAGACACAGATCCTGGGGTTTAACTCCGTTTCTGAAGGGTAATTCAGACCAGTTTTCTCATCCATGAAACACACTCTGTTTTTATGCAAGAAGCATCCTCTTATTTCCATTATGTCCAATACAGCCAGAACCATGAGCATGCCCTCAAAAAAGAACTGTGTTTTCTACTCATACGGACCATATGTAGAACAACTCTGGTTATAAAACTGATAAAAACCATAGCTCATCTTACATAAATGCTCTTGAGTTAATAGTGAGAATCGCGTTGGGTTCCCGAACTGTGTAAAATCATTTGAGCCCAAAATTCACTTGATTTACAAGAAATGAACTCTGGCTTGTAGGGAGACACAGATCCTGGAGGTTTAACTCCATTTCTGAAGGGAAATTAGGCCAGTGTTCTCCTCCATGAAGCACAGTATGTTTTACCACAAGGAGCAAGCTCTTCATTGCAGCGTCTCCTATACAGCAAGAAACACGAGCATTCCCAGAAAAAAAGAACTGTTTTTCCTTCTCATATGCACCGTATGTAGTTCAACTCTGCTTTGAAACTGATACAAACCACAGCTCCTCTTACATAGATGCTCTTTAGTTAATAGTGAGAATCGCTTTGGGTTCGTGAACTGCGTAAAATCATTTGAACCCAAAATTCAATGGGTTTACAAGAAATTAACATTTGTTTGTAGAAAGACACAGATCCTGTTGTTTAACTCCGTTTCAGAAGGGAAATTCAGACCAGTGTTCTCATCCATGAAACAGACTCTGTTTTAACACAAGATGCAAGCTCTTCTTTCCAGCGTCTCCAATACACACAATAAGAACCATAATCATGCCCATAAAAAAAGAACTGTGTTTCCTTCTCATACGCACCATATGTATTTCAACTCTGCTTATGAAACTGTTACAAAACACAGCTCTTCTTACATAAATGCTCTTTAGTTAATAGTGAGAATCGCGTTGGGTTCTTGAACTGTGTAAAATCATTTGAGCCCAAAATTCACTGGGTTTACCAGAAATGAACTCTTGCTTGTAGGAAGACACAGATCCTGGGGTTTAACTCCGTTTCTGAAGGGAAATTCAGACCAGTGTTGTCATCCATGAAACACACTCTCTTTTCATGAAAAAAGCATCCTCTTCTTTACAGCATGTCCAATACAGCAAGAAACATCAGCATACCCTCAAAAAAGAACTGTGTTTCCTGCTCTTAAGGACCATATGTACATCTACTCTGCTTATGAAACTGATACAACCCACAGCTCCTCTTACATAAAGGCTCTTAGTTAATAGTGATAGTCGCGTTGGGTTCTTGATCAATGTAAAATCATTTGAGCCCAAAATTCACTGGATTTACAAGAAAAAAACTCTTGATTTAAGGAAGACACAGATCCTGGGGTTTAACTCCGATTCTGAAGGGAAATTCAGACCAGTGTTCTCATCCATGAAACACACTGTTTTCACGCAACAAGCAATCACTTCTATCCATCTTCTCCAACACAGAGAGTAATTACCATATTCATGCCCAGAAAAAAAGAACTGTGTTTCCTACTCATACTGACCATATGTAGTTCAACTCTGCTTATGAAACTGATACAAACCACAGCTCATCTTACATAAATGCTCTTTGGTTAATAGTTAGAATCGCGATGGGTTTGTTAACTGTGTAAAATCATTTGATCCCAAAATTCAGGTTGTTTACCAGAAAGGAACTCTTGCTTGTAGGAAGACACAGAACCTGGGGTTTAACTCTGATTCGGAAGGGAAATTTAGACCAGTGTGCTAATCCATGAAACACACTCTGTTTTCACGTAAGAAGCAAGCTCTTCTTTCCAGCGTCTCCAATACAGACCGTAAGATCAATATTCATGCCTTGAAAAAAAGAACTGTGTTTCCTACTCATATGGACCATATGTAGTTCAACTCTGCTTATGAAACTGATACACACTACAACTTCCCTTACATGAATGCTCTTTAGTTAATAGTGAGAATCGTGTTGGGTTCGTGAACTCTGTAAAATCATTTGAGCCCTAAATTCACTGGGTTTACCAGAAATGAACTCTTGCTTGTAGGACACACAGATCCAGGGGTTTAACTCCATTTCTGAAGGGAAATTCAGGCCAGTGTTCTCAACCATGAAACACAATCTCTTTTTTCTCAAGAAGCAATCCCTTCTTTCCAGCGTCTCCAATACAGCAGAAACATGAGCATGCCCAGAAAAAAAAACTATGTCTCCTAGTCATACAGACCATATGAAGTTCAACTCTTCTTATGAAACTGATACAAACCACAGCTCCTCTTACATAAATGCTCTTAAGTTAATAGTAAGAATCGTGTTGGGTTCGAGAACTGTGTAAAACCATTTGAACCCAAAATTCACTGGGTTTACCAGAAATGAACTCTTACTGGTAGGATGACACAGATCCTGGTGTTTAACTCCGTTTCTGAAGGGAAATTCAGACCAGTGTTCTAATCCAAGAAACACAATCTGTTTTAACGCAAGAAGCAAGCTCTTCTTTCCAGCGTCTCCAATACAGAGTAAGACCCATATTCATGCCCAGAAAAAAAGTACTGTGTTTCATTCTCATACACACCATATGAAGTTCAAATCTGCTGAAGAACCTGATACAAACCACAGCTCTTCTTACATAATTGCTCTTTAGTTATCAGTGAGAATCGCAATGGACTTGTGAACTGTGCAAAATCATTGGATCCCAAAATTCACGTTGTTTACCTGAAATGATCTCTTGCTTGTAGGAAGACACAGTTCCTGGTGTTTAACTCCGTTTCTGAAGGGAATTTCAGACCAGTGTTGTCATCCATGAAACACACTCTGATTTTACACAAGAAGCATCCTTTTCTTTCCAGCATGTCCAATACAGCAAGAAACATGAACATGCCCTCAAAAAAGAACTGTGTTTCCTTCTCATACGGACCATTTGTAGATCAACTCTGCTTATGAAACTGATACAAACCACAGCTGCTCTTACATAAATGCTCTTGAGTTAATAGTGAGAATCAGGTTGGGTTCCAGAACTGTGTAAAATTATTTGAGCCCAAATTTCACTTGATTTACCAGAAATGAACTCTTGCTTGTAGGAAGACACAGATCCAGGGGTTTAACTCTGTTTCTGAAGGGTAATTAGGCCAGTGTTCTCATCCACGAAACACACACTGGTTTACCACAAGAAGCAAGCTCTCTCCAGCTTCTCCTATACAGCAAAAAATTTGAGCATTCCCAGAAAAAAAAGAATTGTGTTTCCTAATCATACGGACCATATGTAGTTCAACTCTGCTTTGAAACTGATACAAACCACAGCTCCTCTTACATAGACGCTCTTTAGTTAATAGTGAGAATCGCGATGGGTTCGTGATCTGTGTAAAATCATTTGATCCCAAAATTCACTGGGTTTACCAGAAATTAACTCTTGCTTGTAGGAAGACCCAGATCCTGTGGTTTAACTCCGTTTCAGAAGGGAAATTCAGACCAGCGTTCTCATCCAAGAAAAAGACTCTGTTTTAACGCAAGAAGCAACCTCTTATTTCCAGCATCTCCAATACATCACAAAAATGAGCATGCCCAGAAAAAAAGAACTGTATTTCCTACTCATACAGACCATATGCAGTTCAACTCTGCTTATGGAACTGATACAAACCACAGCTCCTCTTACATAAATGCTCTTTAGTTAATAGTGAGAATCGCGTTGGGTTCCCGAATTGTGTAAAATCATTTGAGCCCAAAATTCACTTGGTTTACTAGAAATGAACTCTTGCTTGTAGGAAGACACAGATCCTGGGGTTTAACTCCGTTTCTGAAGGGAAATAAAGACTAGAGTTCTCATAACTGTAATACACTCTGTTTTAAATCAAGAAGCATCCTCTTATTTCCAGCCTCTCCAATACAGCAAGAACCATGAGCATGCCCAGAAAAAACGAACTGTGTTTCCTGCTCATACAGACCATATGTAGTTCAACTCTGCTCATGAATCTGATACAAACCACATCTCCTCTTACATAAATGCTCTTTAGTTAATAGTGAGAATCGCAATGGGTTCTTGAACTGTGTAAAATCATTTGAGCCCAAATTTCAATGGGTTTACCAGAATTGAAGTCTTGCTTGTAGGAAGACACAGATCCTGGGGTTTAACTCCGTTTCTGAAGGGTAATTCAGACCAGTTTTCTCATCCATGAAACACACTCTGTTTTTATGCAAGAAGCATCCTCTTATTTCCATTATGTCCAATACAGCCAGAACCATGAGCATGCCCTCAAAAAAGAACTGTGTTTTCTACTCATACGGACCATATGTAGAACAACTCTGGTTATAAAACTGATAAAAACCATAGCTCATCTTACATAAATGCTCTTGAGTTAATAGTGAGAATCGCGTTGGGTTCCCGAACTGTGTAAAATCATTTGAGCCCAAAATTCACTTGATTTACAAGAAATGAACTCTGGCTTGTAGGGAGACACAGATCCTGGAGGTTTAACTCCATTTCTGAAGGGAAATTAGGCCAGTGTTCTCCTCCATGAAGCACAGTATGTTTTACCACAAGGAGCAAGCTCTTCATTGCAGCGTCTCCTATACAGCAAGAAACACGAGCATTCCCAGAAAAAAAGAACTGTTTTTCCTTCTCATATGCACCGTATGTAGTTCAACTCTGCTTTGAAACTGATACAAACCACAGCTCCTCTTACATAGATGCTCTTTAGTTAATAGTGAGAATCGCTTTGGGTTCGTGAACTGCGTAAAATCATTTGAACCCAAAATTCAATGGGTTTACAAGAAATTAACATTTGTTTGTAGAAAGACACAGATCCTGTTGTTTAACTCCGTTTCAGAAGGGAAATTCAGACCAGTGTTCTCATCCATGAAACAGACTCTGTTTTAACACAAGATGCAAGCTCTTCTTTCCAGCGTCTCCAATACACACAATAAGAACCATAATCATGCCCATAAAAAAAGAACTGTGTTTCCTTCTCATACGCACCATATGTATTTCAACTCTGCTTATGAAACTGTTACAAAACACAGCTCTTCTTACATAAATGCTCTTTAGTTAATAGTGAGAATCGCGTTGGGTTCTTGAACTGTGTAAAATCATTTGAGCCCAAAATTCACTGGGTTTACCAGAAATGAACTCTTGCTTGTAGGAAGACACAGATCCTGGGGTTTAACTCCGTTTCTGAAGGGAAATTCAGACCAGTGTTGTCATCCATGAAACACACTCTCTTTTCATGAAAAAAGCATCCTCTTCTTTACAGCATGTCCAATACAGCAAGAAACATCAGCATACCCTCAAAAAAGAACTGTGTTTCCTGCTCTTAAGGACAATATGTACATCTACTCTGCTTATGAAACTGATACAACCCACAGCTCCTCTTACATAAAGGCTCTTAGTTAATAGTGATAGTCGCGTTGGGTTCTTGATCAATGTAAAATCATTTGAGCCCAAAATTCACTGGATTTACAAGAAAAAAACTCTTGATTTAAGGAAGACACAGATCCTGGGGTTTAACTCCGATTCTGAAGGGAAATTCAGACCAGTGTTCTCATCCATGAAACACACTGTTTTCACGCAACAAGCAATCACTTCTATCCATCTTCTCCAACACAGAGAGTAATTACCATATTCATGCCCAGAAAAAAAGAACTGTGTTTCCTACTCATACTGACCATATGTAGTTCAACTCTGCTTATGAAACTGATACAAACCACAGCTCATCTTACATAAATGCTCTTTGGTTAATAGTTAGAATCGCGATGGGTTTGTTAACTGTGTAAAATCATTTGATCCCAAAATTCAGGTTGTTTACCAGAAAGGAACTCTTGCTTGTAGGAAGACACAGAACCTGGGGTTTAACTCTGATTCGGAAGGGAAATTTAGACCAGTGTGCTAATCCATGAAACACACTCTGTTTTCACGTAAGAAGCAAGCTCTTCTTTCCAGCGTCTCCAATACAGACTGTAAGATCAATATTCATGCCTTGAAAAAAAGAACTGTGTTTCCTACTCATATGGACCATATGTAGTTCAACTCTGCTTATGAAACTGATACACACTACAACTTCCCTTACATGAATGCTCTTTAGTTAATAGTGAGAATCGTGTTGGGTTCGTGAACTCTGTAAAATCATTTGAGCCCTAAATTCACTGGGTTTACCAGAAATGAACTCTTGCTTGTAGGACACACAGATCCAGGGGTTTAACTCCATTTCTGAAGGGAAATTCAGGCCAGTGTTCTCAACCATGAAACACAATCTCTTTTCTCTCAAGAAGCAATCCCTTCTTTCCAGCGTCTCCAATACAGCAGAAACATGAGCATGCCCAGAAAAAAAAACTATGTCTCCTAGTCATACAGACCATATGAAGTTCAACTCTTCTTATGAAACTGATACAAACCACAGCTCCTCTTACATAAATGCTCTTAAGTTAATAGTAAGAATCGTGTTGGGTTCGAGAACTGTGTAAAACCATTTGAACCCAAAATTCACTGGGTTTACCAGAAATGAACTCTTACTGGTAGGATGACACAGATCCTGGTGTTTAACTCCGTTTCTGAAGGGAAATTCAGACCAGTGTTCTAATCCAAGAAACACAATCTGTTTTAACGCAAGAAGCAAGCTCTTCTTTCCAGCGTCTCCAATACAGAGTAAGACCCATATTCATGCCCAGAAAAAAAGTACTGTGTTTCATTCTCATACACACCATATGAAGTTCAAATCTGCTGAAGAACCTGATACAAACCACAGCTCTTCTTACATAATTGCTCTTTAGTTATCAGTGAGAATCGCAATGGACTTGTGAACTGTGCAAAATCATTTGATCCCAAAATTCACGTTGTTTACCTGAAATGATCTCTTGCTTGTAGGAAGACACAGTTCCTGGTGTTTAACTCCGTTTCTGAAGGGAATTTCAGACCAGTGTTGTCATCCATGAAACACACTCTGATTTTACGCAAGAAGCATCCTTTTCTTTCCAGCATGTCCAATACAGCAAGAAACATGAACATGCCCTCAAAAAAGAACTGTGTTTCCTTCTCATACGGACCATTTGTAGATCAACTCTGCTTATGAAACTGATACAAACCACAGCTGCTCTTACATAAATGCTCTTGAGTTAATAGTGAGAATCAGGTTGGGTTCCAGAACTGTGTAAAATTATTTGAGCCCAAATTTCACTTGATTTACCAGAAATGAACACTTGCTTGTAGGAAGACACAGATCCAGGGGTTTAACTCTGTTTCTGAAGGGAAATTAGGCCAGTGTTCTCATCCACGAAACACACACTGGTTTACCACAAGAAGCAAGCTCTCTCCAGCTTCTCCTATACAGCAAAAAATTTGAGCATTCCCAGAAAAAAAAAGAATTGTGTTTCCTACTCATACGGACCATATGTAGTTCAACTCTGCTTTGAAACTGATACAAACCACAGCTCCTCTTACATAGACGCTCTTTAGTTAATAGTGAGAATCGCGATGGGTTCATGATCTGTGTAAAATCATTTGATCCCAAAATTCACTGGGTTTACCAGAAATTAACTCTTGCTTGTAGGAAGACCCAGATCCTGTGGTTTAACTCCGTTTCAGAAGGGAAATTCAGACCAGCGTTCTCATCCAAGAAAAAGACTCTGTTTTAACGCAAGAAGCAACCTCTTATTTCCAGCATCTCCAATACATCACAAAAATGAGCATGCCCAGAAAAAAAGAACTGTATTTCCTACTCATACAGACCATATGCAGTTCAACTCTGCTTATGGAACTGATACAAACCACAGCTCCTCTTACATAAATGCTCTTTAGTTAATAGTGAGAATTGCGTTGGGTTCCCGAATTGTGTAAAATCATTTGAGCCCAAAATTCACTTGGTTTACTAGAAATGAACTCTTGCTTGTAGGAAGACACAGATCCTGGGGTTTAACGCCGTTTCTGAAGGGAAATAAAGACTAGAGTTCTCATAACTGTAATACACTCTGTTTTAAATCAAGAAGCATCCTCTTATTTCCATTACAGCCAGAACCATGAGCATGCCCTCAAAAAAGAACTGTGTTTCCTACTCATACGGACCATATGTAGAACAACTCTGGTTATAAAACTGATAAAAACCATAGCTCATCTTACATAAATGCTCTTGAGTTAATAGTGAGAATCGCGTTGGGTTCCCGAACTGTGTAAAATTATTTGAGCCCAAAATTCACTTGATTTACAAGAAATGAACTCTGGCTTGTAGGAAGACACAGATCCTGGGGTTTAACTCCATTTCTGAAGGGAAATTAGGCCAGTGTTCTCCTCCATGAAGCACAGTATGTTTTACCACAAGGAGCAAGCTCTTCATTGCAGCGTCTCCTATACAGCAAGAAACACGAGCATTCCCAGAAAAAAAGAACTGTTTTTCCTTCTCATATGCACCGTATGTAGTTCAACTCTGCTTTGAAACTGATACAAACCACAGCTCCTCTTACATAGATGCTCTTTAGTTAATAGTGAGAATCGCTTTGGGTTCTTAACTGTGTAAAATCATTTGAGCCCAAAATTCAATGGGTTTACAAGAAATTAACCCTTGTTTGGAGAAAGACACAGATCCTGTTGTTTAACTCCGTTTCAGAAGGGAAATTCAGACCAGTGTTCTCATCCATGAAACAGACTCTGTTTTAACACAAGATGCAAGCTCTTCTCTCCAGCGTCTCCAATACACACAGTAAGAACCACAATCATGCCCATAAAAAGAGAACTGCGTTTCCTTCTCATACGCATCATATGTATTTCAAATCTGCTGAAGAAACTGATACAAACCACAGCTCCTCTTACATAAATGCTCTTTAGTGATAGTAAGAATCGCGTTGGGTTCGTGAACTGTTTAAAATCATTTGAGACCAAAATTCACTGGATTACCAGAAATGAACTCTTGCTTGTAGGAAGACACAGAACCTGGGTTTTAACTGTGTTTCTGAAGGAAAATTCAGACCATTGATCTCATCGATGAAACACACTCTGTTTTAACACAAGAAGCATCCTCTTTTTTCCAGCATGTCCAATAAAGCAAGAACCATGAGCATGCCCTCAAAAATGAACTATGTTTCCTACACATACGGACCATATGTAGATCAACTCTACTTGTGAAACTGATACAAACCCCAGCTCCACTTACGTAAATGCTCTTGAGTTAATAGTGAGAATCGGTTGTGTTCCAGAACTTTGTAAAATCATTTAAGCCCAAAATTCACTTTTTTTCCCAGAAATGAACTCTTGCTTGTAGGAAGACACAGATCCTGGGGTTTAACTCCTATTCTGAAGGGAAATTTAGATGAGTGTTCTCATCCATGAAACACACTCTGTTTTACTGCAAGAAGCAAGCTCTTCTTTCCAGCGTCTCCAACACAGAGTAAGACCCATAATCATGCCCAGAAAAAAAGAACTGTGTTTCATTCTCATACGCACCATATGTAGTTCAAATCTGCTGAAGAAACTGATACAAACCACAGCTCTTCTTACATAAGTGCTCTTTAGTTAACAGTGAGAATCGCAATGGGCTTGTGAACTGTGCAAAATCAATTGATCCCAAAATTCACGTTGTTTACCTGAAATGATCTCTTGCTTGTAGGAAGACACAGAACCTCGGGTTTAACTCCGTTTCTGAAGGGAAATTAGGCCAGAGTTCTCATCCATGAAACACACACTGTTTTACCACAAGTGGCAAGCTCTCTCCAGCGTCTCCTATACAGCAAGAAATATGAGCATTGCCAGAAAAAAAGAACTGGTTTCCTACTCATACGGACCATATGCAGTTCAACTCTGCTTTGAAACTGATACAAAACACAGCTCCTCTTACATAGACGCTCTTTAGTTAATAGTGAGAATCGCGATGGGTTCGTGATCTGTGTAAAATCATTTGAGCCCAAAATTCACTGGGTTTACCAGAAATTAACTCTTGCTTGTAGGAAGACCCAGATCCTGTGGTTTAACTCCGTTTCTGAAGGGAAATTGAGACCAGTGTTCTCATCCATGAAACAGACTCTGTTTTAACGCAAGAAGCAACCTCTTATTTCCAACATCTCCAATACATCAAGAAAAATGAGCATGCCCACAAAAAAGAACTGTGTTTCCTACTCATACGGACCATATGTAGATCAACTCTGCTTATAAAACTGATACAAACCACAGCTCCTCTTACATAAATGCTCTTGAGTTAATAGTAAGAATCGCATTGGGTTCCCGAACTGTGTAAAATCATTTGAGCCCAAAATTCACCTGATTTACAAGAAATGAACTCTGGCTTGTAGGAAGACACAGATCCTGGGGTTTAACTCCGTTTCTGAAGGGAAATTAGGCCAGTGTTCTCATCCATGAAACAGACTCTGTTTTAACGCAAGATGCAAGCTCTTCTTTCCAGCATCTCCAATACACACAGTAAGAACCATAATCATGCCCATAAAAAAAGAACTGTGTTTCCTTCTCATACGCACCATATGTATTTCAACTCTGCTTATGAAACTGTTACAAAACACAGCTCCTATTACATAAATGCTATTTAGTTAATAATGAGAATCGCGTTGGGTTCGTGAACTGTGTAACATCATTTGAGCCCAAAATTCACTGGGTTTACCAAAAATTAACTCTTGCTTGTAGGAAGACACGGATCCTGAGGTTTAACTCCATTTCTGAAGGGAAATTCAGACCAGTGTTGTCATCCATGAAACACACTCTCTTTTCATGAAAGAAGCATCCTCTTCTTTCCAGCGTCACCAATATAGACAGTAAGAACCATATTCATGCCCAGAAAAAAAGAACTGTGTTTCTTTCTCATATGCACCATATGTATTTCAAATCTTCTTATGAAACTGATACAAACCACAGCTCTTCTTACATAAATGTTCTTTAGTTGATAGTGCGAATCGCGTTGGGTTTGTGAACTGTGTAAAATCATTTGAGACCAAAATTCACTGGTTTACCAGAAATGAACTCTTGCTTGTAGGAAGACACAGAACCTGGGTTTTAACTGCGTTTCTGAAGGAAAATTCAGACCATTGATCTCATCGATGAAACACACTCTGTTTTAACACAAGAAGCATCCTCTTTTTTCCAGCATGTCCAATAAAGCAAGAACCATGAGCATGCCCTCAAAAATGAACTATGTTTCCTACTCATACGGACCATTTGTAGATCAACTCTGCTTGTGAAAGTGATACAAACCACAGTTCCACTTACGTAAATGCTCTTGATTTAATAGTGAGATTCGGTTGTGTTCCAGAACTTTGTAAAATCATTTAAGCCCAAAATTCACTTTTTTCCCAGAAATGAACTCATGCTTGTAGGAAGACACAGATCCTGGGGTTTAACTCCGATTCTGAAGGGAAATTTAGATGAGTGTTCTCATCCATGAAACGCACTCTGTTTTAATGCAAGAAGCAAGCTCTTCTTTCCAGCGTCTCCAATACATAGTAAGACCCATATATATGCCCAGAAAAAAAGAACTGTGTTTCATTCTCATATGTACCATATGTAGTTCAAATCTGCTGAAGAAACTGGTACAAACTACAGCTCTTCTTACATAAATGCTCTTTAGTTAACAGTGAGAATCGCAATGGGCTTGTGAACTGTGCAAAATCATTTGATCCCAAAATTCACGTTGTTTACCTGAAATGATCTCTTGCTTGTAGGAAGACACAGTTCCTGGTGTTTAACTCCGTTTCTGAAGGGAATTTCAGACCAGTGTTGTCATCCATGAAACACACTCTGATTTTACGCAAGAAGCATCCTCTACTTTCCAGCATGTCCAATACAGCAAGAAACATGAGCATGCCCTCAAAAAAGAACTGTGTTTCCTACTCATACGGACCATTTGTAGATCAACTCTGCTTATGAAACTGATACAAACCACAGCTGCTCTTACATAGACGCACTTTAGTTAATAGTGAGAAACATATTGGGTTCGTGAACTCTGTAAATTCATTTGAGCACAAAATTCTCTGGGTTTACCAGAAATGATCTCTTGCTTGTAATAAGACACAGATACTGGGGTTTGACTCCGATTCTGAAGGGATATTCAGACCAGTGTTCTCATCCATGAAACACACTCTGTTTTCACGTAGAAGCATCCTCTTCTTTCCAGCATGTGTAGTACAGCAAGAATAATGAGCATGCCCTCAAAAAAGAACTGTGTTTCCTACTCATATGGACCATTTGTAGATCAACTCTGCTTATGAAACTGATACAAACCACAGCTGCTCTTACATAAATGCTCTTGAGTTAATAGTGAGAATAGGGTTGGTTCCAGAACTGTTTAAAATCATTTGAGCCCAAAATTCACTTGATTTACCAGAAATGAACTCTTCCTTGAAGGAAGACACAGATCCTGGGGTTTAACTCTGTTTCTGAAGGGAAATTAGGCCAGTGTTCTCATCCATGAAACACACTCTGTTTTACCACAAGAGCAAGCTCTTCATTCCAGCATCTCCTATACAGCAACAAATATGAGCATTCCCAGAAAAAAGGACTGAGTTTGCTTCTCATAAGCACCGTATGTAGTTCAAGTCTGCTTTGAAACTGATACAAACCACAGCTCCTCTTACATAGATGCTCTTTAGTTAATAGTGAGAATCGCGTTGGGTTCGTGAACTGTGTAAAATCATTTGAGCCCAATATTCAATGGGTTTACCTGAAATTAACTCTTGCTTGTAGAAAGACACAGATCCTGTGGTTGAACTCCGTTTCAGAAGTGAAATTCAGACCAGTGTTCTCATCCATGAAACAAACTCTGTTTTTACGCAAGAAGCATCCTCTTCTTTCCAGCGTGTCCAATATAGACGGTAAGAACCATATTCATGCCCAGAAAAAAAGAACTGTGTTTCCTTCTCATACGCACCATATGTATTTCAAATCTGCTTATGAAACTGATACAAACCACAGCTCCTCTTACATAGATGCTCTTTAGTTGATAGTGAGAATCGCGTTGGGTTTGTGAACTGTGTAACATCATTTGAGACCAAAATTCACTGGTTTACCAGAAATGAACTCTTGCTTGTAGGAAGACACAGAACCTGGGTTTTAACTGCGTTTCTGAAGGAAAATTCAGACCATTGATCTCATCGATGAAACACACTCTTTTTTAACACAAGAAGCATCCTCTTTTTTCCAGCATGTCCAATAAAGCAAGAACCATGAGCATCCCTCAAAAATGAACTATGTTTCCTACTCATACGGACCATATGTAGATCAACTCTGCTTGTGAAACTGATACAAACCCCAGCTCCACTTACGTAAATGCTCTTGAGTTAATAGTGAGAATCGGTTGTGTTCCAGAACTTTGTAAAATCATTTAAGCCCAAAATTCACTTTTTTTCCCAGAAATGAACTCTTGCTTGTAGGAAGACACAGATCCTGGGGTTTAACTCCGATTCTGAAGGGAAATTTAGATGAGTGTTCTCATCCATGAAACACACTCTGTTTTAATGCAAGAAGCAAGCTCTTCTTTCCAGCGTCTCCAACACATAGTAAGACCCATATTCATGCCCAGAAAAAAAGAACTGTGTTTCATTCTCATATGTACCATATGTAGTTCAAATCTGCTGAAGAAACTGGTACAAACTACAGCTCTTCTTACATAAATGCTCTTTAGTTAACAGTGAGAATGGCAATGGGCTTGTGAACTGTGCAAAATCATTTGATCCCAAAATTCACGTTGTTTACCTGAAATGATCTCTTGCTTGTAGGAAGACACAGTTCCTGGTGTTTAACTCTGTTTCTGAAGGGAATTTCAGACCAGTGTTGTCATCCATGAAACACACTCTGATTTTACGCAAGAAGCATCCTCTTCTTTCCAGCATGTCCAATACAGCAAGAAACATGAGCATGCCCCCAAAAAAGAACTGTGTTTCCTACTCATACGGACCATTTGTAGATCAACTGATACAAACCACAGCTGCTCTTACATAAATGCTCTTGAGTTAATAGTGAGAATCAGGTTGGGTTCCAGAAGTGTGTAAAATCATTTGAGCCCAAATTTCACTTGATTTACCAGAAATGAACTCTTGCTTGTAGGAAGACACAGATCCTGTGGTTTAACTCCGTTTCTGAAGGGAAATTAGACCAGTGTTCTCATCCATGAAACACACACTGTTTTACCACAAGAAGCAAGCTCTCTCCAGCGTCTCCTATACAGCAAGAAATATGAGCATTCCCAGAAAAAAAGAACTGTGTTTCCTACTCATACGGACCATATGTAGTTCAACTCTGCTTTGAAACTGATACAAACCACAGCTCCTCTTACATGGACGCACTTTAATTAATAGTGAGAAACATATTGGGTTCATGAACTCTGTAAATTCATTTGAGCACAAAATTCTCTGGGTTTACCAGAAATGATCTCTTGCTTGTAATAAGACACAGATACTGGGGTTTAACTCCGATTCTGAAGGGAAATTCAGACCAGTGTTCTCATCCATGAAACACACTCTGTTTTCACGTAGAAGCATCCTCTTCTTTCCAGCATGTGTAGTACAGCAAGAATAATGAGCATGCCCTCAAAAAAGAACTGTGTTTCCTACTCATATGGACCATTTGTAGATCAACTCTGCTTATGAAACTGATACAAACCACAGCTGCTCTTACATAAATGCTCTTGAGTTAATAGTGAGAATAGGGTTGGTTCCAGAACTGTTTAAAATCATTTGAGCCCAAAATTCACTTGATTTACCAGAAATGAACTCTTCCTTGAAGGAAGACACAGATCCTGGGGTTTAACTCTGTTTCTGAAGGGAAATTAGGCCAGTGTTCTCATCCATGAAACACACTCTGTTTTACCACAAGAGCAAGCTCTTCATTCCAGCATCTCCTATACAGCAACAAATATGAGCATTCCCAGAAAAAAGGACTGAGTTTGCTTCTCATAAGCACCGTATGTAGTTCAAGTCTGCTTTGAAACTGATACAAACCACAGCTCCTCTTACATAGATGCTCTTTAGTTAATAGTGAGAATCGCGTTGGGTTCGTGAACTGTGTAAAATCATTTGAGCCCAATATTCAATGGGTTTACCTGAAATTAACTCTTGCTTGTAGAAAGACACAGATCCTGTGGTTGAACTCCGTTTCAGAAGTGAAATTCAGACCAGTGTTCTCATCCATGAAACAAACTCTGTTTTTACGCAAGAAGCATCCTCTTCTTTCCAGCGTGTCCAATATAGACGGTAAGAACCATATTCATGCCCAGAAAAAAAGAACTGTGTTTCCTTCTCATACGCACCATATGTATTTCAAATCTGCTTATGAAACTGATACAAACCACAGCTCCTCTTACATAGATGCTCTTTAGTTGATAGTGAGAATCGCGTTGGGTTTGTGAACTGTGTAACATCATTTGAGACCAAAATTCACTGGTTTACCAGAAATGAACTCTTGCTTGTAGGAAGACACAGAACCTGGGTTTTAACTGCGTTTCTGAAGGAAAATTCAGACCATTGATCTCATCGATGAAACACACTCTTTTTTAACACAAGAAGCATCCTCTTTTTTCCAGCATGTCCAATAAAGCAAGAACCATGAGCATCCCTCAAAAATGAACTATGTTTCCTACTCATACGGACCATATGTAGATCAACTCTGCTTGTGAAACTGATACAAACCCCAGCTCCACTTACGTAAATGCTCTTGAGTTAATAGTGAGAATCGGTTGTGTTCCAGAACTTTGTAAAATCATTTAAGCCCAAAATTCACTTTTTTTCCCAGAAATGAACTCTTGCTTGTAGGAAGACACAGATCCTGGGGTTTAACTCCGATTCTGAAGGGAAATTTAGATGAGTGTTCTCATCCATGAAACACACTCTGTTTTAATGCAAGAAGCAAGCTCTTCTTTCCAGCGTCTCCAACACATAGTAAGACCCATATTCATGCCCAGAAAAAAAGAACTGTGTTTCATTCTCATATGTACCATATGTAGTTCAAATCTGCTGAAGAAACTGGTACAAACTACAGCTCTTCTTACATAAATGCTCTTTAGTTAACAGTGAGAATGGCAATGGGCTTGTGAACTGTGCAAAATCATTTGATCCCAAAATTCACGTTGTTTACCTGAAATGATCTCTTGCTTGTAGGAAGACACAGTTCCTGGTGTTTAACTCTGTTTCTGAAGGGAATTTCAGACCAGTGTTGTCATCCATGAAACACACTCTGATTTTACGCAAGAAGCATCCTCTTCTTTCCAGCATGTCCAATACAGCAAGAAACATGAGCATGCCCCCATAAAAGAACTGTGTTTCCTACTCATACGGACCATTTGTAGATCAACTGATACAAACCACAGCTGCTCTTACATAAATGCTCTTGAGTTAATAGTGAGAATCAGGTTGGGTTCCAGAAGTGTGTAAAATCATTTGAGCCCAAATTTCACTTGATTTACCAGAAATGAACTCTTGCTTGTAGGAAGACACAGATCCTGTGGTTTAACTCCGTTTCTGAAGGGAAATTAGACCAGTGTTCTCATCCATGAAACACACACTGTTTTACCACAAGAAGCAAGCTCTCTCCAGCGTCTCCTATACAGCAAGAAATATGAGCATTCCCAGAAAAAAAGAACTGTGTTTCCTACTCATACGGACCATATGTAGTTCAACTCTGCTTTGAAACTGATACAAACCACAGCTCCTCTTACATGGACGCACTTTAATTAATAGTGAGAAACATATTGGGTTCATGAACTCTGTAAATTCATTTGAGCACAAAATTCTCTGGGTTTACCAGAAATGATCTCTTGCTTGTAATAAGACACAGATACTGGGGTTTAACTCCGATTCTGAAGGGAAATTCAGACCAGTGTTCTCATCCATGAAACACACTCTGTTTTCACGTAGAAGCATCCTCTTCTTTCCAGCATGTGTAGTACAGCAAGAATAATGAGCATGCCCTCAAAAAAGAACTGTGTTTCCTACTCATATGGACCATTTGTAGATCAACTCTGCTTATGAAACTGATACAAACCACAGCTGCTCTTACATAAATGCTCTTGAGTTAATAGTGAGAATAGGGTTGGTTCCAGAACTGTTTAAAATCATTTGAGCCCAAAATTCACTTGATTTACCAGAAATGAACTCTTCCTTGAAGGAAGACACAGATCCTGGGGTTTAACTCTGTTTCTGAAGGGAAATTAGGCCAGTGTTCTCATCCATGAAACACACTCTGTTTTACCACAAGAGCAAGCTCTTCATTCCAGCATCTCCTATACAGCAACAAATATGAGCATTCCCAGAAAAAAGGACTGAGTTTGCTTCTCATAAGCACCGTATGTAGTTCAAGTCTGCTTTGAAACTGATACAAACCACAGCTCCTCTTACATAGATGCTCTTTAGTTAATAGTGAGAATCGCGTTGGGTTCGTGAACTGTGTAAAATCATTTGAGCCCAATATTCAATGGGTTTACCTGAAATTAACTCTTGCTTGTAGAAAGACACAGATCCTGTGGTTGAACTCCGTTTCAGAAGTGAAATTCAGACCAGTGTTCTCATCCATGAAACAAACTCTGTTTTTACGCAAGAAGCATCCTCTTCTTTCCAGCGTGTCCAATATAGACGGTAAGAACCATATTCATGCCCAGAAAAAAAGAACTGTGTTTCCTTCTCATACGCACCATATGTATTTCAAATCTGCTTATGAAACTGATACAAACCACAGCTCCTCTTACATAGATGCTCTTTAGTTGATAGTGAGAATCGCGTTGGGTTTGTGAACTGTGTAACATCATTTGAGACCAAAATTCACTGGTTTACCAGAAATGAACTCTTGCTTGTAGGAAGACACAGAACCTGGGTTTTAACTGCGTTTCTGAAGGAAAATTCAGACCATTGATCTCATCGATGAAACACACTCTTTTTTAACACAAGAAGCATCCTCTTTTTTCCAGCATGTCCAATAAAGCAAGAACCATGAGCATCCCTCAAAAATGAACTATGTTTCCTACTCATACGGACCATATGTAGATCAACTCTGCTTGTGAAACTGATACAAACCCCAGCTCCACTTACGTAAATGCTCTTGAGTTAATAGTGAGAATCGGTTGTGTTCCAGAACTTTGTAAAATCATTTAAGCCCAAAATTCACTTTTTTTCCCAGAAATGAACTCTTGCTTGTAGGAAGACACAGATCCTGGGGTTTAACTCCGATTCTGAAGGGAAATTTAGATGAGTGTTCTCATCCATGAAACACACTCTGTTTTAATGCAAGAAGCAAGCTCTTCTTTCCAGCGTCTCCAACACATAGTAAGACCCATATTCATGCCCAGAAAAAAAGAACTGTGTTTCATTCTCATATGTACCATATGTAGTTCAAATCTGCTGAAGAAACTGGTACAAACTACAGCTCTTCTTACATAAATGCTCTTTAGTTAACAGTGAGAATGGCAATGGGCTTGTGAACTGTGCAAAATCATTTGATCCCAAAATTCACGTTGTTTACCTGAAATGATCTCTTGCTTGTAGGAAGACACAGTTCCTGGTGTTTAACTCTGTTTCTGAAGGGAATTTCAGACCAGTGTTGTCATCCATGAAACACACTCTGATTTTACGCAAGAAGCATCCTCTTCTTTCCAGCATGTCCAATACAGCAAGAAACATGAGCATGCCCCCAAAAAAGAACTGTGTTTCCTACTCATACGGACCATTTGTAGATCAACTGATACAAACCACAGCTGCTCTTACATAAATGCTCTTGAGTTAATAGTGAGAATCAGGTTGGGTTCCAGAAGTGTGTAAAATCATTTGAGCCCAAATTTCACTTGATTTACCAGAAATGAACTCTTGCTTGTAGGAAGACACAGATCCTGTGGTTTAACTCCGTTTCTGAAGGGAAATTAGACCAGTGTTCTCATCCATGAAACACACACTGTTTTACCACAAGAAGCAAGCTCTCTCCAGCGTCTCCTATACAGCAAGAAATATGAGCATTCCCAGAAAAAAAGAACTGTGTTTCCTACTCATACGGACCATATGTAGTTCAACTCTGCTTTGAAACTGATACAAACCACAGCTCCTCTTACATGGACGCACTTTAATTAATAGTGAGAAACATATTGGGTTCATGAACTCTGTAAATTCATTTGAGCACAAAATTCTCTGGGTTTACCAGAAATGATCTCTTGCTTGTAATAAGACACAGATACTGGGGTTTAACTCCGATTCTGAAGGGAAATTCAGACCAGTGTTCTCATCCATGAAACACACTCTGTTTTCACGTAGAAGCATCCTCTTCTTTCCAGCATGTGTAGTACAGCAAGAATAATGAGCATGCCCTCAAAAAAGAACTGTGTTTCCTACTCATATGGACCATTTGTAGATCAACTCTGCTTATGAAACTGATACAAACCACAGCTGCTCTTACATAAATGCTCTTGAGTTAATAGTGAGAATAGGGTTGGTTCCAGAACTGTTTAAAATCATTTGAGCCCAAAATTCACTTGATTTACCAGAAATGAACTCTTCCTTGAAGGAAGACACAGATCCTGGGGTTTAACTCTGTTTCTGAAGGGAAATTAGGCCAGTGTTCTCATCCATGAAACACACTCTGTTTTACCACAAGAGCAAGCTCTTCATTCCAGCATCTCCTATACAGCAACAAATATGAGCATTCCCAGAAAAAAGGACTGAGTTTGCTTCTCATAAGCACCGTATGTAGTTCAAGTCTGCTTTGAAACTGATACAAACCACAGCTCCTCTTACATAGATGCTCTTTAGTTAATAGTGAGAATCGCGTTGGGTTCGTGAACTGTGTAAAATCATTTGAGCCCAATATTCAATGGGTTTACCTGAAATTAACTCTTGCTTGTAGAAAGACACAGATCCTGTGGTTGAACTCCGTTTCAGAAGTGAAATTCAGACCAGTGTTCTCATCCATGAAACAAACTCTGTTTTTACGCAAGAAGCATCCTCTTCTTTCCAGCGTGTCCAATATAGACGGTAAGAACCATATTCATGCCCAGAAAAAAAGAACTGTGTTTCCTTCTCATACGCACCATATGTATTTCAAATCTGCTTATGAAACTGATACAAACCACAGCTCCTCTTACATAGATGCTCTTTAGTTGATAGTGAGAATCGCGTTGGGTTTGTGAACTGTGTAACATCATTTGAGACCAAAATTCACTGGTTTACCAGAAATGAACTCTTGCTTGTAGGAAGACACAGAACCTGGGTTTTAACTGCGTTTCTGAAGGAAAATTCAGACCATTGATCTCATCGATGAAACACACTCTGTTTTAACACAAGAAGCATCCTCTTTTTTCCAGCATGTCCAATAAAGCAAGAACCATGAGCATCCCTCAAAAATGAACTATGTTTCCTACTCATACGGACCATATGTAGATCAACTCTGCTTGTGAAACTGATACAAACCCCAGCTCCACTTACGTAAATGCTCTTGAGTTAATAGTGAGAATCGGTTGTGTTCCAGAACTTTGTAAAATCATTTAAGCCCAAAATTCACTTTTTTTCCCAGAAATGAACTCTTGCTTGTAGGAAGACACAGATCCTGGGGTTTAACTCCGATTCTGAAGGGAAATTTAGATGAGTGTTCTCATCCATGAAACACACTCTGTTTTAATGCAAGAAGCAAGCTCTTCTTTCCAGCGTCTCCAACACATAGTAAGACCCATATTCATGCCCAGAAAAAAAGAACTGTGTTTCATTCTCATATGTACCATATGTAGTTCAAATCTGCTGAAGAAACTGGTACAAACTACAGCTCTTCTTACATAAATGCTCTTTAGTTAACAGTGAGAATGGCAATGGGCTTGTGAACTGTGCAAAATCATTTGATCCCAAAATTCACGTTGTTTACCTGAAATGATCTCTTGCTTGTAGGAAGACACAGTTCCTGGTGTTTAACTCTGTTTCTGAAGGGAATTTCAGACCAGTGTTGTCATCCATGAAACACACTCTGATTTTACGCAAGAAGCATCCTCTTCTTTCCAGCATGTCCAATACAGCAAGAAACATGAGCATGCCCCCAAAAAAGAACTGTGTTTCCTACTCATACGGACCATTTGTAGATCAACTGATACAAACCACAGCTGCTCTTACATAAATGCTCTTGAGTTAATAGTGAGAATCAGGTTGGGTTCCAGAAGTGTGTAAAATCATTTGAGCCCAAATTTCACTTGATTTACCAGAAATGAACTCTTGCTTGTAGGAAGACACAGATCCTGTGGTTTAACTCCGTTTCTGAAGGGAAATTAGACCAGTGTTCTCATCCATGAAACACACACTGTTTTACCACAAGAAGCAAGCTCTCTCCAGCGTCTCCTATACAGCAAGAAATATGAGCATTCCCAGAAAAAAAGAACTGTGTTTCCTACTCATACGGACCATATGTAGTTCAACTCTGCTTTGAAACTGATACAAACCACAGCTCCTCTTACATGGACGCACTTTAATTAATAGTGAGAAACATATTGGGTTCATGAACTCTGTAAATTCATTTGAGCACAAAATTCTCTGGGTTTACCAGAAATGATCTCTTGCTTGTAATAAGACACAGATACTGGGGTTTAACTCCGATTCTGAAGGGAAATTCAGACCAGTGTTCTCATCCATGAAACACACTCTGTTTTCACGTAGAAGCATCCTCTTCTTTCCAGCATGTGTAGTACAGCAAGAATAATGAGCATGCCCTCAAAAAAGAACTGTGTTTTCTACTCATACGGACCATTTGTAGATCAACTCTGCTTATGAAACTGATACAAACCACAGCTGCTCTTACATAAATGCTCTTGAGTTAATAGTGAGAATAGGGTTGGGTTCCAGAACTGTTTAAAATCATTTGAGCCCAAAATTCACTTGATTTACCAGAAATGAACTCTTCCTTGAAGGAAGACACAGATCCTGGGGTTTAACTCTGTTTCTGAAGGGAAATTAGGCCAGTGTTCTCATCCATGAAACACACTCTGTTTTACCACAAGAGCAAGCTCTTCATTCCAGCATCTCCTATACAGCAACAAATATGAGCATTCCCAGAAAAAAGGACTGAGTTTGCTTCTCATAAGCACCGTATGTAGTTCAAGTCTGCTTTGAAACTGATACAAACCACAGCTCCTCTTACATAGATGCTCTTTAGTTAATAGTGAGAATCGCGTTGGGTTCGTGAACTGTGTAAAATCATTTGAGCCCAATATTCAATGGGTTTACCTGAAATTAACTCTTGCTTGTAGAAAGACACAGATCCTGTGGTTGAACTCCGTTTCAGAAGTGAAATTCAGACCAGTGTTCTCATCCATGAAACAAACTCTGTTTTTACGCAAGAAGCATCCTCTTCTTTCCAGCGTGTCCAATATAGACGGTAAGAACCATATTCATGCCCAGAAAAAAAGAACTGTGTTTCCTTCTCATACGCACCATATGTATTTCAAATCTGCTTATGAAACTGATACAAACCACAGCTCCTCTTACATAGATGCTCTTTAGTTGATAGTGAGAATCGCGTTGGGTTTGTGAACTGTGTAACATCATTTGAGACCAAAATTCACTGGTTTACCAGAAATGAACTCTTGCTTGTAGGAAGACACAGAACCTGGGTTTTAACTGCGTTTCTGAAGGAAAATTCAGACCATTGATCTCATCGATGAAACACACTCTGTTTTAACACAAGAAGCATCCTCTTTTTTCCAGCATGTCCAATAAAGCAAGAACCATGAGCATGCCCTCAAAAATGAACTATGTTTCCTACTCATATGGACCATATGTAGATCAACTCTGCTTGTGAAACTGATACAAACCCCAGCTCCACTTACGTAAATGCTCTTGAGTTAATAGTGAGAATCGGTTGTGTTCCAGAACTTTGTAAAATCATTTAAGCCCAAAATTCACTTTTTTCCCAGAAATGAACTCTTGCTTGTAGGAAGACACAGATCCTGGGGTTTAACTCCGATTCTGAGGGAAATTTAGATGAGTGTTCTCATCCATGAAACACACTCTGTTTTAATGCTAGAAGCAAGCTCTTCTTTCCAGCGTCTCCCATACATAGTAAGACCCATATTCATGCCCAGAAAAAAAAAGAACTGTGTTTCATTCTCATACGTACCATATGTAGTTCAAATCTGCTGAAGAAACTGGTACAAACAACAGCTGTTCTTACATAAATGCTCTTTAGTTAACAGTGAGAATCGCAATGGGCTTGTGAACTGTGCAAAATCATTTGATCCCAAAATTCACGTTGTTTACCAGAAATGAACTCTTGCTTGTAGGAAGACACAGTTCCTGGTGTTTAACTCTGTTTCTGAAGGGAATTTCAGACCAGTGTTGTCATCCATGAAACACACTCTGATTTTACGCAAGAAGCATCCTCTTTTTTCCAGGATGTCCAATACAGCAAGAAACATGAGCATGCCCCCCAAAAAGAACTGTGTTTCCTACTCATACGGACCATTTGTAGATCAACTCTGCGTATGAAACTGATACAAACCACAGCTGTTCTTACATAAATGCTCTTGAGTTAATAGTGAGAATCAGGTTGGGTTCCAGAACTGTGTAAAATCATTTGAGCCCAAATTTCACTTGATTTACCAGAAATGAACTCTTGCTTGTAGGAAGACACAGATCCTGGGGTTTAACTCCGTTTCTGAAGGGAAATTAGACCAGTGTTCTCATCCATAAAACACACACTATTTTACCACAAGAAGCAAGCTCTCTCCAGCGTCTCTTATACAGCAAGAAATATTAGCATTCCCAGAAAAAAAGAACTGTGTTTCCTACTCATACGGACCATATGTAGTTCAACTCTGCTTTGAAACTGATACAAACCACAGCTCCTCTTACATAGACCCTCTTTAGTTAATAGTGAGAATCGCGGTGAGTTCGTGATCTGTGTAAAATCATTTGAGCCCAAAATTCACTGGGATTACCAGAAATGAACTCTTGCTTGTAGGAAGACACAGATCCTGGGGTTTAACTCCGTTTCTGTAGGCAAATTCAGACCAGTGTTGTCAACCATGAAACACACTCTGTTTTCATGCAAGAAGCATCCTCTTATTTCCATTATGTCCAAAACAGCAAGAACAATGAGCATGCCCTCAAAAAAGAACTGTGTTTCCTCCTCATACGGACCATATGTAGATGAACTCTGCTTATAAAACTGATAAAAACCACAGCTCCTCTTACATAAATGCTCTTGAGTTAAGGGTGAGAATCGCGTTGGGTTCCCGAACTGTGTAAAATCATTTGAGCCCAAAATTCACCTGATTTACAAGAAATGCATTCTGGCTTGTAGGAAGACACAGATCCTGGGTTTTACCTCCATTTCTGAAGGGAAATTAGGACAGTGTTCTCCTCCATGAAGCACACTCTGTTTTTCCACAAGGAGCTAGCTCTTCATTGCAGCGTCTCCTATACAGCAAGAAATATGAGCATTCCCAGAAAAAAAAAAAACTGTGTTTCCTTCTCATATGCACCGTATGTAGTTCAACTCTGCTTTGAAACTGATACAAACCACAGCTCCTCTTACATAGATGCTCTTTAGTTAATAGTGAGAATCGCTTTGGGTTCGTGAACTGTGTAAAATCCTTTGAGCCCAAAATTCAATGGGTTTACAGGAAATTAACTCTTGCTTGTAGAAAGACACAGATCCTGGGGTTTAACTCCGTTTCTGAAGGGAAATTCAGACCAGTGTTCTCATCCATGAAACAGACTCTGTTTTAACGCAAGATGCAAGCTCTTCTTTCCAGCGTCTCCAATACACACAGTAAGAACCATAATCATGCCCATAAAAAAAGAACTGTGTTTCCTTCTCATACGCACCATATGTATTTCATCTCTGCTTATGAAACTGTTATAAAACACAGCTCCTATTACATGAATGCTATTTAGTTATTAGTGAGAATCGCGTTGGGTTCGTGAACTCTGTAAAATCATTTGAGCCCTAAATTCTCTGGGTTTAGCAGAAATTAACTCTTGCTTGTAGGAAGACACACATCCTGGGGTTTAACTCCATTTCTTAAGGGAAATTCAGACCAGTGTTGTCATCCATGAAACACACTGTCTTTTCACGAAAGAAGCATCCTCTTCTTTACAGCATGTCCAATACAGCAAGAAACATCAGCATACCCTCAAAAAAGAACTGTGTTTCCTGCTCTTACGTACCATATGTACATCTACTCTGCTTATGAAAATGATACAAACCACAGCTCCTCTTACATAAATGCTCTTGATTTAATAGTGAGAACCGGGTTGGGTTCCAGAACTGTGTAAAATCATTTGAGCCCAAAATTCACTTGGTTTACCAGAAATGAACTCTTGCTTGTAGGAACACACAGATCCTGGGGTTTACCTCCATTTCTGATGGGAAATTCAGACCAGTGTTCTTCTCCATGAATCACACTCTTTTTTCACGAAAGAAGCAAGCTCTTCTTTCCAGTGTCACCAATACAGACAGTAAGAACCACATTCATTCCCAGAAAAAAAGAACTGTGTTTCCTTCTCATACGCACCACATGTAGTTCAACTCTGCTTATGAAACTGATACAAACCACAGCTCCTCTTACATAAATGCTCTTTAGTTACTAGAGAGAATAGCGTTGGGTTCGTGAACTGTGTAAAATCATTTGAGCCCAATATTCAATGGGTTTACCTGAAATTAACTCTTGCTTGTAGAAAGACACAGATCCTGGGGTTTAACTTAGATTCTGAAGGGAAATTCAGACCAGTGTTGTCATCCATGAAACACACTCTGATTTCACGAAAGAAGCATCCTCTTCTTTACAGCATGTCCAATACAGCAAGAAACATCAGCATACCCTCAAAAAAGAACTGTGTTTCCTGATCTTAAAGACCATATGTAGATCTACTCTGCTTATGAAAATGATACAAACCACAGCTCCTCTTACATAAATGCTCTTGAGTTAATATGAGAACCGGGTTGGGTCTCCAGAACTGAGTAATATCATTTGAGCCCAAAATTCACTTGGTTTACCAGAAATGGACTGTTGCTTGTAGGAAGACACAGATCCTGAGGTTTAACTCCGTTTCTGAAGGGAAATTTAGACGCATGTTCTCATCCATGAAACACACTCTGTTTTTACACAAGAAGCAAGCTCTTCCTTCCAGCGTCTCCAATACAGACAGTAAGAATCACATTCATGCCCAGAAAAAACGAACTGTGTTTCCTTCTCATACGAAAAATATGTAGTTCAACTCTGCTTATGAAAGTGATACAAACCACAGCTCCTCTTGAATAAATGCTCTTTAGGTACAAGAGAGAATCGCGTTGGGTTCGAGAACTGTGTAAAATCATTTGAGCCAAAATTCACTGGGTTTACCAGAAATGAACTCTTGCTTGTAGGAAGACACAGATCCTGGGGTTTAACTCTGATTCTGAAGGGAAATTCAGACCAGTGATCTCATCCATGAAACACATTCTATTTTAATGCAAGAAGCAAGCTCTTCTTTCCAGTGTCTCCTATACAGCAAGAAATATGAGCATTCCCAGAAAAAAAGAACTGTGTTTCCTTCTCATACGCACCATATGTAGTTCAACTCTGCTTATGAAACTGATACAAACCACAGCTCCTCTTACATAAATGCTCTTTAGTTAATAGTGAGAATCACGTTGGGTTCCTGAACTGTGTAAAATCATTTGAGCCCAAAATTGTCTGGATTTACTAGAAATGAACTCTTGCTTGCATTAAGACACAGATCCTGGGGTTTAACTCAGTTTCTGAAGGCAAATTGAGACCAGTGTTCTCATCCATGAAACACACTCTGTTTTCACGCAAGAAGCATCCTCTTCTTTCCAGCGTCTCCAATACAGAGAGTAGAACTATATTCATGCCTAGAAAAAAAGAACTGTGTTTCATTCTCATACGCATCATATGTAGTTCAAATCTGCTTAAGAAACTTATACAAACTACAGCTCTTCTTACATAAATGCTCTTTAGTTAACAGTGAGAATCTCAATGGTTTTGTGAACTGTGCAAAATCATTTTTTCCCAAAATTCTCGTTGTTTACCTGAAATGATCTCTTCCTTGTAGGAAGACACAGCTCCTGGTGTTTAACTCCGTTTCTGAAGGGAATTTCAGACCAGTGTTGTCATCCATGAAACACACTCTGTTTTCACTCAAGAAGCATTCTTCTTTCCAGCATGTCCAATACAGCAAGAATAATGAGCATGCCCTCAAAAAAGAACTGTGTTTCCTACCCATACGGACCATATGTAGATCAACTCTGCTTATAAAACTGATAAAAACCACAGATCCTCTTACATGAATGCCCTTGAGTTAATAGTGAGAATCGGGTTGGGTTCCAGAACTGTGTAAAATCATTTTAGCCCAAATTTCACTTTGTTTACCAGAAATGAACTCTTCCTTGTAGGAAGACACAGATACTGGGGTTTCACTCCATTTCTGAAGGGAAATTAGGCCCGTGTTCTCATCCATGAAACACACTCTGTTTTACCACATGGAGCAAGCTCTTCATTCCAGCGTCTCCTATACAGCAAGAAATATGAGCATTCCCAGAAAAAAGAACTGTGTTAGCTTCTCATGCACACCGTATGTATTTCAACTCTGCTTTGAAACTAATACAAACCACAGCTCCTTTTACATAGATGCTCTTTAGTTAATAGTGAGAATCACGTTGGGTTCCTGAACTGTGTAAAATCATTTGAGCCCAAAATTGTCTGGATTTACTAGAAATGAACTCCTGCTTGTATTAAGACACAGATACTGGGGTTTAACTCAGTTTCTGAAGGCAAATTGAGACCAGTGTTCTCATCCATGAAACACACTCTGTTTTCACGCAAAAAGCATCCTCTTCTTTCCAGCATCTCCAATACAGAGAGTAGAACTATATTCATGCCTAGAAAAAAAGAACTGTGTTTCATTCTCATACGTATCATATGTAGTTCAAATCTGCTTAAGAAACTTATACAAACTACAGCTCTTCTTACATAAATGCTCTTTAGTTAACAGTGAGAATCTCAATGGGTTTGTGAACTGTGCAAAATCATTTGATCCCAAAATTCTTGTTGTTTACCTGAAATGATCTCTTCCTTGTAGGAAGACACAGCTCCTGGTGTTTAACTCCGTTTCTGAATGGAATTTCAGACCAGTGTTGTCATCCGTGAAACACACTATGTTTTCACTCAAGAAGCATCCTCTTCTTTCCAGCATGTCCAATACAGCAAGAATAATGAGCATGCCCTCAAAAAAGAACTGTGTTTCCTACTCATACGGACCATATGTAGATCAACTCTGCTTATAAAACTGATAAAAACCACAGATCCTCTTACATGAATGCCCTTGAGTTAATAGTGAGAATCGGGTTGGGTTCCAGAACTGTGTAAAATCATTTTAGCCCAAAATTCACTTTGTTTACCAGAAATGAACTCTTCCTTGTAGGAAGACGCAGATACTGGGGTTTAACTCCATTTCTGAAGGGAAATTAGGCCCGTGTTCTCATCCATGAAACACACTCTGTTTTACCACATGGAGTAAGCTCTTCATTCCAGCGTCTCCTATACATCAAGAAATATGAGCATTCCCAGAAAAAAAGAACTGTGTTTGCTTCTCAGGCACAACGTATGTATTTCAACTCTGCTTTGAAACTAATACAAACCACAGCTCCTTTTACATAGACGCTCTTTAGTTAATAGTGAGAATCGCGTTGGGTTCCTGAACTGTGTAAAATCATTTGAGCCCAAAATACTCTTGGTTTACCAAAAATGAACTCTTACTTGTAGGAAGACAAATATCCTGGGGTTTAACTCAATTTCTGAAGGGAAAATAGGACCAGTGTTCTCATCCATGAAACACACTCTTTTTTCATGCAATAAGCATCCTCTTCTTTCCAGCGTCTCCAATAGAGCAAGAACCATGAGCATGCCCAGAAAAAAAGAACTGTGTTTCCTTCTCATACAGACCATATGCAGTTCAACTCTGCTTATGAAACTGATACAAACCACAGCTCCTCTTACATAAATGCTCTTTAGTTAATAGTGAGAATCGTGCTGGGGTCGTGAACTGTGTGAAATCATTTGAGCCCAAAATTCACTGGGTTTACCAGAAATGAACTCTTGCTTATAGGAAGACACACATCCTGGGGTTTAACTCCATTTCTGAAGGGAAATTCAGACCAGTGTTGTCATCCATGAAACACACTCTCTTTTCACGAAAGAAGCATCGTCTTCTTTACAGCATGTCCAATACAGCAAGAAACATCAGCATACCCTCAAAAAAGAACTGTGTTTCCCACTCTTACGGACCATATGTACATCTACTCTGCTTATGAAACTGATACAAACCACAGCTCCTCTTACATAAATGCTCTTGAGTTAATAGTGAGATCCGGGTTGGGTTCCATAACTGTGTAAAATCATTTGAGCCCAAAATTCACTTGGTTTACCAGAAATGAACTCTTGCTTGTAGGAACACACAGATCCTGGGGTTTACCTCCATTTCTGATGGGAAATTAAGACCAGTGTTCTCATCCATGAAACACACTCTGTTTTCACACAAGAAGCAAGCTATTCTTTCCAGCGTCACCAACACAGAGAGTAAGAACCACATTCATTCCCAGAAAAAAAGAACTGTGTTTCCCTCTCATACGCACCATATGTAGTTCCACTCTGCTTATGAAACTGATACAAACCACAGGTCCTCTTACATAAATGCTCTTTAGTTACTAGAGAGAATCGCGTTGGGTTCGTAAACTGTGTAAAATCATTTGAGCCCAAAATTCACTGGGTTTACCAGAAAAGAACTCTTGCTTGTAGGAAGACACACATCCTGGGGTTTAACTCAGATTCTGAAGGGAAATTCAGACCAGTGTTGTCATCCATGAAACACACTCTGTTTTCACGAAAGAAGCATCATCTTCTTTACAGCATGTCCAATACAGCAAGAAACATCAGCATACCCTCAAAAAAGAACTGTGTTTCCGGATCTTAAAGACCATATGTAGATCTACTCTGCTTATGAAAATGATACAAACCACAGCTCCTCTTACATAAATGCTCTTGAGTTAATAGTGAGAACCGTGTTGGGTCTCCAGAACTGTGTAATATCATTTGAGCCCAAAATTCACTTGGTTTACCAGAAATGGACTGTTGCCTGTCGGTAGACACAGATCCTGAGGTTTAACTCCGTTTCTGAAGGGAAATTTAGACGCATGTTCTCATCCATGAAACACTCTCTGTTTTCACACAAGAAGCAAGCTCTTTTTACCTGTGTCTCCATTACAGACAGTAAGAAGCACATTCGTGCCCAGAAAAAAAGAACTGTGTTTCCTTCTCATACGAACAATATGTAGTTCAACACTGCTTATAAAACTGATACAAACCACAGCTCCTCTTACATAAATGCTCTTTAGTTACTATAGAGAATCGTGTTGGGTTCGTGAACTGTGTAAAATCATTTGAGCCAAAATTCACTGGGTTTACCAGAAATGAACTCTTGCTTGTACAAAGACACAGATCCTGGAGTTTAACTCCGATTCTGAAGGGAAATTCAGACCAGTGATCTCATCCATGATACACACTCTGTTTTAACGCAAGAAGCAAGCTCTTCTTTCCAGTGTCTCCTATACAGCAAGAAATATGAGCATTCCCAGAAAAAAAGAACTGTGTTTCCTTCTCATACGCACCATATGTAGTTCAACTCTGCTTATGAAACTGATACAAACCACAGCTCCTCTTACATAAATGCTCTTTAGTTAATAGTGAGAATCATATTGGGTTTGTGAACTGTGTAAAATCATTTGAGCCCAAAATTCACTGGGTTTACCAGAAATGAACTCTTGCTTGTAGGAAGACACAGATCCTGGGGTTTAACACCATTTCTGAAGGGAAATTCAGACCAGTGTTCTCATCCATGAAACACACTCTGTTTTAACGCAAGAAGCATCCTCTTCTTTCCAGCGTCTCCAATACAGAGAGTAGAACTATATTCATGCCTAGAAAAAAAGAACTGTGTTTCATTCTCATACGCATCATATGTAGTTCAAATCTGCTTAAGAAACTTATACAAACTACAGCTCTTCTTACATAAATGCTCTTTACTTAACAGTGAGAATCTCAATGGGTTTGTGAACTGTGCAAAATCATTTGATCCCCAAATTCTCGTTGTTTACCTGAAATGATCTCTTCCTTGTAGGAAGACACAGCTCCTGGTGTTTAACTCTGTTTCTGAAGGGAATTTCAGACCAGTGTTGTCATCCATGAAACACACTCTGTTTTCACTCAAGAAGCATCCTCTTCTTTCCAGCATGTCCAATACAGCAAGAATAATGAGCATGCCCTCAAAAAAGAACTGTGTTTCCTACTCATACGGACCATATGTAGATCAACTCTGCTTATAAAACTGATAAAAACCACAGATCCTCTTACATGAATGCCCTTGAGTTAATAGTGAGAATCGGGTTGGGTTCCAGAACTGTGTAAAATCATTTTAGCCCAAAATTCACTTTGTTTACCAGAAATGAACTCTTCCTTGTAGGAAGACGCAGATACTGGGGTTTAACTCCATTTCTGAAGGGAAATTAGGCCCGTGTTCTCATCCATGAAACACATTCTGTTTTACCACATGGAGCAATCTCTTCATTCCAGCGTCTCCTATACATCAAGAAATATGAGCATTCCCAGAAAAAGAGAACTGTGTTTGCTTCTCATGCACACCGTATGTATTTCAACTCTGCTTTGAAACTGATACAAACCACAGCTCCTTTTACATAGACGCTCTTTAGTTAATAGTGAGAATCGCGTTGGGTTCCTGAACTGTGTAAAATCATTTGAGCCCAAAATACTCTTGGTTTACCAAAAATGAACTCTTACTTGTAGGAAGACAAAGATCCTGGGGTTTAACTCAATTTCTGAAGGGAAAATCAGACCAGTGTTCTCATCCATGAAACACACTCTTTTTTCATGCAATAAGCATCCTCTTCTTTCCAGCGTCTCCAATAGAGCAAGAACCATGAGCATGCCCAGAAAAAAAGAACTGTGTTTCCTTCTCATACAGACCATATGCAGTTCAACTCTGCTTATGAAACTGATACAAACCACAGCTCCTCTTACATAAATGCTCTTTAGTTAATAGTGAGAATCGTGCTGGGTTCGTGAACTGTGTGAAATCATTTGAGCCCAAAATTCACTGGGTTTACCAGAAATGAACTCTTGCTTATAGGAAGACACACATCCTGGGGTTTAACTCCATTTCTGAAGGGAAATTCAGACCAGTGTTGTCATCCATGAAACACACTCTCTTTTCACGAAAGAAGCATCCTCTTCTTTACAGCATGTCCAATACAGCAAGAAACATCAGCATACCCTCAAAAAAGAACTGTGTTTCCCGCTCTTACGGACCATATGTACATCTACTCTGCTTATGAAACTGATACAAACCACATCTCCTCAAACATAAATGCTCTTGAGTTAATAGTGAGATCCGGGTTGGGTTCCATAACTGTGTAAAATCATTTGAGCCCAAAATTCACTTGGTTTACCAGAAATGAACTCTTGCTTGTAGGAACACACAGATCCTGGGGTTTACCTCCATTTCTGATGGGAAATTCAGACCAGTGTTCTCATCCATGAAACACACTCTGTTTTCACGCAAGAAGCAAGCTATTCTTTCCAGCGTCACCAACACAGACAGTAAGAACCACATTCATTCCCAGAAAAAAAGAACTGTGTTTCCTTCTCATACGCACCATATGTAGTTCAACTCTGCTTATGAAACTGATACAAACCACAGGTCCTCTTACATAAATGCTCTTTAGTTACTAGAGAGAATCGCGTTGGGTTCGTGAACTGTGTAACATCATTTGAGCCCAAAATTCACTGGGTTTACCAGAAAAGAACTCTTGCTTGTAGGAAGACACACATCCTGGGGTTTAACTTAGATTCTGAAGGGAAATTCAGACCAGTGTTGTCATCCATGAAACACACTCTGTTTTCACGAAAGAAGCATCCTCTTCTTTACAGCATGTCCAATACAGAGAGTAGAACTATATTCATGCCTAGAAAAAAAGAACTGTGTTTCATTCTCATACGTATCATATGTAGTTCAAATCTGCTTAAGAAACTTATACAAACTACAGCTCTTCTTACATAAATGCTCTTTAGTTAACAGTGAGAATCTCAATGGGTTTGTGAACTGTGCAAAATCATTTGATCCCAAAATTCTTGTTGTTTACCTGAAATGATCTCTTCCTTGTAGGAAGACACAGCTCCTGGTGTTTAACTCCGTTTCTGAATGGAATTTCAGACCAGTGTTGTCATCCGTGAAACACACTATGTTTTCACTCAAGAAGCATCCTCTTCTTTCCAGCATGTCCAATACAGCAAGAATAATGAGCATGCCCTCAAAAAAGAACTGTGTTTCCTACTCATACGGACCATATGTAGATCAACTCTGCTTATAAAACTGATAAAAACCACAGATCCTCTTACATGAATGCCCTTGAGTTAATAGTGAGAATCGGGTTGGGTTCCAGAACTGTGTAAAATCATTTTAGCCCAAAATTCACTTTGTTTACCAGAAATGAACTCTTCCTTGTAGGAAGACGCAGATACTGGGGTTTAACTCCATTTCTGAAGGGAAATTAGGCCCGTGTTCTCATCCATGAAACACACTCTGTTTTACCACATGGAGTAAGCTCTTCATTCCAGCGTCTCCTATACATCAAGAAATATGAGCATTCCCAGAAAAAAAGAACTGTGTTTGCTTCTCAGGCACAACGTATGTATTTCAACTCTGCTTTGAAACTAATACAAACCACAGCTCCTTTTACATAGACGCTCTTTAGTTAATAGTGAGAATCGCGTTGGGTTCCTGAACTGTGTAAAATCATTTGAGCCCAAAATACTCTTGGTTTACCAAAAATGAACTCTTACTTGTAGGAAGACAAATATCCTGGGGTTTAACTCAATTTCTGAAGGGAAAATAGGACCAGTGTTCTCATCCATGAAACACACTCTTTTTTCATGCAATAAGCATCCTCTTCTTTCCAGCGTCTCCAATAGAGCAAGAACCATGAGCATGCCCAGAAAAAAAGAACTGTGTTTCCTTCTCATACAGACCATATGCAGTTCAACTCTGCTTATGAAACTGATACAAACCACAGCTCCTCTTACATAAATGCTCTTAAGTTAATAGTGAGAATCGTGCTGGGGTCGTGAACTGTGTGAAATCATTTGAGCCCAAAATTCACTGGGTTTACCAGAAATGAACTCTTGCTTATAGGAAGACACACATCCTGGGGTTTAACTCCATTTCTGAAGGGAAATTCAGACCAGTGTTGTCATCCATGAAACACACTCTCTTTTCACGAAAGAAGCATCGTCTTCTTTACAGCATGTCCAATACAGCAAGAAACATCAGCATACCCTCAAAAAAGAACTGTGTTTCCCACTCTTACGGACCATATGTACATCTACTCTGCTTATGAAACTGATACAAACCACAGCTCCTCTTACATAAATGCTCTTGAGTTAATAGTGAGATCCGGGTTGGGTTCCATAACTGTGTAAAATCATTTGAGCCCAAAATTCACTTGGTTTACCAGAAATGAACTCTTGCTTGTAGGAACACACAGATCCTGGGGTTTACCTCCATTTCTGATGGGAAATTAAGACCAGTGTTCTCATCCATGAAACACACTCTGTTTTCACACAAGAAGCAAGCTATTCTTTCCAGCGTCACCAACACAGAGAGTAAGAACCACATTCATTCCCAGAAAAAAAGAACTGTGTTTCCCTCTCATACGCACCATATGTAGTTCCACTCTGCTTATGAAACTGATACAAACCACAGGTCCTCTTACATAAATGCTCTTTAGTTACTAGAGAGAATCGCGTTGGGTTCGTAAACTGTGTAAAATCATTTGAGCCCAAAATTCACTGGGTTTACCAGAAAAGAACTCTTGCTTGTAGGAAGACACACATCCTGGGGTTTAACTCAGATTCTGAAGGGAAATTCAGACCAGTGTTGTCATCCATGAAACACACTCTGTTTTCACGAAAGAAGCATCATCTTCTTTACAGCATGTCCAATACAGCAAGAAACATCAGCATACCCTCAAAAAAGAACTGTGTTTCCGGATCTTAAAGACCATATGTAGATCTACTCTGCTTATGAAAATGATACAAACCACAGCTCCTCTTACATAAATGATCTTGAGTTAATAGTGAGAACCGTGTTGGGTCTCCAGAACTGTGTAATATCATTTGAGCCCAAAATTCACTTGGTTTACCAGAAATGGACTGTTGCCTGTCGGTAGACACAGATCCTGAGGTTTAACTCCGTTTCTGAAGGGAAATTTAGACGCATGTTCTCATCCATGAAACACTCTCTGTTTTCACACAAGAAGCAAGCTCTTTTTACCTGTGTCTCCATTACAGACAGTAAGAAGCACATTCATGCCCAGAAAAAAAGAACTGTGTTTCCTTCTCATACGAACAATATGTAGTTCAACACTGCTTATAAAACTGATACAAACCACAGCTCCTCTTACATAAATGCTCTTTAGTTACTATAGAGAATCGTGTTGGGTTCGTGAACTGTGTAAAATCATTTGAGCCAAAATTCACTGGGTTTACCAGAAATGAACTCTTGCTTGTACAAAGACACAGATCCTGGAGTTTAACTCCGATTCTGAAGGGAAATTCAGACCAGTGATCTCATCCATGATACACACTCTGTTTTAACGCAAGAAGCAAGCTCTTCTTTCCAGTGTCTCCTATACAGCAAGAAATATGAGCATTCCCAGAAAAAAAGAACTGTGTTTCCTTCTCATACGCACCATATGTAGTTCAACTCTGCTTATGAAACTGATACAAACCACAGCTCCTCTTACATAAATGCTCTTTAGTTAATAGTGAGAATCATATTGGGTTTGTGAACTGTGTAAAATCATTTGAGCCCAAAATTCACTGGGTTTACCAGAAATGAACTCTTGCTTGTAGGAAGACACAGATCCTGGGGTTTAACACCATTTCTGAAGGGAAATTCAGACCAGTGTTCTCATCCATGAAACACACTCTGTTTTAACGCAAGAAGCATCCTCTTCTTTCCAGCGTCTCCAATACAGAGAGTAGAACTATATTCATGCCTAGAAAAAAAGAACTGTGTTTCATTCTCATACGCATCATATGTAGTTCAAATCTGCTTAAGAAACTTATACAAACTACAGCTCTTCTTACATAAATGCTCTTTACTTAACAGTGAGAATCTCAATGGGTTTGTGAACTGTGCAAAATCATTTGATCCCCAAATTCTCGTTGTTTACCTGAAATGATCTCTTCCTTGTAGGAAGACACAGCTCCTGGTGTTTAACTCTGTTTCTGAAGGGAATTTCAGACCAGTGTTGTCATCCATGAAACACACTCTGTTTTCACTCAAGAAGCATCCTCTTCTTTCCAGCATGTCCAATACAGCAAGAATAATGAGCATGCCCTCAAAAAAGAACTGTGTTTCCTACTCATACGGACCATATGTAGATCAACTCTGCTTATAAAACTGATAAAAACCACAGATCCTCTTACATGAATGCCCTTGAGTTAATAGTGAGAATCGGGTTGGGTTCCAGAACTGTGTAAAATCATTTTAGCCCAAAATTCACTTTGTTTACCAGAAATGAACTCTTCCTTGTAGGAAGACGCAGATACTGGGGTTTAACTCCATTTCTGAAGGGAAATTAGGCCCGTGTTCTCATCCATGAAACACATTCTGTTTTACCACATGGAGCAATCTCTTCATTCCAGCGTCTCCTATACATCAAGAAATATGAGCATTCCCAGAAAAAGAGAACTGTGTTTGCTTCTCATGCACACCGTATGTATTTCAACTCTGCTTTGAAACTGATACAAACCACAGCTCCTTTTACATAGACGCTCTTTAGTTAATAGTGAGAATCGCGTTGGGTTCCTGAACTGTGTAAAATCATTTGAGCCCAAAATACTCTTGGTTTACCAAAAATGAACTCTTACTTGTAGGAAGACAAAGATCCTGGGGTTTAACTCAATTTCTGAAGGGAAAATCAGACCAGTGTTCTCATCCATGAAACACACTCTTTTTTCATGCAATAAGCATCCTCTTCTTTCCAGCGTCTCCAATAGAGCAAGAACCATGAGCATGCCCAGAAAAAAAGAACTGTGTTTCCTTCTCATACAGACCATATGCAGTTCAACTCTGCTTATGAAACTGATACAAACCACAGCTCCTCTTACATAAATGCTCTTTAGTTAATAGTGAGAATCGTGCTGGGTTCGTGAACTGTGTGAAATCATTTGAGCCCAAAATTCACTGGGTTTACCAGAAATGAACTCTTGCTTATAGGAAGACACACATCCTGGGGTTTAACTCCATTTCTGAAGGGAAATTCAGACCAGTGTTGTCATCCATGAAACACACTCTCTTTTCACGAAAGAAGCATCCTCTTCTTTACAGCATGTCCAATACAGCAAGAAACATCAGCATACCCTCAAAAAAGAACTGTGTTTCCCGCTCTTACGGACCATATGTACATCTACTCTGCTTATGAAACTGATACAAACCACATCTCCTCAAACATAAATGCTCTTGAGTTAATAGTGAGATCCGGGTTGGGTTCCATAACTGTGTAAAATCATTTGAGCCCAAAATTCACTTGGTTTACCAGAAATGAACTCTTGCTTGTAGGAACACACAGATCCTGGGGTTTACCTCCATTTCTGATGGGAAATTCAGACCAGTGTTCTCATCCATGAAACACACTCTGTTTTCACGCAAGAAGCAAGCTATTCTTTCCAGCGTCACCAACACAGACAGTAAGAACCACATTCATTCCCAGAAAAAAAGAACTGTGTTTCCTTCTCATACGCACCATATGTAGTTCAACTCTGCTTATGAAACTGATACAAACCACAGGTCCTCTTACATAAATGCTCTTTAGTTACTAGAGAGAATCACGTTGGGTTCGTGAACTGTGTAACATCATTTGAGCCCAAAATTCACTGGGTTTACCAGAAAAGAACTCTTGCTTGTAGGAAGACACACATCCTGGGGTTTAACTTAGATTCTGAAGGGAAATTCAGACCAGTGTTGTCATCCATGAAACACACTCTGTTTTCACGAAAGAAGCATCATCTTCTTTACAGCATGTCCAATACAGCAAGAAACATCAGCATACCCTCAAAAAAGAACTGTGTTTCCTGATCTTAAAGACCATATGCAGATCTACTCTGCTTATGAAAATGATACAAACCACAGCTCCTCTTACATAAATGCTCTTGAGTTAATAGTGAGAACCGTGTTGGGTCTCCAGAACTGTGTAATATCATTTGAGCCCAAAATTCACTTGGTTTACCAGAAATGGACTGTTGCCTGTAGGTAGACACAGATCCTGAGGTTTAACTCCGTTTCTGAAGGGAAATTTAGACGCATGTTCTCATCCATGAAGCACACTCTGTTTTCACACAAGAAGCAAGCTCTTTTTACCTGCGTCTCCATTACAGACAGTAAGAAGCACATTCATGCCCAGAAAAAAAGAACTGTGTTTCCTTCTCATACGAACAATATGTAGTTCAACACTGCTTATAAAACTGATACAAACCACAGCTCCTCTTACATAAATGCTCTTTAGTTACTATAGAGAATCGTGTTGGGTTCGTGAACTGTGTAAAATCATTTGAGCCAAAATTCACTGGGTTTACCAGAAATGAACTCTTGCTTGTACAAAGACACAGATCCTGGAGTATAACTCCGATTCTGAAGGGAAATTCAGACCAGTGATCTCATCCATGAAACACACTCTGTTTTAACGCAAGAAGCAAGCTCTTCTTTCCAGTGTCTCCTATACAGCAAGAAATATGAGCATTCCCAGAAAAAAAGAACTGTGTTTCCTTCTCATACGCACCATATGTAGTTCAACTCTGCTTATGAAACTGATACAAACCACAGCTCCTCTTACATAAATGCTCTTTAGTTAATAGTGAGAATCATATTGGGTTCGTGAACTGTGTAAAATCATTTGAGCCCAAAATTCACTTGGTTTACCAGAAATGAACTCTTGCTTGTAGGAAGACACAGATCCTGGGGTTTAACACCATTTCTGAAGGGAAATTCAGACCAGTGTTCTCATCCATGAAACACACTCTGTTTTAACGCAAGAAGCATCCTCTTCTTTCCAGCGTATCCAATACAGAGAGTAGAACGATATTCATGCCTAGAAAAAAAGAACTGTGTTTCATTCTCATACGCATCATATGTAGTTCAAATCTGCTTAAGAAACTTATACAAACTACAGCTCTTCTTACATAAATGCTCTTTACTTAACAGTGAGAATCTCAATGGGTTTGTGAACTGTGCAAAATCATTTGATCCCCAAATTCTCGTTGTTTACCTGAAATGATCTCTTCCTTGTAGGAAGACACAGCTCCTGGTGTTTAACTCTGTTTCTGAAGGGAATTTCAGACCAGTGTTGTCATCCATGAAACACACTCTGTTTTCACTCAAGAAGCATCCTCTTCTTTCCAGCATGTCCAATACAGCAAGAATAATGAGCATGCCCTCAAAAAAGAACTGTGTTTCCTACTCATACGGACCATATGTAGATCAACTCTGCTTATAAAACTGATAAAACCACAGATCCTCTTACATGAATGCCCTTGAGTTAATAGTGAGAATCGGGTTGGGTTCCAGAACTGTGTAAAATCATTTTAGCCCAAAATTCACTTTGTTTACCAGAAATGAACTCTTCCTTGTAGGAAGACGCAGATACTGGGGTTTAACTCCATTTCTGAAGGGAAATTAGGCCCGTGTTCTCATCCATGAAACACATTCTGTTTTACCACATGGAGCAATCTCTTCATTCCAGCGTCTCCTATACATCAAGAAATATGAGCATTCCCAGAAAAAGAGAACTGTGTTTGCTTCTCATGCACACCGTATGTATTTCAACTCTGCTTTGAAACTGATACAAACCACAGCTCCTTTTACATAGACGCTCTTTAGTTAATAGTGAGAATCGCGTTGGGTTCCTGAACTGTGTAAAATCATTTGAGCCCAAAATACTCTTGGTTTACCAAAAATGAACTCTTACTTGTAGGAAGACAAAGATCCTGGGGTTTAACTCAATTTCTGAAGGGAAAATCAGACCAGTGTTCTCATCCATGAAACACACTCTTTTTTCATGCAATAAGCATCCTCTTCTTTCCAGCGTCTCCAATAGAGCAAGAACCATGAGCATGCCCAGAAAAAAAGAACTGTGTTTCCTTCTCATACAGACCATATGCAGTTCAACTCTGCTTATGAAACTGATACAAACCACAGCTCCTCTTACATAAATGCTCTTTAGTTAATAGTGAGAATCGTGCTGGGTTCGTGAACTGTGTGAAATCATTTGAGCCCAAAATTCACTGGGTTTACCAGAAATGAACTCTTGCTTATAGGAAGACACACATCCTGGGGTTTAACTCCATTTCTGAAGGGAAATTCAGACCAGTGTTGTCATCCATGAAACACACTCTCTTTTCACGAAAGAAGCATCCTCTTCTTTACAGCATGTCCAATACAGCAAGAAACATCAGCATACCCTCAAAAAAGAACTGTGTTTCCCGCTCTTACGGACCATATGTACATCTACTCTGCTTATGAAACTGATACAAACCACATCTCCTCAAACATAAATGCTCTTGAGTTAATAGTGAGATCCGGGTTGGGTTCCATAACTGTGTAAAATCATTTGAGCCCAAAATTCACTTGGTTTACCAGAAATGAACTCTTGCTTGTAGGAACACACAGATCCTGGGGTTTACCTCCATTTCTGATGGGAAATTCAGACCAGTGTTCTCATCCATGAAACACACTCTGTTTTCACGCAAGAAGCAAGCTATTCTTTCCAGCGTCACCAACACAGACAGTAAGAACCACATTCATTCCCAGAAAAAAAGAACTGTGTTTCCTTCTCATACGCACCATATGTAGTTCAACTCTGCTTATGAAACTGATACAAACCACAGGTCCTCTTACATAAATGCTCTTTAGTTACTAGAGAGAATCACGTTGGGTTCGTGAACTGTGTAACATCATTTGAGCCCAAAATTCACTGGGTTTACCAGAAAAGAACTCTTGCTTGTAGGAAGACACACATCCTGGGGTTTAACTTAGATTCTGAAGGGAAATTCAGACCAGTGTTGTCATCCATGAAACACACTCTGTTTTCACGAAAGAAGCATCATCTTCTTTACAGCATGTCCAATACAGCAAGAAACATCAGCATACCCTCAAAAAAGAACTGTGTTTCCTGATCTTAAAGACCATATGCAGATCTACTCTGCTTATGAAAATGATACAAACCACAGCTCCTCTTACATAAATGCTCTTGAGTTAATAGTGAGAACCGTGTTGGGTCTCCAGAACTGTGTAATATCATTTGAGCCCAAAATTCACTTGGTTTACCAGAAATGGACTGTTGCCTGTAGGTAGACACAGATCCTGAGGTTTAACTCCGTTTCTGAAGGGAAATTTAGACGCATGTTCTCATCCATGAAGCACACTCTGTTTTCACACAAGAAGCAAGCTCTTTTTACCTGCGTCTCCATTACAGACAGTAAGAAGCACATTCATGCCCAGAAAAAAAGAACTGTGTTTCCTTCTCATACGAACAATATGTAGTTCAACACTGCTTATAAAACTGATACAAACCACAGCTCCTCTTACATAAATGCTCTTTAGTTACTATAGAGAATCGTGTTGGGTTCGTGAACTGTGTAAAATCATTTGAGCCAAAATTCACTGGGTTTACCAGAAATGAACTCTTGCTTGTACAAAGACACAGATCCTGGAGTATAACTCCGATTCTGAAGGGAAATTCAGACCAGTGATCTCATCCATGAAACACACTCTGTTTTAACGCAAGAAGCAAGCTCTTCTTTCCAGTGTCTCCTATACAGCAAGAAATATGAGCATTCCCAGAAAAAAAGAACTGTGTTTCCTTCTCATACGCACCATATGTAGTTCAACTCTGCTTATGAAACTGATACAAACCACAGCTCCTCTTACATAAATGCTCTTTAGTTAATAGTGAGAATCATATTGGGTTCGTGAACTGTGTAAAATCATTTGAGCCCAAAATTCACTTGGTTTACCAGAAATGAACTCTTGCTTGTAGGAAGACACAGATCCTGGGGTTTAACACCATTTCTGAAGGGAAATTCAGACCAGTGTTCTCATCCATGAAACACACTCTGTTTTAACGCAAGAAGCATCCTCTTCTTTCCAGCGTCTCCAATACAGAGAGTAGAACGATATTCATGCCTAGAAAAAAAGAACTGTGTTTCATTCTCATACGCATCATATGTAGTTCAAATCTGCTTAAGAAACTTATACAAACTACAGCTCTTCTTACATAAATGCTCTTTACTTAACAGTGAGAATCTCAATGGGTTTGTGAACTGTGCAAAATCATTTGATCCCCAAATTCTCGTTGTTTACCTGAAATGATCTCTTCCTTGTAGGAAGACACAGCTCCTGGTGTTTAACTCTGTTTCTGAAGGGAATTTCAGACCAGTGTTGTCATCCATGAAACACACTCTGTTTTCACTCAAGAAGCATCCTCTTCTTTCCAGCATGTCCAATACAGCAAGAATAATGAGCATGCCCTCAAAAAAGAACTGTGTTTCCTACTCATACGGACCATATGTAGATCAACTCTGCTTATAAAACTGATAAAAACCACAGATCCTCTTACATGAATGCCCTTGAGTTAATAGTGAGAATCGGGTTGGGTTCCAGAACTGTGTAAAATCATTTTAGCCCAAAATTCACTTTGTTTACCAGAAATGAACTCTTCCTTGTAGGAAGACGCAGATACTGGGGTTTAACTCCATTTCTGAAGGGAAATTAGGCCCGTGTTCTCATCCATGAAACACATTCTGTTTTACCACATGGAGCAATCTCTTCATTCCAGTGTCTCCTATACATCAAGAAATATGAGCATTCCCAGAAAAAGAGAACTGTGTTTGCTTCTCATGCACACCGTATGTATTTCAACTCTGCTTTGAAACTGATACAAACCACAGCTCCTTTTACATAGACGCTCTTTAGTTAATAGTGAGAATCGCGTTGGGTTCCTGAACTGTGTAAAATCATTTGAGCCCAAAATACTCTTGGTTTACCAAAAATGAACTCTTACTTGTAGGAAGACAAAGATCCTGGGGTTTAACTCAATTTCTGAAGGGAAAATCAGACCAGTGTTCTCATCCATGAAACACACTCTTTTTTCATGCAATAAGCATCCTCTTCTTTCCAGCGTCTCCAATAGAGCAAGAACCATGAGCATGCCCAGAAAAAAAGAACTGTGTTTCCTTCTCATACAGACCATATGCAGTTCAACTCTGCTTATGAAACTGATACAAACCACAGCTCCTCTTACATAAATGCTCTTTAGTTAATAGTGAGAATCATATTGGGTTTGTGAACTGTGTAAAATCATTTGAGCCCAAAATTCACTGGGTTTACCAGAAATGAACTCTTGCTTGTAGGAAGACACAGATCCTGGGGTTTAACACCATTTCTGAAGGGAAATTCAGACCAGTGTTCTCATCCTTGAAACACACTCTGTTTTAACGCAAGAAGCATCCTCTTCTTTCCAGCGTCTCTAATACAGAGAGTAGAACTATATTCATGCCTAGAAAAAAAGAACTGTGTTTCATTCTCATACGCATCATATGTAGTTCAAATCTGCTTAAGAAACTTATACAAACTACAGCTCTTCTTACATAAATGCTCTTTACTTAACAGTGAGAATCTCAATGGGTTTGTGAACTGTGCAAAATCATTTGATCCCCAAATTCTCGTTGTTTACCTGAAATGATCTCTTCCTTGTAGGAAGACACAGCTCCTGGTGTTTAACTCTGTTTCTGAAGGGAATTTCAGACCAGTGTTGTCATCCATGAAACACACTCTGTTTTCACTCAAGAAGCATCCTCTTCTTTCCAGCATGTCCAATACAGCAAGAATAATGAGCATGCCCTCAAAAAAGAACTGTGTTTCCTACTCATACGGACCATATGTAGATCAACTCTGCTTATAAAACTGATAAAAACCACAGATCCTCTTACATGAATGCCCTTGAGTTAATAGTGAGAATCGGGTTGGGTTCCAGAACTGTGTAAAATCATTTTAGCCCAAAATTCACTTTGTTTACCAGAAATGAACTCTTCCTTGTAGGAAGACGCAGATACTGGGGTTTAACTCCATTTCTGAAGGGAAATTAGGCCCGTGTTCTCATCCATGAAACACATTCTGTTTTACCACATGGAGCAATCTCTTCATTCCAGCGTCTCCTATACATCAAGAAATATGAGCATTCCCAGAAAAAGAGAACTGTGTTTGCTTCTCATGCACACCGTATGTATTTCAACTCTGCTTTGAAACTGATACAAACCACAGCTCCTTTTACATAGACGCTCTTTAGTTAATAGTGAGAATCGCGTTGGGTTCCTGAACTGTGTAAAATCATTTGAGCCCAAAATACTCTTGGTTTACCAAAAATGAACTCTTACTTGTAGGAAGACAAAGATCCTGGGGTTTAACTCAATTTCTGAAGGGAAAATCAGACCAGTGTTCTCATCCATGAAACACACTCTTTTTTCATGCAATAAGCATCCTCTTCTTTCCAGCGTCTCCAATAGAGCAAGAACCATGAGCATGCCCAGAAAAAAAGAACTGTGTTTCCTTCTCATACAGACCATATGCAGTTCAACTCTGCTTATGAAACTGATACAAACCACAGCTCCTCTTACATAAATGCTCTTTAGTTAATAGTGAGAATCGTGCTGGGTTCATGAACTGTGTGAAATCATTTGAGCCCAAAATTCACTGGGTTTACCAGAAATGAACTCTTGCTTATAGGAAGACACACATCCTGGGGTTTAACTCCATTTCTGAAGGGAAATTCAGACCAGTGTTGTCATCCATGAAACACACTCTCTTTTCACGAAAGAAGCATCCTCTTCTTTACAGCATGTCCAATACAGCAAGAAACATCAGCATACCCTCAAAAAAGAACTGTGTTTCCCGCTCTTACGGACCATATGTACATCTACTCTGCTTATGAAACTGATACAAACCACATCTCCTCAAACATAAATGCTCTTGAGTTAATAGTGAGATCCGGGTTGGGTTCCATAACTGTGTAAAATCATTTGAGCCCAAAATTCACTTGGTATACCAGAAATGAACTCTTGCTTGTAGGAACACACAGATCCTGGGGTTTACCTCCATTTCTGATGGGAAATTCAGACCAGTGTTCTCATCCATGAAACACACTCTGTTTTCACGCAAGAAGCAAGCTATTCTTTCCAGCGTCACCAACACAGACAGTAAGAACCACATTCATTCCCAGGAAAAAAGAACTGTGTTTCCTTCTCATACGCACCATATGTAGTTCAACTCTGCTTATGAAACTGATACAAACCACAGGTCCTCTTACATAAATGCTCTTTAGTTACTAGAGAGAATCGCGTTGGGTTCGTGAACTGTGTAACATCATTTGAGCCCAAAATTCACTGGGTTTACCAGAAAAGAACTCTTGCTTGTAGGAAGACACACATCCTGGGGTTTAACTTAGATTCTGAAGGGAAATTCAGACCAGTGTTGTCATCCATGAAACACACTCTGTTTTCACGAAAGAAGCATCATCTTCTTTACAGCATGTCCAATACAGCAAGAAACATCAGCATACCCTCAAAAAAGAACTGTGTTTCCTGATCTTAAAGACCATATGTAGATCTACTCTGCTTATGAAAATGATACAAACCACAGCTCCTCTTACATAAATGCTCTTGAGTTAATAGTGAGAACCGTGTTGGGTCTCCAGAACTGTGTAATATCATTTGAGCCCAAAATTCACTTGGTTTACCAGAAATGGACTTTTGCCTGTAGGTAGACACAGATCCTGAGGTTTAACTCCGTTTCTGAAGGGAAATTTAGACGCATGTTCTCATCCATGAAACACACTCTGTTTTCACACAAGAAGCAAGCTCTTTTTACCTGCGTCTCCATTACAGACAGTAAGAAGCACATTCATGCCCAGAAAAAAGAACTGTGTTTCCTTCTCATACGAACAATATGTAGTTCAACACTGCTTATAAAACTGATACAAACCACAGCTCCTCTTACATAAATGCTCTTTAGTTACTATAGAGAATCGTGTTGGGTTCGTGAACTGTGTAAAATCATTTGAGCCAAAATTCACTGGGTTTACCAGAAATGAACTCTTGCTTGTACAAAGACACAGATCCTGCAGTTTAACTCCGATTCTGAAGGGAAATTCAGACCAGTGATCTCATCCATGAAACACACTCTGTTTTAACGCAAGAAGCAAGCTCTTCTTTCCAGTGTCTCCTATACAGCAAGAAATATGAGCATTCCCAGAAAATAAGAACTGTGTTTCCTTCTCATACGCACCATATGTAGTTCAACTCTGCTTATGAAACTGATACAAACCACAGCTCCTCTTACATAAATGCTCTTTAGTTAATAGTGAGAATCATATTGGGTTCGTGAACTGTGTAAAATCATTTGAGCCCAAAATTCACTGGGTTTACCAGAAATGAACTCTTGCTTGTAGGAAGACACAGATCCTGGGGTTTAACACCATTTCTGAAGGGAAATTCAGACCAGTGTTCTCATCCTTGAAACACACTCTGTTTTAACGCAAGAAGCATCCTCTTCTTTCCAGCGTCTCCAATACAGAGAGTAGAACTATATTCATGCCTAGAAAAAAAGAACTGTGTTTCATTCTCATACGCATCATATGTAGTTCAAATCTGCTTAAGAAACTTATACAAACTACAGCTCTTCTTACATAAATGCTCTTTACTTAACAGTGAGAATCTCAATGGGTTTGTGAACTGTGCAAAATCATTTGATCCCCAAATTCTCGTTGTTTACCTGAAATGATCTCTTCCTTGTAGGAAGACACAGCTCCTGGTGTTTAACTCTGTTTCTGAAGGGAATTTCAGACCAGTGTTGTCATCCATGAAACACACTCTGTTTTCACTCAAGAAGCATCCTCTTCTTTCCAGCATGTCCAATACAGCAAGAATAATGAGCATGCCCTCAAAAAAGAACTGTGTTTCCTACTCATACGGACCATATGTAGATCAACTCTGCTTATAAAACTGATAAAAACCACAGATCCTCTTACATGAATGCCCTTGAGTTAATAGTGAGAATCGGGTTGGGTTCCAGAACTGTGTAAAATCATTTTAGCCCAAAATTCACTTTGTTTACCAGAAATGAACTCTTCCTTGTAGGAAGACGCAGATACTGGGGTTTAACTCCATTTCTGAAGGGAAATTAGGCCCGTGTTCTCATCCATGAAACACATTCTGTTTTACCACATGGAGCAATCTCTTCATTCCAGCGTCTCCTATACATCAAGAAATATGAGCATTCCCAGAAAAAGAGAACTGTGTTTGCTTCTCATGCACACCGTATGTATTTCAACTCTGCTTTGAAACTGATACAAACCACAGCTCCTTTTACATAGACGCTCTTTAGTTAATAGTGAGAATCGCGTTGGGTTCCTGAACTGTGTAAAATCATTTGAGCCCAAAATACTCTTGGTTTACCAAAAATGAACTCTTACTTGTAGGAAGACAAAGATCCTGGGGTTTAACTCAATTTCTGAAGGGAAAATCAGACCAGTGTTCTCATACATGAAACACACTCTTTTTTCATGCAATAAGCATCCTCTTCTTTCCAGCGTCTCCAATAGAGCAAGAACCATGAGCATGCCCAGAAAAAAAGAACTGTGTTTCCTTCTCATACAGACCATATGCAGTTCAACTCTGCTTATGAAACTGATACAAACCACAGCTCCTCTTACATAAATGCTCTTTAGTTAATAGTGAGAATCGTGCTGGGTTCGTGAACTGTGTGAAATCATTTGAGCCCAAAATTCACTGGGTTTACCAGAAATGAACTCTTGCTTATAGGAAGACACACATCCTGGGGTTTAACTCCATTTCTGAAGGGAAATTCAGACCAGTGTTGTCATCCATGAAACACACTCTCTTTTCACGAAAGAAGCATCCTCTTCTTTACAGCATGTCCAATACAGCAAGAAACATCAGCATACCCTCAAAAAAGAACTGTGTTTCCCGCTCTTACGGACCATATGTACATCTACTCTGCTTATGAAACTGATACAAACCACATCTCCTCAAACATAAATGCTCTTGAGTTAATAGTGAGATCCGGGTTGGGTTCCATAACTGTGTAAAATCATTTGAGCCCAAAATTCACTTGGTTTACCAGAAATGAACTCTTGCTTGTAGGAACACACAGATCCTGGGGTTTACCTCCATTTCTGATGGGAAATTCAGACCAGTGTTCTCATCCATGAAACACACTCTGTTTTCACGCAAGAAGCAAGCTATTCTTTCCAGCGTCACCAACACAGACAGTAAGAACCACATTCATTCCCAGGAAAAAAGAACTGTGTTTCCTTCTCATACGCACCATATGTAGTTCAACTCTGCTTATGAAACTGATACAAACCACAGGTCCTCTTACATAAATGCTCTTTAGTTACTAGAGAGAATCGCGTTGGGTTCGTGAACTGTGTAACATCATTTGAGCCCAAAATTCACTGGGTTTACCAGAAAAGAACTCTTGCTTGTAGGAAGACACACATCCTGGGGTTTAACTTAGATTCTGAAGGGAAATTCAGACCAGTGTTGTCATCCATGAAACACACTCTGTTTTCACGAAAGAAGCATCATCTTCTTTACAGCATGTCCAATACAGCAAGAAACATCAGCATACCCTCAAAAAAGAACTGTGTTTCCTGATCTTAAAGACCATATGTAGATCTACTCTGCTTATGAAAATGATACAAACCACAGCTCCTCTTACATAAATGCTCTTGAGTTAATAGTGAGAACCGTGTTGGGTCTCCAGAACTGTGTAATATCATTTGAGCCCAAAATTCACTTGGTTTACCAGAAATGGACTTTTGCCTGTAGGTAGACACAGATCCTGAGGTTTAACTCCGTTTCTGAAGGGAAATTTAGACGCATGTTCTCATCCATGAAACACACTCTGTTTTCACACAAGAAGCAAGCTCTTTTTACCTGCGTCTCCATTACAGACAGTAAGAAGCACATTCATGCCCAGAAAAAAGAACTGTGTTTCCTTCTCATACGAACAATATGTAGTTCAACACTGCTTATAAAACTGATACAAACCACAGCTCCTCTTACATAAATGCTCTTTAGTTACTATAGAGAATCGTGTTGGGTTCATGAACTGTGTAAAATCATTTGAGCCAAAATTCACTGGGTTTACCAGAAATGAACTCTTGCTTGTACAAAGACACAGATCCTGCAGTTTAACTCCAATTCTGAAGGGAAATTCAGACCAGTGATCTCATCCATGAAACACACTCTGTTTTAACGCAAGAAGCAAGCTCTTCTTTCCAGTGTCTCCTATACAGCAAGAAATATGAGCATTCCCAGAAAATAAGAACTGTGTTTCCTTCTCATACGCACCATATGTAGTTCAACTCTGCTTATGAAACTGATACAAACCACACCTCCTCTTACATAAATGCTCTTTAGTTAATAGTGAGAATCATATTGGGTTCGTGAACTGTGTAAAATCATTTGAGCCCAAAATTCACTTGGTTTACCAGAAATGAACTCTTGCTTGTAGGAAGACACAGATCCTGGGGTTTACCTCCATTTCTGATGGGAAATTCAGACCAGTGTTCTCATCCATGAAACACACTCTGTTTTCACGCAAGAAGCAAGCTATTCTTTCCAGCGTCACCAACACAGACAGTAAGAACCACATTCATTCCCAGAAAAAAAGAACTGTGTTTCGTTCTCATACGCACCATATGTAGTTCAACTCTGCTTATGAAACTGATACAAACCACAGGTCCTCTTACATAAATGCTCTTTAGTTACTAGAGAGAATCGCGTTGGGTTCGTGAACTGTGTAACATCATTTGAGCCCAAAATTCACTGGGTTTACCAGAAAAGAACTCTTGCTTGTAGGAAGACACACATCCTGGGGTTTAACTTAGATTCTGAAGGGAAATTCAGACCAGTGTTGTCATCCATGAAACACACTCTGTTTTCACGAAAGAAGCATCATCTTCTTTACAGCATGTCCAATACAGCAAGAAACATCAGCATACCCTCAAAAAAGAACTGTGTTTCCTGATCTTAAAGACCATATGTAGATCTACTCTGCTTATGAAAATGATACAAACCACAGCTCCTCTTACATAAATGCTCTTGAGTTAATAGTGAGAACCGTGTTGGGTCTCCAGAACTGTGTAATATCATTTGAGCCCAAAATTCACTTGGTTTACCAGAAATGGACTGTTGCCTGTAGGTAGACACAGATCCTGAGGTTTAACTCCGTTTCTGAAGGGAAATTTAGACGCATGTTCTCATCCATGAAACACACTCTGTTTTCACACAAGAAGCAAGCTCTTTTTACCTGCGTCTCCATTACAGACAGTAAGAAGCACATTCATGCCCAGAAAAAAAGAACTGTGTTTCCTTCTCATACGAACAATATGTAGTTCAACACTGCTTATAAAACTGATACAAACCACAGCTCCTCTTACATAAATGCTCTTTAGTTACTATAGAGAATCGTGTTGGGTTCGTGAACTGTGTAAAATCATTTGAGCCAAAATTCACTGGGTTTACCAGAAATGAACTCTTGCTTGTACAAAGACACAGATCCTGGAGTTTAACTCCGATTCTGAAGGGAAATTCAGACCAGTGATCTCATCCATGAAACACACTCTGTTTTAACGCAAGAAGCAAGCTCTTCTTTCCAGTGTCTCCTATACAGCAAGAAATATGAGCATTCCCAGAAAATAAGAACTGTGTTTCCTTCTCATACGCACCATATGTAGTTCAACTCTGCTTATGAAACTGATACAAACCACAGCTCCTCTTACATAAATGCTCTTTAGTTAATAGTGAGAATCATATTGGGTTCGTGAACTGTGTAAAATCATTTGAGCCCAAAATTCACTGGGTTTACCAGAAATGAACTCTTGCTTGTAGGAAGACACAGATCCTGGGGTTTATCACCATTTCTGAAGGGAAATTCAGACCAGTGTTATCAACCATGAAACACACTCTGTTTGCATGCAAGAAGCATCCTCTTATTTCCATTATGTCCAATACAGCAAGAACCATGAGCATGCCCTCAAAAAAGAACTGTGTTTCCTACTCATACAGACCTTATGTAGATCAACTCTGCTTATAAAACTGATAAAAACCACAGATCCTCTTACATGAATGTCCTTGAGTTAATAGTGAGAATCGGGTTGGGTTCCAGAACTGTGTAAAATCATTTTAGCCCAAAATTCACTTTGTTTACCAGAAATGAACTCTTCCTTGTAGGAAGACACAGATACTGGGGTTTAACTCCATTTCTGAAGGGAAATTAGGCCCGTGTTCTCATCGATGAAACACACTCTGTTTTACCACATGGAGCAAGCTCTTCATTCCAGCGTCTCCTATACATCAAGAAATATGAGCATTCCCAGAAAAAGAGAACTGTGTTTGCTTCTCATGCACACCGTATGTATTTCAACTCTGCTTTGAAACTGATACAAACCACAGCTCCTTTTACATAGATGCTCTTTAGTTAATAGTGAGAATCACGTTGGGTTCCTGAACTGTGTAAAATCATTTGAGCCCAAAATACTCTTGGTTTACCAAAAATGAACTCTTACTTGTAGGAAGACAAATATCCTGGGGTTTAACTCAATTTCTGAAGGGAAAATCAGACCAGTGTTCTCATCCATGAAACAAACTCTTTTTTCATGCAATAAGCATCCTCTTCTTTCCAGTGTCTCCAATAGAGCAAGAACCATGAGCATGCCTGAAAAAAAGAACTGTGTTTCCTACTCATACAGACCATATGCAGTTCAACTCTGCTTATGAAACTGATACAAACCACAGCTCCTCTTACATAAATGCTCTTTAGTTAATAGTGAGAATCGTGCTGGGTTCGTGAACTGTGTGAAATCATTTGAGCACAAAATTCACTGGGTTTACCAGAAATGAACTCTTGCTTGTAGGAAGACACACATCCTGGGGTTTAACTCCATTTCTGAAGGGAAATTCAGACCAGTGTTGTCATCCATGAAACACACTCTCTTTTCACGAAAGAAGCATCGTCTTCTTTACAGCATGTCCAATACAGCAAGAAACATCAGCACACCCTCAAAAAAGAACTGTGTTTCCCGCTCTTACGGACCATATGTACATCTACTCTGCTTATGAAACTGATACAAACCACAGCTCCTCTTACATAAATGCTCTTGAGTTAATAGTGAGATCCGGGTTGGGTTCCATAACTGTGTAAAATCATTTGAGCCCAAAATTCACTTGGTTTACCAGAAATGAACTCTTGCTTGTAGGAACACACAGATCCTGGGGATTACCTCCATTTCTGATGGGAAATTCAGACCAGTGTTATCATCCATGAAACACACTCTGTTTTCACGCAAGAAGCAAGCTCTTCTTTCCAGCGTCACCAATACAGACAGTAAGAACCACATTCATTCCCAGAAAAAAAGAACAGTGTTTCCTTCTCATACGCACCATATGTAGTTCAACTCTGCTTATAAAACTGATACAAACCACAGCTCCTCTTACATAAATGCTCTTTAGTTACTATAGAGAATCGTGTTGGGTTCGTGAACTGTGTAAAATCATTTGAGCCAAAATTCACTGGGTTTACCAGAAATGAACTCTTGCTTGTACAAAGTCACAGATCCTGGAGTTTACCTCCGATTCTGAAGGTTAATTCAGACCAGTGATCTCATCCATGAAACACACTCTGTTTTCATGCAAGAAGCAATCTCTTCTTTCCAGCTTCTCAAATACAGACAGTAGGAACCATATTCATGGCCTTAAAAAAAAAACTGTGTTTCCTTCTCATAGGCACTATATTTACTTCAACTCTGCTTAAGAAACTAATACAAACCCCAGTTCCTATTACATAAATGCTCTTGAGTTAATAGTGAGAATCGGGTTGGGGTCCAGATCTGTGTAAAATTATTTGAGCCCAAAGTTCACTGGGTTTACCAGAAATGAACTCTTGCTTGAAGGAAGACACAGATCCTGGGGTTTAACTCAGTTTCTGAAGGGAAAATCAGACCAGTGTTGTCATCCATGAAACACACTCTGTTAGCACGCAAGACGAATCCTCTTCTTTCTTGCATCTCAAATACAGCAAGAACCATGAGCATGCCCTCAAAATAACTGTGTTTTCTACACATAGGGACCATATGAAGATCAACTCTGCTTTGAAACTGATACAAACCAGAGCTACTCTTACATAAATACTCTTAAATTCATAGTGAGAATCGGGTTGAGTTACCAAACTGTGTAAAATCATTTGAGCCCAAAATTCACTGGGTTTACTAGAAATGAAGTCTTGCTTGTAGGAAGACAGAGATCCTGGGGTTTAACTCCATTTCTGAAGGGAAATTCACACCAGTGTTCTCATCCATGAAACACACTCTGTTTTAACGCAAGAAGCAAGCTCTTCTTTCCAGTGTCTCCTATACAGCAAGAAATATGAGCATTCCCAGAAAAAAAGAACTGTGTTTCCTTCTCATACACATCATATGTAGATCAACTCTGCTTATGAAACTGATACAAACCACAGCTCCTCTTACATAAATGCTCTTTAGTTACTAGAGAGAATCGCGTTGGGTTCGTGAACTGTGTAAAATTATTTGAGCCCAAAATTCACTTGGTTTACCAGAAAAGAACTCTTGCTTGTAGTAACACACAGATCCTGGGGTTTACCTCCATTTCTGAAGGGAAATTCAGACCAGTGTTCTCATCCATGAAACACACTCTGTTTTAACGCAAGATGCAAGCTCTTCTTTCCAGCGTCTCCAATACACAAAGTAAGAACCATATTCAGGCCCATAAAAAAAGAACTGTTTTTCCTTCTCGTATGCACCATATGTATTTCAAATCTGCTTAGGAAACTGTTACAAACCACACCTCCTCTTACATAAATGCTCTTGAGTTAATAGTGAGAATCGGGTTGGGGTCCAGAACTATGTAAAATCATTTGAGCCCAAAGTTCATTGATTTACCAGAAATGAACTCTTGCTTGTAAGAACACACAGATCCTGGGGTTTACCTCCATTTCTGAAGGGAAATTCAGACCAGTGTTCTCATCCATGAAACACACTCTGTTTTCACGCAAGAAGCAAGCTCTTCTTTCCAGCGTCATCAATACAGACAGTAAGAACCATATTCATTCCCAGAAAAAAAGAACTGTGTTTCCTTCTCATACGCACCATATGTAGTTCAACTCAGTTTATGAAACTCATACAAACCACAGCTCCTCTTACTTAAATGCTCTTTAGTTACTAGAGAGAATTGCATTGGGTTTGTGAACTGTGTAAAATCATTTGAGCCGAAATTCACTGGGTTTACCAGAAATGAACTCTTGCTTGTAGGAAGACACAGATCCTGGGGTTTAACTCCGTTTCTGAAGGGAAATTCAGACCAGTGATCTCATCCATGAAACACACTCTGTTTTAACGCAAGAAGCAAGCACTTCTTTCCAGTGTCTCCTATACAGCAAGAAATATCAGCATTCCCAGAAAAAAAGAACTGTGTTTCCTTCTCATACGCACCATATGTAGTTCAACTCTGCTTATGAAACTGATACAAACCACAGCTCCTCTTACATAAATGCTCTTGAGTTAATACTGAGAATCGGGTTAGGTTCCAGAACTGTGTAAAATCATTTGAGCCCAAAATTCACTTGGTTTACCAGAAAAGAACTCTTGCTTGTAGGAACACACAGATGCTGGGGTTTACCTCCATTTCTGAAGGGAAATTCAGACCAGTGTTCTCATCCATGAAACAAACTCTGTTTGCACGCAAGACGCATCCTCTTCTTTCCCGCGTCTACAATACAGAGAGTAAGAACCATATTCATGCCCAGAAAAAAAGAACTGTGTTTAATTCTCATACGCACCATATGTAGTTCAAATCTGCTTAAGAAACTTATACAAACTACGGCTCTTCTTACATAAATGCTCTTTAGTTAACAGTGAGAATCGCAATGGGTTTGTAAACTTTGCAAAATCATTTGATCCCAAAGTTCACGTTGTTTACCTGAAATGATCTCTTGCTTGTAGGAAGACACAGTTCCTGGTGTTTAACACCGTTTCTGAAGGGAATTTTAGACCAGTGTTGTCTTCCATGAAACACATTCTGTTTTCACTCAAGAAGCATCCTCTTCTTTCCAGCATGTCCAATACAGCAAGAACCATGAGCATGCCCTCAAAAAAGAACTGTGTTTCCTACTCATACGGACCATATGTAGATCAACTCTGCTTATAAAACTGATAAAAACCACAGTTCCTCTTACATGAATGCCCCTGAGTTAATAGTGAGAATCGGGTTGGGTTCCAGAACTGTGTAAAATCATTTGAGCCCAAAATTCACTTGGTTTACCAGAAATGAACTCTTCCTTGTAGGAAGACACAGATCCTGGGGTTTAACTCCGTTTCTGTAGGGAAATTAGGCCAGTGTTCTCATCCATGAAACATACTCTGTTTTACAACGTGGAGCAAGCTCTTCATTCCAGCGTCTCCTATACAGCAAAAAATATGAGCATTCCCAGAAAAAAAGAACTGTGTTTGCTTCTCATACGCACAATATGTAGTTCAACTCTACTTTGAAACTGACACAAAACACAGCTCCTTTTACATAGATGCTCTTTAGTTAATATTGAGAATCGCGTTGGGTTTGTGAACTGTGTAAAATCATTTGAGCCCAAAATTCAATGGGTTTACCAGAAATTAACTCTTGCTTTTAGAAAGACACAGATCCTGTGGTTTAACTCCGTTTCAGAAGGGAAATTCAGACGAGTGTTCTCATCCATGACACAGACTCTGTTTTAGCGCAAGAAGCAAGCTCTTCTTTCCAGCGTCTCCAATATAGACAGTAAGAACCATATTCATGCCCAGAAAAAAAGAACTCTGTTTCCTTCTCATACGCACCATATGAAGTTCAAATCAGCTCCTGAAACTGATACAAACCACAAATCCTCTTACATAAATGCTCTTTAGTTTGTAGTGAGAATCGCGTTGGGTTTGTGAACTGTGTAAAATCATTTGAGCCCAAAATTCTCTTGGTTTTCCAGAAATGAACTCTTGCTTGTAGGAAGACAAAGATCCTGGGGTTTAACTCAGTTTCTGAAGGGAAATTCAGACCAGTGTTCTCATCCATGAAACACACTCTTTTTTCACGCAATAAGCATCCTCTTCATTCCAGCGTCTCCAATAGAGCAAGAACCATGAGCATGCCCAGAAAAAAAGAACTGTGTTTCCTACTCATACAGACCATATGCAGTTCAACTCTGCTTATGAAACTGATACAAACCACAACTCCTCTTACATAAATGCTCTTTATTTAATAGTGAGATTCGTGTTGGGTTCGTGAACTGTGTGAAATCATTTCAGCACAAAATTCACTGGGTTTACCAGAAATGAACTCTTGCTTGTAGGAACACACAGATCCTGGGGTTTACCTCCATTTCTGATGGGAAATTCAGACCAGTGTTCTCATCCATGAAACACACTCTGTTTTCACGCAAGAAGCAAGCTATTCTTTCCAGCGTCACCAATACAGACAGTAAGAACCACATTCATTCCCAGAAAAAAAGAACTGTGTTTCCTTCTCATACGCACCATATGTAGTTCAACTCTGCTTATGAAACTGATACAAACCACAGGTCCTCTTACATAAATGCTCTTTAGTTACTAGAGAGAATCGCGTTGGGTTCGTGAACTGTGTAACATCATTTGAGCCCAAAATTCACTGGGTTTACCAGAAAAGAACTCTTGCTTGTAGGAAGACACTCATCCTGGGGTTTAACTTAGATTCTGAAGGGAAATTCAGACCAGTGTTGTCATCCATGAAACACACTCTGTTTTCACGAAAGAAGCATCATCTTCTTTACAGCATGTCCAATACAGCAAGAAACATCAGCATACCCTCAAAAAAGAACTGTGTTTCCTGATCTTAAAGACCACATGTAGATCTACTCTGCTTATGAAAATGATACAAACCACAGCTCCTCTTACATAAATGCTCTTGAGTTAATAGTGAGAACCGTGTTGGGTCTCCAGAACTGTGTAATATCATTTGAGCCCAAAATTCACTTGGATTACCAGAAATGGACTTTCGCCTGTAGGTAGACACAGATCCTGAGGTTTAACTCCGTTTCTGAAGGGAAATTTAGACGCATGTTCTCATCCATGAAACACACTCTGTATTCACACAAGAAGCAAGCTCTTTTTACCTGCGTCTCCATTACAGACAGTAAGAAGCACATTCATGCCCAGAAAAAAAGAACTGTGTTTCCTTCTCATACGAACAATATGTATTTCAACACTGCTTATAAAACTGATTCAAACCACAGCTCCTCTTACATAAATGCTCTTTAGTTACTATAGAGAATCGTGTTGGGTTCGTGAACTGTGTAAAATCATTTGAGCCAAAATTCACTGGGTTTACCAGAAATGAACTCTTGCTTGTACAAAGACACAGATCCTGGAGTTTAACTCCGATTCTGAAGGGAAATTCAGACCAGTGATCTCATCCATGAAACACACTCTGTTTTAACGCAAGAAGCAAGCTCTTCTTTCCAGTGTCTCCTATACAGCAAGAAATATGAGCATTCCCAGAAAAAAAGAACTGTGTTTCCTTCTCATACGCACCATATGTAGTTCAACTCTGCTTATGAAACTGATACAAACCACAGCTCCTCTTACATAAATGCTCTTTAGTTAATAGTGAGAATCATATTGGGTTCGTGAACTGTGTAAAATCATTTGAGCCCAAAATTCACTGGGTTTACCAGAAATGAACTCTTGCTTGTAGGAAGACACAGATCCTGGGGTTTACCTCCATTTCTGATGGGAAATTCAGACCAGTGTTCTCATCCATGAAACACACTCTGTTTTCACGCAAGAAGCAAGCTATTCTTTCCAGCGTCACCAATACAGACAGTAAGAACCACATTCATTCCCAGAAAAAAAGAACTGTGTTTCCTTCTCATACGCACCATATGTAGTTCAACTCTGCTTATGAAACTGATACAAACCACAGGTCCTCTTACATAAATGCTCTTTAGTTACTAGAGAGAATCGCGTTGGGTTCGTGAACTGTGTAACATCATTTGAGCCCAAAATTCACTGGGTTTACCAGAAAAGAACTCTTGCTTGTAGGAAGACACACATCCTGGGGTTTAACTTAGATTCTGAAGGGAAATTCAGACCAGTGTTGTCATCCATGAAACACACTCTGTTTTCACGAAAGAAGCATCATCTTCTTTACAGCATGTCCAATACAGCAAGAAACATCAGCATACCCTCAAAAAAGAACTGTGTTTCCTGATCTTAAAGACCATATGTAGATCTACTCTGCTTATGAAAATGATACAAACCACAGCTCCTCTTACATAAATGCTCTTGAGTTAATAGTGAGAACCGTGTTGGGTCTCCAGAACTGTGTAATATCATTTGAGCCCAAAATTCACTTGGTTTACCAGAAATGGACTGTTGCCTGTAGGTAGACACAGATCCTGAGGTTTAACTCCGTTTCTGAAGGGAAATTTAGACGCATGTTCTCATCCATGAAACACACTCTGTTTTCACACAAGAAGCAAGCTCTTTTTACCTGCGTCTCCATTACAGACAGTAAGAAGCACATTCATGCCCAGAAAAAAAGAACTGTGTTTCCTTCTCATACGAACAATATGTAGTTCAACACTGCTTATAAAACTGATACAAACCACAGCTCCTCTTACATAAATGCTCTTTAGTTACTATAGAGAATCGTGTTGGGTTCATGAACTGTGTAAAATCATTTGAGCCAAAATTCACTGGGTTTACCAGAAATGAACTCTTGCTTGTACAAAGACACAGATCCTGGAGTTTAACTCCGATTCTGAAGGGAAATTCAGACCAGTGATCTCATCCATGAAACACACTCTGTTTTAACGCAAGAAGCAAGCTCTTCTTTCCAGTGTCTCCTATACAGCAAGAAATATGAGCATTCCCAGAAAAAAAGAACTGTGTTTCCTTCTCATACGCACCATATGTAGTTCAACTCTGCTTATGAAACTGATACAAAGCACAGCTCCTCTTACATAAATGCTCTTTAGTTAATAGTGAGAATCATATTGGGTTCGTGAACTGTGTAAAATCATTTGAGCCCAAAATTCACTGGGTTTACCAGAAATGAACGCTTGCTTGTAGGAAGACACAGATCCTGGGGTTTAACACCATTTCTGAAGGGAAATTCAGACCAGTGTTATCAACCATGAAACACACTCTGTTTGCATGCAAGAAGCATCCTCTTATTTCCATTATGTCCAATACAGCAAGAACCATGAGCATGCCCTCAAAAAAGAACTGTGTTTCCTACTCATACGGACCATATGTAGATCAACTCTGCTTATAAAACTGATAAAAACCACAGATCCACTTACATGAATGTCCTTGAGTTAATAGTGAGAATCGGGTTGGGTTCCAGAACTGTGTAAAATCATTTTAGCCCAAAATTCACTTTGTTTACCAGAAATGAACTCTTCCTTGTAGGAAGACACAGATACTGGGGTTTAACTCCATTTCTGAAGGGAAATTAGGCCCGTGTTCTCATCGATGAAACACACTCTGTTTTACCACATGGAGCAAGCTCTTCATTCCAGCGTCTCCTATACATCAAGAAATATGAGCATTCCCAGAAAAAAAGAACTGTGTTTGCTTCTCATGCACACCGTATGTATTTCAACTCTGCTTTGAAACTGATACAAACCACAGCTCCTTTTACATAGATGCTCTTTAGTTAATAGTGAGAATCGCGTTGGGTTCCTGAACTGTGTAAAATCATTTGAGCCCAAAATACTCTTGGTTTACCAAAAATGAACTCTTACTTGTAGGAAGACAAAGATCCTGGGGTTTAACTCAATTTCTGAAGGGAAAATCAGACCAGTGTTCTCATCCATGAAACAAACTCTTTTTTCATGCAATAAGCATCCTCTTCTTTCCAGTGTCTCCAATAGAGCAAGAACCATGAGCATGCCTGAAAAAAAGAACTGTGTTTCCTTCTCATACAGACCATATGCAGTTCAACTCTGCTTATGAAACTGATACAAACCACAGCTCCTCTTACATAAATGCTCTTTAGTTAATAGTGAGAATCGTGCTGGGTTCGTGAACTGTGTGAAATCATTTGAGCACAAAATTCACTGGGTTTACCAGAAATGAACTCTTGCTTGTAGGAAGACACACATCCTGGGGTTTAACTCCATTTCTGAAGGGAAATTCAGACCAGTGTTGTCATCCATGAAACACACTCTCTTTTCACGAAAGAAGCATCGTCTTCTTTACAGCATGTCCAATACAGCAAGAAACATCAGCACACCCTCAAAAAAGAACTGTGTTTCCCGCTCTTACGGACCATATGTACATCTACTCTGCTTATGAAACTGATACAAACCACAGCTCCTCTTACATAAATGCTCTTGAGTTAATAGTGAGATCCGGGTTGGGTTCCATAACTGTGTAAAATCATTTGAGCCCAAAATTCACTTGGTTTACCAGAAATGAACTCTTGCTTGTAGGAACACACAGATCCTGGGGATTACCTCCATTTCTGATGGGAAATTCAGACCAGTGTTATCATCCATGAAACACACTCTGTTTTCACGCAAGAAGCAAGCTCTTCTTTCCAGCGTCACCAATACAGACAGTAAGAACCACATTCATTCCCAGAAAAAAAGAACTGTGTTTCCTTCTCATACGCACCATATGTAGTTCAACGCTGCTTATAAAACTGATACAAACCACAGCTCCTCTTACATAAATGCTCTTTAGTTACTATAGAGAATCGTGTTGGGTTCGTGAACTGTGTAAAATCATTTGAGCCAAAATTCACTGGGTTTACCAGAAATGAACTCTTGCTTGTACAAAGTCACAGATCCTGGAGTTTACCTCCGATTCTGAAGGGTAATTCAGACCAGTGATCTCATCCATGAAACACACTCTGTTTTCATGCAAGAAGCAATCTCTTCTTTCCAGCTTCTCAAATACAGACAGTAGGAACCATATTCATGGCCTTAAAAAAAAACTGTGTTTCCTTCTCATAGGCACTATATTTACTTCAACTCTGCTTAAGAAACTAATACAAACCCCAGTTCCTATTACATAAATGCTCTTGAGTTAATAGTGAGAATCGGGTTGGGGTCCAGATCTGTGTAAAATTATTTGAGCCCAAAGTTCACTGGGTTTACCAGAAATGAACTCTTGCTTGAAGGAAGACACAGATCCTGGGGTTTAACTCAGTTTCTGAAGGGAAAATCAGACCAGTGTTGTCATCCATGAAACACACTCTGTTAGCACGCAAGACGAATCCTCTTCTTTCTTGCATCTCAAATACAGCAAGAACCATGAGCATGCCCTCAAAATAACTGTGTTTTCTACACATAGGGACCATATGAAGATCAACTCTGCTTTGAAACTGATACAAACCAGAGCTACTCTTACATAAATACTCTTAAATTCATAGTGAGAATCGGGTTGAGTTACCAAACTGTGTAAAATCATTTGAGCCCAAAATTCACTGGGTTTACTAGAAATGAAGTCTTGCTTGTAGGAAGACAGAGATCCTGGGGTTTAACTCCATTTCTGAAGGGAAATTCACACCAGTGTTCTCATCCATGAAACACACTCTGTTTTAACGCAAGAAGCAAGCTCTTCTTTCCAGTGTCTCCTATACAGCAAGAAATATGAGCATTCCCAGAAAAAAAGAACTGTGTTTCCTTCTCATACACACCATATGTAGATCAACTCTGCTTATGAAACTGATACAAACCACAGCTCCTCTTACATAAATGCTCTTTAGTTACTAGAGAGAATCGCGTTGGGTTCGTGAACTGTGTAAAATTATTTGAGCCCAAAATTCACTTGGTTTACCAGAAAAGAACTCTTGCTTGTAGTAACACACAGATCCTGGGGTTTACCTCCATTTCTGAAGGGAAATTCAGACCAGTGTTCTCATCCATGAAACACACTCTGTTTTCACGCAAGAAGCAAGCTCTTCTTTCCAGCGTCATCAATACAGACAGTAAGAACCATATTCATTCCCAGAAAAAAAGAACTGTGTTTCCTTCTCATACGCACCATATGTAGTTCAACTCGGTTTATGAAACTCATACAAACCACAGCTCCTCTTACTTAAATGCTCTTTAGTTACTAGAGAGAATTGCATTGGGTTTGTGAACTGTGTAAAATCATTTGAGCCGAAATTCACTGGGTTTACCAGAAATGAACTCTTGCTTGTAGGAAGACACAGATCCTGGGGTTTAACTCAGTTTCTGAAGGGAAATTCAGACCAGTGTTCTCATCCATGAAACACACTCTGTTTTAACGCAAGAAGCAAGCACTTCTTTCCAGTGTCTCCTATACAGCAAGAAATATCAGCATTCCCAGAAAAAAAGAACTGTGTTTCCTTCTCATACGCACCATATGTAGTTCAACTCTGCTTATGAAACTGATACAAACCACAGCTCCTCTTACATAAATGCTCTTGAGTTAATACTGAGAATCGGGTTAGGTTCCAGAACTGTGTAAAATCATTTGAGCCCAAAATTCACTTGGTTTACCAGAAAAGAACTCTTGCTTGTAGGAACACACAGATGCTGGGGTTTACCTCCATTTCTGAAGGGAAATTCAGACCAGTGTTCTCATCCATGAAACAAACTCTGTTTGCACGCAAGACGCATCCTCTTCTTTCCCGCGTCTACAATACAGAGAGTAAGAACCATATTCATGCCCAGAAAAAAAGAACTGTGTTTAATTCTCATACGCACCATATGTAGTTCAAATCTGCTTAAGAAACTTATACAAACTACGGCTCTTCTTACATAAATGCTCTTTAGTTAACAGTGAGAATCGCAATGGGTTTGTAAACTTTGCAAAATCATTTGATCCCAAAGTTCACGTTGTTTACCTGAAATGATCTCTTGCTTGTAGGAAGACACAGTTCCTGGTGTTTAACACCGTTTCTGAAGGGAATTTTAGACCAGTGTTGTCTTCCATGAAACACATTCTGTTTTCACTCAAGAAGCATCCTCTTCTTTCCAGCATGTCCAATACAGCAAGAACCATGAGCATGCCCTCAAAAAAGAACTGTGTTTCCTACTCATACGGACCATATGTAGATCAACTCTGCTTATAAAACTGATAAAAACCACAGTTCCTCTTACATGAATGCCCCTGAGTTAATAGTGAGAATCGGGTTGGGTTCCAGAACTGTGTAAAATCATTTGAGCCCAAAATTCACTTGGTTTACCAGAAATGAACTCTTCCTTGTAGGAAGACACAGATCCTGGGGTTTAACTCCGTTTCTGAAGGGAAATTAGGCCAGTGTTCTCATCCATGAAACATACTCTGTTTTACAACGTGGAGCAAGCTCTTCATTCCAGCGTCTCCTATACAGCAAAAAATATGAGCATTCCCAGAAAAAAAGAACTGTGTTTGCTTCTCATACGCACAATATGTAGTTCAACTCTACTTTGAAACTGACACAAAACACAGCTCCTTTTACATAGATGCTCTTTAGTTAATATTGAGAATCGCGTTGGGTTTGTGAACTGTGTAAAATCATTTGAGCCCAAAATTCAATGGGTTTACCAGAAATTAACTCTTGCTTTTAGAAAGACACAGATCCTGTGGTTTAACTCCGTTTCAGAAGGGAAATTCAGACGAGTGTTCTCATCCATGACACAGACTCTGTTTTAGCGCAAGAAGCAAGCTCTTCTTTCCAGCGTCTCCAATATAGACAGTAAGAACCATATTCATGCCCAGAAAAAAAGAACTCTGTTTCCTTCTCATACGCACCATATGAAGTTCAAATCAGCTCCTGAAACTGATACAAACCACAAATCCTCTTACATAAATGCTCTTTAGTTTGTAGTGAGAATCGCGTTGGGTTCGTGAACTGTGTAAAATCATTTGAGCCCAAAATTCTCTTGGTTTTCCAGAAATGAACTCTTGCTTGTAGGAAGACAAAGATCCTGGGGTTTAACTCAGATTCTGAAGGGAAATTCAGACCAGTGTTCTCATCCATGAAACACACTCTTTTTTCACGCAATAAGCATCCTCTTCATTCCAGCGTCTCCAATAGAGCAAGAACCATGAGCATGCCCAGAAAAAAAGAACTGTGTTTCCTACTCATACAGACCATATGCAGTTCAACTCTGCTTATGAAACTGATACAAACCACAACTCCTCTTACATAAATGCTCTTTATTTAATAGTGAGATTCGTGTTGGGTTCGTGAACTGTGTGAAATCATTTCAGCACAAAATTCACTGGGTTTACCAGAAATGAACTCTTGCTTTTAGGAAGACACACATCCTGGTGTTTAACTACATTTCTGAAGGGAAATTCAGACCAGTTTTGTCATCCATGAAACACACTCTCTTTTCATGAAAGAAGCATCCTCTTCTTTACAGCATGTCCAATACAGCAAGAAACATCAGCATACACTCAAAAAAGAACTGTGTTTCCTGCTCTTATGGACCATATGTAGATCTACTCTGCTTTTAGGAACACACAGATCCTGGGGTTTAACTCCATTTCTGAAGGGAAATTCAGACCAGTGTTCTCATCCATGAAACACACTCTGTTTTATCGAAAGATGCAAGCTCTTCTTTCCAGCGTCTCCAATACACACAGTAAGAACAATATTCATGCCCATAAAAATGAACTGTGTTTCCTTCTCGTACGCACCATATGTATTTCAACTCTGCTTATGATACTGTTACAAAACACAGCTCCTCTTACATAAATGCTCTTTAGTTAATAGTGAGAATCGCGTTGGGTTCGTGAACTGTGAAAAATCATTTGAGCCCAAAATTCATTGGGTTTAGCAGAAATTAACTCTTGCTTGGAGGAAGACACGGATCCTGGGGTTTAACTCCATGTATAAAGGGAATTTCAGACCAGTGTTCTCATCCATGAAACACACTCTGTTTTAACGCAAGAAGCAAGCTCTTCTTTCTAGCGTCTCCAATACAGACAATAAGAACCATATTCATGCCCAGAAAAAAAGAACTGTGTTTCCTTCTCATATGCACCACATGTAGTTCAAATCTGCTTAAGAAACTGATGCAAAACAACTCTTCTTAAATAAATGCTCTTTAGTTAATAGTGAGAATCGCGTTGGGTTCGTGAACTGTGTAAAAGCATTTGAGCCCAAAATTCACTGTGTTTACCAGAAATGAACTCTTGCTTGTAGGAAGAGACAGATCCTGTGGTTTAACTCCGTTTCTGAAGGGAAATTCAGACCAGAGTTCTCATCCTTCAAACACACTATGTTTTCACGAAAGAAGCATCCTCTTCTTTACAGCATGTAAATACAGCAAGAAATATCAGCATATCAGCATACCCTCAAAAAAGAACTGTGTTTCCTGCTCTTATGGAACATATGTAGATCTACTCTGCTTAAGAAACTGATACAAACCACAGCTCTTACATAAATGATCTTGAGTTAATAGTGAGAACCGGGTTGGGTTCCAGAACTGTGTAAATTCATTTGAGCCCAAAATTCACTTGGTTTACCAGAAATGAACTCTTGCTTGTAGGAAGACACAGATCCTGAGGTTTAAATCCGTTACTGAGGGGAAATTTAGACGCATGTTCTCATCCATGAAACACATTCTGTTTTCACGCAAGAAGCAAGCTTTTCTTTCCATCATCTTCAATACAGCAAGAACAATGAGCATGCCGAGAAAAAAACTGTGTTTCCTACTCATACAGACCATAGGCAGTTCAACTCTGCTTATGAAACTGATACAAACCACAGCTCCTCTTACATAAATGCTCTTTAGTTACTAGAGAGAATCGTGTTGGGTTCGGGAACTGTGTAAAATCATTTGAGCACAAAATTAACTGGGTTTACCAGAGATGAACTCTTGCTTGTAGGAAGACACAGATCCTGGGGTTTAACTCCGTTTCTGAAGGGAAATTATGACCAGTGATCTCATCCATGAAACACACTCTGTTTTCACGCAAGAAGCATCCTCTTCTTTCCAGCATGTCCAATACAGCAAGAAACATGAGCATATCCTTAAAGAGAACTGTGTTTCCTACTCATATGGACCATATGTAGATCAACTCTTCTTATAAAACTGATACAAACCAAAGCTCCGGTTACATAAATGCTCTTGAGTTAATAGTGAGAATCGGGTTGGGTTCCAGAACTGTGTAAAATCATTTGAGCACAAAATTCACTGGGTTTACCAGAGATGAACTCTTGCTTGTAGGAAGACACAGATCCTGGGGTTTAACTCCATTTCTGAAGGGAAATTCAGACCAGTGTTCTCATCCATGAAAAACACCCTGCTTAATGCAAGATGCAATCTCTTCTTTCCAGCGTCTCCAATACACACAGTAAGAACCATATTCATGCCCATAAAAAAAGAACTGTGTTTCCTTCTCATATGCACCATATGTATTTCAACTCTGATTAGGAAACTGTTACAAACCACAGCTCCTGTTACATAAATGCTCTTGAGTTAATAGTGAGAATCGGGTTGGGGTCCAGGACTGTGTAAAATCATTTGAGCCCAAAGTTCACTGGGTTTACCAGAAATGAACTCTTGCTTGTAGGAAGACACAGATCCAGAGGTTTAACTCTGTTTCTGAAGGGAAATTCAGACCACTGTTATCATCCATGAAACACATGCCGTTTTAACGCAAGAAGTAAGCTCTTCTTTCCAGCGTCTCCAATACAGTAAGTACTATGAGAATGCCCCCCCCAAAAAAACTGTGTTTCCTACTCATACGAACTGTATGTAGTTCAACACTGCTTATGAAACTGATACAAACCACAGCTCCTCTTACATAAATGCTCTTGAGTTAATAGTGAGATCCGGGTTGGGTTCCATAACTGTGTAAAATCATTTGAGCCCAAAATTCACTTGGTTTACCAGAAATGAACTCTTGCTTGTAGGAACACACAGATCCTGGGGATTACCTCCATTTCTGATGGGAAATTCAGACCAGTGTTATCATCCATGAAACACACTCTGTTTTCACGCAAGAAGCAAGCTCTTCTTTCCAGCGTCACCAATACAGACAGTAAGAACCACATTCATTCCCAGAAAAAAAGAACTGTGTTTCCTTCTCATACGCACCATATGTAGTTCAACGCTGCTTATAAAACTGATACAAACCACAGCTCCTCTTACATAAATGCTCTTTAGTTACTATAGAGAATCGTGTTGGGTTCGTGAACTGTGTAAAATCATTTGAGCCAAAATTCACTGGGTTTACCAGAAATGAACTCTTGCTTGTACAAAGTCACAGATCCTGGAGTTTACCTCCGATTCTGAAGGGTAATTCAGACCAGTGATCTCATCCATGAAACACACTCTGTTTTCATGCAAGAAGCAATCTCTTCTTTCCAGCTTCTCAAATACAGACAGTAGGAACCATATTCATGGCCTTAAAAAAAAACTGTGTTTCCTTCTCATAGGCACTATATTTACTTCAACTCTGCTTAAGAAACTAATACAAACCCCAGTTCCTATTACATAAATGCTCTTGAGTTAATAGTGAGAATCGGGTTGGGGTCCAGATCTGTGTAAAATTATTTGAGCCCAAAGTTCACTGGGTTTACCAGAAATGAACTCTTGCTTGAAGGAAGACACAGATCCTGGGGTTTAACTCAGTTTCTGAAGGGAAAATCAGACCAGTGTTGTCATCCATGAAACACACTCTGTTAGCACGCAAGACGAATCCTCTTCTTTCTTGCATCTCAAATACAGCAAGAACCATGAGCATGCCCTCAAAATAACTGTGTTTTCTACACATAGGGACCATATGAAGATCAACTCTGCTTTGAAACTGATACAAACCAGAGCTACTCTTACATAAATACTCTTAAATTCATAGTGAGAATCGGGTTGAGTTACCAAACTGTGTAAAATCATTTGAGCCCAAAATTCACTGGGTTTACTAGAAATGAAGTCTTGCTTGTAGGAAGACAGAGATCCTGGGGTTTAACTCCATTTCTGAAGGGAAATTCACACCAGTGTTCTCATCCATGAAACACACTCTGTTTTAACGCAAGAAGCAAGCTCTTCTTTCCAGTGTCTCCTATACAGCAAGAAATATGAGCATTCCCAGAAAAAAAGAACTGTGTTTCCTTCTCATACACACCATATGTAGATCAACTCTGCTTATGAAACTGATACAAACCACAGCTCCTCTTACATAAATGCTCTTTAGTTACTAGAGAGAATCGCGTTGGGTTCGTGAACTGTGTAAAATTATTTGAGCCCAAAATTCACTTGGTTTACCAGAAAAGAACTCTTGCTTGTAGTAACACACAGATCCTGGGGTTTACCTCCATTTCTGAAGGGAAATTCAGACCAGTGTTCTCATCCATGAAACACACTCTGTTTTCACGCAAGAAGCAAGCTCTTCTTTCCAGCGTCATCAATACAGACAGTAAGAACCATATTCATTCCCAGAAAAAAAGAACTGTGTTTCCTTCTCATACGCACCATATGTAGTTCAACTCGGTTTATGAAACTCATACAAACCACAGCTCCTCTTACTTAAATGCTCTTTAGTTACTAGAGAGAATTGCATTGGGTTTGTGAACTGTGTAAAATCATTTGAGCCGAAATTCACTGGGTTTACCAGAAATGAACTCTTGCTTGTAGGAAGACACAGATCCTGGGGTTTAACTCAGTTTCTGAAGGGAAATTCAGACCAGTGTTCTCATCCATGAAACACACTCTGTTTTAACGCAAGAAGCAAGCACTTCTTTCCAGTGTCTCCTATACAGCAAGAAATATCAGCATTCCCAGAAAAAAAGAACTGTGTTTCCTTCTCATACGCACCATATGTAGTTCAACTCTGCTTATGAAACTGATACAAACCACAGCTCCTCTTACATAAATGCTCTTGAGTTAATACTGAGAATCGGGTTAGGTTCCAGAACTGTGTAAAATCATTTGAGCCCAAAATTCACTTGGTTTACCAGAAAAGAACTCTTGCTTGTAGGAACACACAGATGCTGGGGTTTACCTCCATTTCTGAAGGGAAATTCAGACCAGTGTTCTCATCCATGAAACAAACTCTGTTTGCACGCAAGACGCATCCTCTTCTTTCCCGCGTCTACAATACAGAGAGTAAGAACCATATTCATGCCCAGAAAAAAAGAACTGTGTTTAATTCTCATACGCACCATATGTAGTTCAAATCTGCTTAAGAAACTTATACAAACTACGGCTCTTCTTACATAAATGCTCTTTAGTTAACAGTGAGAATCGCAATGGGTTTGTAAACTTTGCAAAATCATTTGATCCCAAAGTTCACGTTGTTTACCTGAAATGATCTCTTGCTTGTAGGAAGACACAGTTCCTGGTGTTTAACACCGTTTCTGAAGGGAATTTTAGACCAGTGTTGTCTTCCATGAAACACATTCTGTTTTCACTCAAGAAGCATCCTCTTCTTTCCAGCATGTCCAATACAGCAAGAACCATGAGCATGCCCTCAAAAAAGAACTGTGTTTCCTACTCATACGGACCATATGTAGATCAACTCTGCTTATAAAACTGATAAAAACCACAGTTCCTCTTACATGAATGCCCCTGAGTTAATAGTGAGAATCGGGTTGGGTTCCAGAACTGTGTAAAATCATTTGAGCCCAAAATTCACTTGGTTTACCAGAAATGAACTCTTCCTTGTAGGAAGACACAGATCCTGGGGTTTAACTCCGTTTCTGAAGGGAAATTAGGCCAGTGTTCTCATCCATGAAACATACTCTGTTTTACAACGTGGAGCAAGCTCTTCATTCCAGCGTCTCCTATACAGCAAAAAATATGAGCATTCCCAGAAAAAAAGAACTGTGTTTGCTTCTCATACGCACAATATGTAGTTCAACTCTACTTTGAAACTGACACAAAACACAGCTCCTTTTACATAGATGCTCTTTAGTTAATATTGAGAATCGCGTTGGGTTTGTGAACTGTGTAAAATCATTTGAGCCCAAAATTCAATGGGTTTACCAGAAATTAACTCTTGCTTTTAGAAAGACACAGATCCTGTGGTTTAACTCCGTTTCAGAAGGGAAATTCAGACGAGTGTTCTCATCCATGACACAGACTCTGTTTTAGCGCAAGAAGCAAGCTCTTCTTTCCAGCGTCTCCAATATAGACAGTAAGAACCATATTCATGCCCAGAAAAAAAGAACTCTGTTTCCTTCTCATACGCACCATATGAAGTTCAAATCAGCTCCTGAAACTGATACAAACCACAAATCCTCTTACATAAATGCTCTTTAGTTTGTAGTGAGAATCGCGTTGGGTTCGTGAACTGTGTAAAATCATTTGAGCCCAAAATTCTCTTGGTTTTCCAGAAATGAACTCTTGCTTGTAGGAAGACAAAGATCCTGGGGTTTAACTCAGATTCTGAAGGGAAATTCAGACCAGTGTTCTCATCCATGAAACACACTCTTTTTTCACGCAATAAGCATCCTCTTCATTCCAGCGTCTCCAATAGAGCAAGAACCATGAGCATGCCCAGAAAAAAAGAACTGTGTTTCCTACTCATACAGACCATATGCAGTTCAACTCTGCTTATGAAACTGATACAAACCACAACTCCTCTTACATAAATGCTCTTTATTTAATAGTGAGATTCGTGTTGGGTTCGTGAACTGTGTGAAATCATTTCAGCACAAAATTCACTGGGTTTACCAGAAATGAACTCTTGCTTTTAGGAAGACACACATCCTGGTGTTTAACTACATTTCTGAAGGGAAATTCAGACCAGTTTTGTCATCCATGAAACACACTCTCTTTTCATGAAAGAAGCATCCTCTTCTTTACAGCATGTCCAATACAGCAAGAAACATCAGCATACACTCAAAAAAGAACTGTGTTTCCTGCTCTTATGGACCATATGTAGATCTACTCTGCTTTTAGGAACACACAGATCCTGGGGTTTAACTCCATTTCTGAAGGGAAATTCAGACCAGTGTTCTCATCCATGAAACACACTCTGTTTTATCGAAAGATGCAAGCTCTTCTTTCCAGCGTCTCCAATACACACAGTAAGAACAATATTCATGCCCATAAAAATGAACTGTGTTTCCTTCTCGTACGCACCATATGTATTTCAACTCTGCTTATGATACTGTTACAAAACACAGCTCCTCTTACATAAATGCTCTTTAGTTAATAGTGAGAATCGCGTTGGGTTCGTGAACTGTGAAAAATCATTTGAGCCCAAAATTCATTGGGTTTAGCAGAAATTAACTCTTGCTTGGAGGAAGACACGGATCCTGGGGTTTAACTCCATGTATAAAGGGAATTTCAGACCAGTGTTCTCATCCATGAAACACACTCTGTTTTAACGCAAGAAGCAAGCTCTTCTTTCTAGCGTCTCCAATACAGACAATAAGAACCATATTCATGCCCAGAAAAAAAGAACTGTGTTTCCTTCTCATATGCACCACATGTAGTTCAAATCTGCTTAAGAAACTGATGCAAAACAACTCTTCTTAAATAAATGCTCTTTAGTTAATAGTGAGAATCGCGTTGGGTTCGTGAACTGTGTAAAAGCATTTGAGCCCAAAATTCACTGTGTTTACCAGAAATGAACTCTTGCTTGTAGGAAGAGACAGATCCTGTGGTTTAACTCCGTTTCTGAAGGGAAATTCAGACCAGAGTTCTCATCCTTCAAACACACTATGTTTTCACGAAAGAAGCATCCTCTTCTTTACAGCATGTAAATACAGCAAGAAATATCAGCATATCAGCATACCCTCAAAAAAGAACTGTGTTTCCTGCTCTTATGGAACATATGTAGATCTACTCTGCTTAAGAAACTGATACAAACCACAGCTCTTACATAAATGATCTTGAGTTAATAGTGAGAACCGGGTTGGGTTCCAGAACTGTGTAAATTCATTTGAGCCCAAAATTCACTTGGTTTACCAGAAATGAACTCTTGCTTGTAGGAAGACACAGATCCTGAGGTTTAAATCCGTTACTGAGGGGAAATTTAGACGCATGTTCTCATCCATGAAACACATTCTGTTTTCACGCAAGAAGCAAGCTTTTCTTTCCATCATCTTCAATACAGCAAGAACAATGAGCATGCCGAGAAAAAAACTGTGTTTCCTACTCATACAGACCATAGGCAGTTCAACTCTGCTTATGAAACTGATACAAACCACAGCTCCTCTTACATAAATGCTCTTTAGTTACTAGAGAGAATCGTGTTGGGTTCGGGAACTGTGTAAAATCATTTGAGCACAAAATTAACTGGGTTTACCAGAGATGAACTCTTGCTTGTAGGAAGACACAGATCCTGGGGTTTAACTCCGTTTCTGAAGGGAAATTATGACCAGTGATCTCATCCATGAAACACACTCTGTTTTCACGCAAGAAGCATCCTCTTCTTTCCAGCATGTCCAATACAGCAAGAAACATGAGCATATCCTTAAAGAGAACTGTGTTTCCTACTCATATGGACCATATGTAGATCAACTCTTCTTATAAAACTGATACAAACCAAAGCTCCGGTTACATAAATGCTCTTGAGTTAATAGTGAGAATCGGGTTGGGTTCCAGAACTGTGTAAAATCATTTGAGCACAAAATTCACTGGGTTTACCAGAGATGAACTCTTGCTTGTAGGAAGACACAGATCCTGGGGTTTAACTCCATTTCTGAAGGGAAATTCAGACCAGTGTTCTCATCCATGAAAAACACCCTGCTTAATGCAAGATGCAATCTCTTCTTTCCAGCGTCTCCAATACACACAGTAAGAACCATATTCATGCCCATAAAAAAAGAACTGTGTTTCCTTCTCATATGCACCATATGTATTTCAACTCTGATTAGGAAACTGTTACAAACCACAGCTCCTGTTACATAAATGCTCTTGAGTTAATAGTGAGAATCGGGTTGGGGTCCAGGACTGTGTAAAATCATTTGAGCCCAAAGTTCACTGGGTTTACCAGAAATGAACTCTTGCTTGTAGGAAGACACAGATCCAGAGGTTTAACTCTGTTTCTGAAGGGAAATTCAGACCACTGTTATCATCCATGAAACACATGCCGTTTTAACGCAAGAAGTAAGCTCTTCTTTCCAGCGTCTCCAATACAGTAAGTACTATGAGAATGCCCCCCCCAAAAAAACTGTGTTTCCTACTCATACGAACTGTATGTAGTTCAACACTGCTTATGAAACTGATACAAAACACAGCTCCTCTTACAAAAAGGCTCTTTAGTTAATAGTGAGAATCATGTTTTGTTGGTGTACTGTGTAAAATCATTTGAGCCCAAAATTCACTGGGTTTAAAAGAAATGAACTCTTGCTTGTAGGAAGACACAGATATTGGTGTTTAACTCCGTTTCTGAAGGGAAATTGCGACCACTGTTCTCATCTATGAAACACACTCTCTTTTAACGCAAGAAGCATCCTCTTCTTTACAGAGTCTCCAATACAGGAAGAACCATGAGAATGCCCTGAAAAAAACTACTGTGTTTCATACTCATACAGATCATATGCAGTTCAACTCTGATTATGAAACTGATACAAAACACAGCTCCACTTACATAAATGCTCTTTAGTTAATAGTGAGAATCATGTTTTGTTGGTGTACTGTGTAAAATCATTTGAGCCCAATATTCACTTGGTTTACCAGAAATGGACTCCTGCTTCTAGGAACACAGAGATATTGTGGTTTAACTCAGGTTCTAAAGGGAAATTCAGACCAGTGTTCTCATCCATGAAACACACTCTGTTTTAAAGCAAGATGCAAGCTCTTCTTTCCAGCGTCTCCAAAACACACAGTAAAAACCATATTCATGCCCATAAAAAAGAACTGTGTTTCCTTCTCATACGCACTATATGTACTTCAACTCTGCTTATGAAGCTGATACAAACCACAGCTCCACTTACATAAATGCTCTTTAGTTAATAGTGAGAATCGCGTTTGATTCTTAAACAGCAAAAAATCATTTGAGCCTAAAATTTATTGGTTTTTTCAGAAATGAACTCTCGCTTGTAGGAAGACACAGATTGTGGGGTTTAACTCCATTTCTGAAGCGAAATTCAGACCAGAGTTCTCATCCCTGAAACACACTCTTTTTTAACGCAAGAAGCAAGCTCTTCTTTCCAGCGTGTCCAATACAGCAAGCACCATATTTATGCCCTGATAAAAAAAACTGTGTTTCCTAGTCTAGGGACAATATGTAGTTCAACTCTGCTTATGAAACTGATACAAACCACAGCTCCTCTTACATAAATGCTCTTTAGAAAATAGTGAGAATCACAATGGGTTTCTGAACTGTGTAAAATCACTTGAGCCCAAAATTCTCTTTGTATATCAAAATGAACTCTTGCTTGTATGAAGACACAGATCCTGGGGTTTAGCTCTGTTTCTGAACAGAAATTCAGACCTGTATTCTCATCCATGAAACACACTCTGTTTTAACGCAAGAAGAAAGCTCTTCTTTCCAGCATCTCCAATACTGCAAGTACCATGAGCATGACCTGAAAAAAGAACTGTGTTTCCTTCTCATAGGGACCATATGTATTTCAATTCTGCTTATGAAACTGACACAAACCAAAGCTCCTCTTACATAAAGGCTCTTTAGTTAATAGTGAGAATCGCGTTGAGTTTCTGAACTGTGTAAAATCATTTGATCCCAAAATTCTCTTTGTTTACCGGAAATGATCTCTTGCCTGTAGGAAGACACAGATCGTACGGCTTAACTCCGTTTCTGAAGGGAAATTCAGACCAGTGTTCTCATCCGTGAAAGACACTCTGTTTTACGCAAGAAGCAAGCTTTCTTTCCAGCATCTCTAATACAGCAAGTACCATGAGCATGCCCTGAAAAAAAAGAACTGTGTTTCCTACTCATAGGGACCATATGTAGTTTAACTCTGCATTTGAAACTGATATAAACCACAGCTCCACTTACATAAATGCTCTTTAGTTACTATTGAGAATCGCGTTGGGTTCTTGAACTGTGTAAAATCATTTGAGCCCAAAATTCACTGGGTTTACAAGAAATGAACTCTTGCTTGTAGGAAGACACATATATTGGGGTTTAACTCCGTTTCTGAAGGGAAATTGCGACCACTGTTCTCGTCGATGAAACACACTCTGTTTTAACGCAAGAAGCATCCTCTTCTTTACAGAGTCTCCAATACAGCAAGAACCATGAGAATGCCCTGAAAAAAACAACTGTGTTTCCTACTCATACAGACCATATGCAGTTCAACTCTGCTCATGAAACTGATACAAACCACAGCACTTCTTACATAAATGCTCTTTAGTTAATAGTTAGAATCGCGATGTGTTGGTGAACTGTGTTAAATCATTTGAGCCCAAATTTCACTTGGTTTACCAGAAATGAACTCTTGCTTGTAGGAAGAGAAAGATCCTGGGGTTTAACTCAGTTTCTGAAGGGAAATTCAGACAAGTGTTCTCATCCATGGAACACTCTCTGTTTTAACGTAAGAAGCAAGCTCTTCTTTATAGTGAGTCCAATACAGAAAGAACGATATTCATGCCCTGAAAAAAATAATTGTGTTTCCTACTCATAAGGACCATATGCGGCTCAACTCTGCTTATGAAACTTAAACAAACCACAGCTCCAGTTACATAAATGCTCTTTAGTTAATAGTGAGAATCGCGTAGGGTTCTTGAACTGTGAGAAATCATTTGAGCCCAAAATTAATTTCATTTACCAGAAATGAACTCTTGCTTGTAGGAAGACATAGATCCTGGGGTATAACTCCGTTTCTGAAGGGAAATTCAGACCAGAGTTCTCGTCCATGAAACAGACTCTGTTTTAACGCAAGAAGCAAGCTCTTCTTTCCAGTGTCTCCAATGCAGCAGGAACGATGAAAATGCCCAGAAAAAAAGAACTGTGTTTCCTACTCATACAAACCATATGCAGTTCAACTCTGCTTATGAAACTGATACAAACCACAGCTCCTCTTACATAAATGCTCTTTAGTTAATAGTTAGAATCGCGATGGGTTTGTGAACTAAGTAAAACCATTTGAGACCAAAATTCCCTTGGTTTACCAGATATGAACTCTTGCTTGTACTAAGACAAAGATCCTGGGGTTTAACTAGGTTTCTGAAGGGAAATTCAGACCAATGTCCTCATCCATGGAACACTCTCTGTTTTAACGTAAGAAGCAAGCTCTTCTTTTCAGCAAGTCCAATACAGCAAGAACCATGAGCATGCCCAGAAAAAAAGAAATGTGTTATCTATTCATACGGACCATATGTAGTTCAACTCTGCTTATGAAGTTGATACAAACCACAGCTCCTCTTTCATAAATGCTCTTTAGTTAATAGTGAGAATCACGTTGGGTTTGTGAACTGGGAAAAATCATTTGAGCCCAAAATTCGTTGGGTTAACCAGAAATGAACTCTTGCTTGTAGGAAGACACAGATCCTGGGTTATCACTCCGTTTCTGAAGGGAAATTCAGACAAGAGTTCTTATCCCTGAAACACACTCTGTTTTAATGCAAGAAGCATGCTCTTCTTTCTAGCGTTCCCAATACAGCAAGAACCATATTCATGGCCTGAAAAAATGAACTGTGTTTCCCACTCATACCGACCATATGTAGTTCATCTCTACCTATGAAACTGATACAAACCACAGCTCCTCTTAGATAAATGCTCTTTAGTTAATATTGGGAATCATGTTTTGTTGGTGTACTGTGTAAAATCTTTTGCGCCATATTCAATTGGTTTACCAGAAATGAACTCCTGCTTGTAGGAACACACAGAACCTGTGCTTTAACTCAGATTCTGAAGGGAAATTCAGACCAGTGTTCTCATCCACGAAACACATGCTGTTTTAATGCAAGAAGCAAGCACTTCTTTCCGGCGTCTCGAATACAACAGGAACCATGAGAATGCCCAGAAAAAAAGAACTGTGTTTCCTACTCATACAGACCATATGCAGTTCAACTCTGCTTATGAAACTGATACAAACCACAGCTCCTCTTACATAAATGCTCTTTATTTAATAGTGAGATTCGTGTTGGGTTCGTGAACTGTGTGAAATCATTTGAGCACAAAATTCACTGGGTTTACCAGAAATGAACTCTGGCTTGTAGGAAGACAAAGATCCTTGGGTTTAACTCTGTTCCTGAAGGGAAATTCAGACAAGTGTTCTCATCCATGGAACACACTCTGTTTTAATGTAAGAAGCAAGGTCTTCTTTCCATCGAGTCCAATACAGCAAGAACCATATTCATGCCCTGAAAAAAACTGTTTTCCAATCATACGGACCATATGTGGCTCAACTCTGCTTATGAAACTGAAAGAAACCAGAGCTCATCTTACATAAATGCTCTTGAGTTATTAGTGAGAATCACGTTGTGTTCTTGGACTGCGAAAACTCATTTGAGCACAAAATTCACTGGGTTAACTAGAAATGAACTCTTGCTTGTAGGAAGACACAGATCCTGGGGTATAACTCCAGTTCTGAAGGAAAATTCAGACAAGAGTACTCATCCCAGAATAACACTCTGTTTTAAGGCAAGAAGCATCCTCTTCTTTCCAGCGTCTCCAATACAGCAAAAACCATGATCATGCCCAGAAAAAAAGAATTGTGTTTCCTACTCATACAGACCATGTGTAGTTCAACTCTGCTTTGAAACTGATACAAGCCACAGCTCCTCTTACATAAATACTCTTGAGTTAATAGTTAGAATCGTGTTTTGTTGGTGTACTGTGTAAAATCATTTGCGCCCAATAATCAATTTGTATACCAGAAATGAACTCCCGCTTGTAGGAAGACACAGAACCTGGGGTATAACAACGTTTCTGAAGGGAAATTCAGACCAGTGTTCTCATCCAGGAAACACACTCTGTTTTAACGCAAGAAGCAATCTCTTCTTTCCAGCGTCTCCAATACAGCAAGAACGATGAGCATGCCCTGAAAAAAAGAATTGTGTTATCTGCCCATGCAGACCATATGTAGTTCAACTCTTCTTATGAAACTGATACAAACCAAAGCTGCTCTTACATAAAGGCTCCTTAGTTAATAGTGAGAATCGCGTAGGGTTTTTGAACTGTATAAACTCATTTGAGCCCAAAATTCACTGGGTTTACCAGTAATGAACTCTTGATTGTAGGAACACACAGATCATGGGGTTGAACACTGATTAAGAAGGGAAATTAGGACCAGAGTTCTCATCCATGGAACACACTCTATTTTAACGCAAGAAGCAAGCTCTTCTTTCCAGCGTGTCCAATAGAGCAGGAACCATGAGCAGGCCCAGAAAAAAAGAACTGTGTTTCCTACTCATATGGACCATATGTACTCCAACTCTGCTTATGAAACTGATACAAACCACAGCTAAACTTACATAATTGCTCTTTAGTTAATAGTTAGTATCGCATAGGGTTCTTGAACTGTGAAAAACCATTTGAGCCCAAAATTCACTTCGTTTACCAGAAATTAACTCTTGCTTGTAGGAAGACACAGATCCTGGGGTTTAATTCCTTTTCTGTGGGAAATTCAGACCAGTGATCTCATCCATGAAACACACTCTGTTGTAACGCAAGAAGCAAGCCCTTCTTTCCAGCGTCTCCTATACATCAAGAACCATGAGCATGCCCAGAAAAAAAGAACTGTGTTATCTACTAATACGGACCATATGTAGTTCAACTCTGCTTATGAAGTTGATACAAACCACAGCTCCTCTTTCATAAATGCTCTTTAGTTAATAGTGAGAATCACTTTGGGTTTGTGAACTGGGAAAAATCATTTGAGCCCAAAATTCGTTGGGTTAACCAGAAATGAACTCTTGCTTGTATGAAGACACAGATCCTGGGTTATAACTCCGATTATGAAGGGAAATTCAGACAACAGTTCTCATCCCTGAAACACACTCTGTTTTAATGCAAGAAGCATGCTCTTCTTTCTTGCGTTTCCAATACAGCAAGAAACATATTCATGCCCTGAAAAAAAGAACTGTGTTTCCCACTCATACAGACCATATGTAGTTCATCTCTACCTATGAAACTGATACAAACCACAGCTCCTCTTAGATAAATGCACTTTAGTTAATAGTTGAAATCATGTTATGTAGGTGTACTGTGTAAAATCATTTGCGCCCAATATTTAATTGGTATACCAGAAATGAACTCCTGCTTGTAGAAACACACAGATCCTGTGCTTTAATTCGGATTCCGAAGGGAAATTCAGACCAGTGTTCTCATCCATGAAACACATGCTGTTTTAACGCAAGAAGCAAGCTCTTCTTTCCAGCGTCTCCAATGCAGCAGGAACCATGAGAATGCCAAGAAAAAAAGAACTGTGTTTCCTACTCATACAGACCATATGCAGTTCAACTCTGCTTATGAAACTGATACAAACCACAGCTCCTCTTACATAAATGCTCTTTCGTTAATAGTTAGAATCGCGATGGGTTTGTGAACTGTGTAAAACCATTTGAGACCAAAATTCACTTGGTTTACCAGAAATGAAATCTTGCTTGTACGAAGACAAAGGTCCTGGGGTTTAACTAGGTTCCTGAAGGGAAATTCAGACCAATGTTCTCATCCATGGAACACACTCTGTTTTAACGTAAGAAGCAAGTTCTTCTTTTCAGCGAGTCCAATACAGCAAGAACCATATTCATGCCCTGAAAAAAAGAATTGTGTTTCCTACTCATACAGACCATATGTGTCTCAACTCTGCATATGAAACTTAAACAAACTACAGCTCCACTTATATAAATGCTCTTGAGTTAATAGGGAGAATCGCGATGGGTTTTTGAACTGTGTAAAATCACTTGAGCCCAAAATTCCGTGGGTTTTCCAGAAATTAACTCTTGCTTGTAAGAAGACACAGATGCTGGGGTTTCACTCCGTTTCTTAAAGGAAATTCAGACCAGGGTTCTCATCCATGAAACACACTCTGTTTTTACGCAAAAAGGAAGCTCTTCTTTCCAGCGTCTCCAATAGAGCTAGAAACATGAGCATGCCCTGAAAAAAAGAACTGAGTTATCTACCCATACGGACCATATGTAGTTCAACTCTTCCTATGAAACTGATACAAACCAAAGCTTCACTTTCGTAAATGCTATTTAGTTAATAGTGAGAATCACGTTGTGTTCGTGAACTGCGAAAAATCATTTGAGCCCAAAATTTACAGGGTTTACCAGAAATGAACTCTTGCTTGGAGCAAGACACAGATCCTGGGGTTTAACTCCGTTTCTGAAGGGAAATTCACACCAGTGTCCTCATCCATGAAACCCACTCTGTTTTAACGCAAGAAGCAAGCTCTTCTTTCCAGCTTGTCCAATAATGCAAGAACCATATTCATGCCTAAAAAAAACAACTGAGGTTCCAACTCATACTGACCATACGTAGTTTAACTCTGCTTATGAAACTGATACAAAACTCAGCTCCTCTTACATAAAGGCTCTTTAGTTAATAGTGAGAATAGCGTGGGGTTCTTGAATTGATTGAAAACATTTGAGCCCAAAATTCACTGGGGTTACCAGAAATGAACTCTTGCTTGTAGGAACACAGAGATCGTGGGTTTTAACACCGATTCACAAGGGAAATTCGGACCAGTCTTCTCATCCATGGAACACATCCTGTTTTAATGTAAGGAGCAACCTCTTCTTTCTAGCGTGTCCAATACAGCAAGAACCATATTCATGCCCTGAAAAAAGGAAGTGTGTTTCCTAATCATATGGACCACATGTATTACAACTCTGCTTATGAAACTGATACAAACCACAGCCCCACTTACATAAATGTTCTTTAGTTAATAGTGAGAATCGCGTTGGGTTCGTGAACTGGGAAAAATCATTTGAGACCAAAAGTCATTGGGTTTACCAGAAATGAACTCTTGCTTGTTGGAAGACACAGATCCTGTGGTATAACTCCGTTTCAGCAGGGAAATTCAGACCAGAGATCTCATCCCTGAAACACACTCTGATTTAGTGCAAGAAGAAAGCTCTTCTTTCCAGCGTGTCCAATACAGCAAGAATCATATTCATGACTTGAGAAAAAGAACTGTGTTTCCTACTCATATGGACCATATGTAATCCAACTCTCCTTATGAAACTGATACAAACCACAGCTCCACTTACATAATTGCAAGTTAGTTAATAGTGAGTATCGCATAGCTTTCTTGAACTGTGAAAAATCATTTGAGCCCAAATTTCACTACGTTTACCAGAAATGAACTCTTGCTTGTAGGAAGAAACAGATCCTGGGGTTAAATTCCGTTTCTGTGGGAAATTCAGACCAGTGTTCTCATCCATGAAACACACTCTGTTTTAACGAATGAAGCAAGCCCTTCTTTCCAGCGTCTCCAATACAGCAAGAACCATGAGCATGCCCAGAAAAAAAGAACTGTGTTATCTACTCATACGGACCATATGTAGTTCAACTCTGCTTATGAAGTTGATACAAACCACAGCTCCTCTTTCATAAATGCTCTTTAGTTAATAGTGAGAATCACTTTGGGTTTGTGAACTGGGAAAAATCATTTGAGCCCAAAATTCATTGGGTTAACCAGAAATGAACTCTTGCTTGTATGAAGACACAGAACCTGGGTTTTAACTCCGTTTATGAAGGGAAATTCAGACAAGAGTTCTCATCCATGAAACACACTCTGTTTTAACGCAAGAAGCAAGCCCTTCTTTCCAGCATCTCCAATACAGCAAGAACCATGAGCATGCCCAGAAAAAAAGAACTGTGTTATCTACTCATACGGACCATATGTAGTTCAACTCTGCTTATGAAGTTGATACAAACCACAGCTCCTCTTTCATAAATGCTCTTTAGTTAATAGTGAGAATCACGTTGGGTTTTGGACTGAGAAAACTCATTTGAGCAAAAAATTCACTGGGTTTACTAGAAATTAATTCTTGCCTGTAGGAAGACACAGATCCTGGGGTATAACTCCGGTTCTGAAGGGAAATTCAGACAAGAGTACTCATCCCAGAATAACACTCTGTTTTAAGGCACGAAGCATCCTCTTCTTTGCAGCGTCTCCAATACAGCAAGAACCATGAGATTGCCTAGAAAAAAAGAACTGTGTTATCTACTCATACGGAACATATGTAGTTCAACTCTGCTTATGAAGTTGATACAAACCACAGCTCCTCTTTCATAAATGCTCTTTAGTTAATAGTGAGAATCACGTTCGGTTCTTGGACTGAGAAAACTCATTTGAGAAAAAAATTCACTGGGTTTTCTAGAAATTAATTTTTGCCTGTAGGAAGACACAGATCCTGGGGTATAACTCCGGTTCTGAAGGGAAATTCAGACCAGAGTTCTCATCCATGGAACACGCTCTGTTTTAATGCAAGAAGCAAGCTCTTCTTTCCAGCGTGTCCAATACAGCAAGAACCATAATCTTGCCCTGAAAAAAAGAGCTGTGTTTCCCACTCATACCGACAATATGTAGTTCATTTCTACCTATGAAACTGATACAAACCACAGCTCCTCTTACATAAATGCTCTTTAGTTAATAGTGAGAATTATGTTTTGTTGGTGTACTGTGTAAAATCTTTTGCGCCATATTCAATTGGTTTACCAGAAATGAACTCCTGCTTGTAGGAACACACAGAACCTGTGCTTTAACTCAGATTCTGAAGGGAAATTCAGACCAGTGTTCTCATCCACGAAACACATGCTGTTTTAACGCAAGAAGCAAACTCTTCTTTCCAGCGTCTCCAATACAACAGGAACCATGAGAATGCCCAGAAAAAAATAACTGTGTTTCCTACTCATACAGACCATATGCAGTTCAACTCTGCTTATGAAACTGATACAAGCCACAGCTCATCTTACATAAATACTCTTTAGTTAATAGTGAGAATTATGTTTTGTTGGTGTACTGTGTAAAATCATTTGAACCCCAAAATTACTGGGTTTACTAGAAAAGAACTCGTGCTTGTAGGAAGACACAGAACCTGGGGTATAACAACGTTTCTGAAGGGAAATTCAGACCAGTGTTCTCATCCATGAAACACACTCTGTTTTAACGCAAGATGCAATCTCTCCTTTCCAGCGTCTCCAATACAGCAAGAACGATGAGCATGCCCTGAAAAAAAGAATTGTGTTATCTGCCCATGCGGACCATATGTAGTTCAACTCTTCTTATGAAACTGATACAAACAAAAGCTCCTCTTACATATAGGCTCCTTAGTTAATAGTGAGAATCGCGTAGGGTTTTTGAACTGTATAAACTCATTTGAGCCCAACATTCACTTCGTTTACCAGAAATCAAATCTTGCATGTAGGAAGACACATATCCTGGGATATAACTCTGTTTCTGAAGGGAAATTCAGAACACAGTTCCTGTCCCTGAAACACACTCTGTTTTAACGCAAGAAGTAAGCTCTTCTTTCCAGCGTCTCCAATACTGCAAGAACCATGAGCATGCCTTGAAAAAAAGAACTGTGTTTCCTACTCATAAGGACCATATGTAGTTCAACTCTGCATATGAAACTGATACAAACCACAGCTTCACTTACATAAATGCTCTTTAGTTGTTAGTGAGAATCACGTTGGGTTCTTGAACTGTGAAATATCATTTGAGCCCAAAATTCACTTCGTTTACCAGAAAGGAACTCTTGCATGTAGGAAGACACATATCCTGGGGTTTAACTCCGTTTCGGAAGGGAAACTCGGACGAGTTTTTCTCATCAATGAAACACACTCTGTTTTAACGCAAGAAGTAAGCTCTTCTTTGCAGTGTCTCCAATAGAGTAAGAACCATGAGCATTCTCTGAAAAAAAGAACTGTGTTTACTACTCATAAGGACCATATGTAGTTCAACTCTGCATATGTAACAGACACAAACCACATCTCCACTTACATAAATGATTTTTAGTTGTTAGTGACAATCACGTTGGGTTCTTGAACTGTGAAAAATCATTTGAGCCCAAAATTGACTGGGTTTACTAGAAATGAACTCTTGCTTGTAGGAAGACACATATCCTGGTGTTTAACTCTGTTTCTGCAGGGAAATTCAGACCAGAGTTCTCTTCCATGAAACACACTCTGTTTTAACGCAAGAAGTGAGCTCTTCTTTCCAGCTTGTCCAATAGAGCAAGAACAATGAGCAGGCCCAGAAAAAAAGAACTGTGTTTCCTACTCTATGGACCCTATGTACTTCAACTCTGCTTATGAAACTGACACAAACCACACCTCCACTTACATAAATGCTCTTTAGTTAATAGTGAGAATCGCGTTGGGTTTGTGATCTGGGAAAAATCATTTGAGCCCAAAAATCGTTGGGTTTACCAGAAATGAACTCTTCCTAGTAGGAAGACAAAGATCCTGGTGTATAACTCCGTTTCTGAAGGGAAATTCAGAGAAGAGTTCTCATCCATGAAACACACTCTGTTTTAACGCAAGAAGCAAGCTCTTCTTTCCAGCGTATACAATACAGCAAGAATCATATTCATGTCCTGAAAAACAGAATTGTGTTTCCTAATCATACGGACCATATCTAGTTCAACTCTGCTTATGAAACTGATACAAACCACAGCTCCTCTTACATAAATGCTCTTTAGTTAATAGTGAGAAATGCATAGGGTTCTTGAACTGTGAAAAATCATTTGAGCCCAAAATTCAGTGGATTTACCAGAAATGAAATCTTGCATATAGGAAGACACATATCCTGGGGTTTAAGTCCTTTTTGAAGGGAAATTCAGACGAGTTTTTCTCATCCATGAAACACACTCTGTTTTAACGCAAGAAGCAAGCTCTTCTTTCCAGCGTCTCCAATAGGGCAAAACCATGAGCATTCCCTGAAAAAAAGAACTGTGTTTCCTACTCATATGGACCATATGTAGTTCAACTCTGCATATGACACTGACACAAACCACAGCTCCACTTACATAAATGCTCTTTAGTTAATAGTGAGAATCGCCTTGGCTGCGTGAACAGCGAAATATCATTTGAGCCCAAAATTTACTGGTTTATCAGAAATGAACTCTTGCCTGTAGGAAGACACAGATCCTGGGGTATAACTCCGTTTCTGAAGGGAAATTCAGACCTGAGTTCTCATCCATGAAACACACTCTGTTTTAACACAAGAAGCAAGCTCTTCTTTCCAGCGTCTCCAATAGAGCAAGAACCATGAGCATTCTCTGAAAAAAAGAACTGTGTTTACTACTCATAAGGACCATATGTAGTTCAACTCTGCATATGTACCTGATACAAACCACAGCTCCACTTACATAAATGCTCTTTAATTGTTAGTGAGAATCACGTTGGGTTCTTGAACTGTGAAAAATCATTTGAGCCCAAAATTGACTGGGTTTACTAGAAATGAACTCTTGCTTGTAGGAAGACACAGATCCTGGTGTTTAACTCCGTTTCTGAAGGGAAATTCAGACCAGTGTTCTCATCCATAAAAAACACTCTGTTTTAACGGAAGAAGTGAGCTCTTCTTTCCAGAGTGTCCAATAGAGCAAGAACAATCATCAGGCCCAGAAATAAAGAACTGTGTTTCCTACTCTATGGACCCTATGTACTTCAACTCTGCTTATGAAACTGACACAAACCACACCTCCACTTACATAAATGCTCTTTAGTTAATAGTGAGAATCGCCTTCGTTCATAAACTGTGAAATATCATTTGAGCCCAAAATTGACTGGTTTTATCAGAAATGAACTCTTGCTTTTAGGAAGACACAGATCCTGGGGTATAAGTCCGTTTCTGAAGGGAAATTCAGAACAGAGTTCCCATCCCTGAAACACACTCTGTATTAACACAAGAAGTAAGCTCTTCTTTCCAGCGTCTCCAATACAGCAAGAACCATGAGCATGCCCAGAAAAAAAGAACTGTGTTTCCTACTCATATGGACCATGTGTACTTCAACTCTGCTTATGAAACTGATACAAACCACAGCTCCACTTACATAAATGCTCTTTAGTTAATAGTGAGAATCGCCTTGGGTTTGTGAACTGCGAAATATCATTTGAGACCAAAATTTACTGGTTTTATCAGAAATGAACTCTTGCTTGTAGGAAGACACAGATCCTGGGGTATCACTCCGTTTCTGTAGGGAAATTCTGAACAGAGTTCCCATTCCTGAAACACACTCTGTTTTAATGCAAGAAGCAACCTCTTCTTTCCAGCATTTCCAATACAGCAAGGACAATGAGCAAGCCCAGGAAAAAATAACTGTGTTTCCTACTCATATGGATCATATGTAGTTCAATTCTGCTTATGAAACTGATACAAACCACAGCTCCTATTAAATAAATCCTCTATAGTTAATAGTGAGAATCGCGTTGGGTCGTGAACTGCGAAAAATAATTTAAGCCCAAAAATTGTTGGGTTTACCAGAAATGAACTCTTCCTAGTAGGAAGACAAAGATCCTGGTGTATAACTCCGTTTCTGAAGGGAAATTCAGAGAAGAGTTCTCATCCATGATACACACTCTGTTTTAACGCAAGAAGCAAGCTCTTCTTTCCAGCGTATACAATACAGCAAGAATCATATTCATGCCCTGAAAAAAAGAATTGTGTTTCCTAATCATACGGACCATATCTAGTTCAACTCTGCTTATGAAACTGATACAAACCACAGCTCCTCTTACATAAATGCTCTTTAGTTAATAGTGAGAATTGTATAGGGTTTTTGAACTGTGAAAAATCATTTGAGCCCAAAATTTAGTGGTTTTATCAGAAATGAACACTTGCATGTAGGAAGACACAGATCCTGGGGTATAACTCCGTTTCTGAAGGGAAATTCAGACCTGAGTTCTCATCCATGAAATACACTCTGTTTTAACGCAAGAAGCAAGCTCTTCTTTCCAGCGTCTCCAATAGGGCAAGAACCATGAGCATTCTCTGAAAAAAAGAACTGTGTTTACTACTCATAAGGACCATATGTAGTTCAACTCTGCATATGTACCTGATACAAACCACAGCTCCACTTACATAAATGCTCTTTAATTGTTAGTGAGAATCACGTTGGGTTCTTGAACTGTGAAAAATCATTTGAGCCCAAAATTGACTGGGTTTACTAGAAATGAACTCTTGCTTGTAGGAAGACACAGATCCTGGTGTTTAACTCCGTTTCTGAAGGGAAATTCAGACCAGTGTTCTCATCCATAAAAAACACTCTGTTTTAACGCAAGAAGTGAGCTCTTCTTTCCAGCGTGTCCAATAGAGCAAGAACAATCATCAGGCCCAGAAATAAAGAACTGTGTTTCCTACTCTATGGACCCTATGTACTTCAACTCTGCTTATGAAACTGACACAAACCACACCTCCACTTACATAAATGCTCTTTAGTTAATAGTGAGAATAGCGTTCGGTTCCTGAACTGGGAAAAATCATTTGAGCCCAAAAATCATTGGGTTTACCAGAAATGAACTCATGCTTGTAGGAAGACACAGATCCTGGGGTATAATTCCGTTTCTGAAGGGAAATTCAGACCAGAGTTCTCATCCATGAAAAACACTCTGTTTTAACGCAAGAAGCAAGCTCTTCTTTCCAGCGTGTCCAATACAGCAAGAATCATATTCATGCCCTGAAAAAAAGAATTGTGTTTCCTAATTATACGGACCATATCTAGTTCAACTCTGCTTATGAAACTGATACAAACCACAGCTACTCTTACATAAATGTTCTTTAGTTAATACTGAGAATTGCATAGGGTTCTTGAACTGTGAAAAATCATTTAAGCCCAAAATTTACTGGTTTTATCAGAAATGAACTCTTGCATGTAGGAAGACACAGATCCTGGGGTATAACTCCGTTTCTGAAGGGAAATTCAGACCTGAGTTCTCATCCATGAAATACACTCTGTTTTAACGCAAGAAGCAAGCTCTTCTTTCCAGCGTCTCCAATTGGGCAAGAACCATGAGCATTCTCTGAAAAAAAGAACTGTGTTTACTACTCATAAGGACCATATGTAGTTCAACTCTGCATATGTACCTGATACAAACCACAGCTCCACTTACATAAATGCTCTTTAATTGTTAGTGAGAATCACGTTGGGTTCTTGAACTGTGAAAAATCATTTGAGCCCAAAATTGACTGGGTTTACTAGAAATGAACTCTTGCTTGTAGGAAGACACAGATCCTGGTGTTTAACTCCGTTTCTGAAGGGAAATTCAGACCAGTGTTCTCATCCATGAAGAACACTCTGTTTTAACGCAAGAAGTGAGCTCTTCTTTCCAGCGTGTCCAATAGAGCAAGAACTATGAGCATGCCCAGAAAAAAAGAACTGTGTTTCCTACTCTATGGACCATATGTACTTCAACTCTGCTTATGAAACTGACACAAACCACAGCTCCACTTACATAAATGCTCTTTAGTTAATAGTGAGAATCGCCTTCGTTCGTAAACTGCAAAATATCATTTGAGCCCAAAATTGACTGGTTTTATCAGAAATGAACTCTTGCCTGTAGAAAGACACAGATCCTGGGGTATCACTCTGTTTCAGAAGGGAAATTCAGACGAGTTATTCTCATCCACGAAACACACTCTTTTGTAACGCAAGAAGCAAGCTCTTCTTTGCAGTGTCTCCAATAGAGCAAGAACCATGAGCATTCTCTGCAAAAAAGAACTGTGTTTACTACTCATAAGGACCATATGTAGTCCAACTCTGCATATGTACCTGATACAAACCACAGCTCCACTTACATAAATGCTCTTTAGTTGTTAGTGAGAATACGTGGGGTTCTTGAACTTTGAAAAATCTTTTGAGCCCAAAATTGACTGGGTTTACTAGAAATGAACTCTTGCTTGTAGGAAGACACAGATCCTGGTGTTTAACTCCGTTTCTGAAGGGAAATTCAGACCAGTGTTCGCATCCATGTAACACACTCTGTTTGAACGCAAGAAGCAAGCTCTTCTTTCCAGCGTTTCCAATAGAGCAAGAACTATGAGCAGGCCCAGGAAAAAAAGTACTGTGTTTCCTACTCTATGGACTATATGTACTTCAACTCTGCTGATGAAACTGACACAAACCACACCTCCACTTTCATATATGCTCTTTAGTTAATAGTGAGAATCGCCTTGGGTTCGTAAACTGCGAAATATCATTTGAGCCCAAAATTGACTGGTCTTATCTGAAATGAACTCTTGCTTTTAGGAAGACACAGATCCTGGAGTATAACTCCGTTTCTGAAGGGAAATTCAGAACAGAGTTCCCATCCCTGAAACACACTCTGTATTAACACAAGAAGTAAGCTCTTCTTTCCAGCGTCTCCAATAGAGCAAGAACCATGAGCATGCCCAGAAAAAAAGAACTGTGTTTCCTACTCATATGGACCATATGTAATTCAACTCCTCTTATGAAACTGAAACAAACCCCAGCTCCACTTCCATAAATGGTCTTTAGTTAATAGTGAGAATCGTCTTGCGTTCGTGAACCCCGAAATATCATTTGAGACCAAGATTTACCAGTTTTATCAGAAATGAACTCTTGCCTGTAGGAAGACACCGATCCTGGTGTATCACTTCGTTTCTGAAGGGAAATTCCGAACAGAGAAACCATTCCTGAAACACATTCTGTTTTAACGCAAGAAGCAAGCTCTTCTTTCCAGGGTCTCCAATAGAGCAAGAACCATATACTTGCCCTGAAGAAAAGAACTGAGTTTCCTATTCATACGGACCATATGTAGTTCAACTCTGCTTATGAAACTGAAACAAACCACAGCTCCTCTTACATAAAGGCTCTTTAGGTAATAGTCAGAATCGCGTAGGGCTAACTCTATAAAATCATTTGAGCCCAAAATTCACTGGATTTACCAGAAATGAACTCTTACTGGTAGGAACACACAGATCGTGGGGTTTAACACCGATTCAGAAGGGATATTCAGACGAGTGTCCTCATCCATGAAACACACGCTCTTTTAACGCAAGAAGCAAGCTCTTCTTTCCAGCGTCTCCAATACAGCAAGAACCATGAGAATGCCCAGAAAAAAAGAACTGTGTTTCCTACTCATAGAGATCATATGCATTTCACCTCTGCTTATGAAGCTGATACAAACTACAGCTCCACTTACATAAATTCTCTTCAGTTAATAGTGAGAATCATGAAGGATTCTAGAACTGTGTAAAATCATTTGAGCCCAAAATTCACTTTGTTTCTGAGAAATGAACTCTTGTTTTTAGGAAGACACTGATCCTGGGGTATAACTCCTTTTCTGAAGGGAAATTCTGACCAGAGTTCTCATCACTGAAACACACTCTGTTTTAATGCAAGAAGCAAGCTCTTCTTTCCAGCGTCTATAATAGATCAAGAACCATGAGCATGCCCTTAAAAAAAATAACTGTGTTTCCTACTCATACGGACCATATGTGAATCTTCTCTGCTTCTGAAACTGATACAAACCAAGGCTGCTATTACATAAATGCTCTTTAGTTAATAGTGAGAATCGCGGTGGGTTTCTCAACTGTGTAAAATCATTTGAGACCAAAATTCTCTTTGTTTACCAGAAATGAACTCTTGCATGTAGGAAGACACTGATCCTGGGGTTTAACTCCGTTTCTGAAGGGAAATTCAGACCAGTGTTCTCTTGCATGGAACACACTCTGTTTTAACGCAAGAAGCAAGCTCTTCTTTCCAGAGTCTCCAATACAGCAAGAACCATATTCTTGTCCTGAAGAAAAGGCCTGAGTTTCCTACTCATACGGACCATATGTAGTTCAACTCTGCTTATGAAACTGATACAAACCACAGCTCATCTTACATAAAGGCTCTTTAGGTAATAGTCAGAATCTCGTAGGGCTAACTGTATAAAATCATTTGAGCCCAAAATTCACTGGATTTACCAGAAATGAACTCTTGCTTGTAGGAACACACAGATCGTGGGGTTTAACAGCAATTCAGAAGGGATATTCAGACGAGTGTCCTCATCCATGAAACACACGCTCTTTTAACGCAAGAAGCAAGCACTTCTTTCCAGCGTCTCCAATACAGCAAGATCCATGAGAATGCCCAGAAAAAAAGAACTGTGTTTCCCACTCATAGAGATCATATGCATTTCACCTCTGCTTATGAAGCTGATGCAAACTACAGCTCCACTTACATAAATTCTCTTCAGTTAATAGTGAGAATCGAGTAGGGTTCTTGAACTGTTTAAAATCATTTGAGCCCAAAATTCACTTTGTTTCCGAGAAATGAACTCTTGTTTTTAGGACGACACTGATCCTGGGATATAACTCCTTTTCTGAAGGGAAATTCTGACCAGAGTTCTCATCACTGAAACACACTCTGTTTTAATGCAAGAAGCAAGATCTTCTTTCCAGTGTCTCCAATAGATCAAGAACCATGAGCATGCCCTTAAAAAAATAACTGTGTTTCCTACTCATACGGACCATATGTGAATCAACTCTGCTTATGAAACTGATACAAACCAAGGCTGCCATTACATAAATGCTCTTTAGTTAATAGTGAGAATCGCGGTGGGTTTCTCAACTGTGTAAAATCATTTGAGACCAAAATTCTCTTTGTTTACCAGAAATGAACTCTTGCATGTAGGAAGACACAGATCCTGGGGTTTAACTCCGTTTCTGAAGGGAAATTCAGACCAGTGTTCTCTTACATGGAACACACTCTGTTTTAACGCAAGAAGCAAGCTCTTCTTTCCAGAGTCTCCAATACAGCAAGAACCATGAGCATGCCCAGAAAAAAGAACAGGGCTTCCTGATTATACGGATCATATGAAGTTCAACTCTGCTTATGAAACTGATACAAACCTCAGCTCCACTTACATAAAGGCTCTTTAGTTAATAGTGAGAATCGCGATGGGTTTCTGAACTGTGTAAAATCACTAGACCCCAAAATTCTCTTTGTTTACCAGAAATGAACTCTTGCTTGTAGGAAGACACAGATCATGGGGTTTAACTCCATCTCTGAATGAAATTCAGAGCGCTGTTCTCATCGATGAAAAACACTCTGTTTTAACGCAGGAAGCAAGCTCTTCTCCTAGCGTCTCCAACACAGCAAGTACCATGAGCATACCCTAAAAAAAAGAACTGTGTTTCCTACTCATACAGATTATATCAAGTTCAACTCTTTTATGAAACTGATACAAATCACAGCTCCACTTACATAAATGCTCTTTAGTTAATAGTGAGAATCGCGATGGGTTTCTGAACTGTGTAAAATCATTTGAGGCAAAAATTCCCTGGGTTTACCAGAAATAAACTCTTGCTTGTAGGAACACACAAATCCTGGGGTTTAACTCTGTTTATGATGGGAAATTCAGACCAGTGTTCTCATCCATGGATCATACTCTGTTTTAACACAAGAAGCAAGCTCTTCTTTCCAGCGTCTGCAATACAGCAAGAACCATGAGCATCCCAGAAAAAAAGAACTGTGCTTCCTATTCATACGGACCATATGAAGTTCAACTCTGCTTATGAAACTGATACAAACCACAGCTCCTCTTACATAAATGCTCTTTATTTAATAGTGAGAATACTGTTGGGTTCTTGAACTGGGTAAAATCATTTGAGCTCAAAATTGACTTGGTTTATCAGAAATGAACTCTTGATTCCAGGAAGACACTGATCCTGTGGTTTAACTTCCTTTCTGAAAGGAAATTCAGACCAGTGTTCTCATCCCTGAAACCCACTCTGTTTTAATGCGAGAAGCAAGCTATACTTTACCACATCTCCAGTACAGCAAGAAACATGAGCATACCCATGAAAAGAACTGTGTTTCCTACTCATACGGACCATATGTAGTTCAACTCTGCTTATGAAAGTGATACAAACCACAGCTCATCTTACATAAATTATCTTTAGTTAATAGTGAGATTTGCTTTGGGTTCGTGAACTGGGAAAAATCATTTGAGCCCAAAATTCGTTGGGTTTACCAGAAATGAACTCTTGTTTTTAGGAAGACACTGATCCTGGGGTATAAAGCCTTTACTGAAGGAAAATTCTGACCAGAGTTCTCATCACTGATACACACTCTGTTTTAATGCAAGAATCAAGCTCTTTTTTCCAGCGTCTCCAATAGATCAAGAACCATGAGCATGCCCTTAAAAAAAAAGAACTGTGTTTCCTACTCATACGGACCATATGTGAATCAACTCTGCTTATGAAACTGATACAAACCAAGGCTCCTACTACATAAATGCTCTTTAGTTAATAGTGAGAATCGCGGTGGGTTTCTCAACTGTGTAAAATCACTTGAGACCAAAATTCACTTTGTTTACCAGAAATGAACTCTTGCATGTAGGAAGACACAGATCCTGGGGTTTAACTCCGTTTCTGAAGTGAAATTCAGACCAGTGTTCTCTTACATGCCCAGAAAAAAGAACAGGGCTTCCTGATTATACGGATCATATGAAGTTCAACTCTGCTCATGAAACTGATACAAACCTCAGCTTAACTTACATAAAGGCTCTTTAGATAATAGTGAGAATCGTGGTGGGTTTCTCAACTGTGTAAAATCACTTGAGCCCAAAATTCTCTTTGTATACCAGAAATGAACTCTTGCTTTTAGGAAGACAGAGATCCCGGAGTTTAACTCCATTTCTGTAGGGAAATGCAGACCAGTGTTCTTATCCATGGAAAACACTCTCTTTTAACGCAAGAAACAAGCTCTTCTTTCCAGCCTCTCCAATAAAGCATGAACCATGAGAATGCCCAGAAAAAAAGAACTGTGTTTCCTTCTCATATGGACCATATGTAGTTCAAGTCTGCTTATGAAACCGATACAAAACACATCTTCTCTTACATACATGCTCTTTAGCTAACAGTGAGAATCGCGATGGGTTTCTGAACTGTGTAAAAGCACTTGAGCCCAAAATTCTCTTTGTTTACCAGAAATGAGCTCTTGCTTTTAGGAAGACACAGATCATGGGTTTTAACTCCGTTTCTGACGGGAAATTCAGACCAGTGTTCTCATCCATGAAACACACTCTGTTTTAACACAAGAAGCAAGCTCTTCTTTACAGGGTCTCCAATACAGCAAGTACCATGACCATGCCCTGAAAAAAAGAACTGTGTTTCCTATTCATACAGATAATATGTAGTTAAACTCTGCATATGTAACTGATGCAACCACGGCTCCAGTTACATAAATGCTCTTTAGTTACTAGTGAGAATCGCGTTGTGTTCTTGAACTGTGTAAAATCATTTGAGCCCAAAATTACTTGGGTTTACCAATAATGAACTCTTGCTTGTAGGAAGACACAGATCCTGGGGTTTAACTCCGATTCTGAAGGGAAATTCAGACCAGTGTTCTCATCCATGGAACACCCTCTGTTTTAATGCAAGAAGCAAGCTCTTCTTTCAAGAATCTCCAATACAGCAAGAACCATGAGCATGCCCTGAAAAAAAGCACTGAGTTTCCTAATCATACGGACCATATGCAGTTCAACTCTGCTTATGAAACTGATACAAACCACAGCTCCTTTCACATAAAGGCTCTTTAGTTAATAGAGACAATCGAATTGGGTTTTCAACTGTTTAAAATCTTTTGAGCCGAAAATTCACTTGGTTTACCAGAAATGAGCTCTTGCTTGTTGGAAGACACAGATCCTGTGGTTTAACTCCGTTTCTGAAGGGAACTTCAGACCAGGGTTCTCATCCATGGAACACACTCTGTTTTAATGCAAGAAGCAAGCTCTTCTTTCCAGCGTCTCCAATACATCAATAACCATGAGCATGCCCAGAAAAAAGAACAGGGCTTCCTACTCATAAGGACCATATCAAGTTCAACTCTGCTTATGAAACTGATACAAACCACAGCTCCACTTACATAAATGCTCTTTAGTTAATAGTGATAATTGCGATGGGTTTCTGAACTGTGTAAAATCATTTGATGCCAAAACTCACTGGGTTTACCAGAAATAAACTCTTAATTGTAGGAAGACACAGATCCTGGGGTTTAACTCCGTTTCTGAAGGGAAATTCAGACCAGTGTTCTCATCCATGGAACACGCTCTGTTTTAACGCAAGAAGCAAGCTCTTCTTTCCAGCGTCTCCAATACAGCAAGAACCATGAGCATGCCCAGATTAAAAGAACTGAGCTTCCTATTCATACGGACCATATGAAGTTCAACTCTGCTTTTGAAACTGATACAAACCACAAGTCCTCTCACATAAATGCTCTTTAGTTAATAGTGAGAATCGCGATGGGTTTCTGAACCGAGTAAAATCACTTGAGCCCAAAATTCACTGGGTTTACCAGAAATGAACTCTTGCTTGTCGGAAGACCCAGAACCTGGGGTTTAACTCTGTTTCTGAAGGGAAATTCAGACCAATGTTCTTATCCATGAAACACACTGTGATTTAATGCAAGAAGCAAGCTCTTCAATCTACCGTCTCCAATACAGCAAGTACAATGGGCATGCCCTGAAAAAAAGAACTGTGTTTCCTATTCATACTGACCATATATAATTCAAGTCTGCATATGCAACTGATACAAACCACAGTTCCACTTACATAAATGCTCTTTAGTTAACAGTGAGAATAGCGTTGGGACTTGAACTGTGAAAATCATTTGAGCCCAAAATTCACTGGGTTTAACAGAAATGAACTCTTGCTTGTAGGAATACACAGATCCTGTGGTTTAACTCCATTTCTGTAGGAAATTCAGACCTGGGGCCTCATCCATGGAACACACTCCGTTTTAAGGCAAGAACCAAGCTTTTCTTTCCAACGTCTCAAATACAGCAAGAACAATGAGCATGCCCTCAAAAAAAGAACTGTGTTTCCTTCTCATAGGGACCATATGTAAATCCACTCTGATTATGAAACTGATACAAACCACAGATCCACTTACATAAATGCTCTTTAGTAAATAGTGAGAATCACGTTGGATTCTTGAACTGTATAAAATCATTTGAGAAAAAAAATTCACATGGTTTTCCAGAAATGAACTCTTGCTTTTTGGAAGACACATATCCTGTTTTTTAACTCCGTTTCTGAAGAGAAATTAAGACCAGTGTTCTCATCCATGAAACACACTCTGTTTTAACGCAAGAATCAAGCTCTCTTTCCAGCGTCTCCAATACAGCAATAACCATGAGCATGCCCAGAAAAAAAGAACTTTGTTTCCTACTCTTAGGGACCATACATAGTTCAACTCTGGTTATGAAACTATTACAAACTACAGCTCTTCTTATATAAATGCTCTTTAGTTAATAGTGAGAATCGCGATGGGTTTTTGAACTGTGTAAAATCACTTGAGCCCAAAATTCACTGGGTTTTCCAGAAATGAACTCTTGTTTGTAGGAAGACACAGATCCTGGGGTTTAACTCCGTTTCTGAAGGGAAATTCAGACCAGTGTTCTCATCCATGAAACACACTCTGTTTTAACGCAAGAAGCAAGCTCTACTTTCCCGCGTCTCCAATACAGCAAGTACCATGACCATGCCCTGAAAAAAAGAACTGTGCTTCCTACTCATACGGACCATATGTAGTTCATCTCTGCTTATGAAACTGATAGAAACCACAGCTCCACTTTCATAAAGAGTCTTTAGTTAATAGTGAGAATCATGTTGGGTTCTTGAACTGTGTAAAATCATTTGAGCCCAAAATTCACTGGGTTTACCAGAAATGAACTCTTGCTTATAGGAAGAAACAGATCCTGGTGTTTAACTCCGTTTCTGTGGGAAATTCAGACCAGGGATCCCAGCCATGGAACACACTCTGTTTTAAGGAAAGAACCAAGCTCTTCTTTCCAGCGTCTCCAATACAGCAAGAACCATGAGCATGCCCTAAAAAAAGAACTGTGTTTCCTCCTCATACGGACCATATGTAAACCAACTCAGCTTATGAAACGGATACAAACAAGAGCTCCTCTTACATAAATGCTCTTTAGTAAATAGTGAGAATCTAGTTGGGTTTCAGAACTGTGTAAAATCATTTGAGCCCAAAATTGACTTGGTTTACCAGAAATGAACTCTTGCTTGTATGAAAACACAGATGCTGTGGTTGAACTTCGTCTCTGAATGGAAATTCAGAGCAGTGTTCTCATCATGGAACCCACTCTGTTTTAACGCAAGAAGCAAGCTCTACTTTCCCGCGTCTCCAATACAGCAAGTACCATGACCATGCCCTGAAAAAAAGAACTGTGCTTCCTACTCATACGGACCATATGTAGTTCATCTCTGCTTATGAAACTGATAGAAACCACAGCTCCACTTTCATAAAGAGTCTTTAGTTAATAGTGAGAATCATGTTGGGTTCTTGAACTGTGTAAAATCATTTGAGCCCAAAATTCACTGGGTTTACCAGAAATGAACTCTTGCTTATAGGAAGAAACAGATCCTGGTGTTTAACTCCGTTTCTGTGGGAAATTCAGACCAGGGATCCCAGCCATGGAACACACTCTGTTTTAAGGAAAGAACCAAGCTCTTCTTTCCAGCGTCTCCAATACAGCAAGAACCATGAGCATGCCCTCAAAAAAAGAACTGTGTTTCCTCCTCATACGGACCATATGTAAACCAACTCAGCTTATGAAACTGATACAAACAAGAGCTCCTCTTACATAAATGCTCTTTAGTAAATAGTGAGAATCTATTTTGGGTTTCTGAACTGTGTAAAATCACTTGAGCCCAAAATTCACTGGGTTTTCCAGAAATGAACTCTTGCTTGTAGTTAGACACAATTCCTGGGGTTTAACTCCGTTTCTGAAGGGAAATTCAGACCAGTGTTCTCATCCATGGAACCCGCTCTGTTTTAACGCAAGAAGCAAGCTCTACTTTCCCGCGTCTCCAATACAGCAAGTACCATGAGCATGCCCTGAAAAAAACAACTGTGCTTCTTACTCATACAGACCATACGTAGTTCATCTCTGCTTATGAAACTGATAGAAACCACAGCTCCACTTTCATAAAGGCTCTTTAGTTAATAGTGAGAATAGCATTGGGTTCTTGATCTGCGTAAAATCATTTGAGCCCAAAATTCACTGGGTATAACAGAAATGAACTCTTGCTTGTAGGAATACACAGATCCTATGGTTTAACTCCATTTCTGTAGGAAATTCAGACCTGGGACCTCATCCATGGAACACACTCCGTTTTAAGGCAAGAACCAAGCTCTTCTTTCCAGCGTCTCCAATACAGCAAGAACAATGAGCATGCCCTCAAAAAAAGAACTGTGTTTCCTTCTCTTAGGGACCATATGTAAATCCACTCTGATTATGAAACTGATACAAACCACAGATCCACTTACATAAATGCTCTTTAGTAAATAGTGAGAATCACGTTGGATTCTTGAACTGTATAAAATCATTTGAGAAAAAAAATTCACATGGTTTTCCAGAAATGAACTCTTGCTTTTAGGAAGACACATATCCTGTTTTTTAACTCCGTTTCTGAAGAGAAATTAAGACCAGTGTTCTCATCCATGAAACACACTCTGTTTTAACGCAAGAATCAAGCTCTCTTTCCAGCGTCTCCAATACAGCAATAACCATGAGCATGCCCAGAAAAAAAGAACTTTGTTTCCTACTCTTAGGGACCATACATAGTTCAACTCTGGTTATGAAACTGATACAAACTACAGCTCTTCTTATATAAATGCTCTTTAGTTAATAGTGAGAATCGCGATGGGTTTTTGAACTGTGTAAAATCACTTGAGCCCAAAATTCACTGGGTTTTCCAGAAATGAACTCTTGTTTGTAGGAAGACACAGATCCTGGGGTTTAACTCCGTTTCTGAAGGGAAATTCAGACCAGTGTTCTCATCCATGAAACACACTCTGGTTTTACGCAAGAAGCAAGCTCTTCTTTCCAGCGTCTGCAATACAGCAAGAACCATGAGCATGCCCAGAAAAAAGAACTGTGTTTCCTCCTCATACGGACCATATATAAATCAACTCAGCTTATGAAACTGATACAAACCAGAGCTCATCTTACATAAATGCTCTTTAGTAAATAGTGAGAATCTAGTTGGGTTTCTGAACTGTGTAAAATCATTTGAGCCCAAAATTCGCTTTGTTTACCAGAAATGATCTCTGGCTTGTAGGAAGACACAGAACGTGGGGTTTAACTCCATTTCTGAAGAGAAATTCAGACCAGTGTTCTCCTCCATGTAACTCACTGTGATTTAACGCGAGAAGCAAGCTCTTCTTTCTAGCGTGTCCAATACAGCAAGTACCACGAGCATGCCCTGAAAAAAAGAACTGTGTTTCCTACTCATACTGACCATATGTAATCCAAGTCTGTATATGCAACTGATACAAACCACAGCTCCAATTACATAAATGCTCTTTAGTTAACAATGAGAATAGCGTTGGGTCTTGAACTGTATAAAATCATTTGAGCCCAAAATTGACTTGGTTTACCAGTAATGAACTCTTGCTTTTAGGAAGACACAGATCCTGTGGTTTGTATCCGTTTCTGAAGGGATATTAAGACCAGTGTCCTCATCCAAGAAACACACTCTGTTTTCAGGCAAGAAGCAAGCTCTACTGTCCAGCGTCTCCAATAAAGCAATAACCATGAGCATGCCCAGAAAAAAGAACTGTGTTTCCTACTCATACGGATCATACATAGTTCGACTCTGGTTATGAAACTGATACAAACTACTGCTCTTCTTACATAAATGCTCTTTAGTTAATAGTGAGAATCGCGATGGGTTTTTGAACTGTGTAAAATCACTTGAGCCCAAAATTCACTGGGTTTTCCAGAAATGAACTCTTGCTTGTAGGAAGACAAAGATCCTGGGGTTTAACTCCGTTTCTGAAGGGAAATTCAGACCAGTGTTCTCATCCATGAAACACACTCTGGTTTTACGCAAGAAGCAAGCTCTTCTATCCAGCGTCTCCAATACAGAAAGAACCATGAGCAAGCCCAGAAAAAAAGAACTGTGTTTCCTCCTCATACGGACCATACATAGATCAACTCAGCTTATGAAACTGATACAAACCAGAGCTCATCTTACATAAATGCTCTTTAGTAAATAGTGAGAATCTAGTTGGGTTTCTGAACTGTGTAAAATCATTTGAGCCCAAAATTGACTTGGTTTACCAGAAATGAACTCTTGCTTGTATGAAAACACAGATCCTGTGGTTGAACTTCGTCTCTGAATGGAAATTCAGAGCAGTGTTCTCATCATGGAACCCACTCTGTTTTAACGCAAGAAGCAAGCTCTACTTTCCCGCGTCTCCAATACAGCAAGTACCATGACCATGCCCTGAAAAAAAGAACTGTGCTTCCTACTCATACGGACCATATGTAGTTCATCTCTGCTTATGAAACTGATAGAAACCACAGCTCCACTTTCATAAAGAGTCTTTAGTTAATAGTGAGAATCATGTTGGGTTCTTGAACTGTGTAAAATCATTTGAGCCCAAAATTCACTGGGTTTACCAGAAATGAACTCTTGCTTATAGGAAGAAACAGATCCTGGTGTTTAACTCCGTTTCTGTGGGAAATTCAGACCAGGGATCCCAGCCATGGAACACACTCTGTTTTAAGGAAAGAACCAAGCTCTTCTTTCCAGCGTCTCCAATACAGCAAGAACCATGAGCATGCCCTCAAAAAAAGAACTGTGTTTCCTCCTCATACGGACCATATGTAAACCAACTCAGCTTATGAAACTGATACAAACAAGAGCTCCTCTTACATAAATGCTCTTTAGTAAATAGTGAGAATCTATTTTGGGTTTCTGAACTGTGTAAAATCACTTGAGCCCAAAATTCACTGGGTTTTCCAGAAATGAACTCTTGCTTGTAGTTAGACACAATTCCTGGGGTTTAACTCCGTTTCTGAAGGGAAATTCAGACCAGTGTTCTCATCCATGGAACCCACTCTGTTTTAACGCAAGAAGCAAGCTCTACTTTCCTGCGTCTCCAATACAGCAAGTACCATGAGCATGCCCTGAAAAAAACAACTGTGCTTCTTACTCATACAGACCATACGTAGTTCATCTCTGCTTATGAAACTGATAGAAACCACAGCTCCACTTTCATAAAGGCTCTTTAGTTAATAGTGAGAATCGCATTGGGTTCTTGAACTGTGTAAAATCATTTGAGCCCAAAATTCACTGGGTTTAACAGAAATGAACTCTTGCTTGTAGGAAAACACAGATCCTGTGGTTTAACTCCATTTCTGTAGGAAATTCAGACCTGGGACCTCATCCATGGAACACACTCCGTTTTAAGGCAAGAACCAAGCTCTTCTTTCCAGCGTCTCCAATACAGCAAGAACAATGAGCATGCCCTCAAAAAAAGAACTGTGTTTCCTTCTCAAAGGGACCATATGTAAATCCACTCTGATTATGAAACTGATACAAACCACAGATCCACTTACATAAATGCTCTTTAGTAAATAGTGAGAATCACGTTGGATTCTTGAACTGTATAAAATCATTTGAGAAAAAAAATTCACATGGTTTTCCAGAAATGAACTCTTGCTTTTAGGAAGACACATATCCTGTTTTTTAACTCCGTTTCTGAAGAGAAATTAAGACCAGTGTTCTCATCCATGAAACACACTCTGTTTTCAGGCAAGAATCAAGCTCTCTTTCAGGGGCCCCAATACAGCAATAACCATGAGCATGCCCAGAAAAAAAGAACTTTGTTTCCTACTCATAGGGACCATACATAGTTCAACTCTGGTTATGAAACTGATACAAACTACAGCTCTTCTTATATAAATGCTCTTTAGTTAATAGTGAGAATCGCGATGGGTTTTTAAACTGTGTAAAATCACTTGAGCCCAAAATTCACTGGGTTTTCCAGAAATGAACTCTTGTTTGTAGGAAGACACAGATCCTGGGGTTTAACTCCGTTTCTGATGGGAAATTCAGACCAGTGTTCTCATCCATGAAACACACTCTGGTTTTACGCAAGAAGCAAGCTCTTCTTTCCAGCGTCTCCAATACAGCAAGAACCATGAGCATGCCCAGAAAAAAAGAACTGTGTTTCCTCCTCATACGGACCATATATAAATCAACTCAGCTTATGAAACTGATACAAACCAGAGCTCATCTTACATAAATGCTCTTTAGTAAATAGTGAGAATCTAGTTGGGTTTCTGAACTGTGTAAAATCATTTGAGCCCAAAATTCGCTTTGTTTACCAGAAATGATCTCTGGCTTGTAGGAAGACACAGAACGTGGGGTTTAACTCCATTTCTGAAGAGAAATTCAGACCAGTGTTCTCCTCCATGTAACTCACTGTGATTTAACGCGAGAAGCAAGCTCTTCTTTCTAGCGTGTCCAATACAGCAAGTACCACGAGCATGCCCTGAAAAAAAGAACTGTGTTTCCTACTCATACTGACCATATGTAATCCAAGTCTGTATATGCAACTGATACAAACCACAGCTCCAATTACATAAATGCTCTTTAGTTAACAATGAGAATAGCGTTGGGTCTTGAACTGTATAAAATCATTTGAGCCCAAAATTGACTTGGTTTACCAGTAATGAACTCTTGCTTTTAGGAAGACACAGATCCTGTGGTTTGTATCCGTTTCTGAAGGGATATTAAGACCAGTGTCCTCATCCAAGAAACACACTCTGTTTTCAGGCAAGAAGCAAGCTCTACTGTCCAGCGTCTCCAATAAAGCAATAACCATGAGCATGCCCAGAAAAAAGAACTGTGTTTCCTACTCATACGGATCATACATAGTTCGACTCTGGTTATGAAACTGATACAAACTACTGCTCTTCTTACATAAATGCTCTTTAGTTAATAGTGAGAATCGCGATGGGTTTTTGAACTGTGTAAAATCACTTGAGCCCAAAAGTCACTGGGTTTTCCAGAAATGAACTCTTGCTTGTAGGAAGACAAAGATCCTGGGGTTTAACTCCGTTTCTGAAGGGAAATTCAGACCAGTGTTCTCATCCATGAAACACACTCTGGTTTTACGCAAGAAGCAAGCTCTTCTATCCAGCGTCTCCAATACAGAAAGAACCATGAGCAAGCCCAGAAAAAAAGAACTGTGTTTCCTCCTCATACGGACCATACATAGATCAACTCAGCTTATGAAACTGATACAAACCAGAGCTCATCTTACATAAATGCTCTTTAGTAAATAGTGAGAATCTAGTTGGGTTTCAGAACTGTGTAAAATCATTTGAGCCCAAAATTGACTTGGTTTACCAGAAATGAACTCTTGCTTGTATGAAAACACAGATCCTGTGGTTGAACTTCGTCTCTGAATGGAAATTCAGAGCAGTGTTCTCATCATGGAACCCACTCTGTTTTAACGCACGAAGCAAGCTCTACTTTCCCGCGTCTCCAATACAGCAAGTACCATGACCATGCCCTGAAAAAAAGAACTGTGCTTCCTACTCATACGGACCATATGTAGTTCATCTCTGCTTATGAAACTGATAGAAACCACAGCTCCACTTTCATAAAGAGTCTTTAGTTAATAGTGAGAATCATGTTGGGTTCTTGAACTGTGTAAAATCATTTGAGCCCAAAATTCACTGGGTTTACCAGAAATGAACTCTTGCTTATAGGAAGAAACAGATCCTGGTGTTTAACTCCGTTTCTGTGGGAAATTCAGACCAGGGATCCCAGCCACGGAACACACTCTGTTTTAAGGAAAGAACCAAGCTCTTCTTTCCAGCGTCTCCAATACAGCAAGAACCATGAGCATGCCCTCAAAAAAAGAACTGTGTTTCCTCCTCATACGGACCATATGTAAACCAACTCAGCTTATGAAACTGATACAAACAAGAGCTCCTCTTACATAAATGCTCTTTAGTAAATAGTGAGAATCTATTTTGGGTTTCTGAACTGTGTAAAATCACTTGAGCCCAAAATTCACTGGGTTTTCCAGAAATGAACTCTTGCTTGTAGTTAGACACAATTCCTGGGGTTTAACTCCGTTTCTGAAGGGAAATTCAGACCAGTGTTCTCATCCATGGAACCCACTCTGTTTTAACGCAAGAAGCAAGCTCTACTTTCCTGCGTCTCCAATACAGCAAGTACCATGAGCATGCCCTGAAAAAAACAACTGTGCTTCTTACTCATACAGACCATACGTAGTTCATCTCTGCTTATGAAACTGATAGAAACCACAGCTCCACTTTCATAAAGGCTCTTTAGTTAATAGTGAGAATCGCATTGGGTTCTTGAACTGTGTAAAATCATTTGAGCCCAAAATTCACTGGGTTTAACAGAAATGAACTCTTGCTTGTAGGAAAACACAGATCCTGTGGTTTAACTCCATTTCTGTAGGAAATTCAGACCTGGGACCTCATCCATGGAACACACTCCGTTTTAAGGCAAGAACCAAGCTCTTCTTTCCAGCGTCTCCAATAAAGCAAGAACAATGAGCATGCCCTCAAAAAAAGAACTGTGTTTCCTTCTCATAGGGACCATATGTAAATCCACTCTGATTATGAAACTGATACAAACCACAGATCCACTTACATAAATGCTCTTTAGTAAATAGTGAGAATCACGTTGGATTCTTGAACTGTATAAAATCATTTGAGAAAAAAAATTCACATGGTTTTCCAGAAATGAACTCTTGCTTTTAGGAAGACACATATCCTGTTTTTTAACTCCGTTTCTGAAGAGAAATTAAGACCAGTGTTCTCATCCATGAAACACACTCTGTTTTCAGGCAAGAATCAAGCTCTCTTTCAGGGGCCCCAATACAGCAATAACCATGAGCATGCCCAGAAAAAAAGAACTTTGTTTCCTACTCATAGGGACCATACATAGTTCAACTCTGGTTATGAAACTGATACAAACTACAGCTCTTCTTATATAAATGCTCTTTAGTTAATAGTGAGAATCGCGATGGGTTTTTAAACTGTGTAAAATCACTTGAGCCCAAAATTCACTGGGTTTTCCAGAAATGAACTCTTGTTTGTAGGAAGACACAGATCCTGGGGTTTAACTCCGTTTCTGATGGGAAATTCAGACCAGTGTTCTCATCCATGAAACACACTCTGGTTTTACGCAAGAAGCAAGCTCTTCTTTCCAGCGTCTCCAATACAGCAAGAACCATGAGCATGCCCAGAAAAAAAGAACTGTGTTTCCTCCTCATACGGACCATATATAAATCAACTCAGCTTATGAAACTGATACAAACCAGAGCTCATCTTACATAAATGCTCTTTAGTAAATAGTGAGAATCTAGTTGGGTTTCTGAACTGTGTAAAATCATTTGAGCCCAAAATTCGCTTTGTTTACCAGAAATGATCTCTGGCTTGTAGGAAGACACAGAACGTGGGGTTTAACTCCATTTCTGAAGAGAAATTCAGACCAGTGTTCTCCTCCATGTAACTCACTGTGATTTAACGCGAGAAGCAAGCTCTTCTTTCTAGCGTGTCCAATACAGCAAGTACCACGAGCATGCCCTGAAAAAAAGAACTGTGTTTCCTACTCATACTGACCATATGTAATCCAAGTCTGTATATGCAACTGATACAAACCACAGCTCCAATTACATAAATGCTCTTTAGTTAACAATGAGAATAGCGTTGGGTCTTGAACTGTATAAAATCATTTGAGCCCAAAATTGACTTGGTTTACCAGTAATGAACTCTTGCTTTTAGGAAGACACAGATCCTGTGGTTTGTATCCGTTTCTGAAGGGATATTAAGACCAGTGTCCTCATCCAAGAAACACACTCTGTTTTCAGGCAAGAAGCAAGCTCTACTGTCCAGCGTCTCCAATAAAGCAATAACCATGAGCATGCCCAGAAAAAAGAACTGTGTTTCCTACTCATACGGATCATACATAGTTCGACTCTGGTTATGAAACTGATACAAACTACTGCTCTTCTTACATAAATGCTCTTTAGTTAATAGTGAGAATCGCGATGGGTTTTTGAACTGTGTAAAATCACTTGAGCCCAAAAGTCACTGGGTTTTCCAGAAATGAACTCTTGCTTGTAGGAAGACAAAGATCCTGGGGTTTAACTCCGTTTCTGAAGGGAAATTCAGACCAGTGTTCTCATCCATGAAACACACTCTGGTTTTACGCAAGAAGCAAGCTCTTCTATCCAGCGTCTCCAATACAGAAAGAACCATGAGCAAGCCCAGAAAAAAAGAACTGTGTTTCCTCCTCATACGGACCATACATAGATCAACTCAGCTTATGAAACTGATACAAACCAGAGCTCATCTTACATAAATGCTCTTTAGTAAATAGTGAGAATCTAGTTGGGTTTCAGAACTGTGTAAAATCATTTGAGCCCAAAATTGACTTGGTTTACCAGAAATGAACTCTTGCTTGTATGAAAACACAGATCCTGTGGTTGAACTTCGTCTCTGAATGGAAATTCAGAGCAGTGTTCTCATCATGGAACCCACTCTGTTTTAACGCACGAAGCAAGCTCTACTTTCCCGCGTCTCCAATACAGCAAGTACCATGACCATGCCCTGAAAAAAAGAACTGTGCTTCCTACTCATACGGACCATATGTAGTTCATCTCTGCTTATGAAACTGATAGAAACCACAGCTCCACTTTCATAAAGAGTCTTTAGTTAATAGTGAGAATCATGTTGGGTTCTTGAACTGTGTAAAATCATTTGAGCCCAAAATTCACTGGGTTTACCAGAAATGAACTCTTGCTTATAGGAAGAAACAGATCCTGGTGTTTAACTCCGTTTCTGTGGGAAATTCAGACCAGGGATCCCAGCCACGGAACACACTCTGTTTTAAGGAAAGAACCAAGCTCTTCTTTCCAGCGTCTCCAATACAGCAAGAACCATGAGCATGCCCTCAAAAAAAGAACTGTGTTTCCTCCTCATACGGACCATATGTAAACCAACTCAGCTTATGAAACTGATACAAACAAGAGCTCCTCTTACATAAATGCTCTTTAGTAAATAGTGAGAATCTATTTTGGGTTTCTGAACTGTGTAAAATCACTTGAGCCCAAAATTCACTGGGTTTTCCAGAAATGAACTCTTGCTTGTAGTTAGACACAATTCCTGGGGTTTAACTCCGTTTCTGAAGGGAAATTCAGACCAGTGTTCTCATCCATGGAACCCACTCTGTTTTAACGCAAGAAGCAAGCTCTACTTTCCTGCGTCTCCAATACAGCAAGTACCATGAGCATGCCCTGAAAAAAACAACTGTGCTTCTTACTCATACAGACCATACGTAGTTCATCTCTGCTTATGAAACTGATAGAAACCACAGCTCCACTTTCATAAAGGCTCTTTAGTTAATAGTGAGAATCGCATTGGGTTCTTGAACTGTGTAAAATCATTTGAGCCCAAAATTCACTGGGTTTAACAGAAATGAACTCTTGCTTGTAGGAAAACACAGATCCTGTGGTTTAACTCCATTTCTGTAGGAAATTCAGACCTGGGACCTCATCCATGGAACACACTCCGTTTTAAGGCAAGAACCAAGCTCTTCTTTCCAGCGTCTCCAATAAAGCAAGAACAATGAGCATGCCCTCAAAAAAAGAACTGTGTTTCCTTCTCATAGGGACCATATGTAAATCCACTCTGATTATGAAACTGATACAAACCACAGATCCACTTACATAAATGCTCTTTAGTAAATAGTGAGAATCACGTTGGATTCTTGAACTGTATAAAATCATTTGAGAAAAAAAATTCACATGGTTTTCCAGAAATGAACTCTTGCTTTTAGGAAGACACATATCCTGTTTTTTAACTCCGTTTCTGAAGAGAAATTAAGACCAGTGTTCTCATCCATGAAACACACTCTGTTTTCAGGCAAGAATCAAGCTCTCTTTCAGGGGCCCCAATACAGCAATAACCATGAGCATGCCCAGAAAAAAAGAACTTTGTTTCCTACTCATAGGGACCATACATAGTTCAACTCTGGTTATGAAACTGATACAAACTACAGCTCTTCTTATATAAATGCTCTTTAGTTAATAGTGAGAATCGCGATGGGTTTTTAAACTGTGTAAAATCACTTGAGCCCAAAATTCACTGGGTTTTCCAGAAATGAACTCTTGTTTGTAGGAAGACACAGATCCTGGGGTTTAACTCCGTTTCTGATGGGAAATTCAGACCAGTGTTCTCATCCATGAAACACACTCTGGTTTTACGCAAGAAGCAAGCTCTTCTTTCCAGCGTCTCCAATACAGCAAGAACCATGAGCATGCCCAGAAAAAAAGAACTGTGTTTCCTCCTCATACGGACCATATATAAATCAACTCAGCTTATGAAACTGATACAAACCAGAGCTCATCTTACATAAATGCTCTTTAGTAAATAGTGAGAATCTAGTTGGGTTTCTGAACTGTGTAAAATCATTTGAGCCCAAAATTCGCTTTGTTTACCAGAAATGATCTCTGGCTTGTAGGAAGACACAGAACGTGGGGTTTAACTCCATTTCTGAAGAGAAATTCAGACCAGTGTTCTCCTCCATGTAACTCACTGTGATTTAACGCGAGAAGCAAGCTCTTCTTTCTAGCGTGTCCAATACAGCAAGTACCACGAGCATGCCCTGAAAAAAAGAACTGTGTTTCCTACTCATACTGACCATATGTAATCCAAGTCTGTATATGCAACTGATACAAACCACAGCTCCAATTACATAAATGCTCTTTAGTTAACAATGAGAATAGCGTTGGGTCTTGAACTGTATAAAATCATTTGAGCCCAAAATTGACTTGGTTTACCAGTAATGAACTCTTGCTTTTAGGAAGACACAGATCCTGTGGTTTGTATCCGTTTCTGAAGGGATATTAAGACCAGTGTCCTCATCCAAGAAACACACTCTGTTTTCAGGCAAGAAGCAAGCTCTACTGTCCAGCGTCTCCAATAAAGCAATAACCATGAGCATGCCCAGAAAAAAGAACTGTGTTTCCTACTCATACGGATCATACATAGTTCGACTCTGGTTATGAAACTGATACAAACTACTGCTCTTCTTACATAAATGCTCTTTAGTTAATAGTAAGAATCGCGATGGGTTTTTGAACTGTGTAAAATCACTTGAGCCCAAAATTCACTGGGTTTTCCAGAAATGAATTCTTGCTTGTAGGAAGACAAAGATCCTGGGGTTTAACTCCGTTTCTGAAGGGAAATTCAGACCAGTGTTCTCATCCATGAAACACACTCTGGTTTTACGCAAGAAGCAAGCTCTTCTATCCAGCGTCTCCAATACAGAAAGAACCATGAGCAAGCCCAGAAAAAAAGAACTGTGTTTCCTCCTCATACGGACCATACATAGATCAACTCAGCTTATGAAACTGATACAAACCAGAGCTCATCTTACATAAATGCTCTGTAGTAAATAGTGAGAATCTAGTTGGGTTTCTGAACTGTGTAAAATCATTTGAGCCCAAAATTGACTTGGTTTACCAGAAATGAACTCTTGCTTGTATGAAAACACAGATCCTGTGGTTGAACTTCGTCTCTGAATGGAAATTCAGAGCAGTGTTCTCATCATGGAACCCACTCTGTTTTAACGCAAGAAGCAAGCTCTACTTTCCCGCGTCTCCAATACAGCAAGTACCATGACCATGCCCTGAAAAAAAGAACTGTGCTTCCTACTCATACGGACCATATGTAGTTCATCTCTGCTTATGAAACTGATAGAAACCACAGCTCCACTTTCATAAAGAGTCTTTAGTTAATAGTGAGAATCATGTTGGGTTCTTGAACTGTGTAAAATCATTTGAGCCCAAAATTCACTGGGTTTACCAGAAATGAACTCTTGCTTATAGGAAGAAACAGATCCTGGTGTTTAACTCCGTTTCTGTGGGAAATTCAGACCAGGGATCCCAGCCATGGAACACACTCTGTTTTAAGGAAAGAACCAAGCTCTTCTTTCCAGCGTCTCCAATACAGCAAGAACCATGAGCATGCCCTCAAAAAAAGAACTGTGTTTCCTCCTCATACGGACCATATGTAAACCAACTCAGCTTATGAAACTGATACAAACAAGAGCTCCTCTTACATAAATGCTCTTTAGTAAATAGTGAGAATCTATTTTGGGTTTCTGAACTGTGTAAAATCACTTGAGCCCAAAATTCACTGGGTTTTCCAGAAATGAACTCTTGCTTGTAGTTAGACACAATTCCTGGGGTTTAACTCCGTTTCTGAAGGGAAATTCAGACCAGTGTTCTCATCCATGGAACCCGCTCTGTTTTAACGCAAGAAGCAAGCTCTACTTTCCCGCGTCTCCAATACAGCAAGTACCATGAGCATGCCCTGAAAAAAACAACTGTGCTTCTTACTCATACAGACCATACGTAGTTCATCTCTGCTTATGAAACTGATAGAAACCACAGCTCCACTTTCATAAAGGCTCTTTAGTTAATAGTGAGAATAGCATTGGGTTCTTGAACTGCGTAAAATCATTTGAGCCCAAAATTCACTGGGTTTAACAGAAATGAACTCTTGCTTGTAGGAATACACAGATCCTGTGGTTTAACTCCATTTCTGTAGGAAATTCAGACCTGGGACCTCATCCATGGAACACACTCCGTTTTAAGGCAAGAACCAAGCTCTTCTTTCCAGCGTCTCCAATACAGCAAGAACAATGAGCATGCCCTCAAAAAAAGAACTGTGTTTCCTTCTCTTAGGGACCATATGTAAATCCACTCTGATTATGAAACTGATACAAACCACAGATCCACTTACATAAATGCTCTTTAGTAAATAGTGAGAATCACGTTGGATTCTTGAACTGTATAAAATCATTTGAGAAAGAAAATTCACATGGTTTTCCAGAAATGAACTCTTGCTTTTAGGAAGACACATATCCTGTTTTTTAACTCCGTTTCTGAAGAGAAATTAAGACCAGTGTACTCATCCATGAAATACACTCTGTTTTAACGCAAGAATCAAGCTCTCTTTCCAGCGTCTCCAATACAGCAATAACCATGAGCATGCCCAGAAAAAAAGAACTTTGTTTCCTACTCATACGGACCATACATAGTTCAACTCTGGTTATGAAACTGATACAAACTACAGCTCTTCTTATATAAATGCTCTTTAGTTAATAGTGAGAATCGCGATGGGTTTTTGAACTGTGTAAAATCACTTGAGCCCAAAATTCACTGGGTTTTCCAGAAATGAACTCTTGTTTGTAGGAAGACACAGATCCTGGGGTTTAACTCCGTTTCTGAAGGGAAATTCAGACCAGTGTTCTCATCCATGAAACACACTCTGGTTTTTACGCAAGAAGCAAGCTCTTCTTTCCAGCGTCTGCAATACAGCAAGAACCATGAGCATGCCCAGAAAAAAGAACTGTGTTTCCTCCTCATACGGACCATATATAAATCAACTCAGCTTATGAAACTGATACAAACCAGAGCTCATCTTACATAAATGCTCTTTAGTAAATAGTGAGAATCTAGTTGGGTTTCTGAACTGTGTAAAATCATTTGAGCCCAAAATTCGCTTTGTTTACCAGAAATGATCTCTGGCTTGTAGGAAGACACAGAACGTGGGGTTTAACTCCATTTCTGAAGAGAAATTCAGACCAGTGTTCTCCTCCATGTAACTCACTGTGATTTAACGCGAGAAGCAAGCTCTTCTTTCTAGCGTGTCCAATACAGCAAGTACCACGAGCATGCCCTGAAAAAAAGAACTGTGTTTCCTACTCATACTGACCATATGTAATCCAAGTCTGTATATGCAACTGATACAAACCACAGCTCCAATTACATAAATGCTCTTTAGTTAACAATGAGAATAGCGTTGGGTCTTGAACTGTATAAAATCATTTGAGCCCAAAATTGACTTGGTTTACCAGTAATGAACTCTTGCTTTTAGGAAGACACAGATCCTGTGGTTTGTATCCGTTTCTGAAGGGATATTAAGACCAGTGTCCTCATCCAAGAAACACACTCTGTTTTCAGGCAAGAAGCAAGCTCTACTGTCCAGCGTCTCCAATAAAGCAATAACCATGAGCATGCCCAGAAAAAAGAACTGTGTTTCCTACTCATACGGATCATACATAGTTCAACTCTGGTTATGAAACTGATACAAACTACTGCTCTTCTTACATAAATGCTCTTTAGTTAATAGTGAGAATCGCGATGGGTTTTTGAACTGTGTAAAATCACTTGAGCCCAAAATTCACTGGGTTTTCCAGAAATGAACTCTTGCTTGTAGGAAGACAAAGATCCTGGGGTTTAACTCCGTTTCTGAAGGGAAATTCAGACCAGTGTTCTCATCCATGAAACACACTCTGGTTTTACGCAAGAAGCAAGCTCTTCTATCCAGCGTCTCCAATACAGAAAGAACCATGAGCAAGCCCAGAAAAAAAGAACTGTGTTTCCTCCTCATACGGACCATACATAGATCAACTCAGCTTATGAAACTGATACAAACAAGAGCTCCTCTTACATAAATGCTCTTTAGTAAATAGTGAGAATCTATTTTGGGTTTCTGAACTGTGTAAAATCACTTGAGCCCAAAATTCACTGGGTTTTCCAGAAATGAACTCTTGCTTGTAGTTAGACACAATTCCTGGGGTTTAACTCCGTTTCTGAAGGGAAATTCAGACCAGTGTTCTCATCCATGGAACTCGCTCTGTTTTAACGCAAGAAGCAAGCTCTACTTTCCCGCGTCTCCAATACAGCAAGTACCATGAGCATGCCCTGAAAAAAACAACTGTGCTTCTTACTCATACAGACCATACGTAGTTCATCTCTGCTTATGAAACAGATAGAAACCACAGCTCCACTTTCATAAAGGCTCTTTAGTTAATAGTGAGAATAGCATTGGGTTCTTGAACTGCGTAAAATCATTTGAGCCCAAAATTCACTGGGTTTAACAGAAATGAACTCTTGCTTGTAGGAATACACAGATCCTGTGGTTTAACTCCATTTCTGTAGGAAATTCAGACCTGGGACCTCATCCATGGAACACACTCCGTTTTAAGGCAAGAACCAAGCTCTTCTTTCCAGCGTCTCCAATACAGCAAGAACAATGAGCATGCCCTCAAAAAAAGAACTGTGTTTCCTTCTCTTAGGGACCATATGTAAATCCACTCTGATTATGAAACTGATACAAACCACAGATCCACTTACATAAATGCTCTTTAGTAAATAGTGAGAATCACGTTGGATTCTTGAACTGTATAAAATCATTTGAGAAAGAAAATTCACATGGTTTTCCAGAAATGAACTCTTGCTTTTAGGAAGACACATATCCTGTTTTTTAACTCCGTTTCTGAAGAGAAATTAAGACCAGTGTACTCATCCATGAAATACACTCTGTTTTAACGCAAGAATCAAGCTCTCTTTCCAGCGTCTCCAATACAGCAATAACCATGAGCATGCCCAGAAAAAAAGAACTTTGTTTCCTACTCATACGGACCATACATAGTTCAACTCTGGTTATGAAACTGATACAAACTACAGCTCTTCTTATATAAATGCTCTTTAGTTAATAGTGAGAATCGCGATGGGTTTTTGAACTGTGTAAAATCACTTGAGCCCAAAATTCACTGGGTTTTCCAGAAATGAACTCTTGTTTGTAGGAAGACACAGATCCTGGGGTTTAACTCCGTTTCTGAAGGGAAATTCAGACCAGTGTTCTCATCCATGAAACACACTCTGGTTTTTACGCAAGAAGCAAGCTCTTCTTTCCAGCGTCTGCAATACAGCAAGAACCATGAGCATGCCCAGAAAAAAGAACTGTGTTTCCTCCTCATACGGACCATATATAAATCAACTCAGCTTATGAAACTGATACAAACCAGAGCTCATCTTACATAAATGCTCTTTAGTAAATAGTGAGAATCTAGTTGGGTTTCTGAACTGTGTAAAATCATTTGAGCCCAAAATTCGCTTTGTTTACCAGAAATGATCTCTGGCTTGTAGGAAGACACAGAACGTGGGGTTTAACTCCATTTCTGAAGAGAAATTCAGACCAGTGTTCTCCTCCATGTAACTCACTGTGATTTAACGCGAGAAGCAAGCTCTTCTTTCTAGCGTGTCCAATACAGCAAGTACCACGAGCATGCCCTGAAAAAAAGAACTGTGTTTCCTACTCATACTGACCATATGTAATCCAAGTCTGTATATGCAACTGATACAAACCACAGCTCCAATTACATAAATGCTCTTTAGTTAACAATGAGAATAGCGTTGGGTCTTGAACTGTATAAAATCATTTGAGCCCAAAATTGACTTGGTTTACCAGTAATGAACTCTTGCTTTTAGGAAGACACAGATCCTGTGGTTTGTATCCGTTTCTGAAGGGATATTAAGACCAGTGTCCTCATCCAAGAAACACACTCTGTTTTCAGGCAAGAAGCAAGCTCTACTGTCCAGCGTCTCCAATAAAGCAATAACCATGAGCATGCCCAGAAAAAAGAACTGTGTTTCCTACTCATACGGATCATACATAGTTCAACTCTGGTTATGAAACTGATACAAACTACTGCTCTTCTTACATAAATGCTCTTTAGTTAATAGTGAGAATCGCGATGGGTTTTTGAACTGTGTAAAATCACTTGAGCCCAAAATTCACTGGGTTTTCCAGAAATGAACTCTTGCTTGTAGGAAGACAAAGATCCTGGGGTTTAACTCCGTTTCTGAAGGGAAATTCAGACCAGTGTTCTCATCCATGAAACACACTCTGGTTTTACGCAAGAAGCAAGCTCTTCTATCCAGCGTCTCCAATACAGAAAGAACCATGAGCAAGCCCAGAAAAAAAGAACTGTGTTTCCTCCTCATACGGACCATACATAGATCAACTCAGCTTATGAAACTGATACAAACAAGAGCTCCTCTTACATAAATGCTCTTTAGTAAATAGTGAGAATCTATTTTGGGTTTCTGAACTGTGTAAAATCACTTGAGCCCAAAATTCACTGGGTTTTCCAGAAATGAACTCTTGCTTGTAGTTAGACACAATTCCTGGGGTTTAACTCCGTTTCTGAAGGGAAATTCAGACCAGTGTTCTCATCCATGGAACTCGCTCTGTTTTAACGCAAGAAGCAAGCTCTACTTTCCCGCGTCTCCAATACAGCAAGTACCATGAGCATGCCCTGAAAAAAACAACTGTGCTTCTTACTCATACAGACCATACGTAGTTCATCTCTGCTTATGAAACTGATAGAAACCACAGCTCCACTTTCATAAAGGCTCTTTAGTTAATAGTGAGAATCGCATTGGGTTCTTGAACTGTGTAAAATCATTTGAGCCCAAAATTCACTGGGTTTAACAGAAATGAACTCTTGCTTGTAGGAATACACAGATCCTGTGGTTTAACTCCATTTCTGTAGGAAATTCAGACCTGGGACCTCATCCATGGAACACACTCCGTTTTAAGGCAAGAACCAAGCTCTTCTTTCCAGCGTCTCCAATACAGCAAGAACCATGAGCATGCCCTCAAAAAAAGAACTGTGTTTCCTTCTCATAGGGACCATATGTAAATCCACTCTGATTATGAAACTGATACAAACCACAGATCCACTTACATAAATGCTCTTTAGTAAATAGTGAGAATCACGTTGGATTCTTGAACTGTATAAAATCATTTGAGAAAAAAAATTCACATGGTTTTCCAGAAATGAACTCTTGCTTTTAGGAAGACACATATCCTGTTTTTTAACTCCGTTTCTGAAGAGAAATTAAGACCAGTGTTCTCATCCATGAAACACACTCTGTTTTAACGCAAGAATCAAGCTCTCTTTCCAGCGTCTCCAATACAGCAATAACCATGAGCATGCCCAGAAAAAAAGAACTTTGTTTCCTACTCATAGGGACCATACATAGTTCAACTCTGGTTATGAAACTGATACAAACTACAGCTCTTCTTATATAAATGCTCTTTAGTTAATAGTGAGAATCGCGATGGGTTTTTGAACTGTGTAAAATCACTTGAGCCCAAAATTCACTGGGTTTTCCAGAAATGAACTCTTGTTTGTAGGAAGACACAGATCCTGGGGTTTAACTCCGTTTCTGAAGGGAAATTCAGACCAGTGTTCTCATCCATGAAACACACTCTGGTTTTACGCAAGAAGCAAGCTCTTCTTTCCAGCGTCTCCAATACAGCAAGAACCATGAGCATGCCCAGAAAAAAAGAACTGTGTTTCCTCCTCATACTGACTATATGTAATTCAAGTCTGCATATTCAACTAATACAAACCACAGCTCAACTTACATAAATGCTCTTTAGTTAACAATGAGAATAGCGTTGGGTCTTGAACTGTGTAAAATCACTTGAGATCAAAATTCACAGGGTTTTTGAGAAATGAACTCTTGCTTGTAGGAAGACACACATCACGGCGTTTAACTCCGTTTCTAAAGGGATATTCAGACCATGTCCTCATCCATGAAACACACTCTGCTTTTACGCAAGAAGGATGCTCTTCTTTCCAGCATCTCCAATACAGAAAAAACCATGAGAATGACCAGAAAAAAAGAACTGTGTTTCCTATTCATACATATCATATGCAGTTTAACTGTACTTATGAGACTGATACAAACCACAGCTCCACTTACATAAATGCTCTTTAGTTAATAGTGGGATTCGAGATGGGTTCTTGAACTATGTAAAATCATTTGAGCCCAAAATTCACTTGGTTTACCAGAAATGAACTCTTGCTTGTAGGAAGACACAGATCCTGTGGTTTAACTCCGTTTCTGAGGGGAAATTCAGAACAGGGTTCTCATCCATGGAACACACTCTGATTTAACGCAAGAAGCAATCTCTTCTTTCAATCGTCTCCAATACAGCAAGTACCACTAGCATGCCTGAAAAAAAGAACTATTTTTCCTAGTCATACGGAACATATGAAGTTCAAGTCTGCATACGCAACTGATACAAACCACAGCTCCACTTAAATAAATGCTCTTTACTTATTAGTGACAATTGCCTTGGGTTCTTTAACTGTGTAAAATCATTTGATCCCAAAATTGACTTGGTTTACCAGAAATGAACTCTTGTTTGTGGGAAGGCACAGATCCTGTGGTTTATCTCCTTTTCTGAAGGGAAATTCAGACCAGTGTTCTCATCCATGGCACCCACTCTGTTTTAACACAAGAAGCAAGCTCTACTTTCCAGCATCTCCAATACAGCAAGAACGATGAACATGACCAGAAAAAAAGAACTGTGTGTCCTACTCATACGGACCATACGTAGTTCAACTCTGCTTATGAAACTGATACAAACCACAGCGCCTCTTACATAAAGGCTTTTCAGTTAATAGTGAGAATCGCGATGGGTTCTTGAACAGTGTAAAATCATTTGAGCCCAAATTTCATATGGTTTACCAGAAATGAACTCTTTTTTGTACGAAGACACAGATCCTGTTGTTTAACTCCGTTACTGAAGGTAAATTTAGACCAGGGTTCTCATCCATTGAACACTCTCTGTTTTAACGCAAGAAGCAAGCTCTTCTTTCCAGCGTCTCCAATAGAGCAAGAACCATGAGCATGCCCTCAAAAAAAGAACTATGTGTCCTCCTCATACGGACCATATATAAATCAACTCTGCTTATGAAACTGATACAAACCAGAGCTCATCTTACATAAATGCTTTTTAGTAAATAATGAGAATCTCGTTTGGGTTTCTGAACTGTGTAAAATCATTTGAGTCCAAAATTCACTTGGTTTACCAGAAATGAACCCTGGCTTGTAGGAAGACACGAAAACTGTGGAATAACTTCTTGTCTGAAGGCAAATTCAGACCGGTGTTCTCATCCATGGAACCCACTCTGTTTTAATGCAAGAAGCAAGCTCCTCTTTCCAGTGTCTCAAATACAGCAATAACCATGAGCATGAACAGAAAAAAAGAACTTTGTTTCCTACTCATACAGACCATACATAGTTCAACTCTGGTTATGAACCTGATACAATCCACAGCTCCACTTACATAAATGTTCTTTAGTTAATAGTGAGAATCGCGATGGGTTTTTGAACTGTGTAAAATCACTTGAGCCCAAAATTCACTGGGTTATCCAGAAATGAACTCTTGTTTGTAGGAAGACACAGATCCTGGGGTTTAACTCCGTTTCTGAAGGGAAATTCAGACCAGTGTTCTCATCCATGAAACACACTTTGTTTTACCCAAGAAGCAAGCTCTTCTTTCCAGCGTCTCCAATACAGCAAGAACCATGAGCATGCCCAGAAAAAAAGAACTGTGTTTCTTCCTCATACGGACCATATATAAATCAAGTCAGCTTATGAAACTGATACAAACCAGAGCCCATCTTAAATAAATGCTCTTTAGTATATAGTTAGAATCTAGTTGGCTTTCTTAACTGTGTAAAATCATTTGAGCACAAAATTCTCTTTGTTTATCAGAAAGGATCTCTGGCTTGTAGGAAGACCCAGAACCTGGGGTTCAACTTTGTTTCTGAAGGGAAATTTAGACCAGTGTTCTCATCCATGAAACACACTCTGTTTTAACGCAAGAAGCAAGCTCTTCTTTCTAGCGTCTCCAATACAGCAAGTACCACGAGCATGCCCTGAAAAAAAGAACTGTGTTTCCTACTCATACTGACCATATGTAATACAAGTCTGCCTATGCAACTGATACAAAGCACAGCTCCACTTACATAAATGCTCTTAACTTAACAGTGAGAACAGCGTTGTGCCTTGAACTGTATAAAATCATTTGAGCCCAAAATTGACTTGGTTTACTGGAAATGAACTCTTGCTTGTATTAAGACACAGATACTGTGGATTAACTCCGTGTCTGAAAGGAATTTCAGACCAGTGTTCTCATCCATGGAACTCACTCTGTTTTAACGCAAGAAGCAAGCTCTACTTTCCCGTGTCTCCAATACTGCAAGTACCAGGAGCATCCACCGAAAAAAGAACTGTGTTTCCTTCTCATAGGGACCATATGTAAATCCACTCTGCTTATGAAACTGATACAAACCACAGCTCCACTTACGTAAATGCGGTTTAGTAAATAGTGAGAATCGTGTTGGGTTCTTGAACTGTGTAAAATCATTTGAGCCCAAAATTCACTTGGTTTACCAGAAATGAACTCTTGCTTTTGGGAAGACATGGATCCTGTTGTTTGTCTCCGTGTCTGAAGGGATATTAAGACCAGTGTTCTCATCCATGAAACACACTCTGTTTTCAGGCAAGAAGCAAGCTCTTCTTTCCAGTGTCTCCAATACAGCAATAACCACGAGAATGCCCAGAAAAAAAGAACTGTGTTTCTTACTCATACGGATCATACATATTTCAACTCTCGTTATGAAACTGATACAAACCACAGCTCCTCTTACATAAATGCTCTTTAGTTAATAGTGAGAATCGCCATGGGTTTTTGAACTGTTTAAAATCACTTGAGCCCAAAATTCACTGGGTTTTCCAGAAATGAACTCTTGGTTGTTTGAAGACACAGATCCTGTGGTTTAACTCCGTGTCTGAAGGGAAATTCAGACCAGTGTTCTCATCCATGAAACACACTCTGTTTTAACGCAAGAAGCAAGCTCTTCTTTCCAGCGTCTCCAATACAGCAAGAACCATGAGCATACCCTCAAAAAAAGAACTGTGTTTCCTCCTCTTACGGACCATACATAAATCAACTATGCTTATGAAACTGATACAAACCAGAGCTCCTCTTACATAAATGCTCTTTAGTAAATAATGAGAATCTATTTTGGGTTTCTGAACTGTGTAAAATCATTTGAGCCCAAAATTCTCTTTGTTTACCAGAAATGAACTCTTGCTTGTAGGAAAGCACATAACTTGGGGTTTAACTCCATGTCTGAAGGGAAATTAAGACCAGTGTTCTCTTCCATGGTACCCACTCTGTTTTAACGCAAGAAGCAAGCTCTACTTTCCAGCATCTCCAATAGAGCAAGAACCATGAACATGCCCAGAAAAAAAGAACTGTGTTTCCTAACTCATATAGACCATATGTAAATCCACTCTGCTTATGAAACTGATGCAAACCACAGCTCCACTTACATAAATGCTCCTTAGTAAATAGTGAGAATCGCTTTGGGTTCTTGAACTGTGTAAAATCATTTGAGCCCAAAATTCACTTGGTTTACCAGAAATGAACTCTTGCTTTTAGGAAGACAAAGATCCTCTGGTTTAACTCCGTTTCTGAAGGGAAATTAAGACCAGGGTTCTCTTCCTTGAAACACACTCTGTTTTAACGCAAGAAGCAAGCATGTCTTTCCAACATCTCCAATACAGCAAGAACCATGACCATGCCAAGAAAAAAAGAACTGTGTTTCCTCCTCATACGGACCATATATAAATCAACTCAGCTTATGAAACTGATGCAATCCAGAGCTCCTCTTACATAAATGCTCTTTAGTAAATAGTGAGAATTGTGTTGGGTTCTTGAACTGTTTAAAATCATTTGAGCCCTAAATTCAATTTGTTTTCCGCAAATGAACTCTGGCTTGTAGGAAGACACAGATCCTGTGGTTTAACTCCGTTTCTGAAGGTAAATTCAGACCAGGGTTCTCATCCATGGAACACACTCTGTTTTAACGCAAGAAGCAAGCTCTTCTCATCACTATATCCAATACAGCAAGTACCATGAGCATGCCCTGAAAAAAAGAACTGTGTTTCCTACTCATAAGGACCATATGTAAATCAACTCTACTTATGAAACTGATACAAACCAGAGCTCATCTTACTTAAATGCTCTTTAGTAAATAGTGAGAATCTAGTTGGGTTTCTGAACTGTGTAAAATCATTTGAGCCCAAAATTCGCTTTGTTTACCACAAATGAACTCTGGCTTGTAGGAAGACACAGAACATGGGGTTAAACTCCGTTTCTTAAGGTAAATACAGACCAGGGTTCTCATCCATGTAACACACTGTGATTTCACGCAAGAAGCAAGCTCTTCTTTCTAGCAACTACAATACAGCAAGTACCACGAGCATGCCCTGAAAAAAAGAACTGTGTTTCCTACTCATACTGACTATATGTAATTCAAGTCTGCATATTCAACTAATACAAAACACAGCTCAACTTACATAAATGCTCTTTAGTTAACAGTGAGAATAGCGTTGGGTCTTGAACTGTGTAAAATCACTTGAGACCAAAATTCACAGGGTTTTCCAGAAATGAACTCTTGCTTTTAGGATGACAAAGATCCTGTGGTTTAACTCCGTTTCTGAAGGGAAATTAAGACCAGTGTTCTATTCCATGAAACACTCTGTTTTAACGCAAGAAGCAAGCATGTCTTTCCAGCATCTCCAATACATCAATAACCATGAGCATGCCCAGAAAAAAGAAATGTGATTCCTTCTCGTACGGACCATACATAGTTCACCTGTGGTTATGAAACTGATACAAACCACAGCTCCTCTTACATAAAGGCTCTTTAGTTAATAGTGAGAATCACGATGGGTTTTTGAACTGTGTAAAATCACTTGAGACCCAAATTCACTGGGTTTTCCAGAAATGAACCTTTGCTTGTAGGAAGACACAGATCCTGGGTTTTAACTCCGTTTCTGAAGGGATATTCAGACCAGTGTTCTCATCCATGAAACACACTCTGTTTTTTTGCAAGAAGCAAGCTCTTCTTTGCAGCATCTCCGATACAGAAAGAACCATGAGAATGCCCAGAAAAAAAGAACTGTGTTTCCTATTCATACTGATCATATGCAGTTTAACTCTGCTTATGAGTCTGATACAAACCACAGCTCCACTTACATAAATGCTCTTTGGTTAATAGTGGGATTCGAGATGGGTTCTTGAACTGTGTAAAATCATTTGAGCCAAAAATTCACTTGGTTTAACAGAAATGAACTCTTGCTTTTAGGAAGACACAAATCCTGTGGTTTGACTCCGTTTCTGAGGAAATTAACACCAGTTTTCTCATCCATGAAACACACTCTGTTTGCAGGCAAGAAGCAAGCTCTTCTTTTAAGTGTCTCCTATACAGCAAGAACCATGAGCATGCCCAGAAAAAAAGAACCGTGTTTCCTACTCATAGGGACCATTTGTATATCCACTCTGCTTATGAAACTGATACAAACCACAGCTCCTTTTACATATATGCTCTTTAGTTAATAGTGCGAATCGCGATGGGTTTTTGAACTGTGTAAAATCATTTGAGCCCAAAATTCACTTGGTTTACCAGAAATGAACTCTTGCTTGTAGGAAGACACAGATCCTGGTGTTTAACTCCGTTTCTGAAGGGAAATTCAGACCAGTGTTCTCATCCATGAAACACACTCTGTTTTAACGCAAGAAGCAAGCTCTTCTTTCCAGCGTCTCCTATACAGCAAGAACAATGAGCATGCCCAGAAAAAAAGAACCGTGTTTCCTACTCATACTGACCATATGTAATTCAAGTCTGCCTATGCAACTGATACAAAGCACAGCTCCACTTACATAAATGCTCTTAACTTAACAGTGAGAATAGCATTGTGTCTTGAACTGTATAAAATCATTTGAGCCCAAAATTGACTTGGTTTACCGGAAATGAACTCTTGCTTGTATGAAGACACAGATCCTGTGGTTTAACTCCGTGTCTGAAGAGACATTCAGACCAGTGTTCTCATCCATGGAACCCACTCTGTTTTAATGCAAGAAGCTAGTTCTACTTTCCCGCGTCTCCAATACAGCAAGAACCACGAGCATCCCCTGAAAAAAAGAACTGTGTTTCCTTCTCATAGGGACATATGTAAATCCACTCTGCTTATGAAACTGATACAAACCACAGCTCCACTTACATAAATGCTGTTTAGTAAATAGTGAGAATCGCGTTGGGTTCTTGAACTGTGTAAAATCATTTGAGCCCAAAATTCACTTGCTGTACCAGAAATGAACTCTTGCTTTTAGGAAGACACGGATCCTGTGGTTTGTCTCCGTGTCTGAAGGCATATTAAGATCCGTGTTCTCATCCATGAAACACACTCTGTTTTCAGGCAAGAAGCAAGCTCTTCTTTCCAGCGTCTCCAATACATCAATAACCACGAGCATGCCCAGAAAAAAAGAACTGTGTTTCTTACTCATACAGACCATACATAGTTCAACTCTCGTTATGAAACTGATACAAACCACAGCTCTTCTTACATAAAGGCTCTTTAGTTAATAGTGAGAATCGCGATGGGTTTTTGAACTGTGTAAAATCACTTGAGCCCAAAATTAACTGGGTTTTCCAGAAATGAACACTTGCTTATAGGAAGACACAATTCCTGGGATTTAACTCCGTTTCTGAAGGGAAATTAAGACCAGAGTTCTCATCCATGAAACACACTCTGTTTTCAAGCAAGAAGCAAGCTCTTCTTTCAAGCATTTTCTATACAGCAAGAACCATGAGCATGCCCAGAAAAAAAGAACTGTGTTTCCTACTCATACGGACCATACGTAATTCAACTCTACTTATGAAACTGATACAAACAAGAGCTCCTCTTACATAAATGCTCTTTAGTAAATAGTGAGAATCTAGTTTGGGATTCTGAACTGTGTAAAATCATTAGAGCCCAAAATTTACTGGGTTTACCAGAAATGACCTCTTGCTAGTAGGAAGACACAGATCCTGTGGTTTAACTCCGTTTCTGTGGGAAATTCAGACCAGGGATCTCATCCATGGAACACACTCTGTTTTAAGGCAAGAACCAAGCTCTTCTTTCCAGGGTCTCCAATACAGTAAGAACCATGAGCATGCCCTCAAATAAAGAACTGTGTTTCCTTCTCATAGGGACAATATGTAAATCCACTCTGCTTATGAAACTGATACAAACCACAGACCCACTTACATAAATGCTCTTTAGTAAATAGTGAGAATCACATTGGGTTCTTGAACTGTGTAAAATCATTTGAGCCCAAAATTCACTTGGTTTACCAGAAATGAACTCTTGCTTTTAGGAAGACACAGATCCTGTTTTTTAACTCCATTTCTGAAGGGAAATTAAGACCAGTGTTCTCATCCATGAAACACACTCTGTTTTCAAGCAAGAGGCAAGCTCTTCTTACAAGCGTCTCCTATACAGCAAGAACCATGAGCATGCCCTCAAAAAAGGAACTGTGTTTCCTCCTCATACAGACCATATGTAAATCAACTCAGCTTATGAAACTGATACAAACCAGAGCTCCTCTTCCATAAATGCTCTTTTGTAAGTAGTGAGAATCTAGTTGGATTTCTGAACTGTGTAAAATCATTTGAGCCCAAAATTCTCTTTGTTTACCAGAAATGAACTCTGGCTTGTAAGAAGACACAGATCCTGTGGTTTAACTCCGTGTCTGAAGGGAAATTCAGACCAGTGTTCTCATCCATGGAACCCACTCACTTTTAATGCAAGAAGCAAGCTCTACTTTCGCGTGTCTCCAATACAGCAAGTACCATGAGCATGCCCTGAAAAAAAGAACTGTGTTTCCTACTCATACGGACCATACCTAGTTCATCTCTGCTTATGAAACTGATACAAACCACAGCTCCACTTTCATAAAGGCTCTTTAGTTAATAGTGAGAATCGCGTTGTGTACTTTAACTGTGTAATATCATTAGAGCCCAAAATTCATTGGGTTTACCAGAAATGAACACTTGCTTGTAGGAAAACACAGATCTGTGGTTTAACTCCGATTCTGTGGGAAATTCAGACCAGGTATCTCATCCATGGAACACACTCTGTTTTAAGGCAACAACCAAGCTCTTCTTACGTTTCTGAAGGGAAATTAAGACCAGTGTTCTCATCCATGAATCACACTCTGTTTTCAGTCAAGAAACAAGCTCTTCTTTCAAGAGTCTCCTACAAAGGCAGAACGATGAGCATGCCCAGAAAAAAAGAACTGTCTTTCCTACTAAAAGGGACCATATGTAAATCCAGTCTGCTTATGAAACTGATACAAACCACAGATCCACTTACAAAAATGCTCTTTATTAAATAGTGAGTATCACGTTGGTTTCTTGAACTGTGTAAAATCATTTGAGCCCATAATTCACTTGGTATACCAGAAATGATCTCTTGCTCTTAGGAAGACACAGATCCTGTGGTTTTACTTTGTTTCTGAAGGGAAATTAAGACCAGTGTTCTCATCCATGAAACACACTCTGTTTTCAGGCAAGAAGCAAGCTCTTCTTTCAAGCATCTCCTATAAATGCAGAGCCATAAGCATGCCCAGAGAAAAAGAACTGTCTTTCCTACTAAAAGGGACCATATGTAAATCCACTCTGCTTATGAAACTGATACAAACCACAGCTCCAATTACATAAATGCTCTTAAGTAAGTAGTGAGAATCGCGTTTGGTTCTTGAACTGTGTAAAATCATTTGAGTGCAAAATTCACTTGGTTTACCAGAAATAAACTCTTGCTTTTAGGAAGACACAGGTCCTGTGGTTTAACTCCGTTTCTGTGGGAAATTCAGACCAGGGATCTCATCCATGGAACACACTCTGTTTTAAGGCAAGAACCAAGCTCTTCTTTCCAGGGTCTCCAATAGAGTAAGAACCATGAGCATGCCATTAAAAAAAGAACTGTGTTTCCTGCTCATAGGGACCATATTTAAATCAACTCAGCTTATGAAACTGGTACTAACCAGAGCTCCTCTTATATCAATCCTCTTTAGTAAATAGTGAGAATAGTGTTGGGTTCTTGAACTTTGTAAAATCATTTGAGCCCAAAATTCACTTTGTTTACCAGAAATGAACTCTTGCTTGTAGGAAGGCACAGAACCTGGGATTTAACTCCTTGTCTGAAGGGAAATTCAGACCAGTGTTCTATTCCATGGAACCCACTCTGTTTTAACACAAGAAGCAAGCTCTACTTTCCAGCATCTCCAATAGAGCAAGAACCATGAACATGCCCAGAAAAAAAGAACTGTGTTTCCTAACTCATATGGAACATACGAAAATCCACTCTGCTTATGAAACTGATGCAAACCACAGCTCCACTTACATAAATGCTCCTTAGTAAATAGTGAGAATCGCTTTGCGTTCTTGAACTGTGTAAAATCATTTGAGCCCAAAATTCACTTGGTTTACCAGAAATGAACTCTTGCTTTTAGGAAGACAAAGATCCTGTGGTTTAACTCCGTTTCTGAAGGGAAATTAAGACCAGTGTTCTATTCCTTGAAACACACTCTGTTTTAACGCAAGAAGCAAGCATGTCTTTCCAGCATCTCCAATACATCAATAACCATGAGCATGCCCAGAAAAAAAGAAATGTGATTCCTTCTCATACGGACCATACATAGTTCACCTGTGGTTATGAAACTGATACAAACCACAGCTCCTCTTACATAAAGGCTCTTTAGTTAATAGTGAGAATCGCGATGGGTTTTTGAACTGTGTAAAATCACGTGAGCCCAAAATTCACTGGGTTTACCAGAAATGAACTCTTGCTGTAGGAAGACCCAGATCCTGGGGTTTAACTCCGTTTCTGAAGGGAAATTCAGACCAGTGTTCTAATCCATGAAACACACTCTGTTTTAACGCAAGAAGCAAGGTCATCTTTCCAGCGTCTCCAGTACAGAAAGAACCATGAGAACGCCCAGAAAAAAAGAACTCTGTTTCCTACTCATACAGATCATATGCAGTTCAACTCTGATTATGAAAATGATACAAACCACAGCTCCACTTACATAAATGCTCTTTAGTTAATAGTGAGAATTGCGGTGGGTTCTTGAACTGTGAAAATCATTTGAGCCCAAAAATTCACTTGGTTTACCAGAAATGAACTCTTGCTTGTAGGAAGACACAGATCCTGTGGTTTAACTCCGTTTCTGAAGGTAAATTCAGACCAGTGTTCTCATCCATGGAACACACTGTGATAACGCAAGAAGCAAGCTCTTCTTTCTAACATCTCCAATACTGCAAGTACCACGAGCATGCCGAGAAAAAAAGAACTGTGTTTCCTACTCATACTGACCATATGTAATTCAAGTCTGCATATGCAACTGGTACAAACCACAGCTCCACTTACATAAATGATCTTTAGTTAACAGTGAGAATAGTGTTGGGTCTTGAATTGGGTAAAATCATTTGAGCCCAAAATTCACTTGGTTTACCCGAAATGAACTCTTGCTTGTAGGAAATCAAAGATGCTGTGGTTTAACTCCGTTTCTGAAGGGAAATTCAGACCAGTGTTCTCATCCATGAAACACACTCTGTTTTAACGCAAGAAGCAAGCTCTTCTTTCCAGCGTCTCCAATACAGCAAGAACCATGAGCATGCCCTCAAAAAAAGAACTGTGTTTCCTCCTCATATGGACCATACATAAATCAACTATGCTTATGAAACTGATACAAACCAGAGCTCCTCTTACATAAATGCTCTTTAGTAAATAGTGAGAATCTATTTTGGGTTTCTGAACTATGTAAAATCATTTGAGCCCAAAATTCTCTTTGTTTACCAGAAATGAACTCTGGCTTGTAGGAAGACACAGAACCTGGAGTTTAACTCCTTGTCTGAAGGGACATTCAGACTAGTGTTCTCATCCATGGAAACCACTCTGTTTTAAGGCAAGAAGCAAGCTCTACTTTCCAGCATCTCCAATAGAGCAAGAACCATGAACATGCCCAGAAAAAAAGAACTGTGTTTCCTAACTCATATGGACCATATATAAATCCACTCAGCTTATGAAACTGATGCAAAACACAGCTCCACTTACATAAATGCTCCTTAGTAAATAGTGAGAATCACTTTGGGTTCTTGAACTGTGTAAAATCATTTGAGCACAAAATTCACTGGGTTTTCCAGAAATGAACTCTTGCTTGTTGGAAGACACAGATCCTGGCGTTTAACTCCATTTCTGAAGGGATATTCAGACCAGTGTTCTCATCCATGAAACACACTCAGTTTTTACGCAAGAAGCAAGCTCTTCTTTCCAGCATCTCCAATACAGAAAAAACCATGAGAATGCCCAGAAAAAAGAACTGTGTTTCCTATTCATACATATCATATGCAGTTTAACTCTGCTTATGAGACTGATACAAACCACAGCTCCACTTACATAAATGCTCTTTAGTTAATAGCGGGAATTGAGATGGGTTCTTGAACTATGTAAAATCATTTGAGCCCAAAATTCACTTGGTTTACCAGATATGAACTCTTGCTTGTAGGAAGACACAGATCCTGTGGTTTAACTCCTTTTCTGAGGGGAAATTCAGACCAGGGTTCTCATCCATGAAACACACTCTGATTTAACGCAAGACGCAACCTCTTCTTTCCAGCGTCTCCAATACAACAAGTACCACTAGCATGCATGAAAAAAAGAACTATTTTTCCTAATCATACGGACCATATGAAATTCAAGTCTGCATATGCAACTGATACAAACCACAGCCCCAATTACATAAATGCTCTTTAGTTAATAGTGACAATTGCCTTGGGTTCTTAAACTGTGTAAAATCATTTGAGCCCAAAAATCACTTGGTTTTCCAGAAATGAACTCTTGCTTCTAGGAAGACACAGATCATGTGGTTTAACTCCGTTTATGAAGGGAAATTAAGACCAGTGTTCTCATCCATGAAACGCACTCTGATTTAAGGCAAGAAGCAAGCTCTTCTTTCCAGCATCTCCAATACAGCAAGTACCACTAGCATGCCTGAAAAAAAGAACTGTGCTTCCTACTCATACGGACCATATGTAGTTCAACTCTACTTATGAAACTGATACAAACCACAGCTCCCCTTACATAAATGCTCTTTAGTTAAAAGTGAGAATCGCCTTGGGTTCTTGAAATGTGTACAATCATTTGAGCCCAAAATTGACTTGGTTTAATAGAAATGAACTCTTGCTTGTAGGAAGACACAAATCCTGTGGTTTAATGCCGTTTCTGAGGGAAATTCAGACGAGTGTTCTCATCCATGAAACACACTCTGTTTTAACACAAGAAGCAAGCTCTTCTTTCCAGCATCTCCAATACAGCAAGTTCCATGAGCATGCCCTGAAAAAAAGAACTGTGTTTCCTACTCATACGGACCATATGTAAAACAACTCTACTTATGAAACTGATACAAACCAGAGCTCCTCTTACATAAATGCTCTTTAGTAAATAGTGAGAATCTAGATGGGTTTCTGAACTGTGTAAAATCATTGGAGACCAAAATTCTCTTTGTTTACCAGAAATGAACTCTGGCTTGTAGGAAGACACAGAACCTGGGGTTTAACTCCGTTTCTGAAGGGAAATTCAGACCAGTATTCTAATCCATGTAACACACTGATTTAACGCAAGAAGCAAGCTCTTCTTTCTAGCAACTACAATACAGCAAGTACCACGAGCATGCCCTGAAAAAAGGAACTGTGTTTCCTACTCATACTGACCATATGTAATTCAAGTCTGCATATGCAACTGATACAAACCACAGTTCCACTTACATAAATGCTCTTTAGTTAACAGTGAGAATAGAGTTGGCACTTGAACTGTTTAAATCATTTGAGCCCAAAAATTGACTTGGTTTACCAGAAATGAACGCTTGCTTGTATGAAAACTCAGATCCTGTGGTTTAATTCCTTGTCTGAAGGGACACTCTGACCAGTGGTCAAATCCATGGAACCCATTCTGTTTTAACGCAAGAAGCAAGCTCTACTTTCCCGTGTCTCCAATACAGCAAGTACCATGAGCATGCCCTGAAAAAAAGAACTGTGCTTCCTACTCATACGGACCATATGTAAATCAACTCTGCTTATGAAACTGATGCAAACCACAGCTCCACTTACATAAATGCTCTTTAGTTAACAGTTAGAATAGCGTTGGGTCTTGAACTGTGTAAAATCATTTGAGCCCAAAATTGACTTGGTTTACCAGAAATGAACTCTTGCTTGTATGAAGACACAGATCCTGTGGATTAACTCCGTGTCTGAAGGGAAATTCAGACCAGTGTTCTCATCCATGGAACCCACTCTCTTTTTACGCAAGAAGCTTGCTCTACTTGTTCGTGTCTCCAATACAGCAAGTACCATGAGCATGTCCTGAAAAAAAGAACTATGCTTCCTACTCATACGGACCATATGTAAATCCCCTCTGCTTATGAAACTGATACAAACCACAGCTCCACTCATATAAATGTTCTTTAGTAAATAGTGAGAATTGAGTTGGGTTCTTGAACTGTGTAAAATCATTTGAGCCCAAAATTCACTTGGTTTACCAGAAATGAACACTTGCTTGTATGAAGACACAGATCCTGTGGTTTAAGTCCGTTTCTGAAGGGAAAATAAGACCAGTGTTCTCATCCATGAAACACACTCTGTTTTAACGCAAGAAGCAAGCTCGTCTTTACAGCATCTCCAATACAGCAATAACCATTAGCATGCCCAGAAGAAAAGAACTGAGTTTCCTAGTCATATGGACCATACATATTTCAACTCTGCTTATGAAACTGATACAAACCACAGCTCGACTTACATAAATGCTCTTTAGTAAATAGTGAGAATCGCGTTGGGTTCTTGAACTGTGTAAATTCATTTGAGCCAAAATTCACTGGGTTTTCCAGAAATGAACTCTTGCTTGTTGGAAGACACAGATCCTGGCGTTTAACTCCGTTTCTGAAGGGATATTCAGACCAGTGTTCTCATCCATGAAACACACTCAGTTTTTACGCAAGAAGCAAGCTCTTCTTTCCAGCATCTCCAATACAGAAAAAACCATGAGAATGCCCAGAAAAAAGAACTGTGTTTCCTATTCATACATATCATATGCAGTTTAACTCTGCTTATGAGACTGATACAAACCACAGCTCCACTTACATAAATGCTCTTTAGTTAATAGCGGGAATTGAGATGGGTTCTTGAACTATGTAAAATCATTTGAGCCCAAAATTCACTTGGTTTACCAGAAATGAACTCTTGCTTGTAGGAAGACACAGATCCTGTGGTTTAACTCCTTTTCTGAGGGGAAATTCAGACCAGGGTTCTCATCCATGGGACACACTCTGATTTAACGCAAGAAGCAACCTCTTCTTTCCAGCGTCTCCAATACAGCAAGTACCACTAGCATGCATGAAAAAAGAACTATTTTTCCTAATCATACGGACCATATGAAATTCAAGTCTGCATATGCAACTGATACAAACCACAGCCCCACTTATATAAATGCTCTTTAGTTAATAGTGACAATTGCCTTGGGTTCTTTAACTGAGTAAAATCATTTGAGCCTAAAATTGACTTGGTTTAACAGAAATGAACTCTTGGTGTAGGAAGACACAGATCCTGTGGTTTAACTCCGTTTCTGAAGGGAAATTCAGACCAGTGTTCACATCCATGGAAACCACTCTGTTTTAACGCAAGATCAAGCTCTTCTTTCAACCGTCTACAATACAGCAAGTTCCATGATCATGCCCTGAAAAAAAGAACTGTGTTTCCTACTCATAGGGACCATATGTAATTCAAGTCTGCATATGCAACTGATACAAACGATAGCTCCACTTACATAAATGACCTATAGTTAATAGTGAGAATAGCATTGTGTCTTGAACTGTGTAAAATCATTTGATCCCAAAATTGACTTGGTTTACCAGAAATGAACTCTTGCTTGTGGGAAGGCACAGATCCTGTGGTTTAACTCCGTTTCTGAAGGGAAATACAGACCAGTGTTCTCATCCATGGCACCCACTCTGTTTTACCACAAGAAGCAAGCTCTACTTTCCAGCATCTGCAACACAGCAAGAACGATGAACATGCCCAGAAAAAAAGAACTGTGTGTCCTACTCATACGGACCATACGTAGTTCAACTCTGCTTATGAAACTGATAAAAACCACAGCGCCTCTTACATAAAGGCTTTTCAGTTAATAGTGAGAATCGCGATGGGTTCTTGAACTGTGTAAAATCATTTGAGCCCAAAATTCACTTGGTTTACCAGAAATGAACTCTTGCTTGTATGAAAACTCAGATCCTGTGGTTTAATTCCGTGTCTGAAGGGACACTCTGACCAGTGTTCAAATCCATGGAACCCACTCTGTTTTAACGCAAGAAGCAAGCTCTACTTTCCCGTGTCTCCAATACAGCAAGTACCATGAGCATGCCCTGAAAAAGAGAACTGTGCTTCCTACTCATACGGACCATACGTATTTCAACTCTGCTTATGAAACTGATACAAACCACAGCTCCATGTACATAAATGCTCTTTAGCAAATAGTGAGAATCGCGTTGGGTTCTTGAACTGTGTAAAATCATTTGAGCCAAAATTCACTTGGTTTACCAGAAATGAACTCTTGCTTGTATGAAGACACAGATCCTGTGGATTAACTCCGTGTATGAAGGGAAATTCAGACCAGTGTTCTCATCCATGGAACCCACTCTCTTTTTACGCAAGAAGCATGCTCTACTTTTTCGTGTCTCCAATACAGCAAGTACCATGAGCATGTCCTGAATGAAAGAACTGTGCTTCCTACTCATACGGACCATATGTAAATCCACTCTGCTTATGAAACTGATACAAACCACAGCTCCACTTACATAAATGCTCTTTAATAAATAGTGAGAATCGCGTTGGGTTTTTGATCTGTGTAAATTCATTTGAGCCAAAATTCACTTGGTTTACCAGAAATGAACTCTTGCTTATAGGAAGACACACATCCTGTGGTTTAACTCCGTTTCTGAAGGGAAATTAAGACCAGTGTTCCCATTCATGAAACACAGTCTGATTTAACGCAAGAAGCAAGCTCTTGATTCCAGCATCTCCAATACAGCAAGTACCACTAGCATGCCGGAAAAAAAGAACTGTGCTTCCTACTCATACGGACTATATGTAAATCCACTCTGCTTATGAAACTGATACAAACCACAGCTCCCCTTACATAAATGCTCTTTAGTTAAAAGTGAGAATAGCCTTGGGTTCTTGAAATGTGTAAAATCATTTGAGCCCAAAATTCTCTTTCTTTACCAGAAATGACCTCTTGCTTGTATGAAGACACAGATCCTGTTGTTTAACTCCGTGTCAGAAGGGAAATTCAGACCAGGGTTCTCATCTATGGAACACTCTCTATTTTAACGCAAGAAGCAAGCTCTTATTTCCAGCATCTCCAATACTGCAAGTTCCATGAGCATGCCCTGAAAAAAAGAACTGTGTTTCCTACTCATACGGACCATATGTAAATCAACTCTGCTTATGAAACTCATATAAACCACAGCTCCACGTTCATAAAGGCTCTTTAGTAAATAGTGAGAATCGTGTTGGATTCTTGAACTGTGTAAAATCATTTGAGCCCAAAAATCACTTGGTTTACCAGAAATGAACTCTTGCTTCTAGGAAGACACAGATCATGTGGTTTAACTCCGTTTATGAAGGGAAATTAAGACCAGTGTTCTCATCCATGAAACGCACTCTGATTTAAGGCAAGAAGCAAGCTCTTCTTTCCAGCATCTCCAATACAGCAAGTACCACTAGCATGCCTGAAAAAAAGAACTGTGCTTCCTACTCATACGGACCATATGTAGTTCAACTCTACTTATGAAACTGATACAAACCACAGCTCCCCTTACATAAATGCTCTTTAGTTAAAAGTGAGAATCGCCTTGGGTTCTTGAAATGTGTACAATCATTTGAGCCCAAAATTGACTTGGTTTAATAGAAATGAACTCTTGCTTGTAGGAAGACACAAATCCTGTGGTTTAATGCCGTTTCTGAGGGAAATTCAGACGAGTGTTCTCATCCATGAAACACACTCTGTTTTAACGCAAGAAGCAAGCTCTTCTTTCCAGCATCTCCAATACAGCAAGTTCCATGAGCATGCCCTGAAAAAAAGAACTGTGTTTCCTACTCATACGGACCATATGTAAAACAACTCTACTTATGAAACTGATACAAACCAGAGCTCCTCTTACATAAATGCTCTTTAGTAAATAGTGAGAATCTAGATGGGTTTCTGAACTGTGTAAAATCATTGGAGACCAAAATTCTCTTTGTTTACCAGAAATGAACTCTGGCTTGTAGGAAGACACAGAACCTGGGGTTTAACTCCGTTTCTGAAGGGAAATTCAGACCAGTATTCTAATCCATGTAACACACTGATTTAACGCAAGAAGCAAGCTCTTCTTTCTAGCAACTACAATACAGCAAGTACCACGAGCATGCCCTGAAAAAAGGAACTGTGTTTCCTACTCATACTGACCATATGTAATTCAAGTCTGCATATGCAACTGATACAAACCACAGTTCCACTTACATAAATGCTCTTTAGTTAACAGTGAGAATAGAGTTGGCACTTGATCTGTTTAAATCATTTGAGCCCAAAAATTGACTTGGTTTACCAGAAATGAACGCTTGCTTGTATGAAAACTCAGATCCTGTGGTTTAATTCCTTGTCTGAAGGGACAATCTGACCAGTGGTCAAATCCATGGAACCCATTCTGTTTTAACGCAAGAAGCAAGCTCTACTTTCCCGTGTCTCCAATACACCAAGTACCATGAGCATGCCCGGAAAAAAAGAACTGTGCTTCCTACTCATACGGACCATATGTAAATCAACTCTGCTTATGAAACTGATGCAAACCACAGCTCCACTTACATAAATGCTCTTTAGTTAACAGTTAGAATAGCGTTGGGTCTTGAACTGTGTAAAATCATTTGAGCCCAAAATTGACTTGGTTTACCAGAAATGAACTCTTGCTTGTATGAAGACAGAGATCCTGTGGATTAACTCCGTGCCTGAAGGGAAATTCAGACCAGTGTTCTCATCCATGGAACCCACTCCCTTTTTACGCAAGAAGCATGCTCTACTTGTTCGTGTCTCCAATACAGCAAGTACCATGAGCATGTCCTGAAAAAAAGAACTGTGCTTCCTACTCATACGGACCATATGTAAATCAACTCTGCTTATGAAACTGATGCAAACCACAGCTCCACTTTCATAAAGGCTCTTTAGTAAATAGTGAGAATCGTGTTGGATTCTTGAACTGTGTAAAATCATTTGAGCCCAAAAATCACTTGGTTTACCAGAAATGATCTCTTGCTTCTAGGAATACAGAGATCATGTGGTTTAACTCCGTTTATGAAGGGAAATTAAGACCAGTATTCCCTTCCATGAAACACACTCTGTTTTAACGCAAGAAGCAAGCATGTCTTTCCAGCATCTCCAAAACATCAATAACCATGAGCATGCCGAGAAAAAAGGAAATGTGATTCCCACTCATACGAACCATACATAGTTCACCTGTGGTTATGAAACTGATACAAACCACAGCTCCTCTTACATAAAGGCTCTTTAGTTAATAGTGAGAATCGCGATGGGTTTTTGAACTGTGTAAAATTACTTGCGACCAAAATTCACTGGGTTTTCCCGAAATGAACTCTTGCTTGTTGGAAGACACAGATCCTGGCGTTTAACTCCGTTTCTGAAGGGATATTCAGACCAGTGTTCTCATCCATGAAACACACTCAGTTTTTACGCAAGAAGCATGCTCTTCTTTCCAGCATCTCCAATACAGAAAAAACCATGAGAATGCCCAGAAAAAAGAACTGTGTTTCCTATTCATACATATCATATGCAGTTTAACTCTGCTTATGAGACTGATACAAACCACAGCTCCACTTACATAAATGCTCTTTAGTTAATAGCGGGAATTGAGATGGGTTCTTGAACTATGTAAAATCATTTGAGCCCAAAATTCACTTGGTTTACCAGAAATGAACTCTTGTTTGTAGGAAGACACAGATCCTGTGGTTTAACTCCTTTTCTGAGGGGAAATTCAGACCAGGGTTCTCATCCATGGGACACACTCTGATTTAACGCAAAAAGCAACCTCTTCTTTCCAGTGTCTCCAATACAGCAAGTACCACTAGCATGCATGAAAAAAAGAACTATTTTTCCTAATCATACGGACCATATGAAATTCAAGTCTGCATATGCAACTGATACAAACCACAGCCCCACTTACATAAATGCTCTTTAGTTAATAGTGACAATTGCCTTGGGTTCTTTAACTGAGTAAAATCATTTGAGCCTAAAATTGACTTGGTTTAACAGAAATGAACTCTTGGTGTAGGAAGACACAGATCCTGTGGTTTAACTCCGTTTCTGAAGGGAAATTCAGACCAGTGTTCACATCCATGGAAACCACTCTGTTTTAACGCAAGATCAAGCTCTTCTTTCAACCGTCTACAATACAGCAAGTTCCATGATCATGCCCTGAAAAAAAGAACTGTGTTTCCTACTCATAGGGACCATATGTAATTCAAGTCTGCATATGCAACTGATACAAACGATAGCTCCACTTACATGAATAACCTATAGTTAATAGTGAGAATAGCATTGTGTATTGAACTGTGTAAAATCATTTGATCCCAAAATTGACTTGGTTTACCAGAAATGAACTCTTGCTTGTGGGAAGGCACAGATCCTGTGGTTTAACTCCGTTTCTGAAGGGAAATACAGACCAGTGTTCTCATCCATGGCACCCACTCTGTTTTACCACAAGAAGCAAGCTCTACTTTCCAGCATCTCCAACAAAGCAAGAACGATGAACATGCCCAGAAAAAAAGAACTGTGTGTCCTACTCATACAGACCATACGTAGTTCAACTCTGCTTATGAAACTGATAAAAACCACAGCGCCTCTTACATAAAGGCTTTTCAGTTAATAGTGAGAATCGCGATGGGTTCTTGAACTGTGTAAAATCATTTGAGCCCAAAATTGAATTGGTTCACCAGAAATGAACTCTTGCTTGTATGAAAACTCAGATCCTGTGGTTTAATTCCGTGTCTGAAGGGACACTCTGACCAGTGTTCAAATCCATGGAAACCACTCTGTTTTAACGCAAGAAGCAAGCTCTACTTTCCCGTGTCTCCAATACAGCAAGTACCATGAGCATGCCCTGAAAAAGAGAACTGTGCTTCCTACTCATACGGACCATACGTATTTCAACTCTGCTTATGAAACTGATACAAACCACAGCTCCATTTACATAAATGCTCTTTAGCAAATAGTGAGAATCGCGTTGGGTTCTTGAACTGTGAAAAATCATTTGAGCCAAAATTCACTTGGTTTACCAGAAATGAACTCTTGCTTGTATGAAGACACAGATCATGTGGATTAACTCCGTGTATGAAGGGAAATTCAGACCAGTGTTCTCATCCATGGAACCCACTCTCTTTTTACGCAAGAAGCATGCTCTACTTTTTCATGTCTCCAATACAGCAAGTTCCATGAGCATGTCCTGAAAGAAAGAACTGTGCTTCCTACTCATACGGACCATATGTAAATCCCCTCTGCTTATGAAACTGATACAAACCACAGCTCCACTTACATAAATGCTCTTTAGTTAACAGTTAGAATAGCGTTGGGTCTTGAACTGTGTAATATCATTTGAGCCCAAAATTATCTTTCTTTACCAGAAATGAACTCTTGCTTGTATAAAGACTCAGATCCTGTGGTTCAACTCCGTGTCAGAAGGGAAATTCAGACCAGTGTTCTCATCCATGGAACCCACTCCCTTTTTAGGCAAGAAGCATGCTCTACTTTTTCGCGTCTCCAATACAGCAAGTACCATGAGCATGTCCTGAAAAAAAGAACTGTCTTTCCTACTCATACGGACCATATGTAAATCAACTCTGCTTATGAAACTGATGCAAACCACTGCTCCACTTTCATAAAGGCTCTTTAGTAAATAGTGAGAATCGTGTTGGATTCTTGAACTGTGTAAAATCATTTGAGCCCAAAAATCACTTGGTTTACCAGAAATGAACTCTTGCTTCTAGGAAGACACAGATCATGTGGTTTAACTCCGTTTATGAAGGTAAATTAAGACCAGTATTTCCTTCCATGAAACACACTCTGTTTTAACGCAAGAAGCAAGCATGTCTTTCCAGCATCTCCAAAACATCAATAACCATGAGCAATCCCAGAAAAAAGGAAATGTGATTCCCACTCATACGAACCATACATAGTTCACCTGTGGTTATGAAACTGATACAAACCACAGCTCCTCTTACATAAAGGCTCTTTAGTTAATAGTGAGAATCGCGATGGGTTTTTGAACTGTGTAAAATTACTTGCGACCAAAATTCACTGGGTTTTCCCGAAATGAACTCTTGCTTGTTGGAAGACACAGATCCTGGCGTTTAACTCCGTTTCTGAAGGGATATTCAGACCAGTGTTCTCATCCATGAAACACACTCAGTTTTTATGCAAGAAGCAAGCTCTTCTTTCCAGCATCTCCAATACAGAAAAAACCATGAGAATGCCCAGAAAAAAGAACTGTGTTTCCTATTCATACATATCATATGCAGTTTAACTCTGCTTATGAGACTGATACAAACCACAGCTCCACTTACATAAATGCTCTTTAGTTAATAGCAGGAATTGAGATGGGTTCTTGAACTATGTAAAATCATTTGAGCCCAAAATTCACTTGGTTTACCAGAAATGAACTCTTGTTTGTAGGAAGACACAGATCCTGTGGTTTAACTCCTTTTCTGAGGGGAAATTCAGACCAGGGTTCTCATCCATGGGACACACTCTGATTTAACGCAAGAAGCAACCTCTTCTTTCCAGCGTCTCCAATACAGCAAGTACCACTAGCATGCATGAAAAAAAGAACTATTTTTCCTAATCATACGGACCATATGAAATTCAAGTCTGCATATGCAACTGATACAAACCACAGCCCCACTTACATAAATGCTCTTTAGTTAATAGTGACAATTGCCTTGGGTTCTTTAACTGAGTAAAATCATTTGAGCCTAAAATTGACTTGGTTTAACAGAAATGAACTCTTGGTGTAGGAAGACACAGATCCTGTGGTTTAACTCCGTTTCTGAAGGGAAATTCAGACCAGTGTTCACATCCATGGAAACCACTCTGTTTTAACGCAAGATCAAGCTCTTCTTTCAACCGTCTACAATACAGCAAGTTCCATGATCATGCCCTGAAAAAAAGAACTGTGTTTCCTACTCATAGGGACCATATGTAATTCAAGTCTGCATATGCAACTGATACAAACGATAGCTCCACTTACATAAATGACCTATAGTTAATAGTGAGAATAGCATTGTGTCTTGAACTGTGTAAAATCATTTGATCCCAAAATTGACTTGGTTTACCAGAAATGAACTCTTGCTTGTGGGAAGGCACAGATCCTGTGGTTTAACTCCGTTTCTGAAGGGAAATACAGACCAGTGTTCTCATCCATGGCACCCACTCTGTTTTACCACAAGAAGCAAGCTCTACTTTCCAGCATCTCCAACACAGCAAGAACGATGAACATGCCCAGAAAAAAAGAACTGTGTGTCCTACTCATACGGACCATACGTAGTTCAACTCTGCTTATGAAACTGATAAAAACCACAGCGCCTCTTACATAAAGGCTTTTCAGTTAATAGTGAGAATCGCGATGGGTTCTTGAACTGTGTAAAATCATTTGAGCCCAAAATTGAATTGGTTTACCAGAAATGAACTCTTGCTTGTATGAAAACTCAGATCCTGTGGTTTAATTCCGTGTCTGAAGGGACACTCTGACCAGTGTTCAAATCCATGGAACCCACTCTGTTTTAACGCAAGAAGCAAGCTCTACTTTCCCGTGTCTCCAATACAGCAAGTACCATGAGCATGCCCTGAAAAAGAGAACTGTGCTTCCTACTCATATGGACCATACGTATTTCAACTCTGCTTATGAAACTGATACAAACCACAGCTCCATTTACATAAATGCTCTTTAGCAAATAGTGAGAATCGCGTTGGGTTCTTGAACTGTGTAAAATCATTTGAGCCAAAATTCACTTGGTTTACCAGAAATGAACTCTTGCTTGTATGAAGACACAGATCCTGTGGATTAACTCCGTGTATGAAGGGAAATTCAGACCAGTGTTCTCATCCATGGAACCCACTCTCTTTTTACGCAAGAAGCATGCTCTACTTTTTCATGTCTCCAATACAGCAAGTACCATGAGCATGTCCTGAAAGAAAGAACTGTGCTTCCTACTCATACGGACCATATGTAAATCCCCTCTGCTTATGAAACTGATACAAACCACAGCTCCACTTACATAAATGCTCTTTAGTTAACAGTTAGAATAGCGTTGGGTCTTGAACTGTGTAATATCATTTGAGCCCAAAATTATCTATCTTTACCAGAAATGAACTCTTGCTTGTATAAAGACTCAGATCCTGTGGTTCAACTCCATGTCAGAAGGGAAATTCAGACCAGTGTTCTCATCCATGGAACCCACTCCCTTTTTAGGCAAGAAGCATGCTCTACTTTTTCGCGTCTCCAATACAGCAAGTACCATGAGCATGTCCTGAAAAAAAGAACTGTGTTTCCTACACATACGGACCATATGTAAATCAACTCTGCTTATGAAACTGATGCAAACCACAGCTCCACTTTCATAAAGGCTCTTTAGTAAATAGTGAGAATCGTGTTGGATTCTTGAACTGTGTAAAATCATTTGAGCCCAAAAATCACTTGGTTTACCAGAAATGAACTCTTGCTTCTAGGAAGACACAGATCATGTGGTTTAACTCCGTTTATGAAGGTAAATTAAGACCAGTATTTCCTTCCATGAAACACACTCTGTTTTAACGCAAGAAGCAAGCATGTCTTTCCAGCATCTCCAAAACATCAATAACCATGAGCATGCCCAGAAAAAAGGAAATGTGATTCCCACTCATACGAACCATACATAGTTCACCTGTGGTTATGAAACTGATACAAACCACAGCTCCTCTTACATAAAGGCTCTTTAGTTAATAGTGAGAATCGCGATGGGTTTTTGAACTGTGTAAAATTACTTGCGACCAAAATTCACTGGGTTTTCCCGAAATGAACTCTTGCTTGTTGGAAGACACAGATCCTGGCGTTTAACTCCGTTTCTGAAGGGATATTCAGACCAGTGTTCTCATCCATGAAACACACTCAGTTTTTATGCAAGAAGCAAGCTCTTCTTTCCAGCATCTCCAATACAGAAAAAACCATGAGAATGCCCAGAAAAAAGAACTGTGTTTCCTATTCATACATATCATATGCAGTTTAACTCTGCTTATGAGACTGATACAAACCACAGCTCCACTTACATAAATGCTCTTTAGTTAATAGCGGGAATTGAGATGGGTTCTTGAACTATGTAAAATCATTTGAGCCCAAAATTCACTTGGTTTACCAGAAATGAACTCTTGTTTGTAGGAAGACACAGATCCTGTGGTTTAACTCCTTTTCTGAGGGGAAATTCAGACCAGGGTTCTCATCCATGGGACACACTCTGATTTAACGCAAGAAGCAACCTCTTCTTTCCAGCGTCTCCAATACAGCAAGTACCACTAGCATGCATGAAAAAAAGAACTATTTTTCCTAATCATACGGACCATATGAAATTCAAGTCTGCATATGCAACTGATACAAACCACAGCCCCACTTACATAAATGCTCTTTAGTTAATAGTGACAATTGCCTTGGGTTCTTTAACTGAGTAAAATCATTTGAGCCTAAAATTGACTTGGTTTAACAGAAATGAACTCTTGGTGTAGGAAGACACAGATCCTGTGGTTTAACTCCGTTTCTGAAGGGAAATTCAGACCAGTGTTCACATCCATGGAAACCACTCTGTTTTAACGCAAGATCAAGCTCTTCTTTCAACCGTCTACAATACAGCAAGTTCCATGATCATGCCCTGAAAAAAAGAACTGTGTTTCCTACTCATAGGGACCATATGTAATTCAAGTCTGCATATGCAACTGATACAAACGATAGCTCCACTTACATAAATGACCTATAGTTAATAGTGAGAATAGCATTGTGTCTTGAACTGTGTAAAATCATTTGATCCCAAAATTGACTTGGTTTACCAGAAATGAACTCTTGCTTGTGGGAAGGCACAGATCCTGTGGTTTAACTCCGTTTCTGAAGGGAAATACAGACCAGTGTTCTCATCCATGGCACCCACTCTGTTTTACCACAAGAAGCAAGCTCTACTTTCCAGCATCTCCAACACAGCAAGAACGATGAACATGCCCAGAAAAAAAGAACTGTGTGTCCTACTCATACGGACCATACGTAGTTCAACTCTGCTTATGAAACTGATAAAAACCACAGCGCCTCTTACATAAAGGCTTTTCAGTTAATAGTGAGAATCGCGATGGGTTCTTGAACTGTGTAAAATCATTTGAGCCCAAAATTGAATTGGTTTACCAGAAATGAACTCTTGCTTGTATGAAAACTCAGATACTGTGGTTTAATTCCGTGTCTGAAGGGACACTCTGACAAGTGTTCAAATCCATGGAACCCACTCTGTTTTAACGCAAGAAGCAAGCTCTACTTTCCCGTGTCTCCAATACAGCAAGTACCATGAGCATGCCCTGAAAAAGAGAACTGTGCTTCCTACTCATATGGACCATACGTATTTCAACTCTGCTTATGAAACTGATACAAACCACAGCTCCATTTACATAAATGCTCTTTAGCAAATAGTGAGAATCGCGTTGGGTTCTTGAACTGTGTAAAATCATTTGAGCCAAAATTCACTTGGTTTACCAGAAATGAACTCTTGCTTGTATGAAGACACAGATCCTGTGGATTAACTCCGTGTCTGAAGGGATATTCAGACCGGTGTTCTCATCCATGGAACCCACTCTCTTTTTACGCAAGAAGCATGCTCTACTTTTTCGTGTCTCCAATACAGCAAGTACCATGAGCATGTCCTGAAAGAAAGAACTGTGCTTCCCAATCATACGGACCATATGTAAATCCACTCTGCTTATGAAACTGATACAAACCACAGCTCCACTTACATAAATGCTCTTTAGTAAATAGTGAGAATCGCGTTGGGTTTTTGATCTGTGTAAATTCATTTGAGCCAAAATTCACTTGGTTTACCAGAAATGAACTCATGCTTATAGGAAGACACACATCCTGTGGTTTAACTCCGTTTCTGAAGGGAAATTAAGACCAGTGTTCCCATTCATGAAACACAGTCTGATTTAACGCAAGAAGCAAGCTCTTGATTCCAGCATCTCCAATACAGCAAGTACCACTAGCATGCCGGAAAAAAAGAACTGTGCTTCCTACTCATACGGACTATATGTAAATCCACTCTGCTTATGAAACTGATACAAACCACAGCTCCCCTTACATAAATGCTCTTTAGTTAAAAGTGAGAATAGCCTTGGGTTCTTGAAATGTGTAAAATCATTTGAGCCCAAAATTCTCTTTCTTTACCAGAAATGACCTCTTGCTTGTATGAAGACACAGATCCTGTTGTTTAACTCCGTGTCAGAAGGGAAATTCAGACCAGGGTTCTCATCTATGGAACACTCTCTATTTTACGCAAGAAGCAAGCTCTTATTTCCAGCATCTCCAATACTGCAAGTTCCATGAGCATGCCCTGAAAAAAAGAACTGTGTTTCCTACTCATACGGACCATATGTAAATCAACTCTGATTATGAAACTCATACAAACCACAGCTCCACGTTCATAAAGGCTCTTTAGTAAATAGTGAGAATCGTGTTGGATTCTTGAACTGTGTAAAATCATTTGAGCCCAAAAATCACTTGGTTTTCCAGAAATGAACTCTTGCTTCTAGGAAGACACAGATCATGTGGTTTAACTCCGTTTATGAAGGGAAATTAAGACCAGTGTTCTCATCCATGAAACGCACTCTGATTTAAGGCAAGAAGCAAGCTCTTCTTTCCAGCATCTCCAATACAGCAAGTACCACTAGCATGCCTGAAAAAAAGAACTGTGCTTCCTATTCATACGGACCATATGTAGTTCAACTCTACTTATGAAACTGATACAAACCACAGCTCCCCTTACATAAATGCTCTTTAGTTAAAAGTGAGAATCGCCTTGGGTTCTTGAAATGTGTACAATCATTTGAGCCCAAAATTGACTTGGTTTAATAGAAATGAACTCTTGCTTGTAGGAAGACACAAATCCTGTGGTTTAATGCCGTTTCTGAGGGAAATTCAGACGAGTGTTCTCATCCATGAAACACACTCTGTTTTAACGCAAGAAGCAAGCTCTTCTTTCCAGCATCTCCAATACAGCAAGTTCCATGAGCATGCCCTGAAAAAAAGAACTGTGTTTCCTACTCATACGGACCATATGTAAAACAACTCTACTTATGAAACTGATACAAACCAGAGCTCCTCTTACATAAATGCTCTTTAGTAAATAGTGAGAATCTAGATGGGTTTCTGAACTGTGTAAAATCATTGGAGACCAAAATTCTCTTTGTTTACCAGAAATGAACTCTGGCTTGTAGGAAGACACAGAACCTGGGGTTTAACTCCGTTTCTGAAGGGAAATTCAGACCAGTATTCTAATCCATGTAACACACTGATTTAACGCAAGAAGCAAGCTCTTCTTTCTAGCAACTACAATACAGCAAGTACCACGAGCATGCCCTGAAAAAAAGAACTGTGTTTCCTACTCATACTGACCATATGTAATTCAAGTCTGCATATGCAACTGATACAAACCACAGTTCCACTTACATAAATGCTCTTTAGTTAACAGTGAGAATAGAGTTGGCACTTGAACTGTTTAAATCATTTGAGCCCAAAAATTGACTTGGTTTACCAGAAATGAACGCTTGCTTGTATGAAAACTCAGATCCTGTGGTTTAATTCCTTGTCTGAAGGGACACTCTGACCAGTGGTCAAATCCATGGAACCCATTCTGTTTTAACGCAAGAAGCAAGCTCTACTTTCCCGTGTCTCCAATACAGCAAGTACCATGAGCATGCCCTGAAAAAAAGAACTGTGCTTCCTACTCATACGGACCATATGTAAATCAACTCTGCTTATGAAACTGATGCAAACCACAGCTCCACTTACATAAATGCTCTTTAGTTAACAGTTAGAATAGCGTTGGGTCTTGAACTATGTAAAATCATTTGAGCCCAAAATTGACTTGGTTTACCAGAAATGAACTCTTGCTTGTATGAAGACAGAGATCCTGTGGATTAACTCCGTGTCTGAAGGGAAATTCAGACCAGGGTTCTCATCCATGGAACCCACTCCCTTTTTAGGCAAGAAGCATGCTCTACTTTTTCGCGTCTCCAATACAGCAAGTACCATGAGCATGTCCTGAAAAAAAGAACTGTGTTTCCTACACATACGGACCATATGTAAATCAACTCTGCTTATGAAACTGATGCAAACCACAGCTCCACTTTCATAAAGGCTCTTTAGTAAATAGTGAGAATCGTGTTGGATTCTTGAACTGTGTAAAATCATTTGAGCCCAAAAATCACTTGGTTTACCAGAAATGAACTCTTGCTTCTAGGAAGACACAGATCATGTGGTTTAACTCCGTTTATGAAGGTAAATTAAGACCAGTATTTCCTTCCATGAAACACACTCTGTTTTAACGCAAGAAGCAAGCATGTCTTTCCAGCATCTCCAAAACATCAATAACCATGAGCATGCCCAGAAAAAAGGAAATGTGATTCCCACTCATACGAACCATACATAGTTCACCTGTGGTTATGAAACTGATACAAACCACAGCTCCTCTTACATAAAGGCTCTTTAGTTAATAGTGAGAATCGCGATGGGTTTTTGAACTGTGTAAAATTACTTGCGACCAAAATTCACTGGGTTTTCCCGAAATGAACTCTTGCTTGTTGGAAGACACAGATCCTGGCGTTTAACTCCGTTTCTGAAGGGATATTCAGACCAGTGTTCTCATCCATGAAACACACTCAGTTTTTATGCAAGAAGCAAGCTCTTCTTTCCAGCATCTCCAATACAGAAAAAACCATGAGAATGCCCAGAAAAAAGAACTGTGTTTCCTATTCATACATATCATATGCAGTTTAACTCTGCTTATGAGACTGATACAAACCACAGCTCCACTTACATAAATGCTCTTTAGTTAATAGCGGGAATTGAGATGGGTTCTTGAACTATGTAAAATCATTTGAGCCCAAAATTCACTTGGTTTACCAGAAATGAACTCTTGTTTGTAGGAAGACACAGATCCTGTGGTTTAACTCCTTTTCTGAGGGGAAATTCAGACCAGGGTTCTCATCCATGGGACACACTCTGATTTAACGCAAGAAGCAACCTCTTCTTTCCAGCGTCTCCAATACAGCAAGTACCACTAGCATGCATGAAAAAAAGAACTATTTTTCCTAATCATACGGACCATATGAAATTCAAGTCTGCATATGCAACTGATACAAACCACAGCCCCACTTACATAAATGCTCTTTAGTTAATAGTGACAATTGCCTTGGGTTCTTTAACTGAGTAAAATCATTTGAGCCTAAAATTGACTTGGTTTAACAGAAATGAACTCTTGGTGTAGGAAGACACAGATCCTGTGGTTTAACTCCGTTTCTGAAGGGAAATTCAGACCAGTGTTCACATCCATGGAAACCACTCTGTTTTAACGCAAGATCAAGCTCTTCTTTCAACCGTCTACAATACAGCAAGTTCCATGATCATGCCCTGAAAAAAAGAACTGTGTTTCCTACTCATAGGGACCATATGTAATTCAAGTCTGCATATGCAACTGATACAAACGATAGCTCCACTTACATAAATGACCTATAGTTAATAGTGAGAATAGCATTGTGTCTTGAACTGTGTAAAATCATTTGATCCCAAAATTGACTTGGTTTACCAGAAATGAACTCTTGCTTGTGGGAAGGCACAGATCCTGTGGTTTAACTCCGTTTCTGAAGGGAAATACAGACCAGTGTTCTCATCCATGGCACCCACTCTGTTTTACCACAAGAAGCAAGCTCTACTTTCCAGCATCTCCAACACAGCAAGAACGATGAACATGCCCAGAAAAAAAGAACTGTGTGTCCTACTCATACGGACCATACGTAGTTCAACTCTGCTTATGAAACTGATAAAAACCACAGCGCCTCTTACATAAAGGCTTTTCAGTTAATAGTGAGAATCGCGATGGGTTCTTGAACTGTGTAAAATCATTTGAGCCCAAAATTGAATTGGTTTACCAGAAATGAACTCTTGCTTGTATGAAAACTCAGATACTGTGGTTTAATTCCGTGTCTGAAGGGACACTCTGACAAGTGTTCAAATCCATGGAACCCACTCTGTTTTAACGCAAGAAGCAAGCTCTACTTTCCCGTGTCTCCAATACAGCAAGTACCATGAGCATGCCCTGAAAAAGAGAACTGTGCTTCCTACTCATATGGACCATACGTATTTCAACTCTGCTTATGAAACTGATACAAACCACAGCTCCATTTACATAAATGCTCTTTAGCAAATAGTGAGAATCGCGTTGGGTTCTTGAACTGTGTAAAATCATTTGAGCCAAAATTCACTTGGTTTACCAGAAATGAACTCTTGCTTGTATGAAGACACAGATCCTGTGGATTAACTCCGTGTCTGAAGGGATATTCAGACCGGTGTTCTCATCCATGGAACCCACTCTCTTTTTACGCAAGAAGCATGCTCTACTTTTTCGTGTCTCCAATACAGCAAGTACCATGAGCATGTCCTGAAAGAAAGAACTGTGCTTCCCAATCATACGGACCATATGTAAATCCACTCTGCTTATGAAACTGATACAAACCACAGCTCCACTTACATAAATGCTCTTTAGTAAATAGTGAGAATCGCGTTGGGTTTTTGATCTGTGTAAATTCATTTGAGCCAAAATTCACTTGGTTTACCAGAAATGAACTCATGCTTATAGGAAGACACACATCCTGTGGTTTAACTCCGTTTCTGAAGGGAAATTAAGACCAGTGTTCCCATTCATGAAACACAGTCTGATTTAACGCAAGAAGCAAGCTCTTGATTCCAGCATCTCCAATACAGCAAGTACCACTAGCATGCCGGAAAAAAAGAACTGTGCTTCCTACTCATACGGACTATATGTAAATCCACTCTGCTTATGAAACTGATACAAACCACAGCTCCCCTTACATAAATGCTCTTTAGTTAAAAGTGAGAATAGCCTTGGGTTCTTGAAATGTGTAAAATCATTTGAGCCCAAAATTCTCTTTCTTTACCAGAAATGACCTCTTGCTTGTATGAAGACACAGATCCTGTTGTTTAACTCCGTGTCAGAAGGGAAATTCAGACCAGGGTTCTCATCTATGGAACACTCTCTATTTTACGCAAGAAGCAAGCTCTTATTTCCAGCATCTCCAATACTGCAAGTTCCATGAGCATGCCCTGAAAAAAAGAACTGTGTTTCCTACTCATACGGACCATATGTAAATCAACTCTGATTATGAAACTCATACAAACCACAGCTCCACGTTCATAAAGGCTCTTTAGTAAATAGTGAGAATCGTGTTGGATTCTTGAACTGTGTAAAATCATTTGAGCCCAAAAATCACTTGGTTTTCCAGAAATGAACTCTTGCTTCTAGGAAGACACAGATCATGTGGTTTAACTCCGTTTATGAAGGGAAATTAAGACCAGTGTTCTCATCCATGAAACGCACTCTGATTTAAGGCAAGAAGCAAGCTCTTCTTTCCAGCATCTCCAATACAGCAAGTACCACTAGCATGCCTGAAAAAAAGAACTGTGCTTCCTATTCATACGGACCATATGTAGTTCAACTCTACTTATGAAACTGATACAAACCACAGCTCCCCTTACATAAATGCTCTTTAGTTAAAAGTGAGAATCGCCTTGGGTTCTTGAAATGTGTACAATCATTTGAGCCCAAAATTGACTTGGTTTAATAGAAATGAACTCTTGCTTGTAGGAAGACACAAATCCTGTGGTTTAATGCCGTTTCTGAGGGAAATTCAGACGAGTGTTCTCATCCATGAAACACACTCTGTTTTAACGCAAGAAGCAAGCTCTTCTTTCCAGCATCTCCAATACAGCAAGTTCCATGAGCATGCCCTGAAAAAAAGAACTGTGTTTCCTACTCATACGGACCATATGTAAAACAACTCTACTTATGAAACTGATAGAAACCAGAGCTCCTCTTACATAAATGCTCTTTAGTAAATAGTGAGAATCTAGATGGGTTTCTGAACTGTGTAAAATCATTGGAGACCAAAATTCTCTTTGTTTACCAGAAATGAACTCTGGCTTGTAGGAAGACACAGAACCTGGGGTTTAACTCCGTTTCTGAAGGGAAATTCAGACCAGTATTCTAATCCATGTAACACACTGATTTAACGCAAGAAGCAAGCTCTTCTTTCTAGCAACTACAATACAGCAAGTACCACGAGCATGCCCTGAAAAAAAGAACTGTGTTTCCTACTCATACTGACCATATGTAATTCAAGTCTGCATATGCAACTGATACAAACCACAGTTCCACTTACATAAATGCTCTTTAGTTAACAGTGAGAATAGAGTTGGCACTTGAACTGTTTAAATCATTTGAGCCCAAAAATTGACTTGGTTTACCAGAAATGAACGCTTGCTTGTATGAAAACTCAGATCCTGTGGTTTAATTCCTTGTCTGAAGGGACACTCTGACCAGTGGTCAAATCCATGGAACCCATTCTGTTTTAACGCAAGAAGCAAGCTCTACTTTCCCGTGTCTCCAATACAGCAAGTACCATGAGCATGCCCTGAAAAAAAGAACTGTGCTTCCTACTCATACGGACCATATGTAAATCAACTCTGCTTATGAAACTGATGCAAACCACAGCTCCACTTACATAAATGCTCTTTAGTTAACAGTTAGAATAGCGTTGGGTCTTGAACTATGTAAAATCATTTGAGCCCAAAATTGACTTGGTTTACCAGAAATGAACTCTTGCTTGTATGAAGACAGAGATCCTGTGGATTAACTCCGTGTCTGAAGGGAAATTCAGACCAGGGTTCTCATCCATGGAACCCACTCCCTTTTTACGCAAGAAGCTTGCTCTACTTGTTCGTGTCTCCAATACAGCAAGTACCATGAGCATGTCCTGAAAAAAAGAACTGTGCTTCCTACTCATACGGACCATATGTAAATCAACTCTGCTTATGAAACTGATGCAAACCACAGCTCCACTTTCATAAAGGCTCTTTAGTAAATAGTGAGAATCGTGTTGGATTCTTGAACTGTGTAAAATCATTTGAGCCCAAAAATCACTTGGTTTACCAGAAATGAACTCTTGCTTCAAGGAAGACACAGATCATGTGGTTTAACTCCGTTTATGAAGGTAAATTAAGACCAGTATTTCCTTCCATGAAACACACTCTGTTTTAACGCAAGAAGCAAGCATGTCTTTCCAGCATCTCCAAAACATCAATAACCATGAGCATGCCCAGAAAAAAGGAAATGTGATTCCCACTCATACGAACCATACATAGTTCACCTGTGGTTATGAAACTGATACAAACCACAGCTCCTCTTACATAAAGGCTCTTTAGTTAATAGTGAGAATCGCGATGGGTTTTTGAACTGTGTAAAATTACTTGCGACCAAAATTCACTGGGTTTTCCCGAAATGAACTCTTGCTTGTTGGAAGACACAGATCCTGGCGTTTAACTCCGTTTCTGAAGGGATATTCAGACCAGTGTTCTCATCCATGAAACACACTCAGTTTTTATGCAAGAAGCAAGCTCTTCTTTCCAGCATCTCCAATACAGAAAAAACCATGAGAATGCCCAGAAAAAAGAACTGTGTTTCCTATTCATACATATCATATGCAGTTTAACTCTGCTTATGAGACTGATACAAACCACAGCTCCACTTACATAAATGCTCTTTAGTTAATAGCGGGAATTGAGATGGGTTCTTGAACTATGTAAAATCATTTGAGCCCAAAATTCACTTGGTTTACCAGAAATGAACTCTTGCTTGTAGGAAGACACAGATCCTGTGGTTTAACTCCTTTTCTGAGGGGAAATTCAGACCAGGGTTCTCATCCATGGGACACACTCTGATTTAACGCAAGAAGCAACCTCTTCTTTCCAGCGTCTCCAATACAGCAAGTACCACTAGCATGCATGAAAAAAAGAACTATTTTTCCTAATCATACGGACCATATGAAATTCAAGTCTGCATATGCAACTGATACAAACCACAGCCCCACTTACATAAATGCTCTTTAGTTAATAGTGACAATTGCCTTGGGTTCTTTAACTGAGTAAAATCATTTGAGCCTAAAATTGACTTGGTTTAACAGAAATGAACTCTTGGTGTAGGAAGACACAGATCCTGTGGTTTAACTCCGTTTCTGAAGGGAAATTCAGACCAGTGTTCACATCCATGGAAACCACTCTGTTTTAACGCAAGATCAAGCTCTGCTTTCAACCGTCTACAATACAGCAAGTTCCATGATCATGCCCTGAAAAAAAGAACTGTGTTTCCTACTCATAGGGGCCATATGTAATTCAAGTCTGCATATGCAACTGATACAAACGATAGCTCCACTTACATAAATGACCTATAGTTAATAGTGAGAATAGCATTGTGTCTTGAACTGTGTAAAATCATTTGATCCCAAAATTGACTTGGTTTACCAGAAATGAACTCTTGCTTGTGGGAAGGCACAGATCCTGTGGTTTAACTCCGTTTCTGAAGGGAAATACAGACCAGTGTTCTCATCCATGGCACCCACTCTGTTTTACCACAAGAAGCAAGCTCTACTTTCCAGCATCTCCAACACAGCAAGAACGATGAACATGCCCAGAAAAAAAGAACTGTGTGTCCTACTCATACGGACCATACGTAGTTCAACTCTGCTTATGAAACTGATAAAAACCACAGCGGCTCTTACATAAAGGCTTTTCAGTTAATAGTGAGAATCGCGATGGGTTCTTGAACTGTGTAAAATCATTTGAGCCCAAAATTGAATTGGTTTACCAGAAATGAACTCTTGCTTGTATGAAAACTCAGATACTGTGGTTTAATTCCGTGTCTGAAGGGACACTCTGACCAGTGTTCAAATCCATGGAACCCACTCTGTTTTAACGCAAGAAGCAAGCTCTACTTTCCCGTGTCTCCAATACAGCAAGTACCATGAGCATGCCCTGAAAAAGAGAACTGTGCTTCCTACTCATATGGACCATACGTATTTCAACTCTGCTTATGAAACTGATACAAACCACAGCTCCATTTACATAAATGCTCTTTAGCAAATAGTGAGAATCGCGTTGGGTTCTTGAACTGTGTAAAATCATTTGAGCCAAAATTCACTTGGTTTACCAGAAATGAACTCTTGCTTGTATGAAGACACAGATCCTGTGGATTAACTCCGTGTATGAAGGGAAATTCAGACCAGTGTTCTCATCCATGGAACCCACTCTCTTTTTACGCAAGAAGCATGCTCTACTTTTTCGTGTCTCCAATACAGCAAGTACCATGAGCATGTCCTGAAAGAAAGAACTGTGCTTCCCAATCATACGGACCATATGTAAATCCACTCTGCTTATGAAACTGATACAAACCACAGCTCCACTTACATAAATGCTCTTTAGTAAATAGTGAGAATCGCGTTGGGTTTTTGATCTGTGTAAATTCATTTGAGCCAAAATTCACTTGGTTTACCAGAAATGAACTCATGCTTATAGGAAGACACACATCCTGTGGTTTAACTCCGTTTCTGAAGGGAAATTAAGACCAGTGTTCCCATTCATGAAACACAGTCTGATTTAACGCAAGAAGCAAGCTCTTGATTCCAGCATCTCCAATACAGCCAGTACCACTAGCATGCTGGAAAAAAAGAACTGTGCTTCCTACTCATACGGACTATATGTAAATCCACTCTGCTTATGAAACTGATACAAACCACAGCTCCCCTTACATAAATGCTCTTTAGTTAAAAGTGAGAATAGCCTTGGGTTCTTGAAATGTGTAAAATCATTTGAGCCCAAAATTCTCTTTCTTTACCAGAAATGACCTCTTGCTTGTATGAAGACACAGATCCTGTTGTTTAACTCCGTGTCAGAAGGGAAATTCAGACCAGGGTTCTCATCTATTGAACACTCTCTATTTTACGCAAGAAGCAAGCTCTTATTTCCAGCATCTCCAATACTGCAAGTTCCATGAGCATGCCCTGAAAAAAAGAACTGTGTTTCCTACTCATACGGACCATATGTAAATCAACTCTGATTATGAAACTCATACAAACCACAGCTCCACGTTCATAAAGGCTCTTTAGTAAATAGTGAGAATCGTGTTGGATTCTTGAACTGTGTAAAATCATTTGAGCCCAAAAATCACTTGGTTTTCCAGAAATGAACTCTTGCTTCTAGGAAGACACAGATCATGTGGTTTAACTCCGTTTATGAAGGGAAATTAAGATCAGTGTTCTCATCCATGAAACGCACTCTGATTTAAGGCAAGAAGCAAGCTCTTCTTTCCAGCATCTCCAATACAGCAAGTACCACTAGCATGCCTGAAAAAAAGAACTGTGCTTCCTACTCATACGGACCATATGTAGTTCAACTCTACTTATGAAACTGATACAAACCACAGCTCCCCTTACATAAATGCTCTTTAGTTAAAAGTGAGAATCGCCTTGGGTTCTTGAAATGTGTACAATCATTTGAGCCCAAAATTGACTTGGTTTAATAGAAATGAACTCTTGCTTGTAGGAAGACACAAATCCTGTGGTTTAATGCCGTTTCTGAGGGAAATTCAGACGAGTGTTCTCATCCATGAAACACACTCTGTTTTAACGCAAGAAGCAAGCTCTTCTTTCCAGCATCTCCAATACAGCAAGTTCCATGAGCATGCCCTGAAAAAAAGAACTGTGTTTCCTACTCATACGGACCATATGTAAAACAACTCTACTTATGAAACTGATACAAACCAGAGCTCCTCTTACATAAATGCTCTTTAGTAAATAGTGAGAATCTAGATGGGTTTCTGAACTGTGTAAAATCATTGGAGACCAAAATTATCTTTGTTTACCAGAAATGAACTCTGGCTTGTAGGAAGACACAGAACCTGGGGTTTAACTCCGTTTCTGAAGGGAAATTCAGACCAGTATTCTAATCCATGTAACACACTGATTTAACGCAAGAAGCAAGCTCTTCTTTCTAGCAACTACAATACAGCAAGTACCACGAGCATGCCCTGAAAAAAAGAACTGTGTTTCCTACTCATACTGACCATATGTAATTCAAGTCTGCATATGCAACTGATACAAACCACAGTTCCACTTACATAAATGCTCTTTAGTTAACAGTGAGAATAGAGTTGGCACTTGAACTGTTTAAATCATTTGAGCCCAAAAATTGACTTGGTTTACCAGAAATGAACGCTTGCTTGTATGAAAACTCAGATCCTGTGGTTTAATTCCTTGTCTGAAGGGACACTCTGACCAGTGGTCAAATCCATGGAACCCATTCTGTTTTAACGCAAGAAGCAAGCTCTACTTTCCCGTGTCTCCAATACAGCAAGTACCATGAGCATGCCCTGAAAAAAAGAACTGTGCTTCCTACTCATACGGACCATATGTAAATCAACTCTGCTTATGAAACTGATGCAAACCACAGCTCCACTTACATAAATGCTCTTTAGTTAACAGTTAGAATAGCGTTGGGTCTTGAACTGTGTAAAATCATTTGAGCCCAAAATTGACTTGGTTTACCAGAAATGAACTCTTGCTTGTATGAAGACAGAGATCCTGTGGATTAACTCCGTGTCTGAAGGGAAATTCAGACCAGGGTTCTCATCCATGGAACCCACTCCCTTTTTACGCAAGAAGCTTGCTCTACTTGTTCGTGTCTCCAATACAGCAAGTACCATGAGCATGTCCTGAAAAAAAGAACTGTGCTTCCTACTCATACGGACCATATGTAAATCAACTCTGCTTATGAAACTGATGCAAACCACAGCTCCACTTTCATAAAGGCTCTTTAGTAAATAGTGAGAATCGTGTTGGATTCTTGAACTGTGTAAAATCATTTGAGCCCAAAAATCACTTGGTTTACCAGAAATGAACTCTTGCTTCTAGGAAGACACAGATCATGTGGTTTAACTCCGTTTATGAAGGTAAATTAAGACCAGTATTTCCTTCCATGAAACACACTCTGTTTTAACGCAAGAAGCAAGCATGTCTTTCCAGCATCTCCAAAACATCAATAACCATGAGCATGCCCAGAAAAAAGGAAATGTGATTCCCACTCATACGAACCATACATAGTTCACCTGTGGTTATGAAACTGATACAAACCACAGCTCCTCTTACATAAAGGCTCTTTAGTTAATAGTGAGAATCGCGATGGGTTTTTGAACTGTGTAAAATTACTTGCGACCAAAATTCACTGGGTTTTCCCGAAATGAACTCTTGCTTGTTGGAAGACACAGATCCTGGCGTTTAACTCCGTTTCTGAAGGGATATTCAGACCAGTGTTCTCATCCATGAAACACACTCAGTTTTTACGCAAGAAGCATGCTCTTCTTTCCAGCATCTCCAGTACAGAAAAAACCATGAGAATGCCCAGAAAAAAGAACTGTGTTTCCTATTCATACATATCATATGCAGTTTAACTCTGCTTATGAGACTGATACAAACCACAGCCCCACTTACATAAATGCTCTTTAGTTAATAGCGGGAATTGAGATGGGTTCTTGAACTATGTAAAATCATTTGAGCCCAAAATTCACTTGGTTTACCAGAAATGAACACTTGCTTGTAGGAAGACACAGATCCTGTGGTTTAACTCCTTTTCTGAGGGGAAATTCAGACCAGGGTTCTCATCCATGGGACACACTCTGATTTAATGCAAGAAGCACCCTCTTCTTTCCAGCGTCTCCAATACAGCAAGTACCACTAGCATTCATGAAAAAAAGAACTATTTTTCCTAATCATACGGACCATATGAAATTCAAGTCTGCATATGCAACTGATACAAACCACAGCCCCACTTACATAAATGCTCTTTAGTTAATAGTGACAATTGCCTTGGGTTCTTTAACTGAGTAAAATCATTTGAGCCTAAAATTGACTTGGTTTAACAGAAATGAACTCTTGGTGTAGGAAGACACAGATCTGTGGTTTAACTCCGTTTCTGAAGGGAAATTCAGACCAGTGTTCACATCCATGGAAACCACTCTGTTTTAACGCAAGATCATGCTCTTCTTTCAACCGTCTACAATACAGCAAGCTCCATGATCATGCCCTGAAAAAAAGAACTGTGTTTCCTACTCATAGGGACCATATGTAATTCAAGTCTGCATATGCAACTGATACAAACGATAGCTCCACTTACATGAATGACCTATAGTTAATAGTGAGAATAGCATTGTGTCTTGAACTGTGTAAAATCATTTGATCCCAAAATTGACTTGGTTTACCAGAAATGAACTCTTGCTTGTGGGAAGGCACAGATCCTGTGGTTTAACTCCGTTTCTGAAGGGAAATACAGACCAGTGTTCTCATCCATGGCACCCACTCTGTTTTACCACAAGAAGCAAGCTCTACTTTCCAGCATCTCCAACAAAGCAAGAACGATGAACATGCCCAGAAAAAAAGAACTGTGTGTCCTACTCATACGGACCATACGTAGTTCAACTCTGCTTATGAAACTGATAAAAACCACAGCGCCTCTTACATAAAGGCTTTTCAGTTAATAGTGAGAATCGCGATGGGTTCTTGAACTGTGTAAAATCATTTGAGCCCAAAATTGAATTGGTTCACCAGAAATGAACTCTTGCTTGTATGAAAACTCAGATCCTGTGGTTTAATTCCGTGTCTGAAGGGACACTCTGACCAGTGTTCAAATCCATGGAACCCACTCTGTTTTAACGCAAGAAGCAAGCTCTACTTTCCCGTGTCTCCAATACAGCAAGTACCATGAGCATGCCCTGAAAAAGAGAACTGTGCTTCCTACTCATACGGACCATACGTATTTCAACTCTGCTTATGAAACTGATACAAACCACAGCTCCATTTACATAAATGCTCTTTAGCAAATAGTGAGAATCGCGTTGGGTTCTTGAACTGTGTAAAATCATTTGAGCCAAAATTCACTTGGTTTACCAGAAATGAACTCTTGCTTGTATGAAGACACAGATCCTGTGGATTAACTCCGTGTATGAAGGGAAATTCAGACCAGTGTTCTCATCCATGGAACCCACTCTCTTTTTACGCAAGAATCATGCTCTACTTTTTCATGTCTCCAATACAGCAAGTACCATGAGCATGTCCTGAAAGAAAGAACTGTGCTTCCTACTCATACGGACCATATGTAAATCCCCTCTGCTTATGAAACTGATACAAACCACAGCTCCACTTACATAAATGCTCTTTAGTTAACAGTTAGAATAGCGTTGGGTCTTGAACTGTGTAATATCATTTGAGCCCAAAATTATCTTTCTTTACCTGAAATGAACTCTTGCTTGTATAAAGATTCAGATCCTGTGGTTCAACTCCATGTCAGAAGGGAAATTCAGACCAGTGTTCTCATCCATGGAACCCACTCCCTTTTTAGGCAAGAAGCATGCTCTACTTTTTCGCGTCTCCAATACAGCAAGTACCATGAGCATGTCCTGAAAAAAAGAACTGTGTTTCCTACTCATAGGGACCATATGTAAATCAACTCTGCTTATGAAACTGATGCAAACCACAGCTCCACTTTCATAAAGGCTCTTTAGTAAATAGTGAGAATCGTGTTGGATTCTTGAACTGTGTAAAATCATTTGACCCCAAAAATCACTTGGTTTACCAGAAATGAACTCTTGCTTCTAGGAAGACACAGATCATGTGGTTTAACTCCGTTTATGAAGGTAAATTAAGACCAGTATTTCCTTCCATGAAACACACTCTGTTTTAACGCAAGAAGCAAGCATGTCTTTCCAGCATCTCCAAAACATCAATAACCATGAGCATGCCCAGAAAAAAGGAAATGTGATTCCCACTCATACGAACCATACATAGTTCACCTGTGGTTATGAAACTGATACAAACCACAGCTCCTCTTACATAAAGGCTCTTTAGTTAATAGTGAGAATCGCGATGGGTTTTTGAACTGTGTAAAATTACTTGCGACCAAAATTCACTGGGTTTTCCCGAAATGAACTCTTGCTTGTTGGAAGACACAGATCCTGGCGTTTAACTCCGTTTCTGAAGGGATATTCAGACCAGTGTTCTCATCCATGAAACACACTCAGTTTTTATGCAAGAAGCAAGCTCTTCTTTCCAGCATCTCCAATACAGAAAAAACCATGAGAATGCCCAGAAAAAAGAACTGTGTTTCCTATTCATACATATCATATGCAGTTTAACTCTGCTTATGAGACTGATACAAACCACAGCTCCACTTACATAAATGCTCTTTAGTTAATAGCGGGAATTGAGATGGGTTCTTGAACTATGTAAAATCATTTGAGCCCAAAATTCACTTGGTTTACCAGAAATGAACTCTTGCTTGTAGGAAGACACAGATCCTGTGGTTTAACTCCTTTTCTGAGGGGAAATTCAGACCAGGGTTCTCATCCATGGGACACACTCTGATTTAACGCAAGAAGCAACCTCTTCTTTCCAGCGTCTCCAATACAGCAAGTACCACTAGCATGCATGAAAAAAAGAACTATTTTTCCTAATCATACGGACCATATGAAATTCAAGTCTGCATATGCAACTGATACACACCACAGCCCCACTTACATAAATGCTCTTTAGTTAATAGTGACAATTGCCTTGGGTTCTTTAACTGAGTAAAATCATTTGAGCCTAAAATTGACTTGGTTTAACAGAAATGAACTCTTGGTGTAGGAAGACACAGATCCTGTGGTTTAACTCCGTTTCTGAAGGGAAATTCAGACCAGTGTTCACATCCATGGAAACCACTCTGTTTTAACGCAAGATCAAGCTCTTCTTTCAACCGTCTACAATACAGCAAGTTCCATGATCATGCCCTGAAAAAAAGAACTGTGTTTCCTACTCATAGGGACCATATGTAATTCAAGTCTGCATATGCAACTGATACAAACGATAGCTCCACTTACATAAATGACCTATAGTTAATAGTGAGAATAGCATTGTGTCTTGAACTGTGTAAAATCATTTGATCCCAAAATTGACTTGGTTTACCAGAAATGAACTCTTGCTTGTGGGAAGGCAAAGATCCTGTGGTTTAACTCCGTTTCTGAAGGGAAATACAGACCAGTGTTCTCATCCATGGCACCCACTCTGTTTTACCACAAGAAGCAAGCTCTACTTTCCAGCATCTCCAACACAGCAAGAACGATGAACATGCCCAGAAAAAAAGAACTGTGTGTCCTACTCATACGGACCATACGTAGTTCAACTCTGCTTATGAAACTGATAAAAACCACAGCGCCTCTTACATAAAGGCTTTTCAGTTAATAGTGAGAATCGCGATGGGTTCTTGAACTGTGTAAAATCATTTGAACCCAAAATTGAATTGGTTTACCAGAAATGAACGCTTGCTTGTATGAAAACTCAGATCCTGTGGTTTAATTCCGTGTCTGAAGGGACACTCTGACCAGTGTTCAAATCCATGGAACCCACTCTGTTTTAACGCAAGAAGCAAGCTCTACTTTCCCGTGTCTCCAATACAGCAAGTACCATGAGCATGCCCTGAAAAAGAGAACTGTGCTTCCTACTCATACGGACCATACGTATTTCAACTCTGCTTATGAAACTGATACAAACCACAGCTCCATTTACATAAATGCTCTTTAGCAAATAGTGAGAATCGCGTTGGGTTCTTGAACTGTGTAAAATCATTTGAGCCAAAATTCACTTGGTTTACCAGAAATGAACTCTTGCTTGTATGAAGACACAGATCCTGTGGATTAACTCCGTGTATGAAGGGAAATTCAGACCAGTGTTCTCATCCATGGAACCCACTCTCTTTTTACGCAAGAAGCATGCTCTACTTTTTCATGTCTCCAATACAGCAAGTACCATGAGCATGTCCTGAAAGAAAGAACTGTGCTTCCTACTCATACGGACCATATGTAAATCCACTCTGCTTATGAAACTGATACAAACCACAGCTACACTTACATAAATGCTCTTTAGTAAATAGTGATAATTGCGTTGGGTTTTTGATCTGTGTAAATTCATTTGAGCCAAAATTCACTTGGTTTACCAGAAATGAACTCTTGCTTATAGGAAGACACACATCCTGTGGTTTAACTCCGTTTCTGAAGGGAAATTAAGACCAGTGTTCCCATTCATGAAACACAGTCTGATTTAACGCAAGAAGCAACCTCTTGATTCCAGCATCTCCAATACAGCAAGTACCACTAGCATGCCGGAAAAAAAGAACTGTGCTTCCTACTCATACGGACTATATGTAAATCCACTCTGCTTATGAAACTGATACAAACCACAGCTCCCCTTACATAAATGCTCTTTAGTTAAAAGTGAGAATAGCCTTGGGTTCTTGAAATGTGTAAAATCATTTGAGCCCAAAATTCTCTTTCTTTACCAGAAATGACCTCTTGCTTGTATGAAGACACAGATCCTGTTGTTTAACTCCGTGTCAGAAGGGAAATTCAGACCAGGGTTCTCATCTATGGAACACTCTCTATTTTAACGCAAGAAGCAAGCTCTTATTTCCAGCATCTCCAATACTGCAAGTTCCATGAGCATGCCCTGAAAAAAAGAACTGTGTTTCCTACTCATACGGACCATATGTAAATCAACTCTGCTTATGAAACTCATATAAACCACAGCTCCACGTTCATAAAGGCTCTTTAGTAAATAGTGAGAATCGTGTTGGATTCTTGAACTGTGTAAAATCATTTGAGCCCAAAAATCACTTGGTTTACCAGAAATGAACTCTTGCTTCTAGGAAGACACAGATCATGTGGTTTAACTCCGTTTATGAAGGGAAATTAAGACCAGTGTTCTCATCCATGAAACGCACTCTGATTTAAGGCAAGAAGCAAGCTCTTCTTTCCAGAATCTCCAAATACAGCAAGTACCACTAGCATGCCTGAAAAAAAGAACTGTGCTTCCTACTCATACGGACCATATGTAGTTCAACTCTACTTATGAAACTGATACAAACCACAGCTCCCCTTACATAAATGCTCTTTAGTTAAAAGTGAGAATAGCCTTGGGTTCTTGAAATGTGTACAATCATTTGAGCCCAAAATTGACTTGGTTTAATAGAAATGAACTCTTGCTTGTAGGAAGACACAAATCCTGTGGTTTAATGCCGTTTCTGAGGGAAATTCAGACGAGTGTTCTCATCCATGAAACACACTCTGTTTTAACGCAAGAAGCAAGCTCTTCTTTCCAGCATCTCCAATACAGCAAGTTCCATGAGCATGCCCTGAAAAAAAGAACTGTGTTTCCTACTCATACGGACCATATGTAAAACAACTCTACTTATGAAACTGATACAAACCAGAGCTCCTCTTACATAAATGCTCTTTAGTAAATAGTGAGAATCTAGATGGGTTTCTGAACTGTGTAAAATCATTGGAGACCAAAATTCTCTTTGTTTACCAGAAATGAACTCTGGCTTGTAGGAAGACACAGACCCTGGGGTTTAACTCCGTTTCTGAAGGGAAATTCAGACCAGTATTCTAATCCATGTAACACACTGATTTAACGCAAGAAGCAAGCTCTTCTTTCTAGCAACTACAATACAGCAAGTACCACGAGCATGCCCTGAAAAAAAGAACTGTGTTTCCTACTCATACTGACCATATGTAATTCAAGTCTGCATATGCAACTGATACAAACCACAGTTCCACTTACATAAATGCTCTTTAGTTAACAGTGAGAATAGAGTTGGCACTTGAACTGTTTAAATCATTTGAGCCCAAAAATTGACTTGGTTTACCAGAAATGAACGCTTGCTTGTATGAAAACTCAGATCCTGTGGTTTAATTCCTTGTCTGAAGGGACACTCTGACCAGTGGTCAAATCCATGGAACCCATTCTGTTTTAACGCAAGAAGCAAGCTCTACTTTCCCTTGTCTCCAATACAGCAAGTACCATGAGCATGCCCTGAAAAAAAGAACTGTGCTTCCTACTCATACGGACCATATGTAAATCCCCTCTGCTTATGAAACTGATACAAACCACAGCTCCACTTACATAAATGCTCTTTAGTTAACAGTTAGAATAGTGTTGGGTCTTGAACTGTGTAAAATCATTTGAGCCCAAAATTGACTTGGTTTACCAGAAATGAACTCTTGCTTGTATGAAGACACAGATCCTGTGGATTAACTCCGTGTCTGAAGGGAAATTCAGACCAGTGTTCTCATCCATGGAACCCACTCTCTTTTTACGCAAGAAGCATGCTCTACTTTTTCGTGTCTCCAATACAGCAAGTACCATGAGCATGCCCTGAAAAAAAGAACTGTGTTTCCTACTCATACTGACCATATGTAATTCAAGTCTGCATATGCAACTGATACAAACCAGAGTTCCACTTACATAAATGCTCTTTAGTTAACAGTGAGAATAGAGTTGGCACTTGAACTGTTTAAATCATTTGAGCCCAAAAAATGACTTGGTTTACCAGAAATGAACGCTTGCTTGTATGAAAACTCAGATCCTGTGGTTTAATTCCTTGTCTGAAGGGACACTCTGACCAGTGGACAAATCCATGGAACCCATTCTGTTTTAACGCAAGAAGCAAGCTCTACTTTCCCGTGTCTCCAATACAGCAAGTACCATGAGCATGCCCCGAAAAAAAGAACTGTGCTTCCTACTCATACGGACCATATGTAAATCAACTCTGCTTATGAAACTGATGCAAACCATAGCTCCACTTTCATAAAGGCTCTTTAGTAATTAGTGAGAATCGTGTTGGATTCTTGAACTGTGTAAAATCATTTGAGCCCAAAAATCACTTGGTTTACCAGAAATGAACTCTTGCTTCTAGGAATACACAGATCATGTGGTTTAACTCCGTTTATGAAGGGAAATTAAGACCAGTATTCCCTTCCATGAAACACACTCTGTTTTAACGCAAGAAGCAAGCATGTCTTTCCAGCATCTCCAAAACATCAATAACCATGAGCATGCCCAGAAAAAAGGAAATGTGATTCCCACTCATACGAACCATACATAGTTCACCTGTGGTTATGAAACTGATACAAACCACAGCTCCTCTTACATAAAGGCTCTTTAGTTAATAGTGAGAATCGCGATGGGTTTTTGAACTGTGTAAAATTACTTGCGACCAAAATTCACTGGGTTTTCCAGAAATGAACTCTTGCTTGTTGGAAGACACAGATCCTTGCGTTTAACTCCGTTTCTGAAGGGATATTCAGACCAGTGTTCTCATCCATGAAACACACTCAGTTTTTACGCAAGAAGCATGCTCTTCTTTCCAGCATCTCCAATACAGAAAAAACCATGAGAATGCCCAGAAAAAAGAACTGTGTTTCCTATTCATACATATCATATGCAGTTTAACTCTGCTTATGAGACTGATACAAACCACAGCTCCACTTACATAAATGCTCTTTAGTTAATAGCGGGAATTGAGATGGGTTCTTGAACTATGTAAAATCATTTGAGCCCAAAATTCACTTGGTTTACCAGAAATGAACTCTTGCTTGTAGGAAGACAGAGATCCTGTGGTTTAACTCCTTTTCTGAGGGGAAATTCAGACCAGGGTTCTCATCCATGGGACACACTCTGATTTAACGCAAGAAGCAACCTCTTCTTTCCAGCATCTCCAATACAGCAAGTACCACTAGCATGCATGAAAAAAAGAACTATTTTTCCTAATCATACGGACCATATGAAATTCAAGTCTGCATATGCAACTGATACAAACCACAGCCTCACTTTCATAAATGCTCTTTAGTTAATAGTGACAATTGCCTTGGGTTCTTTAACTGAGTAAAATCATTTGAGCCTAAAATTGACTTGGTTTAACAGAAATGAACTCTTGGTGTAGGAAGACACAGATCCTGTGGTTTAACTCCGTTTCTGAAGGGAAATTCAGACCAGTGTTCACATCCATGGAAACCACTCTGTTTTAACGCAAGATCAAGCTCTTCTTTCAACCGTCTACAATACAGCAAGTTCCATGATCATGCCCTGAAAAAAAGAACTGTGTTTCCTACTCATAGGGACCATATGTAATTCAAGTCTGCATATGCAACTGATACAAACGATAGCTCCACTTACATGAATGACCTATAGTTAATAGTGAGAATAGCATTGTGTCTTGAACTGTGTAAAATCATTTGATCCCAAAATTGACTTGGTTTACCAGAAATGAACTCTTGCTTGTGGGAAGGCAAAGATCCTGTGGTTTAACTCCGTTTCTGAAGGGAAATACAGACCAGTGTTCTCATCCATGGCACCCACTCTGTTTTACCACAAGAAGCAAGCTCTACTTTCCAGCATCTCCAACACAGCAAGAACGATGAACATGCCCAGAAAAAAAGAACTGTGTGTCCTACTCATACGGACCATACGTAGTTCAACTCTGCTTATGAAACTGATAAAAACCACAGCGCCTCTTACATAAAGGCTTTTCAGTTAATAGTGAGAATCGCGATGGGTTCTTGAACTGTGTAAAATCATTTGAGCCCAAAATTGAATTGGTTTACCAGAAATGAACGCTTGCTTGTATAAAAACTCAGATCCTGTGGTTTAATTCCGTGTCTGAAGGGACACTCTGACCAGTGTTCAAATCCATGGAACCCACTCTGTTTTAACGCAAGAAGCAAGCTCTACTTTCCCTTGTCTCCAATACAGCAAGTACCATGAGCATGCCCTGAAAAAGAGAACTGTGCTTCCTACTCATACGGATAATACGTATTTCAACTCTGCTTATGAAACTGATACAAACCACAGCTCCATTTACATAAATGCTCTTTAGCAAATAGTGAGAATCGCGTTGGGTTCTTGAACTGTGTAAAATCATTTGAGCCAAAATTCACTTGGTTTACCAGAAATGAACTCTTGCTTGTATGAAGACACAGATCCTGTGGATTAACTCCGTGTATGAAGGGAAATTCAGACCAGTGTTTTCATCCACGGAACCCACTCTCTTTTTACGCAAGAAGCATGCTCTACTTTTTCGTGTCTCCAATACAGCAAGTACCATGAGCATGTCCTGAAAGAAAGAACTGTGCTTCCTACTCATACGGACCATATGTAAATCCACTCTGCTTATGAAACTGATACAAACCACAGCTCCACTTACATAAATGCTCTTTAGTAAATAGTGAGAATCGCGTTGGGTTTTTGATCTGTGTAAATTCATTTGAGCCAAAATTCACTTGGTTTACCAGAAATGAACTCTTGCTTATAGGAAGACACACATCCTGTGGTTTAACTCCGTTTCTGAAGGGAAATTAAGACCAGTGTTCTCATTCATGAAACACAGTCTGATTTAACGCAAGAAGCAAGCTCTTGATTCCAGCATCTCCAATACAGCAAGTACCACTAGCATGCCGGAAAAAAAGAACTGTGCTTCCTACTCAAACGGCCGATATGTAAATCCACTCTGCTTATGAAACTGATACAAACCACAGCTCCCCTTACATAAATGCTCTTTAGTTAAAAGTGAGAATAGCCTTGGGTTCTTGAAATGTGTAAAATCATTTGAGCCCAAAATTCTCTTTCTTTACCAGAAATGACCTCTTGCTTGTATGAAGACACAGATCCTGTTGTTTAACTCCGTGTCAGAAGGGAAATTCAGACCAGGGTTCTCATCTATGGAACACTCTCTATTTTAACGCAAGAAGCAAGCTCTTATTTCCAGCATCTCCAATACTGCAAGTTCCATGAGCATGCCCTGAAAAAAAGAACTGTGTTTCCTACTCATACGGACCATATGTAAATCAACTCTGCTTATGAAACTCATGCAAACCACAGCTCCACTTTCATAAAGGCTCTTTAGTAAATAGTGAGAATCGTGTTGGATTCTTGAACTGTGTAAAATCATTTGAGCCCAAAAATCACTTGGTTTACCAGAAATGAACTCTTGCTTCTAGGAAGACACAGATCATGGGGTTTAACTCCGTTTATGAAGGGAAATTAAGACCAGTGTTCTCATCCATGAAACGCACTCTGATTTAAGGCAAGAAGCAAGCTCTTCTTTCCAGCATCTCCAATACAGCAAGTACCACTAGCATGCCTGAAAAAAAGAACTGTGCTTCCTACTCATACGGACCATATGTAGTTCAACTCTACTTATGAAACTGATACAAACCACAGCTCCCCTTACATAAATGCTCTTTAGTTAAAAGTGAGAATCGCCTTGGGTTCTTGAAATGTGTACAATCATTTGAGCCCAAAATTGACTTGGTTTAATAGAAATGAACTCTTGCTTGTAGGAAGACACAAATCCTGTGGTTTAATGCCGTTTCTGAGGGAAATTCAGACGAGTGTTCTCATCCATGAAACACACTCTGTTTTAACGCAAGAAGCAAGCTCTTCTTTCCAGCATCTCCAATACAGCAAGTTCCATGAGCATGCCCTGAAAAAAAGAACTGTGTTTCCTACTCATACGGACCATATGTAAAACAACTCTACTTATGAAACTGATACAAACCAGAGCTCCTCTTACATAAATGCTCTTTAGTAAATAGTGAGAATCTAGATGGGTTTCTGAACTGTGTAAAATCATTGGAGACCAAAATTCTCTTTGTTTACCAGAAATGAACTCTGGCTTGTAGGAAGACACAGACCCTGGGGTTTAACTCCTTTTCTGAAGGGAAATTCAGACCAGTATTCCAATCCATGTAACACACTGATTTAACGCAAGAAGCAAGCTCTTCTTTCTAGCAACTACAATACAGCAAGTACCACGAGCATGCCCTGAAAAAAAGAACTGTGTTTCCTACTCATACTGACCATATGTAATTCAAGTCTGCATATGCAACTGATACAAACCACAGTTCCACTTACATAAATGCTCTTTAGTTAACAGTGAGAATAGAGTTGGCACTTGAACTGTTTAAATCATTTGAGCCCAAAAATTGACTTGGTTTACCAGAAATGAACGCTTGCTTGTATGAAAACTCAGATCCTGTGGTTTAATTCCTTGTCTGAAGGGACACTCTGACCAGTGGTCAAATCCATGGAACCCATTCTGTTTTAACGCAAGAAGCAAGCTCTACTTTCCCGTGTCTCCAATACAGCAAGTACAATGAGCATGCCCTGAAAAAAAGAACTGTGCTTCCTACTCATACGGAACATATGTAAATCCCCTCTGCTTATGAAACTGATACAAATCACAGCTCCACTTACATAAATGCTCTTTAGTTAACAGTTAGAATAGTGTTGGGTCTTGAACTGTGTAAAATCATTTGAGCCCAAAATTGACTTGGTTTACCAGAAATGAACTCTTGCTTGTATGAAGACACAGATCCTGTGGATTAACTCCGTGTCTGAAGGGAAATTAGGACCAGTGTTCTCATCCATGGAACCCACTCCCTTTTTAGGCAAGAAGCATGCTCTACTTTTTCGCGTCTCCAATACAGCAAGTACCATGAGCATGTCCTGAAAAAAAGAACTGTGTTTCCTACTCATACGGACCATATGTAAATCAACTCTGCTTATGAAACTGATGCAAACCACAGCTCCAATTTCATAAAGGCTCTTTAGTAAATAGTGAGAATCGTGTTGGATTCTTGAACTGTGTAAAATCATTTGAGCCCAAAATTCACTTGGTTTACCAGAAATGAACTCTTGCTTCTAGGAAGACACAGATCATGTGGTTTAACTCCGTTTATGAAGGTAAATTAAGACCAGTATTCCCTTCCATGAAACACACTCTGTTTTAACGCAAGAAGCAAGCATGTCTTTCCAGCATCTCCAAAACATCAATAACCATGAGCATGCCCAGAAAAAAGGAAATGTGATTCCCACTCATACGAACCATACATAGTTCACCTGTGGTTATGAAACTGATACAAACCACAGCTCCTCTTACATAAAGGCTCTTTAGTTAATAGTGAGAATCGCGATGGGTTTTTGAACTGTGTAAAATTACTTGCGACCAAAATTCACTGGGTTTTCCCGAAATGAACTCTTGCTTGTTGGAAGACACAGATCCTGGCGTTTAACTCCGTTTCTGAAGGGATATTCACACCAGTGTTCTCATCCATGAAACACACTCAGTTTTTACGGAAGAAGCAAGCTCTTCTTTCCAGCATCTCCAATACAGAAAAAACCATGAGAATGCCCAGAAAAAAGAAGGGTGTTTCCTATTCATACATATCATATGCAGTTTAACTCTGCTTATGAGACTGATACAAACCACAGCTCCACTTACATAAATGCTCTTTAGTTAACAGTTAGAATAGTGTTGGGTCTTGAACTGTGTAAAATCATTTGAGCCCAAAATTCACTTGGTTTACCAGAAATGAACTCTTGCTTGTAGGAATACACAGATCCTGTGGTTTAACTCCTTTTCTGAGGGGAAATTCAGACCAGGGTTCTCATCCATGGGACACACTCTGATTTAACGCAAGAAGCAACCTCTTCTTTCCAGCGTCTCCAATACAGCAAGTACCACTAGCATGCATGAAAAAAAGAACTATTTTTCCTAATCATACGGACCATATGAAATTCAAGTCTGCATATGCAACAGATACAAACCACAGCCCCACTTACATAAATGCTCTTTAGTTAATAGTGACAATTGCCTTGGGTTCTTTAACTGAGTAAAATCATTTGAGCCTAAAATTGACTTGGTTTAACAGAAATGAACTCTTGGTGTAGGAAGACACAGATCCTGTGGTTTAACTCCGTTTCTGAAGGGAAATTCAGACCAGTGTTCACATCCATGGAAACCACTCTGTTTTAACGCAAGATCAAGCTCTGCTTTCAACCGTCTACAATACAGCAAGTTCCATGATCATGCCCTGAAAAAAAGAACTGTGTTTCCTACTCATAGGGGCCATATGTAATTCAAGTCTGCATATGCAACTGATACAAACGATAGCTCCACTTACATAAATGACCTATAGTTAATAGTGAGAATAGCATTGTGTCTTGAACTGTGTAAAATCATTTGATCCCAAAATTGACTTGGTTTACCAGAAATGAACTCTTGCTTGTGGGAAGGCACAGATCCTGTGGTTTAACTCCGTTTCTGAAGGGAAATACAGACCAGTGTTCTCATCCATGGCACCCACTCTGTTTTACCACAAGAAGCAAGCTCTACTTTCCAGCATCTCCAACACAGCAAGAACGATGAACATGCCCAGAAAAAAAGAACTGTGTGTCCTACTCATACGGACCATACGTAGTTCAACTCTGCTTATGAAACTGATAAAAACCACAGCGCCTCTTACATAAAGGCTTTTCAGTTAATAGTGAGAATCGCGATGGGTTCTTGAACTGTGTAAAATCATTTGAGCCCAAAATTGAATTGGTTTACCAGAAATGAACTCTTGCTTGTATGAAAACTCAGATCCTGAGGTTTAATTCCGTGTCTGAAGGGACACTCTGACCAGTGTTCAAATCCATGGAACCCACTCTGTTTTAACGCAAGAAGCAAGCTCTACTTTCCCGTGTCTCCAATACAGCAAGTACCATGAGCATGCCCTGAAAAAGAGAACTGTGCTTCCTACTCATACGGACCATACGTATTTCAACTCTGCTTATGAAACTGATACAAACCACAGCTCCATTTACATAAATGCTCTTTAGCAAATAGTGAGAATCGCGTTGGGTTCTTGAACTGTGTAAAATCATTTGAGCCAAAATTCACTTGGTTTACCAGAAATGAACTCTTGCTTGTATGAAGACACAGATCCTGTTGTTTAACTCCGTGTCAGAAGGGAAATTCAGACCAGGGTTCTCATCTATGGAACACTCTCTATTTTAATGCAAGAAGCAAGGCCTTATTTCCAGCATCTCCAATACAGCAAGTTCCATGAGCATGCCCTGAAAAAAAGAACTGTGTTTCCTACTCATACGGACCATATGTAAATCAACTCTGCTTATGAAACTCATGAAAAGCACAGCTCCACGTTCATAAAGGCTCTTTAGTAAATAGTGAGAATCGTGTTGGATTCTTGAACTGTGTAAAATCATTTGAGCCCAAAAATCACTTGGTTTACCAGAAATGAACTCTTGCTTCTAGGAAGACACAGATCATGGGGTTTAACTCCGTTTATGAAGGGAAATTAAGACCAGTGTTCTCATCCATGAAACGCAATCTGATTTAAGGCAAGAAGCAAGCTCTTCTTTCCAGCATCTCCAATACAGCAAGTACCACTAGCATGCCTGAAAAAAAGAACTGTGCTTCCTACTCATACGGACCATATGTAGTTCAACTCTACTTTTGAAACTGATACAAACCACAGCTCCTCTTACATAAATGCTCTTTAGTTAAAAGTGAGAATACCCTTGGGTTCTTGAAATGTGTACAATCATTTGAGCCCAAAATTGACTTGGTTTAATAGAAATGAACTCTTGCTTGTAGGAAGACACAAATCCTGTGGTTTAATGCCGTTTCTGAGGGAAATTCAGACGAGTGTTCTCATCCATGAAACACACTCTGTTTTAACACAAGAAGCAAGCTCTTCTTTCCAGCATCTCCAATACAGCAAGTTCCATGAGCATGCCCTGAAAAAAAGAACTGTGTTTCCTACTCATACGGACCATATGTTAAACAACTCTATATATGAAACTGATAAAAACCAGAGCTCCTCTTACATAAATGCTCTTTAGTAAATAGTGAGAATCTAGTTGGGTTTCTGAACTGTGTAAAATCATTGGAGACCAAAATTCTCTTTGTTTACCAGAAATGAACTCTGGCTTGTAGGAAGACACAGAACCTGGGGTTTAACTCCGTTTCTGAAGGGAAATTCAGACCAGTATTCTAATCCATGTAACACACTGATTTAACGCAAGAAGCAAGCTCTTCTTTCTAGCAACTACAATACAGCAAGTACCATGAGCATGCCCTGACAAAAAGAACTGTGTTTCCTACTCATACTGACCATATGTCATTCAAGTCTGCATATGCAACTGATACAAACCACAGTTCCACTTACATAAATGCTCTTTAGTTAACAGTGAGAATAGAGTTGGCACTTGAACTGTTTAAATCATTTGAGCCCAAAAATTGACTTGGTTTACCAGAAATGAACGCTTGCTTGTATGAAAACTCAGATCCTGTGGTTTAATTCCTTGTCTGAAGGGACACTCTGACCAGTGGTCAAATCCATGGAACCCATTCTGTTTTAACGCAAGAAGCAAGCTCTACTTTCCCGTGTCTCCAATACAGCAAGTACCATGAGCATGCCCTGAAAAAAAGAACTGTGCTTCCTACTCATACGGACCATATGTAAATCCCCTCTGCTTATGAAACTGATACAAACCACAGCTCCACTTACATAAATGCTCTTTAGTTAACCATTAGAATAGAGTTGGCACTTGAACTGTTTAAATCATTTGAGCCCAAAAATTGACTTGGTTTACCAGAAATGAACGCTTGCTTGTATGAAAACTCAGATCCTGTGGTTTAATTCCGTGTCTGAAGGGACACTCTGACCAGTGGTCAAATCCATGGAACCCATTCTGTTTTAACGCAAGAAGCAAGCTCTACTTTCCCGTGTCTCCAATACAGCAAGTACCATGAGCATGCCCTGAAAAAAAGAACTGTGCTTCCTACTCATACGGACCATATGTAAATCCCCTCTGCTTATGAAACAGATACAAACCACAGCTCCACTTACATAAATGCTCTTTAGTTAACAGTTAGAATAGCGTTGGGTCTTGAACTGTGTAAAATCATTTGAGCCCAAAATTGACTTGGTTTACCAGAAATGAACTCTTGCTTGTATGAAGACACAGATCCTGTGGATTAACTCCGTGTCTGAAGGGAAATTCAGACCAGTGTTCTCATCCATGGAACCCACTCTCTTTTTACGCAAGAAGCTTGCTCAACTTGTTCGTGTCTCCAATACAGCAAGTACCATGAGCATGTCCTGAAAAAAAGAACTGTGCTTCCTACTCATACGGACCATATGTAAATCCCCTCTGCTTATGAAACTGATACAAACCACAGCTCCACTCATATAAATGTTCTTTAGTAAATAGTGAGAATTGAGTTGGGTTCTTGAACTGTGTAAAATCATTTGAGCCCAAAATTCACTTGGTTTACCAGAAATGAACACTTGCTTGTATGAAGACACAGATCCTGTGGTTTAACTCCGTTTCTGAAGGGAAATTAAGACCAGTGTTCTCATCCATGAAACACACTCTGTTTTAACGCAAGAAGGAAGCTCGTCTTTCCAGCATCTCCAATACAGCAATAACCATGAGCATGCCCAGAAGAAAAGAACTGAGTTTCCTAGTCATATGGACCATACATATTTCAACTCTGCTTATGAAACTGATACAAACCACAGCTCCACTTACATAAATGCTCTTTAGTAAATAGTGAGAATCGCGTTGGGTTCTTGAACTGTGTAAATTCATTTGAAACAAAATTCACTTGGTTTACCAGAAATGAACTCTTGCTTATAGGAAGACACACATCCTGTGGTTTAACTCCGCTTCTGAAGGGAAATTAAGACCAGTGTTTTCATGCATGAAACACACTCAGATTTAACGCAAGAAGCAAGCTCTTGATTCCAGCATCTCCAATACAGCAAGTCCCACTAGCATGCCTGAAAAAAAGAACTGTGCTTCCTACTCATACGGACAATATGTAAATCCACTCTGCTTATGAAACTGATTCAAACCACAGCTCCCCTTACATAAATGCTCTTTAGTTAAAATTGAGAATAGCCTTGGGTTCTTGAAATGTGTAAAATCATTTGAGCCCAAAATTCTCTTTCTTTACCAGAAATGAACTCTTGCTTGTATGAAGACACAGATCCTGTGGTTTAACTCCGTGTCAGAAGGGAAATTCAGACCAGTGTTCTCATCCATGGAACCCACTCCCTTTTTACGCAAGAAGCATGCTCTACTTTTTCGCGTCTCCAATACAGCAAGTACCATGAGCATGTCCTGAAAAAAAGAACTGTGCTTCCTGCTCATACGGACCATATGTAAATCCCCTCTGCTTATGATACTGATACAAACCACAGCTCCACTTACATAAATTCTCTTTTGTTAACAGTTATAATAGCGTTGGGTCTTGAACTGTGTAAAATCATTTGAGCCCAAAATTGACTTGGTTTACAAGAAATGAACTCTTGCTTGTATGAAGACACAGATCCTGTGGTTCAACTCCGTGTCTGAAGGGAAATTCAGACCAGTGTTCTCATCCATGGAACCCACTCTCTTTTTATGCAAGAAGCATGCTCTACTTTTTTGTGTCTCAAATACAGCAAGTACCATTAGCATGCCCTGAAAAAAAGAACTGTGTTTCCTACTCATACTGACCATATGTAATTCAAGTCTGCATATGCAACTGATACAAACCACAGTTCCACTTACATAAATGCTCTTTAGTTAACAGTGAGAATAGAGTTGGCACTTGAACTGTTTAAATCATTTGAGCCCAAAAATTGACTTGGTTTACCAGAAATGAACGCTTGCTTGTATGAAAACTCAGATCCTGTGGTTTAATTCCTTGTCTGAAGGGACACTCTGACCAGTGGTCAAATCCATGGAACCCATTCTGTTTTAACCCAAGAAGCAAGCTCTACTTTCCCATGTCTCCAATACAGCAAGTACCATGAGCATGCCCTGAAAAAAAGAACTGTGCTTCCTGCTCATACGGACCATATGTAAATCCCCTCTGCTTATGAAACAGATACAAACCACAGCTCCACTTACATAAATGCTCTTTAGTTAACAGTTAGAATAGTGTTGGGTCTTGAACTGTGTAAAATCATTTGAGCCCAAAATTGACTTGGTTTACCAGAAATGAACTCTTGCTTGTATGAAGACACAGATCCTGTGGATTAACTCCGTGTCTGAAGGGAAATTCAGACCAGTGTTCTCATCCATGGAACCCACTCTCTTTTTACGCAAGAAGCTTGCTCTACTTGTTCGTGTCTCCAATACAGCAAGTACCATGAGCATGTCCTGAAAAAAAGAACTGTGCTTCCTACTCATACGGACCATATGTAAATCCCCTCTGCTTATGAAACTGATACAAACCACAGCTCCACTCATATAAATGTTCTTTAGTAAATAGTGAGAATAGAGTTGGGTTCTTGAACTGTGTAAAATCATTTGAGCCCACAATTCACTTGGTTTACCAGAAATGAACACTTGCTTGTATGAAGACACAGATCCTGTGGTTTAACTCCGTTTCTGAAGGGAAATTAAGACCAGTGTTCTCATCCATGAAACACACTCTGTTTTAACGCAAGAAGGAAGCTTGTCTTTCCAACATGTCCAATGCACCAATAACCATGAGCATGCCCAGAAGAAAAGAACTGAGTTTCCTAGTCATATGGACCATACATATTTCAACTCTGCTTATGACCTTGATACAAACCACAGCTCCACTTACATAAATGCTCTTTAGTAAATAGTGAGAATCGCGTTGGGTTCTTGAACTGTGTAAATTCATTTGAGCCAAAATTCACTTGGTTTACCAGAAATGAACTCTTGCTTATAGGAAGACACACATCCTGTGGTTTAACTCCGCTTCTGATGGGAAATTAAAACCAGTGTTTTCATCCCTGAAATACACTCAGATTTAACGCAAGAAGCAAGCTCTTGATTCCAGCATCTCCAATACAGCAAGTCCCACTAGCATGCCTGAAAAAAAGAACTGTGCTTCCTACTCATATGGACCATATGTAAATCCACTCTGCTTATGAAACTGATTCAAACCACAGCTCCCCTTACATAAATGCTCTTTAGTTAAAATTGAGAATAGCCTTGGGTTCTTGAAATGTGTAAAATCATTTGAGCCCAAAATACTCTTTCTTTACCAGAAATGAACTCTTGCTTGTATGAAGACACAGATCCTGTGGTTTAACTCCGTGTCAGAAGGGAAATTCAGACCAGTGTTCTCATCCATGGAACCCACTCCCTTTTTACGCAAGAAGCATGCTCTACTTTTTCGCGTCTCCAATACAGCAAGTACCATGAGCATGTCCTGAAAAAAAGAACTGTGCTTCCTGCTCATACGGACCATATGTAAATCCCCTCTGCTTATGAAACTGATACAAACCACAGCTCCACTTACATAAATGCTCTTTAGTTAACAGTGAGAATAGAGTTGGCACTTGAACTGTTTAAATCATTTGAGCCCAAAAATTGACTTGGTTTACCAGAAATGAACGCTTGCTTGTATGAAAACTCAGATCCTGTGGTTTAATTCCGTGTCTGAAGGGACACTCTGACCAGTGGTCAAATCCATGGAACCCATTTTGTTTTAACGCAAGAAGCAAGCTCTACTTTCCCGTGTCTCCAATACAGCAAGTACCATGAGCATGCCCTGAAAAAAAGAACTGTGCTTCCTACTCATACGGACCATATGTAAATCCCCTCTGCTTATGAAACAGATACAAACCACAGCTCCACTTACATAAATGCTCTTTAGTTAACAGTTAGAATAGCTTTGGGTCTTGAACTGTGTAAAATCATTTGAGCCCAAAATTGACTTGGTTTACCAGAAATGAACTCTTGCTTGTATGAAGACACAGATCCTGTGGATTAACTCCGTGTCTGAAGGGAAATTCAGACCAGTGTTCTCATCCATGGAACCCACTCTCTTTTTACGCAAGAAGCTTGCTCTACTTGTTCGTGTCTCCAATACAGCAAGTACCATGAGCATGTCCTGAAAAAAAGAACTGTGCTTCCTACTCATACGGACCATATGTAAATCCCCTCTGCTTATGAAACTGATACAAACCACAGCTCCACTCATATAAATGTTCTTTAGTAAATAGTGAGAATTGAGTTGGGTTCTTGAACTGTGTAAAATCATTTGAGCCCAAAATTCACTTGGTTTACCAGAAATGAACTCTTGCTTATAGGAAGACACACATCCTGTGGTTTAACTCCTATTCTGAAGTTAAATTAGGCCAGGGATGTCATCCATGGAACACACTCTGTTTTAACGCAAGAAGCAAGCTCTTCTTTCCAGCATCTCCAATACAGCAAGTACCACTAGCATGTCTGAAAAAAAGAACTGTGCTTCCTACTCATAAGGACCATATGTAAATCCACTCTGCTTATGAAATTGATACAAACCACAGCTCCACTTACATAAATGCTCTTTAGCTAACAGTGAGAATAGCGTTGGCACTTGAACTGTTTAAATCATGTGAGCCCAAAAATTGACATTGTTTACTAGAAAAGAACTCTCCCTTGTATGAAAACTCAGATCCTGTGGTTTAATTCCGTGTCTGAAGGGACACTCTGACCAGTGGTCAAATCCATGGAACCCATTCTGTTTTAACGCAAGAAGCAAGCTCTACTTTCCCGTGTCTCCAATACAGCAAGTACCATGAGCATGCCCTGAAAAAAAGAACTGTGCTTCCTACTCATACAGACCATATGTAAATCCCCTCTGCTTATGAAACTGATACATACCACAGCTCCACTTACATAAATGCTCTTTAGTTAACAGTTAGAATAGCGTTGGGACTTGAACTGTGTAAAATCATTTGAGCCCAAAATTATCTTTCTTTACCAGAAATGAACTCTTGCTTGTATAAAGACTCAGATCCTGTGGTTCAACTCCGTGTCAGAAGGGAAATTCAGACCAGTGTTCTCATCCATGAAACGCACTCTGATTTAAGGCAAGAAGCAAGCTCTTCTTTCCAGCATCTCCAATACAGCAAGTACCACTAGCATGCCTGAAACAAAGAACTGTGCTTCCTACTCATACGGACCATATGTAGTTCAACTCTACTTATGAAACTGATACAAACCACAGCTCCCCTTACATAAATGCTCTTTAGTTAAAAGTGAGAATAGCCTTGGGTTCTTGAAATGTGTACAATCATTTGAGCCCAAAATTGACTTGGTTTAATAGAAATGAACTCTTGCTTGTAGGAAGACACAAATCCTGTGGTTTAATGCCGTTTCTGAGGGAAATTCAGACGAGTGTTCTCATCCATGAAACACACTCTGTTTTAACGCAAGAAGCAAGCTCTTCTTTCCAGCATCTCCAATACAGCAAGTTCCATGAGCATGCCCTGAAAAAAAGAACTGTGTTTCCTACTCATACGGACCATATGTAAAACAACTCTACTTATGAAACTGATACAAACCAGAGCTCCTCTTACATAAATGCTCTTTAGTAAATAGTGAGAATCTAGTTGGGTTTCTGAACTGTGTAAAACCATTGGAGACCAAAATTCTCTTTGTTTACCAGAAATGAACTCTGGCTTGTAGGAAGACACAGAACCTGGGGTTTAACTCCGTTTCTGAAGGGAAATTCAGACCAGTATTCTAATCCATGTAACACACTGATTTAACGCAAGAAGCAAGCTCTTCTTTCTAGCAACTACAATACAGCAAGTACCACGAGCATGCCCTGAAAAAAAGAACTGTGTTTCCTACTCATACTGACCATATGTAATTCAAGTCTGCATATGCAACTGATACAAACCACAGTTCCACTTACATAAATGCTCTTTAGTTAACAGTGAGAATAGAGTTGGCACTTGAACTGTTTAAATCATTTGAGCCGAAAAATTGACTTGGTTTACCAGAAATGAACGCTTGCTTGTATGAAAACTCAGAATCTGTGGTTTAATTCCGTGTCTGAAGGGACACTCTGACCAGTGGTCAAATCCATGGAACCCATTCTGTTTTAAAGCAAGAAGCAAGCTCTACTTTCCCGTGTCTCCAATACAGCAAGTACCATGAGCATGCCCTGAAAAAAAGAACTGTGCTTCCTACTCATACGGACCATATGTAAATCCCCTCTGCTTATGAAACAGATACAAACCACAGCTCCACTTACATAAATGCTCTTTAGTTAACAGTTAGAATAGCGTTGGGTCTTGAACTGTGTAAAATCATTTGAGCCCAAAATTGACTTGGTTTACCAGAAATGAACTCTTGCTTGTATGAAGACACAGATCCTGTGGATTAACTCCGTGTCTGAAGGGAAATTCAGACCAGTGTTCTCATCCATGGAACCCACTCTCTTTTTACGCAAGAAGCTTGCTCTACGTGTTCGTGTCTCCAATACAGCAAGTACCATGAGCATGTCCTGAAAAAAAGAACTGTGCTTCCTACTCATACGGACCATATGTAAATCCCCTCTGCTTATGAAACTGATACAAACCACAGCTCCACTCATATAAATGTTCTTTAGTAAATAGTGAGAATTGAGTTGGGTTCTTGAACTGTGTAAAATCATTTGAGCCCAAAATTCACTTGGTTTACCAGAAATGAACTCTTGCTTATAGGAAGACACACATCCTGTGGTTTAACTCCTATTCTGAAGTTAAATTAGGCCAGGGATGTCATCCATGGAACACACTCTGTTTTAACGCAAGAAGCAAGCTCTTCTTTCCAGCATCTCCAATACAGCAAGTACCACTAGCATGTCTGAAAAAAAGAACTGTGCTTCCTACTCATAAGGACCATATGTAAATCCACTCTGCTTATGAAATTGATACAAACCACAGCTCCACTTACATAAATGCTCTTTAGCTAACAGTGAGAATAGCGTTGGCACTTGAACTGTTTAAATCATGTGAGCCCAAAAATTGACATTGTTTACTAGAAAAGAACTCTCCCTTGTATGAAAACTCAGATCCTGTGGTTTAATTCCGTGTCTGAAGGGACACTCTGACCAGTGGTCAAATCCATGGAACCCATTCTGTTTTAACGCAAGAAGCAAGCTCTACTTTCCCGTGTCTCCAATACAGCAAGTACCATGAGCATGCCCTGAAAAAAAGAACTGTGCTTCCTACTCATACAGACCATATGTAAATCCCCTCTGCTTATGAAACTGATACATACCACAGCTCCACTTACATAAATGCTCTTTAGTTAACAGTTAGAATAGCGTTGGGACTTGAACTGTGTAAAATCATTTGAGCCCAAAATTATCTTTCTTTACCAGAAATGAACTCTTGCTTGTATAAAGACTCAGATCCTGTGGTTCAACTCCGTGTCAGAAGGGAAATTCAGACCAGTGTTCTCATCCATGAAACGCACTCTGATTTAAGGCAAGAAGCAAGCTCTTCTTTCCAGCATCTCCAATACAGCAAGTACCACTAGCATGCCTGAAACAAAGAACTGTGCTTCCTACTCATACGGACCATATGTAGTTCAACTCTACTTATGAAACTGATACAAACCACAGCTCCCCTTACATAAATGCTCTTTAGTTAAAAGTGAGAATAGCCTTGGGTTCTTGAAATGTGTACAATCATTTGAGCCCAAAATTGACTTGGTTTAATAGAAATGAACTCTTGCTTGTAGGAAGACACAAATCCTGTGGTTTAATGCCGTTTCTGAGGGAAATTCAGACGAGTGTTCTCATCCATGAAACACACTCTGTTTTAACGCAAGAAGCAAGCTCTTCTTTCCAGCATCTCCAATACAGCAAGTTCCATGAGCATGCCCTGAAAAAAAGAACTGTGTTTCCTACTCATACGGACCATATGTAAAACAACTCTACTTATGAAACTGATACAAACCAGAGCTCCTCTTACATAAATGCTCTTTAGTAAATAGTGAGAATCTAGTTGGGTTTCTGAACTGTGTAAAACCATTGGAGACCAAAATTCTCTTTGTTTACCAGAAATGAACTCTGGCTTGTAGGAAGACACAGAACCTGGGGTTTAACTCCGTTTCTGAAGGGAAATTCAGACCAGTATTCTAATCCATGTAACACACTGATTTAACGCAAGAAGCAAGCTCTTCTTTCTAGCAACTACAATACAGCAAGTACCACGAGCATGCCCTGAAAAAAAGAACTGTGTTTCCTACTCATACTGACCATATGTAATTCAAGTCTGCATATGCAACTGATACAAACCACAGTTCCACTTACATAAATGCTCTTTAGTTAACAGTGAGAATAGAGTTGGCACTTGAACTGTTTAAATCATTTGAGCCGAAAAATTGACTTGGTTTACCAGAAATGAACGCTTGCTTGTATGAAAACTCAGAATCTGTGGTTTAATTCCGTGTCTGAAGGGACACTCTGACCAGTGGTCAAATCCATGGAACCCATTCTGTTTTAAAGCAAGAAGCAAGCTCTACTTTCCCGTGTCTCCAATACAGCAAGTACCATGAGCATGCCCTGAAAAAAAGAACTGTGCTTCCTACTCATACGGACCATATGTAAATCCCCTCTGCTTATGAAACAGATACAAACCACAGCTCCACTTACATAAATGCTCTTTAGTTAACAGTTAGAATAGCGTTGGGTCTTGAACTGTGTAAAATCATTTGAGCCCAAAATTGACTTGGTTTACCAGAAATGAACTCTTGCTTGTATGAAGACACAGATCCTGTGGATTAACTCCGTGTCTGAAGGGAAATTCAGACCAGTGTTCTAATCCATGGAACCCACTCTCTTTTTACGCAAGAAGCTTGCTCTACGTGTTCGTGTCTCCAATACAGCAAGTACCATGAGCATGTCCTGAAAAAAAGAACTGTGCTTCCTACTCATACGGACCATATGTAAATCCCCTCTGCTTATGAAACTGATACAAACCACAGCTCCACTCATATAAATGTTCTTTAGTAAATAGTGAGAATTGAGTTGGGTTCTTGAACTGTGTAAAATCATTTGAGCCCAAAATTCACTTGGTTTACCAGAAATGAACACTTGCTTGTATGAAGACACAGATCCTGTGGTTTAACTCCGTTTCTGAAGGGAAATTAAGACCAGTGTTCTCATCCATGAAACACACTCTGTTTTAACGCAAGAAGCAAGCTCGTCTTTCCAGCATCTCCAATACAGCAATAACCATGAGCATGCCCAGAAGAAAAGAACTGAGTTTCCTAGTCATATGGACCATACATATTTCAACTCTGCTTATGAAACTGATACAAACCACAGCTCCACTTACATAAATGCTCTTTAGTAAATAGTGAGAATCGCGTTGGGTTCTTGAACTGTGTAAATTCATTTGAGCCAAAATTCACTTGGTTTACCAGAAATGAACTCTTGCTTATAAGAAGACACACATCCTGTGGTTTAACTCCGCTTCTGAAGGGAAATTAAGACCAGTGTTTTCATGCATGAAACACACTCAGATTTAACGCAAGAAGCAAGCTCTTGATTCCAGCATCTCCAATGCAGCAAGTCCCACTAGCATGCCTGAAAAAAAGAACTGTGCTTCGTACTCATACGGACCATATGTAAATCCACTCTGCTTATGAAACTGATTCAAACCACAGCTCCCCTTACATAAATGCTCTTTAGTTAAAAGTGAGAATAGCCTTGGGTTCTTGAAATGTGTAAAATCATTTGAGCCCAAAATTCTCTTTCTTTACCAGAAATGAACTCTTGCTTGTATGAAGACACAGATCCTGTGGTTTAACTCCATGTCAGAAGGGAAATTCAGACCAGTGTTCTCATCCATGGAACCCACTCCCTTTTTACGCAAGAAGCTTGCTCTACTTTTTGCGCCTCCAATACAGCAAGTACCATGAGCATGTCCTGAAAAAAAGAACTGTGCTTCCTGCTCATACGGACCATATGTAAATCCCCTCTGCTTATGAAACTGATACAAACCACAGCTCCACTTACATAAATGCTCTTTAGTTAACAGTTAGAATAGCGTTGGGTCTTGAACCGTGTAAAATCATTTGAGCCCAAAATTGACTTGGTTTACAAGAAATGAACTCTTGCTTGTATGAAGACACAGATCCTGTGGATTAACTCCGTGTCTGAAGGGAAATTCAGACCAGTGTTCTCATCCATGGAACCCACTCTCTTTTTATGCAAGAAGCATGCTCTACTTTTTCGTGTCTCCAATACAGCAAGTACCATGAGCATGCCCTGAAAAAAAGAACTGTGTTTCCTACTCATACTGACCATATGTAATTCAAGTCTGCATATGCAACTGATACAAACCACAGTTCCACTTACATAAATGCTCTTTAGTTAACAGTGAGAATAGAGTTGGCACTTGAACTGTTTAAATCATTTGAGCCGAAAAATTGACTTGGTTTACCAGAAATGAACGCTTGCTTGTATGAAAACTCAGATCCTGTGGTTTAATTCCTTGTCTGAAGGGACACTCTGACCAGTGGTCAAATCCATGGAACCCATTCTGTTTTAACGCAAGAAGCAAGCTCTACTTTCCCGTGTCTCCAATACAGCAAGTACCATGCGCATGCCCTGATAAAAAGACCTGTGCTTCCTACTCATATGGACCATATGTAAATCCCCTCTGCTTATGAAACTGATACAAACCACAGCTCCACTCATATAAATGTTCTTTAGTAAATAGTGAGAATTGAATTGGGTTCTTGAACTGTGTAAAATCATTTGAGCCCACAATTCACTTGGTTTACCAGAAATGAACACTTGCTTGTATGAAGACACAGATCCTGTGGTTTAACTCCGTTTCTGAAGGGAAATTAAGACCAGTGTTCTCATCCATGAAACACACTCTGTTTTAACGCAAGAAGCAAGCTCGACTTTCCAGCATCTCCAATACAGCAATAAACATGAGCATGCCCAGAAGAAAAGAAGTGAGTTTCCTAGTCATATGGACCATACATATTTCAACTCTGCTTATGAAACTGATACAAACCACAGCTCCACTTACATAAATGCTCTTTAGTAAATAGTGAGAATCGCGTTGGGTTCTTGAACTGTGTAAATTCATTTGAGCCAAAATTCACTTGGTTTACCAGAAATGAACTCTTGCTTGTATGAAGACACAGATCCTGTGGATTAACTCCGTGTCTGAAGGGAAATTCAGACCAGTGTTCTCATCCATGGAACCCACTCTCTTTTTACGCAAGAAGCATGCTCTACTTTTTCGTGTCTCCAATACAGCAAGTACCATGAGCATGTCCTGAAAGAAAGAACTGTGCTTCCTACTCATACGGACCATATGTAAATCCACTCTGCTTATGAAACTGATACAAACCACAGCTCCACTTACATAAATGCTCTTTAGTAAATAGTGAGAATCGCGTTGGGTTCTTGAACTGTGTAAATTCATTTGAGCCAAAATTCACTTGGTTTACCAGAAATGAACTCTTGCTTATAGGAAGACACACATCCTGTGGTTTAACTCCGTTTCTGAAGGGAAATTAAGACCAGTGTTTTCATCCATGAAACACACTCAGATTTAACGCAAGAAGCAAGCTCTTGATTCCAGCATCTCCAATACAGCAAGTCCCACTAGCACGCCTGAAAAAAAGAACTGTGCTTCCTACTCATACGGACCATATGTAAATGCACTCTGCTTATGAAACTGATACAAACCACAGCTCCCCTTATATAAATGATCTTTAGTTAAAAGTGAGAATAGCCTTGGGTTCTTGAAATGTGTAAAATCATTTGAGCCCAAAATTCTCTTTCTTTACCAGAAATGAACTCTTGCTTGTATGAAGACACACATCCTGTGGTTTAACTCCGTGTCAGAAGGGAAATTCAGACCAGTGTTCTCATCCATGAAACCCACTCCCTTTTTACGCAAGAAGCATGCTCTACATTTTCGCGTCTCCAATACAGCAAGTACCATGAGCATGTCCTGAAAAAAAGAACTGTGCTTCCTGCTCATACGGACCATATGTAAATCCCCTCTGCTTATGAAGCTGATACAATCCACAGCTCCACTTACGTAAATGCTCTTTAGTTAATAGTGAGAATCACGTTGGGTTCTTGAACTGTGTAAAATCATTTGAGCCCAAAATTCAGTTGGTTTACCAGAAATCAACTATTGCTTCTAGGAAGACACAGATCATATGGTTTAACTCCGTTTCTGAAGGGAAATTAAGACCAGTGTTCTCATCCATGAAACACACTCTGATTTAACGCAAGAAGCAAGCTCTTCTTTCCAGCGTCTACAATATAGCAAGTCCCACTAGCATGTCTGAAAAAAAGAAGTGTGTTTCCTAAACATACAGACCATATGTAGTTCAAGTCTGCATATGCAACTGATACATACAAAGCTCCACTTACATAAATGCTCTTTAGTTAATAGTGAGAATCGAGATGGGTTCTTGAACAGTGTAAATTCATTTGAACGCAAATTTCATATTGTTTACCAGAAATGAACTCCTGCTTGTAGGAAGACACAGATCCTGTGGTTTAACTCCTATTCTGAAGTTAAATTAGGCCAGGGATGTCATCCATGGAACACACTCTCTTTTAACGCAAGAAGCAAGCTCTTCTTTCCAGCATCTCCAATACAGCAAGTACCACTAGCATGTCTGAAAAAAAGAACTGTGCTTCCTACTCATAAGGACCATATGTAAATCCACTCTGCTTATGAAATTGATACAAACCACAGCTCCACTTACATAAATGCTCTTTAGCTAACAGTGAGAATAGCGTTGGCACTTGAACTGTTTAAATCATGTGAGCCCAAAAATTGACATTGTTTACTAGAAAAGAACTCTCCCTTGTATGAAAACTCAGATCCTGTGGTTTAATTCCGTGTCTGAAGGGACACTCTGACCAGTGGTCAAATCCATGGAACCCATTCTGTTTTAACGCAAGAAGCAAGCTCTACTTTCCCGTGTCTCCAATACAGCAAGTACCATGAGCATGCCCTGAAAAAAAGAACTGTGCTTCCTACTCATACGGACCATATGTAAATCCCCTCTGCTTATGAAACTGATACAAACCACAGCTCCACTTACATAAATGCTCTTTAGTTAACAGTTAGAATAGCGTTGGGTCTTGAACTGTGTAAAATCATTTGAGCCCAAAATTATCTTTCTTTACCAGAAATGAACTCTTGCTTGTATAAAGATTCAGATCCTGTGGTTCAACTCCGTGTCAGAAGGGAAATTCAGACCAGTGTTCTCATCCATGGAACCCACTCCCTTTTTAGGCAAGAAGCATGCTCTACTTTTTCGCGTCTCCAATACAGCAAGTACCATGAGCATGCCCTGAAAAAAAGAACTGTGTTTCCTACTCATACGGACCATATGTAAATCAACTCTGCTTATGAAACTGATGCAAACCACAGCTCCACTTTCATAAAGGCTCTTTAGTAAATAGTGAGAATCGTGTTGGATTCTTGAACTGTGTAAAATCATTTGAGCCCAAAAATCACTTGGTTTACCAGAAATGAACTCTTGCTTCTAGGAAGACACAGATCATGTGGTTTAACTCCGTTTATGAAGGTAAATTAAGACCAGTATTCCCTTCCATGAAACACACTCTGTTTTAACGCAAGAAGCAAGCATGTCTTTCCAGCATCTCCAAAACATCAATAACCATGAGCATGCCCAGAAAAAAGGAAATGTGATTCCCACTCATACGAACCATACATAGTTCACCTGTGGTTATGAAACTGATACAAACCACAGCTCCTCTTACATAAAGGCTCTTTAGTTAATAGTGAGAATCGCGATGGGTTTTTGAACTGTGTAAAATTACTTGCGACCAAAATTCACTGGGTTTTCCAGAAATGAACTCTTGCTTGTTGGAAGACACAGATCCTGGCGTTTAACTCCGTTTCTGAAGGGATATTCAGACCAGTGTTCTCATCCATGAAACACACTCAGTTTTTACGCAAGAAGCAAGCTCTTCTTTCCAGCATCTCCAATACAGAAAAAACCATGAGAATGCCCAGAAAAAAGAACTGTGTTTCCTATTCATACATATCATATGCAGTTTAACTCTGCCTATGAGACTGATACAAACCACAGCTCCACTTACATAAATGCTCTTTAGTTAATAGCGGGAATTGAGATGGGTTCTTGAACTATGTAAAATCATTTGAGCCCAAAATTCACTTGGTTTACCAGAAATGAACTCTTGCTTGTAGGAAGACACAGATCCTGTGGTTTAACTCCTTTTCTGAGGGGAAATTCAGACCAGGGTTCTCATCCATGGGACACACTCTGATTTAACGCAAGAAGCAACCTCTTCTTTCCAGCGTCTCCAATACAGCAAGTACCACTAGCATGCATGAAAAAAAGAACTATTTTTCCTAATCATACGGACCTTATGATTCAAGTCTGCATATGCAACTGATACAAACCACAGCCCCACTTACATAAATGCTCTTTAGTTAATAGTGACAATTGCCTTGGGTTCTTTAACTGAGTAAAATCATTTGAGCCTAAAATTGACTTGGTTTAACAGAAATGAACTCTTGGTGTAGGAAGACACAGATCCTGTGGTTTAACTCCGTTTCTGAAGGGAAATTCAGACCAGTGTTCACATCCATGGAAACCACTCTGTTTTAACGCAAGATCAAGCTCTTCTTTCAACCGTCTACAATACAGCAAGTTCCATGATCATGCCCTGAAAAAAAGAACTGTGTTTCCTACTCATAGGGACCATATGTAATTCAAGTCTGCATATGCAACTGATACAAACGATAGCTCCACTTACATGAATGACCTATAGTTAATAGTGAGAATAGCATTGTGTTTTGAACTGTGTAAAATCATTTGATCCCAAAATTGACTTGGTTTACCAGAAATGATCTCTTGCTTGTGGGAAGGCACAGATCCTGTGGTTTAACTCCGTTTCTGAATTGAAATACAGACCAGTGTTCTCAAACATGGCACCCACTCTGTTTTACCACAAGAAGCAAGCTCTACTTTCCAGCATCTCCAACACAGCAAGAAAGATGAACATGCCCAGAAAAAAAGAACTGTGTGTCCTACTCATACGGACCATACGTAGTTCAACTCTGCTTATGAAACTGATAAAAACCACAGGGCCTCTTACATAAAGGCTTTTCAGTTAATAGTGAGAATTGCGATGGGTTCTTGAACTGTGTAAAATCATTTGAGCCCAAAATTGAATTGGTTTACCAGAAATGAACTCTTGCTTGTATGAAAACTCAGATCCTGTGGTTTAATTCCTTGTCTGAAGGGACACTCTGACCAGTGTTCAAATCCATGGAACCCACTCTGTTTTAACGCAAGAAGCAAGCTCTACTTTCCCGTGTCTCCAATACAGCAAGTATCATGAGCATGCCCTGAAAAAGAGAACTGTGCTTCCTACTCATACGGACCATACGTATTTCAACTCTGCTTATGAAACTGATACAAACCACAGCTCCATTTACATAAATGCTCTTTAGCAAATAGTGAGAATCGCGTTGGGTTCTTGAACTGTGTAAAATCATTTGAGCCAAAATTCACTTGGTTTACCAGAAATGAACTCTTGCTTGTATGAAGACACAGATCCTGTGGATTAACTCCGTGTATGAAGGGAAATTCAGACCAGTGTTCTCATCCATGGAACCCACTCTCTTTTTACGCAAGAAGCATGCTCTACTTTTTCGTGTCTCCAATACAGCAAGTACCATGAGCATGTTCTGAAAGAAAGAACTGTGCTTCCTACTCATACGGACCATATGTAAATCCACTCTGCTTATGAAACTGATACAAACCACAGCTCCACTTACATAAATGCTCTTTAGTAAATAGTGAGAATCGCGTTGGGTTTTTGATCTGTGTAAATTCATTTGAGCCAAAATTCACTTGGTTTACCAGAAATGAACTCTTGCTTATAGGAAGACACACATCCTGTGGTTTAACTCCGTTTCTGAAGGGAAATTAAGACCAGTGTTCCCATTCATGAAACACAGTCTGATTTAACGCAAGAAGCAAGCTCTTGATTCCAGCATCTCCAATACAGCAAGTACCACTAGCATGCCGGAAAAAAAGAACTGTGCTTCCTACTCATACGGACGATATGTAAATCCACTCTGCTTATGAAACTGATACAAACCACAGCTCCCCTTACATAAATGCTCTTTAGTTAAAAGTGAGAATAGCCTTGGGTTCTTGAAATGTGTACAATCATTTGAGCCCAAAATTGACTTGGTTTAATAGAAATGGACTCTTGCTTGTAGGAAGACACAAATCCTGTGGTTTAATGCTGATTCTGAGGGAAATTCAGACGAGTGTTCTCATCCATGAAACACACTCTGTTTTAACGCAAGAAGCAAGCTCTTCTTTCCAGCATCTCCAATACAGCAAGTTCCATGAGCATGCCCTGAAAAAAAGAACTGTGTTTCCTACTCATACGGACCATATGTAAAACAACTCTACTTATGAAACTGATACAAACCAGAGCTCCTCTTACATAAATGCTCTTTAGTAAATAGTGAGAATCTAGTTGGGTTTCTTAACTGTGTAAAATCATTGGAGACCAAAATTCTATTTGTTTACCAGAAATGAACTCTGGCTTGTAGGAAGACACAGAACCTGGGGTTTAACTCCGTTTCTGAATTGAAATTCAGACCAGTATTCTAATCCATGTAACACACTGATTTAACGCAAGAAGCAAGCTCTTCTTTCTAGCAACTACAATACAGCAAGTACCACGAGCATGCCCTGAAAAAAAGAACTGTGTTTCCTACTCATACTGACCATATGTAATTCAAGTCTGCATATGCAACTGATACAAACCACAGTTCCACTTACATAAATGCTCTTTAGTTAACAGTGAGAATAGAGTTGGCACTTGAACTGTTTAAATCATTTGAGCCCAAAAATTGACTTGGTTTACCAGAAATGAACGCTTGCTTGTATGATAACTCAGATCCTGTGGTTTAATTCCTTGTCTGAAGGGACACTCTGACCAGTGGTCAAATCCATGGAACCCATTCTGTTTTAACGCAAGAAGCAAGCTCTACTTTCCCGTGTCTCCAATACAGCAAGTACCATGAGCATGCCCTGAAAAAAAGAACTGTGCTTCCTACTCATACGGACCATATGTAAATCCCCTCTGCTTATGAAACTGATACAAACCACAGCTCCACTTACATAAATGCTCTTTAGTTAACAGTTAGAATAGCGTTGGGTCTTGAACTGTGTAAAATCATTTGAGCCCAAAATTGACTTGGTTTACCAGAAATGAACTCTTGCTTGTATGAAGACACATATCCTGTGGATTAACTCCGTGTCTGAAGGGAAATTCAGACCAGTGTTCTCATCCATGGAACCCACTCTCTTTTTACGCAAGAAGCTTGCTCTACTTGTTCGTGTCTCCAATACAGCAAGTACCATGAGCATGTCCTGAAAAAAAGAACTGTGCTTCCTACTCATACGGACCATATGTAAATCAACTCTGCTTATGAAACTGATGCAAACCACAGCTCCACTTTCATAAAGGCTCTTTAATAAATAGTGAGAATCGTGTTGGATTCTTGAACTGTGTAAAATCATTTGAGCCCCAAAATCACTTGGTTTACCAGAAATGAACTCTTGCTTCTAGGAAGACACAGATCATGTGGTTTAACTCCGTTTATGAAGGGAAATTAAGACCAGTATTCCCTTCCATGAAACACACTCTGTTTTAACGCAAGAAGCAAGCATGTCTTTCCAGCATCTCCAAAACATCAATAACCATGAGCATGCCCATTAAAAAGGAAATGTGATTCCCACTCATACAAACCATACATAGTTCACCTGTGGTTATGAAACTGATACAAACCACAGCTCCTCTTACATAAAGGCTCTTTAGTTAATAGTGAGAATCGCGATGGGTTTTTGAACTGTGTAAAATTACTTGCGAACAAAATTCACTGGGTTTTCCAGAAATGAACTCTTGCTTGTTGGAAGACACAGATCCTGGCGTTTAACTCCGTTTCTGAAGGGATATTCAGACCAGTGTTCTCATCCATGAAACACACTCAGTTTTTACGCAAGAAGCATGCTCTTCTTTCCAGCATCTCCAATACAGAAAAAACCATGAGAATGCCCAGAAAAAAGAACTGTGTTTCCTATTCATACATATCATATGCAGTTTAACTCTGCTTATGAGACTGATACAAACCACAGCTCCACTTACATAAATGCTCTTTAGTTAATAGCGGGAATTGAGATGGGTTCTTGAACTATGTAAAATCATTTGAGCCCAAAATTCACTTGGTTTACCAGAAATGAACTCTTGCTTGTAGGAAGACACAGATCCTGTGGTTTAACTCCTTTTCTGAGGGGAAATTCAGACCAGGGTTCTCATCCATGGGACACACTCTGATTTAACGCAAGAAGCAACCTCTTCTTTCCAGCGTCTCCAATACAGCAAGTACCACTAGCATGCATGAAAAAAAGAACTATATTTCCTAATCATACGGACCATACGAAATTCAAGTCTGCATATGCAACTGATACAAACCACAGCCCCAATTACATAAATGCTCTTTAGTTAATAGTGACAATTGCCTTGGGTTCTTTAACTGAGTAAAATCATTTGAGCCTAAAATTGACTTGGTTTAACAGAAATGAACTCTTGGTGTAGGAAGACACAGATCCTGTGGTTTAACTCCGTTTCTGAAGGGAAATTCAGACCAGTGTTCACATCCAAGGAAACCACTCTGTTTTAACGCAAGATCAAGCTCTTCTTTCAACCGTCTACAATACAGCAAGTTCCATGATCATGCCCTGAAAAAAAGAACTGTGTTTCCTACTCATAGGGACCATATGTAATTCAAGTCTGCATATGCAACTGATACAAACGATAGCTCCACTTACATGAATGACCTATAGTTAATAGTGAGAATAGCATTGTGTCTTGAACTGTGTAAAATCATTTGATCCCAAAATTGACTTGGTTTACCAGAAATGAACTCTTGCTTGTGGGAAGGCACAGATCCTGTGGTTTAACTCCGTTTCTGAGGGGAAATACAGACCAGTGTTCTCATCCATGGCACCCACTCTGTTTTACCACAAGAAGCAAGCTCTACTTTCCAGCATCTCCAACACAGCAAGAACGATGAACATGCACAGAAAAAAAGAACTGTGTGTCCTACTCATACGGACCATATGTAGTTCAACTCTGCTTATGAAACTGATAAAAACCACAGTGCCTTTTACATAAAGGCTTTTCAGTTAATAGTGAGAATCGCGATGGGTTTTTGAACTGTGTAAAATCATTTGAGCCCATATTGAATTGGTTTACCAGAAATGAATTCTTGCTTGTATGAAAACTCAGATCCTGTGGTTTAATTCCGTGTCTGAAGGGACACTCTGACCAGTGTTCAAATCCATGGAACCCACTCTGTTTTAACGCAAGAAGCAAGCTCTACTTTCCCGTGTCTCCAATACAGCAAGTACCATGAGCATGCCCTGAAAAAGAGAACTGTGCTTCCTACTCATACGGACCATACGTATTTCAACTCTGCTTATGAAACTGATACAAACCACTGCTCCATTTACATAAATGCTCTTTAGCAAATAGTGAGAATCACGTTGGGTTCTTGAACTGTGTAAAATCATTTGAGCCAAAATTCACTTGGTTTACCAGAAATGAACTCTTGCTTGTATGAAGACACAGATCCTGTGGATTAACTCCGTGTATGAAGGGAAATTCAGACCAGTGTTTTCATCCACGGAACCCACGCTCTTTTTACGCAAGAAGCATGCTCTACTTTTTCGTGTCTCCAATACAGCAAGTACCATGAGCATGTCCTGAAAGAAAGAACTGTGCTTCCTACTCATACGGACCATATGTAAATCCACTCTGCTTATGAAACTGATACAAACCACAGCTCTACTTACATAAATGCTCTTTAGTAAATAGTGAGAATTGCGTTGGGTTTTTGATCTGTGTAAATTCATTTGAGCCAAAATTCACTTGGTTTACCAGAAATGAACTCTTGCTTATAGGAAGACACACATCCTGTGGTTTAACTCCGTTTCTGAAGGGAAATTAGGACCAGTGTTCTCATTCATGAAACACAGTCTGATTTAACGCAAGAAGCAAGCTCTTGATTCCAGCATCTCCAATACAGCAAGTACCACTAGCATGCCGGAAAAAAAAGAACTGTGCTTCCTACTCATAAGGACGATATGTAAATCCACTCTGCTTATGAAACTGATACAAACCACAGCTCCCCTTACATAAATGCTCTTTAGTTAAAAGTGAGAATAGCCTTGGGTTCTTGAAATGTGTAAAATCATTTGAGCCCAAAATTCTCTTTCTTTACCAGAAATGACCTCTTGCTTGTATGAAGACACAGATCCTGTTGTTTAACTCCGTGTCAGAAGGGAAATTCAGACCAGGGTTCTCATCTATGGAACACTCTCTATTTTAACGCAAGAAGCAAGCTCTTATTTCCAGCATCTCCAATACTGCAAGTTCCATGAGCATGCCCTGAAAAAAAGAACTGTGTTTCCTACTCATACGGACCATATGTAAATCAACTCTGCTTATGAAACTCATGCAAACCACAGCTCCACGTTCATAAAGGCTCTTTAGTAAATAGTGAGAATCGTGTTGGATTCTTGAACTGTGTAAAATCATTTGAGCCCAAAAATCACTTGGTTTACCAGAAATGAACTCTTGCTTCTAGGAAGACACAGATCATGTGGTTTAACTCCGTTTATGAAGGGAAATTAAGACCAGTGTTCTCATCCATGAAACGCACTCTGATTTAAGGCAAGAAGCAAGCTCTTCTTTCCAGCATCTCCAATACAGCAAGTACCACTAGCATGCCTGAAAAAAAGAACTGTGCTTCCAACTCATACGGACCATATGTAGTTCAACTCTACTTATGAAACTGATACAAACCACAGCTCCCCTTACATAAATGCTCTTTAGTTAAAAGTGAGAATAGCCTTGGGTTCTTGAAATGTGTACAATCATTAGAGCCCAAAATTGACTTGGTTTAATAGAAATGAACTCTTGCTTGTAGGAAGACACAAATCCTGTGGTTTAATGCCGTTTCTGAGGGAAATTCAGACGACTGTTCTCATCCATGAAACACACTCTGTTTTAACGCAAGAAGCAAGCTCTTCTTTCCAGCATCTCCAATACAGCAAGTTCCATGAGCATGCCTTGAAAAAAAGAACTATGTTTCCTACTTATACGGACCATATGTAAAACAACTCTACTTATGAAACTGATACAAACCAGAGCTCCTCTTACATAAATGCTCTTTAGTAAATAGTGAGAATCTAGTTGGGTTTCTGAACTGTGTAAAACCATTGGAGACCAAAATTCTCTTTGTTTACCAGAAATGAACTCTGGCTTGTAGGAAGACACAGAACCTGGGGTTTAACTCCGTTTCTGAAGGGAAATTCAGACCAGTATTCTAATCCATGTAACACACTGATTTAACGCAAGAAACAAGCTCTTCTTTCCAGCATCTCCAATACAGCAAGTACCACTAGCATGCCTGAAAAAAAGAACTGTGCTTCCTACTCATACGGACCATATGTAATTCAAGTCTGCATATGCAACTGATACAAACCACAGTTCCACTTACATAAATGCTCTTTAGTTAACAGTGAGAATAGAGTTGGCACTTGAACTGTTTAAATCATTTGAGCCCAAAAATTGACTTGGTTTACCAGAAATGAACGCTTGCTTGTATGATAACTCAGATCCTGTGGTTTAATTCCTTGTCTGAAGGGACACTCTGACCAGTGGTCAAATCCATGGAACCCATTTTGTTTTAACGCAAGAAGCAAGCTGTATTTTCCCGTGTCTCCAATACAGCAAGTACCATGAGCATGCCTTGAAAAAAAGAACTGTGCTTCCTACTCATACGGACCATATGTAAATCCCCTCTGCTTATGAAACTGATACAAAGCACAGCTCCACTTACATAAATGCTCTTTAGTTAACAGTTAGAATAGCGTTGGGTCTTGAACTGTGTAAAATCATTTGAGCCCAAAATTGACTTGGTTTACCAGAAATGAACTCTTGCTTGTATGAAGACACAGATCCTGTGGATTAACTCCGTGTCTGAAGGGAAATTCAGACCAGTGTTCTCATCCATGGAACCCACTCTCTTTTTACGCAAGAAGCTTGCTCTACTTGTTCGTGTCTCCAATACAGCAAGTACCATGAGCATGTCCTGAAAAAAAGAACTGTGCTTCCTACTCATACGGACCATATGTAAATCCCCTCTTCTTATGAAACTGATACAAACCACAGCTCCACTCATATAAATGTTCTTTAGTAAATAGTGAGAATTGAGTTGGGTTCTTGAACTGTGTAAAATCATTTGAGCCCAAAATTCTCTTGGTTTACCAGAACTGAACACTTGCTTGTATGAAGACACAGATCCTGTGGTTTAACTCCGTTTCTGAAGGGAAATTAAGACCAGTGTTCTCATCCATGAAACACACTCTGTTTTAACGCAAGAAGCAAGCTCGTCTTTCCAGCATCTCCAATACACCAATAACCATGAGCATGCCCAGAAGAAAAGAACTGAGTTTCCTAGTCATATGGACTATACATATTTCAACTCTGCTTATGAAACTGATACAAACCACAGCTCCACTTACATAAATGCTCTTTAGTAAATAGTGAGAATCGCGTTGGGTTCTTGAACAGTGTAAATTCATTTGAGTCAAAATTCCCTTGGTTTACCAGAAATGAACTCTTGCTTATAGGAAGACACACATCCTGTGGTTTAACTCCGTTTCTGAAGGGAAATTAAGACCAGTGTTTTCATCCATGAAACACACTCAGATTTAACGCAAGAAGCAAGCTCTTGATTCCAGCATCTCCAATAGAGCAAGTCCCACTAGCAGGCCTGAAAAAAAGAACTGTGCTTCCTACTCATACAGACCATATGTAAATGCACCCTGCTTATGAAACTGATACAAACCACAGCTCCCCTTACATAAATGCTCTTTAGTTAAAAGTGAGAATAGCCTTGGGTTCTTGAAATGTGTAAAATCATTTGAGCCCAAAATTCTCTTTCTTTACCAGAAATGAACTCTTGCTTGTATGAAGACACAGATCCTGTGGTTTAACTCCGTGTCAGAAGGGAAATTCAGACCAGTGTTCTCATCCATGGATCCCACTCCCTTTTTACGCAAGAAGCAAGCTCTTATTTCCAGCATCTCCAATACAGCAAGTTCCATGAGCACGCCCTGAAAATAAGAACTGTGTTTCCTACTCATACGGACCATATGTAAATCAACTCTGCTTATGAAACTGATGCAAACCACAGCTCCACTTTCATAAAGCCTCTTTAATAAATAGTGAGAATCGTGTTGGATTCTTGAACTGTGTAAAATCATTTGAGCCCAAAAATCACTTGGTTTACCAGAAATGAACTCTTGCTTCTAGGAAGACACAGATCATGTTGTTTAACTCCGTTTCTGAAGGGAATTTAAGACCAGTGTTCTCATCCATGAAACACACTCTGATTTAACGCAAGAAGCATGCTCTCCTTTCCAGCGTCTACAATACAGCAAGTACCACTAGCATGTCTGAAAAAAAGAATTGTGTTTCCTAAACATACAGACCATATGTAGTTCAAGTCTGCATATGCAACTGATACATACAAAGCTCCACTTTCATAAATGCTCTTTAGTTAATAGTGAGAATCGAGATGGGTTCTTGAACAGTGTAAATTCATTTGAACGCAAATTTCACTTTGTTTACCAGAAATGAACTCCTGCTTGTAGGAAGACACAGATCCAGTGGTTTAACTCCGATTCTGAAGGTAAATTCAGACCAGGGTTGTCATCCATGGAACACACTCTGTTTTAACGCAAGAAGCAAGCTCTTCTTTCCAGCATCTCCAATACAGCAAGTACCCCTAGCATGCCTGAAAAAATGAACTGTGCTTCCTACTCCTAAGGACCATATGTATATCCACTCTGCTTATGAAACTGATACAAACCACAGCTCCACTTACATAAATGCTCTTTAGTTAACAGTGAGAATAGCGTTGGCACTTGAACTGATTAAATCATTTGAGCCCAAAAATTGACTTGGTTTACTAGAAATGAACTCTTGCTTGTATGAAAACTCAGATCCTGTGGTTTAATTCCGTGTCTGAAGGGACACTCTGACCAGTGGTCAAATCCATGGAACCCATTCTGTTTTAACGCAAGAAGCAAGCTCTACTTTCCCGTGTCTCCAATACAGCAAGTACCATGACCATGCCCTGAAAAAAAGAACTGTGCTTATTACTCATACGGACCATATGTAAATCCCCTCTGCTTATGAAACTGATACAAACCACAGCTCCACTTACATAAATGCTCTTTAGTTAACAGTTAGAATAGCGTTGGGTCTTGAACTGTGTAAAATCATTTGAGCCCAAAATTGACTTCGTTTACGAGAAATGAACTCTTGCTTGTATGAAGACACAGATCCTGTGGATTAACTCCGTTTCTGAAGGGAAATTCAGACCAGTGTTCTCATCCATGGAACCCACTCTCTTTTTACGCAAGAAGCATGCTCTACTTTTTCGTATCTCCAATACAGCAAGTACCATGAGCATGTCCTGAAAAAAAGAAATGTGCTACCTACTCATACGGACCATATGTAAATCTCCTCTGCTTATGAAACTGATACAAACCGCAGCCCCACTCATATAAATGCTCTATAGTAAATAGTGAGAATTGAGTTGGGTTCTTGAACTGTGTAAAATCATTTGAGCCCAAAATTGACTTGGTTTACCAGAAATGAACACTTGCTTGTAGGAAGACACAGATCCTGTGGTTTAACTCCGTTTCTGAAGGGAAATTAAGACCAGTGTTCTCATCCATGAAACACACTCTGATTTAACGCAAGAAGCAAGCTCTTCTTTCCAGCGTCTACAATACAGCAAGTCCCACTAGCATGTCTGAAAAAAAGAAGTGTGTTTCCTAAACATACAGACCATATGTAGTTCAAGTCTGCATATGCAACTGATACATACAAAGCTCCACTTACATAAATGCTCTTTAGTTAATAGTGAGAATCGAGATGGGTTCTTGAACAGTGTAAAATCATTTGAACGCAAATTTCACATTGTTTACCATAAATGAACTCCTGCTTGTAGGAAGACACAGATCCTGTGGTTTAACTCCTATTCTGAAGGTAAATTAGGCCAGGGTTGTCATCCATGGAACACACTCTGTTTTAAAGCAAGAAGCAAGCTCTTCTTTCCAGCATCTCCAATACAGCAAGTACCACTAGCATGCCTGAAAAAAGAACTGTGCTTCCTTCTCATAAGGACCATATGTAAATCCACTCTGCTTATGAAACTGATACAAACCACAGCTCCACTTACATAAATGCTCTTTAGTTAACAGTGAGAATAGCGTTGGCACTTGAACTGTTTAAATCATTTGAGCCCAAATATTGACATTGTTTACTAGAAAAGAACTCTTCCTTGTATGAAAACTCAGATCCTGTGGTTAAATTCCGTGTCTGAAGGGACACTCTGACCAGTGGTCAAATCCATGGAACCCATTCTGTTTTAACGCAAGAAGCAAGCTCTATTTTCCCGTGTCTCCAATACAGCAAGTACCATGAGCATGCCCTGAAAAAAAGAACTGTGCTTCCTACTCATACGGACCATATGTAAATCCCCTCTGCTTATGAAACTGATACAAACCACAGCTCCACTTACATGAATGCTCTTTAGTTAACAGTTAGAATAGCGTTGGGTCTTGAACTGTGTAAAATCATTTGAGCCCAAAATTATCTTTCTTTGCCAGAAATGAACTCTTGCTTGTATAAAGACACAAACCCTGTGGTTTAATGCCGTTTCTGAGGGAAATTCAGACCAGTGTTCTCATCCATGAAACACACTCTGTTTTAACGCAAGAAGCAAGCTCTTCTTTCCAGCATCTCCAATACAGCAAGTTCCATGAGCATGCCCTGAAAAAAAAGACCTGTGTTTCCTTCTCATAGGGTCAATATGTAAAACAACTCTACTTATGAAACTGATACAAACCACAGCTCCACTTACATAAATGCTCTTTAGTTAACAGTTAGAATAGCGTTGGGTCTTGAACTGTGTAAAATCATTTGAGCCCAAAATTATCTTTCTTTACCAGAAATGAACTCTTGCTTGTATAAAGACTCAGATCCTGTGGTTTAACTCCGTGTCAGAAGGGAAATTCAGACCAGTGTTCTCATCCATGGAACCCACTCCCTTTTTAGGCAAGAAGCATGCTCTACTTTTTCGCGAATCCAATACAGCAAGTACCATGAGCATGTCCTGAAAAAAAGAACTGTGCTTCCTACTCATACGGACCATATGTAAATCCCCTCTGCTTATGAAACTGATACAATCCACAGCTCCACTTACATATATGCTCTTTAGTTAATAGTGAGAATCACGTTGGGTTCTTGAACTGTGTAAAATCATTTGAGCCCAAAATTCACTTGGTTTACCAGAAATGAACTCTTGCTTTTAGGAATACACAGATCCTGGGGTTTAAATCCGTTTCTGAAGGTAAATTCAGACCAGGGTTCTCATCTATGGAACACTCTCTGTTTTTACGCAAGAAGCAAGCTCTTATTTCCAGCATCTCCAATACAGCAAGTTCCATGAGCACGCCCTGAAAATAAGAACTGTGTTTCCTACTCATACGGACCATATGTAAATTAACTCTGCTTATGAAACTGATGCAAACCACAGCTCCACTTTCATAAAGCCTCTTTAATAAATAGTGAGAATCGTGTTGGATTCTTGAACTGTGTAAAATCATTTGAGCCCAAAATTATCTTTCTTTACCAGAAATGAACTCTTGCTTGTATAAAGACTCAGATCCTGTGGTTTAACTCCGTGTCAGAAGGGAAATTCAGACCAGTGTTCTCATCCATGGAACCCACTCCCTTTTTAGGCAAGAAGCATGCTCTACTTTTTCGCGAATCCAATACAGCAAGTACCATGAGCATGTCCTGAAAAAAAGAACTGTGCTTCCTACTCATACGGACCATATGTAAATCCCCTCTGCTTATGAAACTGATACAATCCACAGCTCCACTTACATATATGCTCTTTAGTTAATAGTGAGAATCACGTTGGGTTCTTGAACTGTGTAAAATCATTTGAGCCCAAAATTCACTTGGTTTACCAGAAATGAACTCTTGCTTTTAGGAAGACACAGATCCTGGGGTTTAAATCCGTTTCTGAAGGTAAATTCAGACCAGGGTTCTCATCATTGGAACACTCTCTGTTTTTACGCAAGAAGCAAGCTCTTATTTCCAGCATCTCCAATACAGCAAGTTCCATGAGCACGCCCTGAAAATAAGAACTGTGTTTCCTACTCATACGGACCATATGTAAATCAACTCTGCTTATGAAACTGATGCAAACCACAGCTCCACTTTCATAAAGCCTCTTTAATAAATAGTGAGAATCGTGTTGGATTCTTGAACTGTGTAAAATCATTTGAGCCCAAAAATCACTTGGTTTACCAGAAATGAACTCTTGCTTCTAGGAAGACACAGATCATGTTGTTTAACTCCGTTTCTGAAGGGAATTTAAGACCAGTGTTCTCATCCATGAAACACACTCTGACTTAACGCAAGAAGCATGCTCTCCTTTCCAGCGTCTACAATACAGCAAGTACCACTAGCATGTCTGAAAAAAAGAATTGTGTTTCCTAAACATACAGACCATATGTAGTTCAAGTCTGCATATGCAACTGATACATACAAAGCTCCACTTTCATAAATGCTCTTTAGTTAATAGTGAGAATCGAGATGGGTTCTTGAACAGTGTAAATTCATTTGAACACAAATTTCACTTTGTTTACCAGAAATGAACTCCTGCTTGTAGGAAGACACAGATCCAGTGGTTTAACTCCGATTCTGAAGGTAAATTCAGACCAGGGTTGTCATCCATGGAACACACTCTGTTTTAACGCAAGAAGCAAGCTCTTCTTTCCAGCATCTCCAATACAGCAAGTACCCCTAGCATGCCTGAAAAAATGAACTGTGCTTCCTACTCCTAAGGACCATATGTATATCCACTCTGCTTATGAAACTGATACAAACCACAGCTCCACTTACATAAATGCTCTTTAGTTAACAGTGAGAATAGCGTTGGCACTTGAACTGATTAAATCATTTGAGCCCAAAAATTGACTTGGTTTACTAGAAATGAACTCTTGCTTGTATGAAAACTCAGATCCTGTGGTTTAATTCCGTGTCTGAAGGGACACTCTGACCAGTGGTCAAATCCATGAAACCCATTCTGTTTTAACGCAAGAAGCAAGCTCTACTTTCCCGTGTCTCCAATACAGCAAGTACCATGACCATGCCCTGAAAAAAAGAACTGTGCTTATTACTCATACGGACCATATGTAAATCCCCTCTGCTTATGAAACTGATACAAACCACAGCTCCACTTACATAAATGCTCTTTAGTTAACAGTTAGAATAGCGTTGGGTCTTGAACTGTGTAAAATCATTTGAGCCCAAAATTGACTTCGTTTACGAGAAATGAACTCTTGCTTGTATGAAGACACAGATCCTGTGGATTAACTCCGTTTCTGAAGGGAATTTAAGACCAGTGTTCTCATCCATGGAACCCACTCTCTTTTTACGCAAGAAGCATGCTCTACTTTTTCGTATCTCCAATACAGCAAGTACCATGAGCATGTCCTGAAAAAAAGAAATGTGCTACCTACTCATACGGACCATATGTAAATCTCCTCTGCTTATGAAACTGATACAAACCGCAGCTCCACTCATATAAATGCTCTTTAGTAAATAGTGAGAATTGAGTTGGGTTCTTGAACTGTGTAAAATCATTTGAGCCCAAAATTGACTTGGTTTACCAGAAATGAACACTTGCTTGTAGGAAGACACAGATCCTGTGGTTTAACTCCGTTTCTGAAGGGAAATTAAGACCAGTGTTCCCATCCATGAAACACACTCTGATTTAACGCAAGAAGCAAGCTCTTCTTTCCAGCGTCTACAATACAGCAAGTCCCACTAGCATGTCTGAAAAAAAGAAGTGTGTTTCCTAAACATACAGACCATATGTAGTTCAAGTCTGCATATGCAACTGATACATACAAAGCTCCACTTACATAAATGCTCTTTAGTTAATAGTGAGAATCGAGATGGGTTCTTGAACAGTGTAAAATCATTTGAACGCAAATTTCACATTGTTTACCAGAAATGAACTCCTGCTTGTAGGAAGACACAGATCCTGTGGTTTAACTCCTATTCTGAAGGTAAATTAGGCCAGGGTTGTCATCCATGGAACACACTCTGTTTTAACGCAAGAAGCAAGCTCTTCTTTCCAGCATCTCCAATACAGCAAGTACCACTAGCATGCCTGAAAAAAGAACTGTGCTTCCTACTCATAAGGACCATATGTAAATCCACTCTGCTTATGAAACTGATACAAACCACAGCTCCACTTACATAAATGCTCTTTAGCTAACAGTGAGAATAGCGTTGGCACTTGAAGTGTTTAAATCATTTGAGCCCAAATATTGACATTGTTTACTAGAAAAGAACTCTTCCTTGTATGAAAACTCAGATCCTGTGGTTAAATTCCGTGTCTGAAGGGACACTCTGACCAGTGGTCAAATCCATGGAACCCATTCTGTTTTAACGCAAGAAGCAAGCTCTATTTTCCCGTGTCTCCAATACAGCAAGTACCATGAGCATGCCCTGAAAAAAAGAACTGTGCTTCCTACTCATACGGACCATATGTAAATCCCCTCTGCTTATGAAACTGATACAAACCACAGCTCCACTTACATGAATGCTCTTTAGTTAACAGTTAGAATAGCGTTGGGTCTTGAACTGTGTAAAATCATTTGAGCCCAAAATTATCTTTCTTTGCCAGAAATGAACTCTTGCTTGTATAAAGACACAAACCCTGTGGTTTAATGCCGTTTCCGAGGGAAATTCAGACCAGTGTTCTCATCCATGAAACACACTCTGTTTTAACGCAAGAAGCAAGCTCTTCTTTCCAGCATCTCCAATACAGCAAGTTCCATGAGAATGCCCTGAAAAAAAAGACCTGTGTTTCCTTCTCATAGGGTCAATATGTAAAACAACTCTACTTATGAAACTGATACAAACCACAGCTCCACTTACATAAATGCTCTTTAGTTAACAGTTAGAATAGCGTTGGGTCTTGAACTGTGTAAAATCATTTGAGCCCAAAATTATCTTTCTTTACCAGAAATGAACTCTTGCTTGTATAAAGACTCAGATCCTGTGGTTTAACTCCGTGTCAGAAGGGAAATTCAGACCAGTGTTCTCATCCATGGAACCCACTCCCTTTTTAGGCAAGAAGCATGCTCTACTTTTTCGCGAATCCAATACAGCAAGTACCATGAGCATGTCCTGAAAAAAAGAACTGTGCTTCCTACTCATACGGACCATATGTAAATCCCCTCTGCTTATGAAACTGATACAATCCACAGCTCCACTTACATATATGCTCTTTAGTTAATAGTGAGAATCACGTTGGGTTCTTGAACTGTGTAAAATCATTTGAGCCCAAAATTCACTTGGTTTACCAGAAATGAACTCTTGCTTTTAGGAAGACACAGATCCTGGGGTTTAAATCCGTTTCTGAAGGTAAATTCAGACCAGGGTTCTCATCATTGGAACACTCTCTGTTTTTACGCAAGAAGCAAGCTCTTATTTCCAGCATCTCCAATACAGCAAGTTCCATGAGCACGCCCTGAAAATAAGAACTGTGTTTCCTACTCATACGGACCATATGTAAATCAACTCTGCTTATGAAACTGATGCAAACCACAGCTCCACTTTCATAAAGCCTCTTTAATAAATAGTGAGAATCGTGTTGGATTCTTGAACTGTGTAAAATCATTTGAGCCCAAAAATCACTTGGTTTACCAGAAATGAACTCTTGCTTCTAGGAAGACACAGATCATGTTGTTTAACTCCGTTTCTGAAGGGAATTTAAGACCAGTGTTCTCATCCATGAAACACACTCTGACTTAACGCAAGAAGCATGCTCTCCTTTCCAGCGTCTACAATACAGCAAGTACCACTAGCATGTCTGAAAAAAAGAATTGTGTTTCCTAAACATACAGACCATATGTAGTTCAAGTCTGCATATGCAACTGATACATACAAAGCTCCACTTTCATAAATGCTCTTTAGTTAATAGTGAGAATCGAGATGGGTTCTTGAACAGTGTAAATTCATTTGAACACAAATTTCACTTTGTTTACCAGAAATGAACTCCTGCTTGTAGGAAGACACAGATCCAGTGGTTTAACTCCGATTCTGAAGGTAAATTCAGACCAGGGTTGTCATCCATGGAACACACTCTGTTTTAACGCAAGAAGCAAGCTCTTCTTTCCAGCATCTCCAATACAGCAAGTACCCCTAGCATGCCTGAAAAAATGAACTGTGCTTCCTACTCCTAAGGACCATATGTATATCCACTCTGCTTATGAAACTGATACAAACCACAGCTCCACTTACATAAATGCTCTTTAGTTAACAGTGAGAATAGCGTTGGCACTTGAACTGATTAAATCATTTGAGCCCAAAAATTGACTTGGTTTACTAGAAATGAACTCTTGCTTGTATGAAAACTCAGATCCTGTGGTTTAATTCCGTGTCTGAAGGGACACTCTGACCAGTGGTCAAATCCATGGAACCCATTCTGTTTTAACGCAAGAAGCAAGCTCTACTTTCCCGTGTCTCCAATACAGCAAGTACCATGACCATGCCCTGAAAAAAAGAACTGTGCTTATTACTCATACGGACCATATGTAAATCCCCTCTGCTTATGAAACTGATACAAACCACAGCTCCACTTACATAAATGCTCTTTAGTTAACAGTTAGAATAGCGTTGGGTCTTGAACTGTGTAAAATCATTTGAGCCCAAAATTGACTTCGTTTACGAGAAATGAACTCTTGCTTGTATGAAGACACAGATCCTGTGGATTAACTCCGTTTCTGAAGGGAATTTAAGACCAGTGTTCTCATCCATGGAACCCACTCTCTTTTTACGCAAGAAGCATGCTCTACTTTTTCGTATCTCCAATACAGCAAGTACCATGAGCATGTCCTGAAAAAAAGAAATGTGCTACCTACTCATACGGACCATATGTAAATCTCCTCTGCTTATGAAACTGATACAAACCGCAGCTCCACTCATATAAATGCTCTTTAGTAAATAGTGAGAATTGAGTTGGGTTCTTGAACTGTGTAAAATCATTTGAGCCCAAAATTGACTTGGTTTACCAGAAATGAACACTTGCTTGTAGGAAGACACAGATCCTGTGGTTTAACTCCGTTTCTGAAGGGAAATTAAGACCAGTGTTCCCATCCATGAAACACACTCTGATTTAACGCAAGAAGCAAGCTCTTCTTTCCAGCGTCTACAATACAGCAAGTCCCACTAGCATGTCTGAAAAAAAGAAGTGTGTTTCCTAAACATACAGACCATATGTAGTTCAAGTCTGCATATGCAACTGATACATACAAAGCTCCACTTACATAAATGCTCTTTAGTTAATAGTGAGAATCGAGATGGGTTCTTGAACAGTGTAAAATCATTTGAACGCAAATTTCACATTGTTTACCAGAAATGAACTCCTGCTTGTAGGAAGACACAGATCCTGTGGTTTAACTCCTATTCTGAAGGTAAATTAGGCCAGGGTTGTCATCCATGGAACACACTCTGTTTTAACGCAAGAAGCAAGCTCTTCTTTCCAGCATCTCCAATACAGCAAGTACCACTAGCATGCCTGAAAAAAGAACTGTGCTTCCTACTCATAAGGACCATATGTAAATCCACTCTGCTTATGAAACTGATACAAACCACAGCTCCACTTACATAAATGCTCTTTAGCTAACAGTGAGAATAGCGTTGGCACTTGAAGTGTTTAAATCATTTGAGCCCAAATATTGACATTGTTTACTAGAAAAGAACTCTTCCTTGTATGAAAACTCAGATCCTGTGGTTAAATTCCGTGTCTGAAGGGACACTCTGACCAGTGGTCAAATCCATGGAACCCATTCTGTTTTAACGCAAGAAGCAAGCTCTATTTTCCCGTGTCTCCAATACAGCAAGTACCATGAGCATGCCCTGAAAAAAAGAACTGTGCTTCCTACTCATACGGACCATATGTAAATCCCCTCTGCTTATGAAACTGATACAAACCACAGCTCCACTTACATGAATGCTCTTTAGTTAACAGTTAGAATAGCGTTGGGTCTTGAACTGTGTAAAATCATTTGAGCCCAAAATTATCTTTCTTTGCCAGAAATGAACTCTTGCTTGTATAAAGACACAAACCCTGTGGTTTAATGCCGTTTCCGAGGGAAATTCAGACCAGTGTTCTCATCCATGAAACACACTCTGTTTTAACGCAAGAAGCAAGCTCTTCTTTCCAGCATCTCCAATACAGCAAGTTCCATGAGAATGCCCTGAAAAAAAAGACCTGTGTTTCCTTCTCATAGGGTCAATATGTAAAACAACTCTACTTATGAAACTGATACAAACCACAGCTCCACTTACATAAATGCTCTTTAGTTAACAGTTAGAATAGCGTTGGGTCTTGAACTGTGTAAAATCATTTGAGCCCAAAATTATCTTTCTTTACCAGAAATGAACTCTTGCTTGTATAAAGACTCAGATCCTGTGGTTTAACTCCGTGTCAGAAGGGAAATTCAGACCAGTGTTCTCATCCATGGAACCCACTCCCTTTTTAGGCAAGAAGCATGCTCTACTTTTTCGCGAATCCAATACAGCAAGTACCATGAGCATGTCCTGAAAAAAAGAACTGTGCTTCCTACTCATACGGACCATATGTAAATCCCCTCTGCTTATGAAACTGATACAATCCACAGCTCCACTTACATATATGCTCTTTAGTTAATAGTGAGAATCACGTTGGGTTCTTGAACTGTGTAAAATCATTTGAGCCCAAAATTCACTTGGTTTACCAGAAATGAACTCTTGCTTTTAGGAAGACACAGATCCTGGGGTTTAAATCCGTTTCTGAAGGTAAATTCAGACCAGGGTTCTCATCATTGGAACACTCTCTGTTTTTACGCAAGAAGCAAGCTCTTATTTCCAGCATCTCCAATACAGCAAGTTCCATGAGCACGCCCTGAAAATAAGAACTGTGTTTCCTACTCATACGGACCATATGTAAATCAACTCTGCTTATGAAACTGATGCAAACCACAGCTCCACTTTCATAAAGCCTCTTTAATAAATAGTGAGAATCGTGTTGGATTCTTGAACTGTGTAAAATCATTTGAGCCCAAAAATCACTTGGTTTACCAGAAATGAACTCTTGCTTCTAGGAAGACACAGATCATGTTGTTTAACTCCGTTTCTGAAGGGAATTTAAGACCAGTGTTCTCATCCATGAAACACACTCTGACTTAACGCAAGAAGCATGCTCTCCTTTCCAGCGTCTACAATACAGTAAGTACCACTAGCATGTCTGAAAAAAAGAATTGTGTTTCCTAAACATACAGACCATATGTAGTTCAAGTCTGCATATGCAACTGATACATACAAAGCTCCACTTTCATAAATGCTCTTTAGTTAATAGTGAGAATCGAGATGGGTTCTTGAACAGTGTAAATTCATTTGAACACAAATTTCACTTTGTTTACCAGAAATGAACTCCTGCTTGTAGGAAGACACAGATCCAGTGGTTTAACTCCGATTCTGAAGGTAAATTCAGACCAGGGTTGTCATCCATGGAACACACTCTGTTTTAACGCAAGAAGCAAGCTCTTCTTTCCAGCATCTCCAATACAGCAAGTACCCCTAGCATGCCTGAAAAAATGAACTGTGCTTCCTACTCCTAAGGACCATATGTATATCCACTCTGCTTATGAAACTGATACAAACCACAGCTCCACTTACATAAATGCTCTTTAGTTAACAGTGAGAATAGCGTTGGCACTTGAACTGATTAAATCATTTGAGCCCAAAAATTGACTTGGTTTACTAGAAATGAACTCTTGCTTGTATGAAAACTCAGATCCTGTGGTTTAATTCCGTGTCTGAAGGGACACTCTGACCAGTGGTCAAATCCATGGAACCCATTCTGTTTTAACGCAAGAAGCAAGCTCTACTTTCCCGTGTCTCCAATACAGCAAGTACCATGACCATGCCCTGAAAAAAAGAACTGTGCTTATTACTCATACGGACCATATGTAAATCCCTTCTGCTTATGAAACTGATACAAACCACAGCTCCACTTACATAAATGCTCTTTAGTTAACAGTTAGAATAGCGTTGGGTCTTGAACTGTGTAAAATCATTTGAGCCCAAAATTGACTTCGTTTACGAGAAATGAACTCTTGCTTGTATGAAGACACAGATCCTGTGGATTAACTCCGTTTCTGAAGGGAAATTCAGACCAGTGTTCTCATCCATGGAACCCACTCTCTTTTTACGCAAGAAGCATGCTCTACTTTTTCGTATCTCCAATACAGCAAGTACCATGAGCATGTCCTGAAAAAAAGAAATGTGCTACCTACTCATACGGACCATATGTAAATCTCCTCTGCTTATGAAACTGATACAAACCGCAGCTCCACTCATATAAATGCTCTTTAGTAAATAGTGAGAATTGAGTTGGGTTCTTGAACTGTGTAAAATCATTTGAGCCCAAAATTGACTTGGTTTACCAGAAATGAACACTTGCTTGTAGGAAGACACAGATCCTGTGGTTTAACTCCGTTTCTGAAGGGAAATTAAGACCAGTGTTCTCATCCATGAAACACACTCTGATTTAACGCAAGAAGCAAGCTCTTCTTTCCAGCGTCTACAATACAGCAAGTCCCACTAGCATGTCTGAAAAAAAGAAGTGTGTTTCCTAAACATACAGACCATATGTAGTTCAAGTCTGCATATGCAACTGATACATACAAAGCTCCACTTACATAAATGCTCTTTAGTTAATAGTGAGAATCGAGATGGGTTCTTGAACAGTGTAAAATCATTTGAACGCAAATTTCACATTGTTTACCAGAAATGAACTCCTGCTTGTAGGAAGACACAGATCCTGTGGTTTAACTCCTATTCTGAAGGTAAATTAGGCCAGGGTTGTCATCCATGGAACACACTCTGTTTTAACGCAAGAAGCAAGCTCTTCTTTCCAGCATCTCCAATACAGCAAGTACCACTAGCATGCCTGAAAAAAGAACTGTGCTTCCTACTAATAAGGACCATATGTAAATCCACTCTGCTCATGAAACTGATACAAACCACAGCTCCACTTACATAAATGCTCTTTAGCTAACAGTGAGAATAGCGTTGGCACTTGAAGTGTTTAAATCATTTGAGCCCAAAAATTGACATTGTTTACTAGAAAAGAACTCTTCCTTGTATGAAAACTCAGATCCTGTGGTTAAATTCCGTGTCTGAAGGGACACTCTGACCAGTGGTCAAATCCATGGAACCCATTCTGTTTTAACGCAAGAAGCAAGCTCTATTTTCCCGTGTCTCCAATACAGCAAGTACCATGAGCATGCCCTGAAAAAAAGAACTGTGCTTCCTACTCATACGGACCATATGTAAATCCCCTCTGCTTATGAAACTGATACAAACCACAGCTCCACTTACATGAATGCTCTTTAGTTAACAGTTAGAATAGCGTTGGGTCTTGAACTGTGTAAAATCATTTGAGCCCAAAATTATCTTTCTTTGCCAGAAATGAACTCTTGCTTGTATAAAGACACAAACCCTGTGGTTTAATGCCGTTTCTGAGGGAAATTCAGACCAGTGTTCTCATCCATGAAACACACTCTGTTTTAACGCAAGAAGCAAGCTCTTCTTTCCAGCATCTCCAATACAGCAAGTTCCATGAGCATGCCCTGAAAAAAAAGAGCTGTGTTTCCTTCTCATAGGGTCAATATGTAAAACAACTCTACTTATGAAACTGATACAAACCACAGCTCCTCTTACATAAATGCTCTTTAGTAAATAGTGAGAATCTTGTTGGGTTTCTGAACTGTGTAAAATCATTGGAGACCAAAATTCTCTTTGTTTACCAGAAATGAACTCTGGCTTGTATGAAAACACAGAACCTGGGGTTTAACTCCGTTTCTGAAGGGAAATTCAGACCAGTGTTCTCATCCATGTAACACACTGATTTAATGCAAAAAGCAAGCTCTTCTTTCTAGCGTCTACAATACAGCAAGTACCACGAGCATGCCCTGAAAAAAAGAACTGTGCTTCCTACTCATAAGGACCATATGTAAATCCACTCTGCTTATGAAACTGATACAAACCACAGCTCCACTTACATAAATGCTCTTTAGTTAACAGTGAGAATAGCGTTGGCACTTGAACTGTTTAAATCATTTGAGCCCAAAAATTGACTTGGTTTACCAGAAATGAACTCTTGCTTGTATGAAAACTCAGATCCTGTGGTTTAATTCCGTGTCTGAAGGGACACTCTGACCACTGGTCAAATCCATGGAACCCATTCTGTTTTAACGCAAGAAGCAAGCTCTCCTTTCGTGTGTCTCCAATACAGCATGTACCATGAGCATGCCCTGAAAAAAAGAACTGTGCTTCCTACTCATACGGACCATATGTAAATCAACTCTGTTTATGAAACTGATAAAATCCACAGCTCCACTTACATAAATGCTCTTTAGTTAACAGTTAGAATAGCGTTGGGTCTTGAACTGTGTAAAATCATTTGAGCTCAAAATTGACTTGGTTTAATAGAAATGAACTCTTGGTTGTAGGAAGACACAAATCCTGTGGTTTAATGCCGTTTCTGAGGGAAATTCGGACCAGTGTTCTCACCCATGAAACACACTCTGTTTTAACGCAAGAAGCAAGCTCTTCATTCCAGCATCTCAAATACAGCAAGAAACATGAGCATGCCCTCAAAAAAGAACTGTGTTTCCTATTCATATGGACCATAGGTAAATCAGCTCTACTTATGAAACTGATACAAACCACAAGTCCTGTTACATAAATGCTCTTTAGTTTATAGTGAGAATCACGATGGGTTTCTGAATTGTGTAAAATCACTTGAGCCCAAATTCTCTTTGTTTACCAGAAATGATCTCTTGCTTTTAGGAAGACACAGATCCTGGGGTTTAACTCCGTTTCTGAAGGTAAATTCTGACCTGGGTTCTCATCCATGGAACACTCTCTATTTTAACACAAGAAGCAAGCTCTTATTTCCAGCATCTCCAATACAGCAAGTTCCATGAGCATGCCCTGAAAAAAGAACTGTGTTTCCTCCTCATACGGCCCATATATAAAACAACTCAGCTTATGAAACTGATACAAATCTGAGCTCCTCTTACATAAATGCTTTTTATTAAATAGTGAGAATTGTTTTGGGTTCTTGAAATGTGTAAAATCATTTGAGCCCAAAATTGAATTGGTTTACCAGAAATGAACTCTTGCTTGTATGAAAACTCAGATCCTGTGGTTTAATTCCGTGTCTGAAGGGACGCTCTGACCAGTGTTCAAATCCATGGAACCCACTGTGTTTTAACGCAAGAAGCAAGCTCTACTTTCGCGTGTCTCCAATACAGCAAGTACCATGAGCATGCCCTGTAAAAAAGAACTGTGCTTCCTACTCATACAGACCAAACGTATTTCAACTCTGCTTATGAAACTGATACAAACCACAGCTCCCCTTACATAAATGCTCTTTAGTTAAAAGTGAGAACAGCCTTGGGTTCTTGAATTGTGTAAAATCATTTGAGCCCAAAATTCTCTTTGTTTACCAGAAATGAACTCTGGCTTGTAGGAAGACACAGAACCTGGGGTTTAACTCAGTTTCTGAAGGGAAATTCAGACCAGCGTTCTCATCCATATAACACACGTGATTTATCTCAAGAAGCAAGCTCTTCTTTCTAGAGTCTCCAATACAGCAAGTACCACGAGCATGCCATGAAAAAAAGAACGGTGTTTCCTACTCATACTGACCATGTGTAATTCAAGTCTGCATATGCAACTGGTACAAACCACAGCTCCACTTACATAAATGCTCTTTAGTTAACAGAGAGAATAGCGTTGACACTTGAACTCTTTAAATCATTTGGGCCCAAAATTGACATCGTTTACCAGAAATGAACTCTTGCTTGTAGGAAGACACAGATCCTGTGATTTAACTCCGTTTCTGAAGGGAAATTAAGACCAGTGTTCTCATCCATGAAACACACTCTGTTTTTACGCAAGAAGCAAGCTTGTCTTTCTAGCATCTCCAATACAGCAATAACCAATAGCATGCCCAGAAAAAAAGAACTGTGTTTCCTACTCATACGGACCATACATAGTTCAACTCTGCTTTGAAACTGATACAAATCACAGCTCCACTTACATAAATGCTCTTTAGTTAATAGTAAGAATGGAGACGGGTTTTTGAACTGTGTAAAATCATTTGAGCCCAAAATTCACTTCATTTACCAGAAATGATCTCTTCCTTGTAGGAAGACACAAATCCTGGGGTTTAACTCTGTTTTTGAAGGTAAATTTAGAGGAGGGTTCTCATCCATGGAACACACTCTGTTTTATCGAAAAAAGCAAGCTCTTCATTCCAGCATCTCAAATACAGCAAGAACCATGAGCATGCCCTCAAAAAAAGAACTGTGTTTCCTATTCAAATGGACTATATGTAAATCAGCTCTACTTATGAAACAGATAAAAACCGCAAGTCGTGTTACATAAAAGCTCTTTAATTAATAGTGAGAAGCACGATGGGTTTCTGAATTGTTTAAAATCACTTGAGCCCAAATTCTCTTTGTTTAGCAGAAATGAACTCTTGGTATTTGGTAGACACAGATCCTGGGGTTTAACTTCGTTTCTGAAGGTAAATTCAGACCTGGGTTCTCATCCATGGAACACTCTCTATTTTAATGCAAGAAGCAAGCTCTTATTTCCAGCATTTCCAATACAGCAAGTTCCATGAGCATGCCCTGAAAAAAAGAACTGTGTTTCCTACCCATATGGACCATATGTAAATCAACTCTGCTTATGAAACTGAGGCAAACCACCGCTCCACTTTCATAAAGGCTCTTTAGTAAATAGTGAGAATAGCGTTGGGTTCTTGAACTCTGTAAAATCATTTGAGCCCAATACTCTCTTTGTTTACCAGAAATGAACTCTGGCTTGTAGGAAGACACAGAACCGGTGGTTTAACTCCGTATCTGAAGGGAAATTCAGACCAGTGTTCTCATCCATGTAACACACTGTGATTTAACGCAAGAAGCAAGCTCTTCTTTCTAGCGTCTCCAATACAGCAAGGACCATGAGCATGCCCTGAAAAAAAGAACTGTGTTTCCTACTCATACTGACCATATGTAATTCAAGTCTGCATATGCAACTGATAAAAACCACAGCTCCACGTACATAAATGCTCTTTAGTAAATAGTGAGAATCTAGTTGGCTTTCTGAACTGTGTAAAATCATTTGAGCCACAATTCCCTTGGTTTACCAGAAATGAACTCTTGCTTCTAGGAAGACACAGATCATGTGGTTTATCTCCGTTTCTGAAGGGAAATAAAGACCAGTGTTCTCATCCATGAAACACACTCTGATTTAACGCAAGAAGCAAGCTCTTCTTTTCAGCGTCTACAACACAGCAAGTACCACTAGCATGTCTGAAAAAAAGAAGTGTGTTTCCTACACATACAGACCATATGTAGTTCAAGTCTGCATATGCAACTGATACAAACAACAGCTCCACTTACATAAATGCTCTTTAGTTAATAGTGAGAATCGAGATGGGTTCTTGAACAGTGTAAAATCATTTGAACGCAAATTTCACTTTGTTTACCAGAAATGAACTCCTGCTTGTAGGAAGACACAGATCCTGTGATTTAACTCCGATTCTGAAGGTAAATTCAGACCAGTGTTCTCATCCATGTAACACACTGTGATTTAACGCAAGAAGCAAGCTCTTCTTTCTAGCGTCTCCAATACAGCAAGTTCCATGAGCATGCCCTGAAATAAAGAACAGTGCTTCCTACTCAAACGGACCATATGTAAAACAACTCTACTTATGAAACTGATACAAACCAGAGCTCATCTTACATAAATGCTCTTTAGTAAATAGTGAGAATCTTGTAGGGTTTCTGAACTGTGAAAAATCATTTGAGCCAAAAATTATCTTTGTTTACCAGAAATGAACTCTGGCTTGTAGGAAGACAGAGATCCTGTGGTTTAACTCCGTTTCTGAAGGGAAATTAAGACCAGTGTTCTCATCCATGAAACACACTCTGTTTTAACACAAGAAGCAAGCTCGTCTTTCCAGCATCTCCAGTACAGCAATAACCATGAGCATGCCCAGAAAAAAAGAACTGTGTTTCCACTCATACGGACCATACATAGTTCAACTCTGCTTATGAAACTGATACAAACCACAGCTCCACTTACATAAATGCTCTTTAGTTAATAGTAAGAATGGAGATGGGTTTTTGAACTGTGTAAAATCATTTGAGCCCAAAATTCACTTCATTTACCAGAAATGATCTCTTGCTTGTAGGAAGACACAAATCCTGGAGTTTAACTCTGTTTTTGAAGGTAAATTTAGACCAGGGTTCTCAAACATGGAACACGCTCTGCTTTAACGCAAGAAGCAAGCTCTTCATTCCAGCATCTCAAATACAGCAAGAACCATGAGCATGCCCTCAAAAAAGAACTGTGTTTCCTATTCATGTGGACCATATGTAAATCAGCTCTACTTATGAAACTGATACAAACCACAAGTCCTGTTACATAAATGCTCTTTAGTTAATAGTGAGAATCACGATGGGTTTCTGAATTGTGTAAAATCACTTGAGCCCAAATTCTCTTTGTTTACCAGAAATGAACTCTTGCTTTTAGGAAGACACAGATCCTGTGATTTAACTCCGATTCTGAAGGTAAATTCATACCAGTGTTCTCATCCATGTAACACACTGTGATTTAACGCAAGAAGCAAGCTCTTCTTTCCAGCATCTCCAATACAGCAAGTTCCATGAGCATGCCCTGAAAAAAAGAACTGTGTTTCCTCCTCATACGGCCCATATATAAAACAACTCAGCTTATGAAACTGATACAAATCTGAGCTCCTCTTACATAAATGCTTTTTATTAAATAGTGAGAATTGTTTTGGGTTCTTGAACTGTGTAAAATCATTTGAGCCCAAAATTGACTTGGTTTATCAGAAATGATCTCTTGCTTGTATGAAAACTCAGATCCTATGGTTTAATTCCGTGTCTGAAGGGACGCTCTGACCAGTGTTCAAATCCATGGAACCCACTCTGTTTTAACGCAAGAAGCAAGCTCTACTTTCGCGTGTTTCCAATACAGCAAGAACCATGAGCATGCCCTCAAAAAAAGAACTGTGTTTCCTATTCAAATGGACCATATGTAAATCAGCTCTACTTATGAAACTGATACAAACCGCAAGTCGTGTTACATAAAAGCTCTTTAGTTAATAGTGAGAAACACGATGGGTTTCTGAATTGTTTAAAATCACTTGAGCCCAAATTCTCTTTCTTTAGCAGAAATGAACTCTTGCTATTAGGTAGACACAGATCCTGGGGTTTAACCTCGTTTCTGAAGGTAAATTCAGACCTGGGTTCTCATCCAAACCACAGCTCCACTTTCACAAAGGCTCTTTAGTAAATAGTGAGAATCGCGTTGGGTTCTTGAACTCTGTAAAATCATTTCAGCCCAAAAATCACTTGGTTTACAAGAAATGAACTCTTGATTGTAGGAAGACACAAAACCTGTGGTTTAACTCCGTTTCTGAAGGTAAATTCAGACCAGGGTTCTCATCCATGGAACACACTCTGTTTTAACGCAAGAAGCAAGCTCTACTTTCCCGTGTCTCCAATACAGCAAGTACCATGAGCATGCCCTGAAAAAAAGAACTGTGCTTCCTACTCATACGGACCATATGTAAATCCCCTCTGCTCATGAAACTGATACAAACCACAGCTCCACTTACATAAATGCTCTTTAGTTAACAGTTAGAATAGCGTTGGGTCTTGAACTGTGTAAAATCATTTGAGCCCAAAATTGACTTGGTTTACCAGAAATGAACTCTTGCTTGTATGAAGACACAGATCCTGTGGATTAACTCCGTGTCTGAAGGGAAATTCAGACCAGTGTTCTCATCCATGGAACCCACTCTCTTTTTACGCAAGAAGCATGCTCTACTTTTTCGTGTCTCCAATACAGCAAGTACCATGAGCATGTCCTGAAAAAAAGAACTGTGCTTCCTACTCATACGGACCATACATAGTTCAACTCTGCTTATGAAACTGATACAAACCACAGCTCCACTTACATAAATGCTCTTTAATTAATAGTAAGAAGGGAGATGGGTTTTTGAACTGTGTAAAATCATTTGAGCCCAAAATTCACTTCATTTACCAGAAAAGATCTCTAGCTTGTAGGAAGACACAAATCCTGGGGTTTAACTCTGTTTTTGAAGGTAAATTTAGACCAGGGTTCTCAAACATGGGACACACTCTGTTTTAATGCAAGATGCAAGCTCTTCATTCCAGCATCTCAAATACAGCAAGAAACATGAGCATGCCCTCAAAAAAGAACTGTGTTTCCTATTCATGTGGACCATATGTAAATCAGCTCTACTTATGAAACTGATACAAACCACAAGTCCTGTTACATAAATGCTCTTTAGTTAATAGTGTGAATCACGATGGGTTTCTGAATTGTGTAAAATCACTTGAGACCAAATTCTCTTTGTTTACCAGAAATGAACTCTTGCTTTTAGGAAGACACAGATCCTGGGGTTTAACTTCGTTTCTGAAGGTAAATTCAGACCTGGGTTCTCATCCATGGAACACTCTCTATTTTAATGCAAGAAGCAAGCTCTTATTTCCAGCATTTCCAATACAGCAAGTTCCATGAGCATGCCCTGAAAAAAACAACTGTGTTTCCTACCCATACGGACCATATGTAAATCAACTCTGCTTATGAAACTGATGCAAACCACAGCTCCACTTTCATAAAGGCTCTTTAGTAAATAGTGAGAATCGCGTTGGGTTCTTGAACTCTGTAAAATCATTTGAGCCCAAAATTCTCTTTGTTTACCCGAAATGAACTCTTGATTGTAGGAAGACACAAATCCTGTGGTTTAACTCCATTTCTGAAGGTAAATTCAGACCAGGGTTCTCATCCATGGAACACTCACTATTTTAACGCAAGAAGCAAGCTCTTCTTTCTAGCGTCTCCAATACAGCAAGGACCATGAGCATGCCCTGAAAAAAAGAACTGTGTTTCCTACTCATACTGACCATATGTAATTCAAGTCTGCATATGCAACTGATACAAACCACAGCTCCGCGTACATAAATGCTCTTTAGTAAATAGTGAGAATCTGGTTGGGTTTCTGAACTGTGTAAAATCATTTGAGCCACAATTCCCTTGGTTTACCAGAAATGAACTCTTGCTTCTAGGAAGACACAGATCATGTGGTTTATCTCCGTTTCTGAAGGGAAATTAAGACCAGTGTTCTCATCCATGAAACACACTCTGATTTAATGCAAGAAGCAAGCTCTTCTTTCCAGCGTCTACAATACAGCAAGTACCACTAGCATGTCTGAAAAAAAGAAGTGTGTTTCCTACACATACAGACCATATGTAGTTCAAGTCTGCATATGCAACTGATACAAACAACAGCTCCACTTACATAAATGCTCTTTAGTTAATAGTGAGAATCGAGATGGGTTCTTGAACAGTGTAAAATCATTTGAACGCAAATTTCACTTTGTTTACCAGAAATGAACTCCTGCTTGTAGAAAGACACAGATTCTGTGATTTAACTCCGATTCTGAAGGTAAATTCAGAACAGGGTTTCATCCACGGAACACACTCTGTTTTAACACAAGAAGCAAGCTCTTCTTTCTGGCATCTCCAATACAGCAAGTTCCATGAGCATGCCCTTAAAAAAAAGAACTGTGTTTCCTACTCATACTGACCATATGTAATTCAAGTCTGCATATGCAACTGATACAAACCACAGCTCCACGTACATAAATGCTCTTTAGTAAATAGTGAGAATCTAGTAGGGTTTCTGAACTGTGAAAAATCTTTTGAGCCCAAAATTCTCTTTGTTTACCAGAAATGAACTCTGGCTTGTAGGAAAACACAGAACCTGGGGTTTAACTAATTTCTGAAGGGAAATTCAGACCATTGTTCTCATCCATGTAACACACTGTGATTTAACGCAAGAGGCAAGCTCTTCATTCTAGCGTCTACAATAAAGCAAGTACCACGAGCATGCCCTGAAAAAAAGAACTGTGTTTCCTACTCATACTGACCATATGTAATTCAAGTCTGCATATGGAACTGATACAAACCACAGCTCCACTTACATAAATGCTCTTTAGTTAACAGTGAGAATAGCGTTGGGTCTTGAACTGTGTAAAATCATTTGAGCCCAAAATTGACTTGGTTTACCAGAAATGAACCCTTGCTTGTATGAAGACACAGATCCTGTGGATTAACTCCATGTCTGAAGGGAAATTCAGACCAGTGTTCTCATCCTTGGAACCCACTCTCTTTTTACGCAAGAAGCATGCTCTACTTTTTCGTGTCTCCAATACAGCAAGTACCATGAGCATGTCCTGAAAGAAAGAACTGTGCTTCCTACTCATACTGACCATATTTAAATCCACTCTGCTTATGAAAGTGATACAAACCACAGCTCCAGTTACATAAATGCTCTTTAGTAAATAGTGAGAATCGCGTTGGGTTCTTGAACTGTGTAAATTCATTTGAGCCAAAATTCACTTGGTTTACCAGAAATGAACCCTTGCTTATAGGAAGACACAAATCCTGTGGTTTAACTCCGTTTCTGAAGGGAAATTAAGACCAGTGTTCTCATCCATGAAACACACTCTGATTTATCGCAAGATGCAAGCTCTTCTTTCCAGCGTCTCCAATACAGCAAGTCCCTCTAGCATGCCTGAAAAAAAGAACTGTGCTTCCTACTCATACAGACCATATGTAAATCCACTCTGCTTATGAAACTGATACAAACCACAGCACCCCTTACAAAAATGCTCTTTAGTTAAAAGTGAGAATAGCCATGGGTTCTTGAACTGTGTAAAATCATTTGAGCCCAAAATTGACTTAGTTTAATATAAATGAACTCTTGCTTGGAGGAAGACAGGATCCTGTGTTTTAATGCCGTTTCTGAAGGGAAATTCAGACCAGTGTCCTCATCCATGAAACACACTCTGTTTTAACGCAAGAAGCAAGCTCTTCTTTCCAGAATCTCCAATATAGCAAGTTCCATGAACATGCCCTGAAAAAAAGAACTGTGTTTCCTACTCATACGGACCATATGTAAAGCAACTCTACTTATGAAACTGATACAAAGCAGAGCTCATCTTACCTAAATGCTCTTCCGTAAATACTGTGAATCTAGTTGGGTTTCTGAACTGTGTAAAATCATTTGAGCCCAAAATTCTCTTCGTTTACCAGAAATGAACTCTGGCTTGTAGGAAGACACAGAACCTGGGGTTTAACTCCTTTTCTGAAGGGAAATTCAGACCAGTGTTCTCATCCATATAACGCATGTGATTTAACGCAAGAAGCAAGCTCTTCTTTCTAGCGTCTCAAATACAGCAAGTACCATGAGCATGCCATGAAAAAAAGAAATGTGTTTCCTACTCATACTGACCATATGTAATTCAAGTCTGCATATGCAACTGATACAAACCACAGCTCCACTTACATAAATGCTCTTTAGTTAACAGTGAGAATAGCGTTGGCACTTGAACTGTTTAAATCATTTGAGCCCAAAATTGACTTGGTTTACCAGAAATGAACTCTTGCTTGTATGAAGACACAGATCCTGTGGTTTAACTCAGTGTCAGATGGGAAATTAAGACCAGTGTTCTCATCCATGAAACACACTCTGTTTTAACGAAAGAAGCAAGCTCGTCTTTCCAGCATCTCCAATACAGCAATAACCATGAAAATGCCCAGGAAAAAAGAACTGTGTTTCCTAGTCATACGGACCATACATAGTTCAACTCTGCTTATGAAACTGATACAAACCACAGCTCCACTTACATAAATGCTCTTTTTATTAATAGTAAGAATGGAGATGGGTTTTTGAACTCTGTAAAATCATTTGAGCCCAAAATTCACTTCATTTACCAGAAATGATCTCTTGCTTGTAGGAAGACACAAATCCTGGGGTTTAACTCTGTTTTTGAAGGTAAATTTAGACCAGGCTTCTCATCCATGGAACACACTCTGTTTTAACGCAAGATGCAAGCTCTTCATTCCAGCATCTCAAATACAGCAAGAACCATGAGCATGCCCTCAAAAAAAGACCTGTGTTTCCTATTCATATGGACCATATGTAAATCAGCTCTACTTATGAAACTGATACAAATCACAAGTCCTGTTACATAAATGCTCTTTAGTTAATAGTGAGAATCGTGATGGGTTTTTGAAGTGTGTAAATTCACTTGAGCCCAAAAGTCACTTGGTTTACCAGAAATGAACTCTTGCTTGTAGGAAGACACAGATCCTGTGTTTTCACTCCATTTCTGAAAGTAAATTCAGACCAGGGTTCTCATCCATGGAACACACTCGGTTTTAACACAAGATACAAGCTCTTCTTTACAGCTTCTCCAATACAGCAAGAACAATGAGAATGCCCAGAATAAAAGAACTGTGTGTCCTTCGCATACGGACCATATGTGAATCAACCCTGCTTATGAAACTCATACAAACCACAGCTCCTCTCACATAAATGCTCTTTAGTAAATAGTGAGAATTGTGTTGGGTTCTTGAACTGTGTAAAATCATTTGAGCCCAAAATTCACTTGGTTTACCAGAAATGAACTCTTGCTTGTAGGAAGACACAGATCCTGTGGTTTAACTCCATTTCTGATGGGAAATTCAGACCAGTGTTCACATCCATGGAACCCACTCTGTTTAAATGCATGAAATAATCTCTTCTTTCCAGCGTCTCCAATGCAGCAAGTTCCATGAGCAGGCCCTGAAAAAAGAACTGTGTTTCCTACATACGAACCATACATAGTTCAACTCTGATTATGAAACTGATACAAACCACAGCCTATATTACATAAATGCTCTTTAGTTAATAGTGAGAATCGCGATGGGTTTCTGAATTTTGTAAAATCATTTGAGCCCAAAATTCTCTTTGTTTACCAGAAATGAACTCTTCCTTGTAGGAAGACACAGGTCCTGGGGTTTAACTCCTTTTCTGAAGGTAAATTCAGGCCAGTGTTCTCATCCATGAAACACGCTCTGTACTAACACAAGAAGCAAGCTCTTCTTTCCAGCATCTCCAATACAAAGTACCATGTGCATGCCCTGAAAAAAAGAACTGTGCTTCCTACTCATACGGACTATATGTAGTTCAACTCTGCTCATGAAACTGATACAAACCACAGCTCCACTTACATAAATGCTCTTTAGTTAATAGCTAGAATGGCGTTGGGTTCTTGAACTGTGTAAAATCATTTGAGCCCAAAATACCCTGGGTTTACCTGAAATGAACTCTTGCTTGTAGGAAGACACAGATCCTGTGCTTTAACTCCGTTTCTGTGGGAAATTCAGACCAGGGATCTCATCCATGGAACACACTCTGTTTTAAGGCAAGAACCAAGCTCTTCTGTCCAGCGTCTAAAATACAGCAAGAACCATGAGCATGCCCTCAAAAAAAGAACTGTGTTTCCCACTCATAGGGACCATTTGTAAATCCACTCTGCTTATGAAACTGATACAAAGCACAGCTCCACTTACATAAATGCTCCTTAGTAAATAGTGAGAATCGCGTTGGGTTCTTGAACTGTGTAAAATCATTTGAGCCCAAAATTCTCTTGGTTTACCAGAAATATACTCTTGCTTGTAGGAAGACAAAGATCCTGGTGTTTAACTCCGTTTCTGAAGGGAAATTAAAACCAGGGTTCTCATCCATGAAACACACTCTGTTTTAACGCAAGAAGCAAGCTCTTCTTTCAAGTGTCTCCAATACAGCAAGAACCATGAGCATGTGCAGAAAAAAAGAACTGTGTTATCTACCCATACGGACCATATGTAGTTCAACTCTGCTTATGAAACTGATATGAACTACAGTTCATCAAACAACCAATGCTTTTCAGTTAAGAGCAAGAAACGTGTGAGTCGTGAAAGATTTATATTCGTTTGAGCCAAAAGTGACTGCGTTTACCTGAAATGATATATAGTTGTAGGAAGACAAAGAGCCTGGGATTTAAGTCCATTTCTGAAGGGAAACATACAGCACAGTTGTCATCCATGAAACACACTCTGCTTTAGAGCAAGAAACACGCTCTTTCTTTCTAGAGTCTCTAATAAACAGGAGATATGAGTGTGCTCAGAACAAAACAACGGTGTTTCCTACACATACGGACCATATCTAGTTCAAATCTGCTTCTGAAACTGATAGAAACCACAGGTCCTCTAACATCCAATGCTCTTCAGTTAAGAGCGAGAAACGTGTGAGCTTTGTGTATGATTTATTTTCGTTTGTGCTAAAAGTGACTGCGTTTACCTGAAATGATGTCTTTTTGTAGGAAGACACAGAGGCTGGGATTTAACTCCATTTCTGAAGAGAAACCCACAGCACAGTTGTCATCCATGAAACACACTCTATTTTAGAGCAAGAAGCACGCTCTTGCTTTCTAAGAATCTCTAATACAGCAGGAAACGTGACTGTGCTCAGAACGAAATAACGGTGTTTCCTAAACATACGGACCATATCTAGGTCAACTCTTCTTCTGAAACAGATACAAACCACAGTTCCTCTAACATGCAATGCTTTCCAGTTAAGAGCCAGAAACTTGTGAGCTTCGTGAACAACGTAGCTTCCTTTGAGCTGAAAGGTGACTGAGTTTACATGAAACGAATTCTTGCTTCTAGGAAGACACAGAGCCTCGGATTTAACTCCATTTCTGAAGGGAAACACACAGCACAGTTCTCATCCATGAAACACACTCTGCTTTAGAGCAAGAAGCATGCTCTTGCTTTCTAAGAGTCTCTAAAAAGCAGGAAACATGATTGTGCTCATAACAAAATGACGGTATTTCCTACACATACGTACCATATCTAGTTCAACTCTGCTTCTGAAACTGATACAAACCACAGGTCCTCTAACATTGAATGATTTTCAGGTAAGAGCGAGAAACGTATGAGAGTCGAGAATGATGTAGCTTTCTTCGAGCTGAAAGGTGACTGAGTTTACAAAAAGATGTCTTGCTTGTAGGAAGACACAGAGCCTGGGATTTAACTCCATTTCTGAAGGGAAACACAAAGCACAGTTCTCATCCATGAAACACACTCTGCTTTAGAGCAAGAATCACGCTCTTGATTACTAGAGTCTCTAATGCAGCATGTAAAGTGAGTGTGGGCAGAACAAAAGAACTGTGTTTCCTACACATCCAGACCATATCTAGTACAACTATCCTTCTGAAACTGATCCAAACAAAATCGTCTAACATTCAATGCTTTCCAGTTACGAATGAGAAAAGTGTGAGCTTCGTGAACGATGTCGCTACCTTTGAGCTGAACAGTGACTGAGTTTACCTGAAAAGATGTCTTGCTTGTAGGAAGACACAGAGCCTGGGATTTAACTCCATTTCTGAAAGGAAACACACAGCACAGTTCTCATCCATAAAACACACTCTGCTTTAGAGCAAGAAGCATGCTTTTGCTTTCTAGACTCTCTAATACAGCAGTAAACGTGAGTGTGCTCAGAGCAAAATAACGGTGTTTCCTACACATATGGACCATATCTAGTTCAACTCTTCTTCTGAAACTGATTCAAACCACAATTCCTCTAACATGCAATGCTTTCCATTTATGAGCGAGAACGTGTGAGCAACGTAAATGATGTAGCTTTGTTTGAGCTGAAACGTGAGTGAGTTTACCTGAAAAGATGTCTTGTGGTAGGAAGACATATGGCCTGGGATTTAACTTCATTTCTGAAGGGAAACATACAGCACCGTTGTCATCAATGAAACACACTCTGCTTTAGAGCAAGAAGCACGCTCTTGCCTTCTAGAGTCTCTAATAAAGCAGGAAACGTGAGTGTGCTCAGAACAAAAGAAAGGTGTTTCCTACACATATGAACCATTGCTAGTTCAACTCTGCTTCCGAAACTGATACAAACCACAGGTCATCTAACATCCAATGCTTTTCAGTTAAGAGCGAGAAACGTGTGAGCTACGTAAATGATATTGTTTGTATAAGCTGAAACGTGTGTGAGTTTACCTGAAACAAAGTATTGTTGTAGGAAGACACAGAGCGTAGGCTTGAACTCCATTTCTGAAGGGAAACACACAGCACGGTTCTCATCCATGAAACACACTCTGCTTTAGAGCAAGAAGCACTCTCTTGATTTCTAGGGTCTCTAATAGAGCAGGAAAGTGAGTGTGGTCAGAACAACAGAATGGTGTTTCCTACACATATGTTCCATATCTAGTAAAACTCTGCTTCTGAAACTGATACAAACCAAGGGTCCTCTAACATCCAATGCTTTCCAGTTACAAACGAGAAACACGTGAACTTCGTGAACGATGTCGCTTCCTTTGAGCTGAAAAGTGACTGAGTTTACCTGAAAAGATGCCTTGCTTGTAGGAAGAAACAGAGCCTGGGATTTAACTCCGTCTCTGAAGGGAAACACACATCACAGTTGTCATGCATGAAAAACACTCTGCTTTAGAGCAAGATGCACGCTCTTGCTTTCTAGAGTCTCTACTAGAGCCAGAAACTTGAGTGTGCTCAGAACAAAAGAAGGGTGATTAATACACATACGGACCATTGCTAGTTCAATCTGCTTCTGAAACTGATACAAACCACAGGTCCTCTAACATCCAATGCTTTACAGTTAAGAGCAAGAAACGTGTGAGCTACGTGAACTATGTATCTTTTGTTTGAGCTGAAAGGTGACTGAGTTTACCTTAAACGAAGTCATGCCTTTAGGAAGACACAGAGCCTGGGATTTAACTACATTTCTGAAGGAAAACACACAGCACAGTTCTCATCGATGAAACACAGTCTGCTTTAGAGCAAGAAGCAGGCCCGTGCTTTCTATAGTCTATATTAGAGCAGGAAACGTGAGTGTGCTCAGAACAAAAGAACGCATTTCCTACACATACAGACCATATCCAGTTCAACTCTGCTTCTGAAACTGATACAAACAACAGTTCTTCTAACATCCAATGCTTTTCGTTTAAGAGCTAGAAACGTGTGAGCAATGTAAACAATGTAGCTTTGTTTGACCTGAAAAGTGAGTGAGTTTACCTGAAACGAAGTCTTGGTGGTAGGAAGAAACAGAGCCTGTGATTCAACTGCATTTCTGAAGGGAAACACACAGCACAGTTGTCATCCATGAAACACATTCTGCTTATAGCAAGAAGCACGCTGTTGCTTTCTAGAATCTCTAATAGAGCAAGAAATGTGTGTATGCTCAGAACAAAAGAACAGTGTTTACTACATATATGGACCATTGCTAGTTCAACTCTGCTTCTGAAAGTGATACAAACCACAGGTCATCTAACATCCAATGATTTTCAGTTAAGAGCGTCAAACGTGTGAACTTCGTGAAAGATTTATATTCATTCGAGCTAAAAGTGACTGCGTTTACCTGAAATGATAAACTGTTGTAGGAAGACACAGAGCCTGGGATTTAACTCCATTTCTGAAGGGAAACACACAGCACAGTTCTCATCCATGAAACACACTCTGCTTTAGAGCAAGAAGCACGTTCTTACTTTCTAGGGTCTCTAATACAGCAGGTAAAGTGGTAAGCACAACAGAATGGTGTTTCCTACACATAAGTTCCATATCTAGTTCAACTCAGCTTCTGAAACTGATACAAACCACAGGTCCTCTAACATCCAATGCTTTTCAGTTAAGAGCAAGAAACACGTAAGCTATTTGAATGATGTAGTTTTGTTTGAGCTGAAATGTAACTGAGTTTACATGAAACGAAGTCATGCTTGTAGGAAGACACGGAGCCTGAGATTTTACACCATTTCTGAAGGGAAACACACAGCACAGTTCTCATCCATGAATCACATTCTGCTTATAGCAAGAAGCACCTTCTTGCTTTCTGGAGTCTCTAATAGAGCACGTAAAGTGAGTGGGGTCAGAACAAAATAACGGTGTTTCCTACACATACGGACCATATCTAGTTCCACTCTGCTTCTGAAACTAATACAAACCACAGGTCCTCTAACATCTAATTCTTTTCCGTTAAGAGCCAGAAACGTGTGTGTTATGTGAACAATGTAGTTTTGTTTGAGCTGAAAAGTTACTGAGTTTACATGAAACGAAGTCTTGCTTGAAGGAAGACACAGAGCCTGGGATTTACCTCCACTTATGAAGGGAAACACACAGCACAGTTGTCATCCATGAAACACACTCTGCTTTAGAGCAAAAAGTACGCTCTTGCTTTCTAGAGCCTCTAATAAAGCAGGAAACATGAGTGTGCTCAGAACAAAGAACGGTGTTTCCTACACATACGGACCATATCTAGTTCAACTCTTCTTCTGAAACTGATACAAACCACAGTTACTCTAACATGCAATGCTTTCCAGTTAAGAGCGAGAAACGTGTGAGCTTTGTGAACGATATAGCTTCCTTTGAGCTGAAAAGTGACTGAGTTTACCTGAAAAGATGTCTTGCTTGTAGGACGACACAGAGCCTGGGATTTAACTCCATTTCTGAAGGGAAACACACAGCACAGTTCTTATCCATGAAGCACATTCTGCTTTAGAGCAAGAAGCATGCTCTTGCTTTCTAGATTCCCTAATAGAATCAGAAACTTGAGGGTGCTCAGAACAAAAGAACGGTGTTTCCTACACATACGGTCCATTACTAGTTCAACTCTGCTTCTGAAACTGATACAAACCACTGGTCCTGTAATATCCAATGCTTTACAGTTAAGAGCGAGAAACGTTAGCTATGAGAACTATGTATCTTTGTTTGAGCTGAAAGGTGACTGAGTTTACCTTAAAGGAAGTCTTGCTTTTAGGAAGACACAGAGCCTGGGATTTAACTCCATTTCTGAAGGGAAACACACTGCACAGTTCTCATCCGTGAAACACAGTATGCTTTAGTGCAAGAAGCATGCTCTTGCTTTCTAGAGTCTCTGATAGAGTAGGAAAGGTGAGTTGGTTAGAACAAATGAACGATGTTTCCTACACATACGGACCATTGCTGGTTTATTTCTGCTTCTGAAACTGATACAAACCACAGGTCATCTAACATCCAATGCTTTAGAGTTAAGAGCGACAAACGTGTGAACTTCGTGAAAGATTTATATTCGTTTGAACTAAAAGTGACTGCATTTACACGAAATGATATATAGTTGTAGGAAGACACAGAGCCTGGGATTTAACTCCATTTTGGAAGGGAAACAAAAAGCACAGTACTCATCCATGAAACACACTCTGCTTTAGAGCAAGAAGCACGCTCTTGCTTTCTAGGGTCTCTAAAAGAGCCAGACACTTGAGTGTGCTCAGAACAAAAGAAAGGTGTTTCCTACACATACAGACCATTGCTGGTTCAACTCTGCTTCTGAAACTGATACAAAACACAGGTCCTCTAATATCCAATGCTTTTCCGTTAAGAGCCAGAAACGTGTGAGTTACGTGAACGATGTTGTTTTGTTTGAGCTGAAAAGTTACTGAGTTTACATGAAAAGAAGTCTTGCTTGTAGGAAGACACAGAGCCTGTGATTTAACTCTATTTCTGAAGGGAAACCCACAGCACAGTTGTCATCCATGAAACACACTCTGCTTTAGAGCAAAAAGCACGCTCTTGCTTTCTAGTGCCTCTAATAAAGCAGGAAACATGAGTGTGCTCAGAACAAAAGAACGGTGTTTCCTACACATACGAACCATATCTAGTTCAACTCTTCTTCTGAAACTGATAGAAACCACAGTTCCTCTAACATCAAATACTTTCGAGTTACAAACAAGAAACGTGTGAGCTTCGGGAACCATATAGCTTCCTTTGAGCTGAAAAGTGACTGAGTTTACCTGAAAAGATGTCTTGCTTGTATGAAGACACAGATCCTGGGATTTAACTCCATTCTGAAGGGAAACACACAGCACAGTTCTAATCCATTAAACACACTCTGCTTTAGAACAAGAAGCACGCTCTAGCTTTCTAGAGTCTCTAATGGAGACAGAAACTTGAAAGTGTGCTCAGAACAAAAGAAAGGTGTTTCCTACATATACGGACCATTTCTAGTTCAACTCTGCTTCTGAAACTGATACAAACCACAAGTCATGCAACATCCAATGCTTTTCAGTTAAGAGCGAGAAACGTGTGAGCTTTGTAAACGATTTGTATTCATTTGAGCTGAAAAGTGACTCCAATAACCTGAAATGATGTCTTGCATGTAGGAAGACACAGAGCCTGGAATTTTACTCCATTTTGAAGGGAAACACACATCACAGTTCTCATCCTTGAAACACACTCTGATTTAGAGCAAGAAGCACGCTCTTGCTTTCTAAGAGTCTCTAATTCAGCAGGAAACGTGACTGTGGTCAGAACAAAATAACGGTGTTTCCTACACATACGGACCATATCTAGGTCAACTCTTCTTCTGAAACTGATACAAACCACAGTTCCTCTAACATGCAATGCTTTCCAGTTAAGAGCGAGAAACGTGTGAGCTTCGTGAATGATGTAGCAAACTTTGAGCTGAAAAGTGACTGAGTTTACCTGAAAAGATGTCTTGCTTATAGGAAGACACAGAGCCTGGGATTTAACTCCATTTCTGAAGGGAAACACACAGCACAGTTCTAATCAATAAAGCACAATCTGCTTTAGAGCAAGAAGCATGCTCTTGCTTTCTAGAGTGTCTAATAGAGTAGGAAAAGTGAGTTGGTTAGAACAAAAGAACGATGTTTCCTACACATACGGACCATTGCTAGTTTAACTCAGCTTCTGAAACTGATACAAACAACAGGTCATCTAACATCCAATGCTTTAGAGTTAAGAGCGACAAACGTGTGAACTTTGTGAGAGATTTATATTCGTTTGAGCTAAAAGTGACTGCGTTTACATGAAATGATATCTCGTTGTAGGAAGACACAGAGCCTGGGATTTAACTCCATTTTGGAACGGAAACACAAAGCACAGTTCTCATCCATGAAACACACTCTGCTTTAGAGCAAGAAGCATGATCTTGCTTTCTAGTGTCTCTAATAGAACAGACACTTGAGTGTGCTCAGAACAAAAGAACGGTGTTTCCTACACATACGGACCATTGCTAGTTTAACTCTGCTTCTGAAACTGATCCAAAACACAGGTCCTCTAATATCAAATGCTTTACAGTTAAGAGCGAGAGACGTGTGTGCTCTGAGAACTATGTATCTTTTGTTTGAGCTGAAAGGTGACTGTGTTTACCTTAAACGAAGTCTTGCTTTTAGGAAGACACAGAGCCTGGGATTTAACTCCATTTCTGAAGGGAAACACACAGCACAGTTCTCACGAAGAAACACATTCTGCTTATAGGAAGAAGCACACTCTTGCTTTCTAGAATCTCTAATAGTGCAGGAAACGTGAGTGTGCTCTAACAAAGAACCGAGTTTCATACACATACAGACCATATCTAGTCCAACTCTGCTTCAGAAACTGATACAAACCACAGTTCCTATAATATCCAATGCTTTTTAGTTAGAGCAAGAAACGTGTGAGCTAAGTAAATGATGTAGTTTTGTTTGAGCTGAAAGGTGATTGAGTTTACCTGAAAAGAAGTCTTGCTTGTAGGAAGACAGAGAGCCTGGAATTTAACTCCATTTCTGAAGGGAAACACACAGCACAGTTCTCATCCTTGAAACACACTCTTCGTATAGGAAGAAGCACGCTATTGCTTTCTAGAGTCTCTAATAAAGCAGGAAACGTGACTGTGCTCAGAACAAAAGAACGGTGTTTCCTACACATACGGACCATTGCTAGTCCAACTCTGCTTCTGGAACTGATACAAAGCACAAGTCATCTAACATCCAATGCATTTCAGTTAAGAGCGAGAAACGTGTGAGCTTCGTAAACGATTTATATTCATTTGAGCTGAATAGTGACTGCATTTACCTGAAATGATGTCTTGCTTGTAGGAAGACACAGAGCCTGGAATTTAACTCCATTTCTGAAGGGAAACACAAAGCCCAGTACTCATCCATGAAACACACTCTGCTTTAGAGCAAGAAGCATGCTCTTGCTTTCTTAGAGTCTCTAATACAGCAGGAAACGTGATTGTGGTCAGAACAAAATAACGGTGTTTCCTACACATACGGACCATATCTAGGTCAACACTCCTTTTGAAACTGATACAAAGCACAGTTCCATTAACATGCAATGGTTTCAATTTAAGAGCGCGAAATGTGTGAGCTTCGTGAATGTTGTAGCTTCCTTTGAGCTGAAAAGTGACTGAGTTTACCCTAAAATATGTCTTGCTTGTAGGGAGAACCAGAGACTGGGATTTAACTCCATTTCTGAAGAGAAACACACAGCACAGTTGTCATCCATGAAACACACTCTGCTTTAGAGCAAGAAGCATGCTCTTGCTTTCTAGAGTCTATTATAGAGCCAGAAATTGAGGGTACTCAGAACAAAAGAACGGTGTTTCCTACACATACGGACCATTGCTAGTTGAACTCTGCTTCTGAAACTGATACAAACCACAGGTCCTCTAACATCCAATGCTTTACAGTTAAGAGCAAGAAACGTGTGAGCTAAGTGAACAATGTATCTTTGTTTGAGCTGAAAGGTCACCGAGTTTACGTGAAAAAAGTCTTGCTTGTAGGAAGATACAGAGCCTGTGATTTAACTCTATTTCTGAAGGGAAACACACAGCACAGTTCTCACGATGAAACACATTCTGCATATAGGAAGAAGCACGCTCTTGCTTTCTAGAGTCTCTAATAGTGCAGGAAACGTGAGTGTGCTCAGAACAAAAGAACGGAGTTTCCTACACGTACCGAACATATCTAGTCCAACTCTGCTTCTGAAACTGATACAAATCACAGTTCCTCTAATATCCAATGCTTTTTAGTTAGAGCAAGAAACGTGTGAGCTAATTAAACGATGTAGCTTTGTTTGAGCTGAAAGGAGAGTGAGATTACCTGAAACGAAGTCTTGCTTGTAGGAACTCACAGAGCCTGGAATTTAACTCCATTTCTGAAGGGAAACACACAGCACAGTTGTCCTCCGTGAAACACACTCTGCTTTAGAGCAAGAAGCACGCTCTTGCTTTCTAGAGTCTCTAATAGAGCCAGAAACTTGAAAGTGTGCTCAGAACAAAAGAACGGTGTTTCCTACATATACGGACCATTGGTAGTTCAACTCTGCTTCTGAAACTGATACAAAGCACAAGTCATCTAACATCCAATGCTTTTCAGTTAAGAGCGAGAAACGTGTAAACTACGTAAACGATTTATATTCATTTGAGCTGAATACTGTCTACGTTTACCTGAAATGATGTCTTGCTTGTAGGAAGACACAGACCCTGGAATTTAACTACATTTCTGAAGGGAAACGCACTGCACAGTTCTCATCCATGAAACACACTCTGCTTTAGAGCACGAAGCATGATATTGCTTTCTAGATTCTATAATAGAGCCAGAAATTGAGGGTACTCAGAACAAAAGAACAGTGTTTCCTACACATACTGACCATATCTAGGTCAACTCTTCTTCTGAAACTGATACAAACCACAGTTCCTGTAACATGTGAAGCTTTCCAGTTAAGAGAGAGAAAGTGTGAGCTTCGTGAACGATGTAGCTTCCTTTAAGCCTAAAAGTGAATGAGTTTACCTGAAAAGTTGTTTGGTTGTAGGAAGACACAGAGCCTGGGATTTAACTCCATTTCTGAAGGGAAACACACAGCACAGTTCTCATCCATGAAACACACTCTGCTTTAGAGCACAAAGCATGCTCTTGCTTTCTAGAGTCTCTAATATTGCCCAAAACTTCAGGGTACTCTGAACAAAAGCATGGTGTTTCTTACACATACGGACCATTGCTAGTTCAACTCTGCTTCTGAAACTGATACAAACCACAAGGCCTCTAACATGCAATGCTTTTCAGTTAAGAGCGAGAAATGTGTGAGCTTCGTAAACAATTTATATTCATTTGAGCTGAAAAGTGACTGCGTTTACCTGAAATGATGTCTTGCTTGTAGGAAGACACAGATCCTGGAATTTAACTCCATTTCTGAAGGGAAACACACAGCACAGTTCTCATCCATGAAACACACTCTGCTTTAGAACACGCAGCATGCTCTTGCTTTCTAGAGTTTCTAATAGAGCCAGAAATTGAGGGCACTCTGAACAAAAGAATGGTGTTTCCTACACATACGGACCATTGCTAGTTCAACTCTGCTTCTGAAACTGATACAAACCACAGGTCCTCTAACATCCAATGCTTTACAGTTAAGAGCATGAAACGTGTGAGCTACGTGAACGATGTAGCTTTGTTTGAGCTGAAAGGTGACCGAGTTTACGTGAAAAAGTCTTGCTTGTAGGAAGATACAGAGCCTGTGATTTAACTCTATTTCTGAAGGGAAACACACAGCACAGTTCTCACGATGAAACACTCTGCGTATAGGAAGAAGCACGCTCTTGCTTTCTAGAGTCTCTAATAGTGCAGGAAACGTGAGTGTGCTCAGAACAAAAGAACAGAGTTTCCTACACATGCAGACCATATCTAGTCCAACTCTGCTTCTGAAACTGATTCAAACCACAGTTCCTCTAATATCCAATGCTTTTCAGTTAGAGCAAGAAACGTGTGAGCTACGTAAAAGATGTAGCTTTGTTTGAGCTGAAACATGAGTTAGTTTAACTGAAACGAAGTCTTGCTTGTAGGAAAACACAGAGCCTGGGATTTAACTACATTTCTGAAGGGAAACAAACAGCACAGTTGTCCTCCATGAAACACACTCTGCTTTAGAGCAAGAAGCACGCTCTTGCTTTCTAGAGTCTCTAATAGAGCCAAAAACTTGAAAGTGTGCTCAGAACAAAAGAACGGTGTTTCCAACACATACGGACCATTGCAAGTCCAACTCTGCTTCTGGAACTGATACAAAGCACAAGTCATCTAACATCCAATGCTTTTCAGTTAAGAGCGAGAAACGTGTGAGCTTCGTAAACGATTTATATTCATTTGAGCTGAATAGTGACTGCATTTACCTGAAATGATGTCTTGCTTGTAGGAAGACACAGAGCCTGGAATTTAACTCCATTTCTGAAGGGAAACACCCAGCACAGTTCTCATCCATGAAACACACTCTGCTTTAGAGCAAGAAGCATCCTCTTGCTTTCTAAGATTCTCTAAAACAGCAAGAAACGTGACTGTGGTCAGAACAAAATAACGGTGTTTCCTACACATTCGGACCATATCTAGGTCAACTCTTCTTCTGAAACTGATACAAAGCACAGTTCCATTAACATGCAATGCTTTCCAGTTAAGAGCGAGAAACGTGTGAGCTTCATGAACGATGTAGCTTCCTTTTAGCTAAAAAGTGACTGAGATTACCTGAAATGATGTCTTGCTTGTAGGAAGACACAGAGCATGGGATTTAACTCCATTTCTGAAGGGAAACACACAGCACAGTTCTCATACATGAAACACACTCTGCTTTAGTGCAAGAAGCATGCTCTTGCTTTCTAGAGTCTATAATAGAGCCAGAAATTGAGGGTACTCAGAACAAAAGAATGGTGTTTCCTACAAATACAGACCATTGCTAGTTCAACTCTGCGTCTGAAACTGATACAAACCACAGGTCCTCTAACATCTAATGCTTTACAGTTAAGAGCAAGAAACGTGTGAGCTACGTGAACGATGTAGTTTTGTTTGAGCTGAAAGGTGACTGAGCTTACGTCAAACGAAGTCTTGCTTGTAGGAAGATACAGAACCTGTGAGATAACTTCATTTCTGAAGGGAAACCCACAGCACAGTTCTCACGATGAAACACACTCTGTGTATAGGAAGAAGCATGCTCTTGCTTTATAGATCCTCTAATAGAGCAGGAAACGTGAGTGTGCTCAGAACAAAAGAACGGAGTTTCCTACACATACCGAACATATCTAGTCCAACTCTGCTTCTGAAACTAATACAAACCACAGTTCCTCTAATATCCAATGCTTTTTAGTTAGAGTAAGAAACGTGTGAGCTAATTAAACGATGTAGCTTTGTTTGAGCTGAAAGGAGAGTGAGTTACCTGAAACGAAGTCTTGCTTGTAGGAACACACAGAGCCTGGAATTTAACTCCATTTCTGAAGGGAAACACACAGCACAGTTGTCCTCCGTGAAAAACACTCTGCTTTAGAGCAAGAACCACGCTCTTGCTTTCTAGAGTCTCTAATAGAGCCAGAAACTTGAAAGTGTGCTCAGAACAAAAGAACGGTGTTTCCTACATATACGGACCATTGGTAGTTCAACTCTGCTTCTGAAACTGATACAAAGCACAAGTCATCTAACATCCAATGCTTTTCAGTTAAGAGCGAGAAACGTGTAAACTACGTAAACGATTTATATTCATTTGAGCTGAAAAGTGTCTACGTTTACCTGAAATGATGTCTTGCTTGTAGGAAGACACAGACCCTGGAATTTAACTACATTTCTGAAGGGAAACGCACTGCACAGTTCTCATCCATGAAACACACTCTGCTTTAGAGCACGAAGCATGATCTTGCTTTCTAGAGTCTATAATAGAGCCAGAAATTGAGGGTACTCAGAACAAAAGAACGGTGTTTCCTACACATACTGACCATATCTAGGTCAACTCTTCTTCTGAAACTGATACAAACCACAGTTCCTGTAACATGTAATGCTTTCCAGTTAAGAGAGAGAAAGTGTGAGCTTCGTGAACGATGTAGCTTCCTTTAAGCCTAAAAGTGAATGAGTTTACCTGAAAAGTTGTTTGGTTGTAGGAAGACACAGAGCCTGGGATTTAACTCCATTTCTGAAGGGAAACACACAGCGCAGTTCTCATCCATGAAACACACTCTGCTTTAGAGCAAGAAGCATGCTCTTGCTTTCTAGAGTCTATAATAGAGCCAGAAATTGAGGGCACTCTGAACAAAAGAACGGTGTTTCCTACACATACGGACCATTGCTAGTTCAACTCTGCTTCTGAAACTGATACAAACCACAGGTCCTCTAACATCCAATGCTTTACAGTTAAGAGCATGAAACGTGTGAGCTACGTGAACGATGTAGCTTTGTTTGAGCTGAAAGGTGACCGAGTTTACGTGAAAAAAGCTTTGCTTGTAGGAAGATACAGAGCCTGTGATTTAACTCTATTTCTGAAGGGAAACACACAGCACAGTTCTCACGATGAAACACTCTTCGTATAGGAAGAAGCACGCTCTTGCTTTCTAGAGTCTCTTATAGTGCAGGAAACGTGAGTGTGCTCAGAACAAAAGAACAGAGTTTCCTACACATGCAGACCATATCTAGTCCAACTCTGCTTCTGAAACTGATTCAAACCACAGTTCCTCTAATATCCAATGCTTTTCAGTTAGAGCAAGAAACGTGTGAGCTACATAAAAGATGTAGCTTTGTTTGAGCTGAAACATGAGTTAGTTTAACTGAAAAGAAGTCTTGCTTGTAGGAAGACACAGAGCCTGGGATTTAACTATATTTCTGAAGGGAAACACACAGCACAGTTGTCCTCCGTGAAACACACTCTGCTTTAGAGCAAGAAGCACGCTCTTGCTTTCTAGAGTCTCTAATAGAGCCAGAAACTTGAAAGTGTGCTCAGAACAAAAGAACGGTGTTTCCAACACATACGGACCATTGCAAGTCCAACTCTGCTTCTGGAACTGATACAAAGCACAAGTCATCTAACATCCAATGCATTTCAGTTAAGAGCGAGAAACGTGTGAGCTTCGTAAACGATTTATATTCATTTGAGCTGAATAGTGACTGCATTTACCTGAAATGATGTCTTGCTTGTAGGAAGACACAGAGCCTGGAATTTAACTCCATTTCTGAAGGGAAACACAAAGCCCAGTACTCATCCATGAAACACACTCTGCTTTAGAGCAAGAAGCATGCTCTTGCTTTCTTAGAGTCTCTAATACAGCAGGAAACGTGATTGTGGTCAGAACAAAATAACGGTGTTTCCTACACATACGGACCATATCTAGGTCAACACTCCTTTTGAAACTGATACAAAGCACAGTTCCATTAACATGCAATGGTTTCAATTTAAGAGCGCGAAATGTGTGAGCTTCGTGAATGTTGTAGCTTCCTTTGAGCTGAAAAGTGACTGAGTTTACCCTAAAATATGTCTTGCTTGTAGGGAGAACCAGAGACTGGGATTTAACTCCATTTCTGAAGAGAAACACACAGCACAGTTGTCATCCATGAAACACACTCTGCTTTAGAGCAAGAAGCATGCTCTTGCTTTCTAGAGTCTATTATAGAGCCAGAAATTGAGGGTACTCAGAACAAAAGAACGGTGTTTCCTACACATACGGACCATTGCTAGTTGAACTCTGCTTCTGAAACTGATACAAACCACAGGTCCTCTAACATCCAATGCTTTACAGTTAAGAGCAAGAAACGTGTGAGCTAAGTGAACAATGTAGCTTTGTTTGAGCTGAAAGGTGACCGAGTTTACGTGAAAAAAGTCTTGCTTGTAGGAAGATACAGAGCCTGTGATTTAACTCTATTTCTGAAGGGAAACACACAGCACAGTTCTCACGATGAAACACTCTGCGTATAGGAAGAAGCACGCTCTTGCTTTCTAGAGTCTCTAATAGTGCAGGAAACGTGAGTGTGCTCAGAACAAAAGAACGGAGTTTCCTACACATACCGAACATATCTAGTCCAACTCTGCTTCTGAAACTGATACAAATCACAGTTCCTCTAATATCCAATGCTTTTTAGTTAGAGCAAGAAACGTGTGAGCTAATTAAACGATGTAGCTTTGTTTGAGCTGAAAGGAGAGTGAGATTACCTGAAACGAAGTCTTGCTTGTAGGAACTCACAGAGCCTGGAATTTAACTCCATTTCTGAAGGGAAACACACAGCACAGTTGTCCTCCGTGAAACACACTCTGCTTTAGAGCAAGAAGCACGCTCTTGCTTTCCAGAGTCTCTAATGAGCCAGAAACTTGAAAGTGTGCTCAGAACAAAAGAACGGTGTTTCCTACATATACGGACCATTGGTAGTTCAACTCTGCTTCTGAAACTGATACAAAGCACAAGTCATCTAACATCCAATGCTTTTCAGTTAAGAGCGAGAAACGTGTAAACTACGTAAACGATTTATATTCATTTGAGCTGAAAAGTGTCTACGTTTACCTGAAATGATGTCTTGCTTGTAGGAAGACACAGACCCTGGAATTTAACTACATTTCTGAAGGGAAACGCACTGCACAGTTCTCATCCATGAAACACACTCTGCTTTAGAGCACGAAGCATGATCTTGCTTTCTAGAGTCTATAATAGAGCCAGAAATTGAGGGTACTCAGAACAAAAGAACGGTGTTTCCTACACATACTGACCATATCTAGGTCAACTCTTCTTCTGAAACTGATACAAACCACAGTTCCTGTAACATGTAATGCTTTCCAGTTAAGAGAGAGAAAGTGTGAGCTTCGTGAACGATGTAGCTTCCTTTAAGCCTAAAAGTGAATGAGTTTACCTGAAAAGTTGTTTGGTTGTAGGAAGACACAGAGCCTGGGATTTAACTCCATTTCTGAAGGGAAACACACAGCGCAGTTCTCATCCATGAAACACACTCTGCTTTAGAGCAAGAAGCATGCTCTTGCTTTCTAGAGTCTATAATAGAGCCAGAAATTGAGGGCACTCTGAACAAAAGAACGGTGTTTCCTACACATACGGACCATTGCTAGTTCAACTCTGCTTCTGAAACTGATACAAACCACAGGTCCTCTAACATCCAATGCTTTACAGTTAAGAGCATGAAACGTGTGAGCTACGTGAACGATGTAGCTTTGTTTGAGCTGAAAGGTGACCGAGTTTACGTGAAAAAAGCTTTGCTTGTAGGAAGATACAGAGCCTGTGATTTAACTCTATTTCTGAAGGGAAACACACAGCACAGTTCTCACGATGAAACACTCTTCGTATAGGAAGAAGCACGCTCTTGCTTTCTAGAGTCTCTTATAGTGCAGGAAACGTGAGTGTGCTCAGAACAAAAGAACAGAGTTTCCTACACATGCAGACCATATCTAGTCCAACTCTGCTTCTGAAACTGATTCAAACCACAGTTCCTCTAATATCCAATGCTTTTCAGTTAGAGCAAGAAACGTGTGAGCTACATAAAAGATGTAGCTTTGTTTGAGCTGAAACATGAGTTAGTTTAACTGAAAAGAAGTCTTGCTTGTAGGAAGACACAGAGCCTGGGATTTAACTATATTTCTGAAGGGAAACACACAGCACAGTTGTCCTCCGTGAAACACACTCTGCTTTAGAGCAAGAAGCACGCTCTTGCTTTCTAGAGTCTCTAATAGAGCCAGAAACTTGAAAGTGTGCTCAGAACAAAAGAACGGTGTTTCCAACACATACGGACCATTGCAAGTCCAACTCTGCTTCTGGAACTGATACAAAGCACAAGTCATCTAACATCCAATGCATTTCAGTTAAGAGCGAGAAACGTGTGAGCTTCGTAAACGATTTATATTCATTTGAGCTGAATAGTGACTGCATTTACCTGAAATGATGTCTTGCTTGTAGGAAGACACAGAGCCTGGAATTTAACTCCATTTCTGAAGGGAAACACAAAGCCCAGTACTCATCCATGAAACACACTCTGCTTTAGAGCAAGAAGCATGCTCTTGCTTTCTTAGAGTCTCTAATACAGCAGGAAACGTGATTGTGGTCAGAACAAAATAACGGTGTTTCCTACACATACGGACCATATCTAGGTCAACACTCCTTTTGAAACTGATACAAAGCACAGTTCCATTAACATGCAATGGTTTCAATTTAAGAGCGCGAAATGTGTGAGCTTCGTGAATGTTGTAGCTTCCTTTGAGCTGAAAAGTGACTGAGTTTACCCTAAAATATGTCTTGCTTGTAGGGAGAACCAGAGACTGGGATTTAACTCCATTTCTGAAGAGAAACACACAGCACAGTTGTCATCCATGAAACACACTCTGCTTTAGAGCAAGAAGCATGCTCTTGCTTTCTAGAGTCTATTATAGAGCCAGAAATTGAGGGTACTCAGAACAAAAGAACGGTGTTTCCTACACATACGGACCATTGCTAGTTGAACTCTGCTTCTGAAACTGATACAAACCACAGGTCCTCTAACATCCAATGCTTTACAGTTAAGAGCAAGAAACGTGTGAGCTAAGTGAACAATGTAGCTTTGTTTGAGCTGAAAGGTGACCGAGTTTACGTGAAAAAAGTCTTGCTTGTAGGAAGATACAGAGCCTGTGATTTAACTCTATTTCTGAAGGGAAACACACAGCACAGTTCTCACGATGAAACACATTCTGCGTATAGGAAGAAGCACGCTCTTGCTTTCTAGAGTCTCTAATAGTGCAGGAAACGTGAGTGTGCTCAGAACAAAAGAACGGAGTTTCCTACACATACCGAACATATCTAGTCCAACTCTGCTTCTGAAACTGATACAAATCACAGTTCCTCTAATATCCAATGCTTTTTAGTTAGAGCAAGAAACGTGTGAGCTAATTAAACGATGTAGCTTTGTTTGAGCTGAAAGGAGAGTGAGATTACCTGAAACGAAGTCTTGCTTGTAGGAACTCACAGAGCCTGGAATTTAACTCCATTTCTGAAGGGAAACACACAGCACAGTTGTCCTCCGTGAAACACACTCTGCTTTAGAGCAAGAAGCACGCTCTTGCTTTCCAGAGTCTCTAATGAGCCAGAAACTTGAAAGTGTGCTCAGAACAAAAGAACGGTGTTTCCTACATATACGGACCATTGGTAGTTCAACTCTGCTTCTGAAACTGATACAAAGCACAAGTCATCTAACATCCAATGCTTTTCAGTTAAGAGCGAGAAACGTGTAAACTACGTAAACGATTTATATTCATTTGAGCTGAAAAGTGTCTACGTTTACCTGAAATGATGTCTTGCTTGTAGGAAGACACAGACCCTGGAATTTAACTACATTTCTGAAGGGAAACGCACTGCACAGTTCTCATCCATGAAACACACTCTGCTTTAGAGCACGAAGCATGATATTGCTTTCTAGATTCTATAATAGAGCCAGAAATTGAGGGTACTCAGAACAAAAGAACAGTGTTTCCTACACATACTGACCATATCTAGGTCAACTCTTCTTCTGAAACTGATACAAACCACAGTTCCTGTAACATGTGAAGCTTTCCAGTTAAGAGAGAGAAAGTGTGAGCTTCGTGAACGATGTAGCTTCCTTTAAGCCTAAAAGTGAATGAGTTTACCTGAAAAGTTGTTTGGTTGTAGGAAGACACAGAGCCTGGGATTTAACTCCATTTCTGAAGGGAAACACACAGCGCAGTTCTCATCCATGAAACACACTCTGCTTTAGAGCAAGAAGCATGCTCTTGCTTTCTAGAGTCTATAATAGAGCCAGAAATTGAGGGCACTCTGAACAAAAGAACGGTGTTTCCTACACATACGGACCATTGCTAGTTCAACTCTGCTTCTGAAACTGATACAAACCACAGGTCCTCTAACATCCAATGCTTTACAGTTAAGAGCATGAAACGTGTGAGCTACGTGAACGATGTAGCTTTGTTTGAGCTGAAAGGTGACCGAGTTTACGTGAAAAAAGTCTTGCTTGTAGGAAGATACAGAGCCTGTGATTTAACTCTATTTCTGAAGGGAAACACACAGCACAGTTCTCACGATGAAACACTCTTCGTATAGGAAGAAGCACGCTCTTGCTTTCTAGAGTCTCTTATAGTGCAGGAAACGTGAGTGTGCTCAGAACAAAAGAACAGAGTTTCCTACACATGCAGACCATATCTAGTCCAACTCTGCTTCTGAAACTGATTCAAACCACAGTTCCTCTAATATCCAATGCTTTTCAGTTAGAGCAAGAAACGTGTGAGCTACATAAAAGATGTAGCTTTGTTTGAGCTGAAACGTGAGTTAGTTTAACTGAAAAGAAGTCTTGCTTGTAGGAAGACACAGAGCCTGGGATTTAACTATATTTCTAAAGGGAAACACACAGCACAGTTGTCCTCCGTGAAACACACTCTGCTTTAGAGCAAGAAGCACGCTCTTGCTTTCTAGAGTCTCTAATAGAGCCAGAAACTTGAAAGTGTGCTCAGAACAAAAGAACGGTGTTTCCAACACATACGGACCATTGCAAGTCCAACTCTGCTTCTGGAACTGATACAAAGCACAAGTCATCTAACATCCAATGCATTTCAGTTAAGAGCGAGAAACGTGTGAGCTTCGTAAACGATTTATATTCATTTGAGCTGAATAGTGACTGCATTTACCTGAAATGATGTCTTGCTTGTAGGAAGACACAGACCCTGGAATTTAACTACATTTCTGAAGGGAAACGCACTGCACAGTTCTCATCCATGAAACACACTCTGCTTTAGAGCACGAAGCATGATATTGCTTTCTAGATTCTATAATAGAGCCAGAAATTGAGGGTACTCAGAACAAAAGAACAGTGTTTCCTACACATACTGACCATATCTAGGTCAACTCTTCTTCTGAAACTGATACAAACCACAGTTCCTGTAACATGTGAAGCTTTCCAGTTAAGAGAGAGAAAGTGTGAGCTTCGTGAACGATGTAGCTTCCTTTAAGCCTAAAAGTGAATGAGTTTACCTGAAAAGTTGTTTGGTTGTAGGAAGACACAGAGCCTGGGATTTAACTCCATTTCTGAAGGGAAACACACAGCGCAGTTCTCATCCATGAAACACACTCTGCTTTAGAGCACAAAGCATGCTCTTGCTTTCTAGAGTCTCTAATATTGCCCAAAACTTCAGGGTACTCTGAACAAAAGCATGGTGTTTCTTACACATACGGACCATTGCTAGTTCAACTCTGCTTCTGAAACTGATACAAACCACAAGGCATCTAACATGCAATGCTTTTCAGTTAAGAGCGAGAAATGTGTGAGCTTCGTAAACAATTTATATTCATTTGAGCTGAAATGTGACTGCGTTTACCTGAAATGATGTCTTGCTTGTAGGAAGACACAGATCCTGGAATTTAACTCCATTTCTGAAGGGAAACACACAGCACAGTTCTCATCCATGAAACACACTCTGCTTTAGAACACGAAGCATGCTCTTGCTTTCTAGAGTTTCTAATAGAGCCAGAAATTGAGGGCACTCTGAACAAAAGAATGGTGTTTCCTACACATACGGACCATTGCTAGTTCAACTCTGCTTCTGAAACTGATACAAACCACAGGTCCTCTAACATCCAATGCTTTACAGTTAAGAGCATGAAACGTGTGAGCTACGTGAACGATGTAGCTTTGTTTGAGCTGAAAGGTGACCGAGTTTACGTGAAAAAAGTCTTGCTTGTAGGAAGATACAGAGCCTGTGATTTAACTCTATTTCTGAAGGGAAACACACAGCACAGTTCTCACGATGAAACACTCTGCGCATAGGAAGAAGCACGCTCTTGCTTTCTAGATTCTCTAATAGTGCAGGAAACGTGAGTGTGCTCAGAACAAAAGAACAGAGTTTCCTACACATGCAGACCATATCTAGTCCAACTCTGCTTCTGAAACTGATTCAAACCACAGTTCCTCTAATATCCAATGCTTTTCAGTTAGAGCAAGAAACGTGTGAGCTACGTAAAAGATGTAGCTTTGTTTGAGCTGAAACATGAGTTAGTTTAACTGAAACGAAGTCTTGCTTGTAGGAAGACACAGAGCCTGGGATTTAACTACATTTCTGAAGGGAAACAAACAGCACAGTTGTCCTCCATGAAACACACTCTGCTTTAGAGCAAGAAGCACGCTCTTGCTTTCTAGAGTCTCTAATAGAGCCAAAAACTTGAAAGTGTGCTCAGAACAAAAGAACGGTGTTTCCAACACATACGGACCATTGCAAGTCCAACTCTGCTTCTGGAACTGATACAAAGCACAAGTCATCTAACATCCAATGCTTTTCAGTTAAGAGCGAGAAACGTGTGAGCTTCGTAAACGATTTATATTCATTTGAGCTGAATAGTGACTGCATTTACCTGAAATGATGTCTTGCTTGTAGGAAGACACAGAGCCTGGAATTTAACTCCATTTCTGAAGGGAAACACCCAGCACAGTTCTCATCCATGAAACACACTCTGCTTTAGAGCAAGAAGCATCCTCTTGCTTTCTAAGATTCTCTAAAACAGCAAGAAACGAGACTGTGGTCAGAACAAAATAACGGTGTTTCCTACACATTCGGACCATATCTAGGTCAACTCTTCTTCTGAAACTGATACAAAGCACAGTTCCATTAACATGCAATGCTTTCCAGTTAAGAGCGAGAAACGTGTGAGCTTCATGAACGATGTAGCTTCCTTTTAGCTAAAAAGTGACTGAGATTATCTGAAATGATGTCTTGCTTGTAGGAAGACACAGAGCATGGGATTTAACTCCATTTCTAAAGGGAAACACACAGCACAGTTCTCATACATGAAACACACTCTGCTTTAGTGCAAGAAGCATGCTCTTGCTTTCTAGAGTCTATAATAGAGCCAGAAATTGAGGGTACTCAGAACAAAAGAATGGTGTTTCCTACAAATACAGACCATTGCTAGTTCAACTCTGCGTCTGAAACTGATACAAACCACAGGTCCTCTAACATCTAATGCTTTACAGTTAAGAGCAAGAAACGTGTGAGCTACGTGAACGATGTAGTTTTGTTTGAGCTGAAAGGTGACTGAGCTTACGTGAAACGAAGTCTTGCTTGTAGGAAGATACAGAACCTGTGAGATAACTTCATTTCTGAAGGGAAACCCACAGCACAGTTCTCACGATGAAACACACTCTGTGTATATGAAGAAGCATGCTCTTGCTTTATAGATCCTCTAATAGAGCAGGAAACGTGAGTGTGCTCAGAACAAAAGAACGGAGTTTCCTACACATACCGAACATATCTAGTCCAACTCTGCTTCTGAAACTAATACAAACCACAGTTCCTCTAATATCCAATGCTTTTTAGTTAGAGCAAGAAACGTGTGAGCTAATTAAACGATGTAGCTTTGTTTGAGCTGAAAGGAGAGTGAGTTACCTGAAACGAAGTCTTGCTTGTAGGAACACACAGAGCCTGGAATTTAACTCCATTTCTGAAGGGAAACACACAGCACAGTTGTCCTCCAGAAAAACACTCTGCTTTAGAGCAAGAAGCACGCTCTTGCTTTCTAGAGTCTCTAATAGAGCCAGAAACTTGAAAGTGTGCTCAGAACAAAAGAACGGTGTTTCCTACATATACGGACCATTGGTAGTTCAACTCTGCTTCTGAAACTGATACAAAGCACAAGTCATCTAACATCCAATGCTTTTCAGTTAAGAGCGAGAAACGTGTAAACTACGTAAACGATTTATATTCATTTGAGCTGAAAAGTGTCTACGTTTACCTGAAATGATGTCTTGCTTGTAGGAAGACACAGACCCTGGAATTTAACTACATTTCTGAAGGGAAAGGCACCGCACAGTTCTCATCCATGAAACACACTCTGCTTTAGAGCACGAAGCATGATCTTGCTTTCTAGAGTCTATAATAGAGCCAGAAATTGAGGGTACTCAGAACAAAAGAACGGTGTTTCCTACACATACTGACCATATCTAGGTCAACTCTTCTTCTGAAACTGATACAAACCACAGTTCCTGTAACATGTAAAGCTTTCCAGTTAAGAGAGAGAAAGTGTGAGCTTCGTGAACGATGTAGCTTCCTTTAAGCCTAAAAGTGAATGAGTTTACCTGAAAAGTTGTTTGGTTGTAGGAAGACACAGAGCCTGGGATTTAACTCCATTTCTGAAGGGAAACACACAGCGCAGTTCTCATCCATGAAACACACTCTGCTTTAGAGCAAGAAGCATGCTCTTGCTTTCTAGAGTCTATAATAGAGCCAGAAATTGAGGGCACTCTGAACAAAAGAACGGTGTTTCCTACACATACGGACCATTGCTAGTTCAACTCTGCTTCTGAAACTGATACAAACCACAGGTCCTCTAACATCCAATGCTTTACAGTTAAGAGCATGAAACGTGTGAGCTACGTGAACGATGTAGCTTTGTTTGAGCTGAAAGGTGACCGAGTTTACGTGAAAAAAGTCTTGCTTGTAGGAAGATACAGAGCCTGTGATTTAACTCTATTTCTGAAGGGAAACACACAGCACAGTTCTCACGATGAAACACTCTTCGTATAGGAAGAAGCACGCTCTTGCTTTCTAGAGTCTCTTATAGTGCAGGAAACGTGAGTGTGCTCAGAACAAAAGAACAGAGTTTCCTACACATGCAGACCATATCTAGTCCAACTCTGCTTCTGAAACTGATTCAAACCACAGTTCCTCTAATATCCAATGCTTTTCAGTTAGAGCAAGAAACGTGTGAGCTACATAAAAGATGTAGCTTTGTTTGAGCTGAAACGTGAGTTAGTTTAACTGAAAAGAAGTCTTGCTTGTAGGAAGACACAGAGCCTGGGATTTAACTATATTTCTAAAGGGAAACACACAGCACAGTTGTCCTCCGTGAAACACACTCTGCTTTAGAGCAAGAAGCACGCTCTTGCTTTCTAGAGTCTCTAATAGAGCCAGAAACTTGAAAGTGTGCTCAGAACAAAAGAACGGTGTTTCCAACACATACGGACCATTGCAAGTCCAACTCTGCTTCTGGAACTGATACAAAGCACAAGTCATCTAACATCCAATGCATTTCAGTTAAGAGCGAGAAACGTGTGAGCTTCGTAAACGATTTATATTCATTTGAGCTGAATAGTGACTGCATTTACCTGAAATGATGTCTTGCTTGTAGGAAGACACAGACCCTGGAATTTAACTACATTTCTGAAGGGAAACGCACTGCACAGTTCTCATCCATGAAACACACTCTGCTTTAGAGCACGAAGCATGATATTGCTTTCTAGATTCTATAATAGAGCCAGAAATTGAGGGTACTCAGAACAAAAGAACAGTGTTTCCTACACATACTGACCATATCTAGGTCAACTCTTCTTCTGAAACTGATACAAACCACAGTTCCTGTAACATGTGAAGCTTTCCAGTTAAGAGAGAGAAAGTGTGAGCTTCGTGAACGATGTAGCTTCCTTTAAGCCTAAAAGTGAATGAGTTTACCTGAAAAGTTGTTTGGTTGTAGGAAGACACAGAGCCTGGGATTTAACTCCATTTCTGAAGGGAAACACACAGCGCAGTTCTCATCCATGAAACACACTCTGCTTTAGAGCACAAAGCATGCTCTTGCTTTCTAGAGTCTCTAATATTGCCCAAAACTTCAGGGTACTCTGAACAAAAGCATGGTGTTTCTTACACATACGGACCATTGCTAGTTCAACTCTGCTTCTGAAACTGATACAAACCACAAGGCATCTAACATGCAATGCTTTTCAGTTAAGAGCGAGAAATGTGTGAGCTTCGTAAACAATTTATATTCATTTGAGCTGAAATGTGACTGCGTTTACCTGAAATGATGTCTTGCTTGTAGGAAGACACAGATCCTGGAATTTAACTCCATTTCTGAAGGGAAACACACAGCACAGTTCTCATCCATGAAACACACTCTGCTTTAGAACACGAAGCATGCTCTTGCTTTCTAGAGTTTCTAATAGAGCCAGAAATTGAGGGCACTCTGAACAAAAGAATGGTGTTTCCTACACATACGGACCATTGCTAGTTCAACTCTGCTTCTGAAACTGATACAAACCACAGGTCCTCTAACATCCAATGCTTTACAGTTAAGAGCATGAAACGTGTGAGCTACGTGAACGATGTAGCTTTGTTTGAGCTGAAAGGTGACCGAGTTTACGTGAAAAAAGTCTTGCTTGTAGGAAGATACAGAGCCTGTGATTTAACTCTATTTCTGAAGGGAAACACACAGCACAGTTCTCACGATGAAACACTCTGCGCATAGGAAGAAGCACGCTCTTGCTTTCTAGAGTCTCTAATAGTGCAGGAAACGTGAGTGTGCTCAGAACAAAAGAACAGAGTTTCCTACACATGCAGACCATATCTAGTCCAACTCTGCTTCTGAAACTGATTCAAACCACAGTTCCTCTAATATCCAATGCTTTTCAGTTAGAGCAAGAAACGTGTGAGCTACGTAAAAGATGTAGCTTTGTTTGAGCTGAAACATGAGTTAGTTTAACTGAAACGAAGTCTTGCTTGTAGGAAGACACAGAGCCTGGGATTTAACTACATTTCTGAAGGGAAACAAACAGCACAGTTGTCCTCCATGAAACACACTCTGCTTTAGAGCAAGAAGCACGCTCTTGCTTTCTAGAGTCTCTAATAGAGCCAAAAACTTGAAAGTGTGCTCAGAACAAAAGAACGGTGTTTCCAACACATACGGACCATTGCAAGTCCAACTCTGCTTCTGGAACTGATACAAAGCACAAGTCATCTAACATCCAATGCTTTTCAGTTAAGAGCGAGAAACGTGTGAGCTTCGTAAACGATTTATATTCATTTGAGCTGAATAGTGACTGCATTTACCTGAAATGATGTCTTGCTTGTAGGAAGACACAGAGCCTGGAATTTAACTCCATTTCTGAAGGGAAACACCCAGCACAGTTCTCATCCATGAAACACACTCTGCTTTAGAGCAAGAAGCATCCTCTTGCTTTCTAAGATTCTCTAAAACAGCAAGAAACGAGACTGTGGTCAGAACAAAATAACGGTGTTTCCTACACATTCGGACCATATCTAGGTCAACTCTTCTTCTGAAACTGATACAAAGCACAGTTCCATTAACATGCAATGCTTTCCAGTTAAGAGCGAGAAACGTGTGAGCTTCATGAACGATGTAGCTTCCTTTGAGCTGAAAAGTGACTGAGATTATCTGAAATGATGTCTTGCTTGTAGGAAGACACAGAGCATGGGATTTAACTCCATTTCTAAAGGGAAACACACAGCACAGTTCTCATACATGAAACACACTCTGCTTTAGTGCAAGAAGCATGCTCTTGCTTTCTAGAGTCTATAATAGAGCCAGAAATTGAGGGTACTCAGAACAAAAGAATGGTGTTTCCTACAAATACAGACCATTGCTAGTTCAACTCTGCGTCTGAAACTGATACAAACCACAGGTCCTCTAACATCTAATGCTTTACAGTTAAGAGCAAGAAACGTGTGAGCTACGTGAACGATGTAGTTTTGTTTGAGCTGAAAGGTGACTGAGCTTACGTGAAACGAAGTCTTGCTTGTAGGAAGATACAGAACCTGTGAGATAACTTCATTTCTGAAGGGAAACCCACAGCACAGTTCTCACGATGAAACACACTCTGTGTATATGAAGAAGCATGCTCTTGCTTTATAGATCCTCTAATAGAGCAGGAAACGTGAGTGTGCTCAGAACAAAAGAACGGAGTTTCCTACACATACCGAACATATCTAGTCCAACTCTGCTTCTGAAACTAATACAAACCACAGTTCCTCTAATATCCAATGCTTTTTAGTTAGAGCAAGAAACGTGTGAGCTAATTAAACGATGTAGCTTTGTTTGAGCTGAAAGGAGAGTGAGTTACCTGAAACGAAGTCTTGCTTGTAGGAACACACAGAGCCTGGAATTTAACTCCATTTCTGAAGGGAAACACACAGCACAGTTGTCCTCCAGAAAAACACTCTGCTTTAGAGCAAGAAGCACGCTCTTGCTTTCTAGAGTCTCTAATAGAGCCAGAAACTTGAAAGTGTGCTCAGAACAAAAGAACGGTGTTTCCTACATATACGGACCATTGGTAGTTCAACTCTGCTTCTGAAACTGATACAAAGCACAAGTCATCTAACATCCAATGCTTTTCAGTTAAGAGCGAGAAACGTGTAAACTACGTAAACGATTTATATTCATTTGAGCTGAAAAGTGTCTACGTTTACCTGAAATGATGTCTTGCTTGTAGGAAGACACAGACCCTGGAATTTAACTACATTTCTGAAGGGAAAGGCACCGCACAGTTCTCATCCATGAAACACACTCTGCTTTAGAGCACGAAGCATGATCTTGCTTTCTAGAGTCTATAATAGAGCCAGAAATTGAGGGTACTCAGAACAAAAGAACGGTGTTTCCTACACATACTGACCATATCTAGGTCAACTCTTCTTCTGAAACTGATACAAACTACAGTTCCTGTAACATGTAAAGCTTTCCAGTTAAGAGAGAGAAAGTGTGAGCTTCGTGAACGATGTAGCTTCCTTTAAGCCTAAAAGTGAATGAGTTTACCTGAAAAGTTGTTTGGTTGTAGGAAGACACAGAGCCTGGGATTTAACTCCATTTCTGAAGGGAAACACACAGCGCAGTTCTCATCCATGAAACACACTCTGCTTTAGAGCAAGAAGCATGCTCTTGCTTTCTAGAGTCTATAATAGAGCCAGAAATTGAGGGCACTCTGAACAAAAGAACGGTGTTTCCTACACATACGGACCATTGCTAGTTCAACTCTGCTTCTGAAACTGATACAAACCACAGGTCCTCTAACATCCAATGCTTTACAGTTAAGAGCATGAAACGTGTGAGCTACGTGAACGATGTAGCTTTGTTTGAGCTGAAAGGTGACCGAGTTTACGTGAAAAAAGTCTTCCTTGTAGGAAGATACAGAGCCTGTGATTTAACTCTATTTCTGAAGGGAAACACACAGCACAGTTCTCACGATGAAACACTCTGCGTATAGGAAGAAGCACGCTCTTGCTTTCTAGAGTCTCTTATAGTGCAGGAAACGTGAGTGTGCTCAGAACAAAAGAACAGAGTTTCCTACACATGCAGACCATATCTAGTCCAACTCTGCTTCTGAAACTGATTCAAACCACAGTTCCTCTAATATCCAATGCTTTTCAGTTAGAGCAAGAAACGTGTGAGCTACGTAAAAGATGTAGCTTTGTTTGAGCTGAAAGGTGACTGAGCTTACGTGAAACGAAGTCTTGCTTGTAGGAAGATACAGAACCTGTGATATAACTCCATTTCTGAAGGGAAACACACAGCACAGTTCTCACGATGAAACACACTCTGCGTATAGGAAGAAGCATGCTCTTGCTTTCTAGAGCCTCTAATAGAGCAGGAAACGTGAGTGTACTCAGAACAAAATAACAGAGTTTCCTACACATACAGACCATATCTAGTTCAACTCTTCTTTTGAAACTGATACAAAGCACAGTTCCATTAACATGCAATGCTTTGCAGTTAAGAGCGCGAAACGTGTGAGCTTTGTGAATTTTGTAGCTTCCTTTGAGCTTAAAAGTGACTGAGTTTACCTGAAAAGATGTCTTGCTTGTAGGAAGACACAGAGCCTGGGATTTAACTCCATTTCTGAAAGGAAACACACAGCACAGTTCTCATCCTTGAAATACACTCTGCTTTAGAGCAAGAAGCCCGCTCTTGCTTTCTAGAGTCTCTAATAGAGCCAGAAACTTGAAAGTGTGCTCAGAACAAAAGAACGGTGTTTCCAACACATACAGACCATTGCAAGTCCAACGCTGCTTCTGGAACTGATACAAAGCACAAGTCATCTAACATCCAATGCTTTTCAGTTAAGAGCGAGAAACGTGTGAGCTTCGTAAACGATTTATATTCATTTGAGCTGAATAGTGACTGCATTTACCTGAAATGATGTCTTGCTTGTAGGAAGACACAGAGCCTGGAATTTAACTCCATTTCTGAAGGGAAACACAAAGCCCAGTACTCATCCATGAAACACACTCTGCTTTAGAGCAAGAAGCATGCTCTTGCTTTCTTAGAGTCTCTAATACAGCAGGAAACGTGATTGTGGTCAGAACAAAATAACTGTGTTTCCTACATATACGGACGGTATCTAGGTCAAGCCTTCTTTTGAAACTGATACAAACCACAGGTCCTCTAACATCCAATGCTTTACAGTTAAGAGCAAGAAATGTGTGAGCTACGTGAATGATGTAGCTTTGTTTGAGCTGAAAGGTGACCGAGTTTACGTGGAAAAAGTCTTGCTTGTAGGAAGACACAGAGCCTGGAATTTAAGTCCATTTCTGAAGGGAAACACCCAGCACAGTTCTCATCCATGAAACACACTCTGCTTTAGAGCAAGAAGCATGCTCTTGCTTTCTAAGATTCTCTAAAACAGCAAGAAACGTGACTGTGGTCAGAACAAAATAACGGTGTTTCCTACACATTCGGACCATATCTAGGTCAACTCTTCTTCTGAAACTGATACAAAGCACAGTTCCATTAACATGCAATGCTTTCCAGTTAAGAGCGAGAAACGTGTGAGCTTCATGAACGATGTAGCTTCCTTTTAGCTAAAAAGTGACTGAGATTACCTGAAATGATGTCTTGCTTGTAGGAAGACACAGAGCCTGGGATTTAACTCCATTTCTGAAGGGAAACACACAGCACAGTTCTCATACATGAAACACACTCTGCTTTAGTGCAATAAGCATGCTCTTGCTTTCTAGAGTCTATAATAGAGCCAGAAATTGAGGGTACTCAGAACAAAAGAACGGTGTTTCCTACAAATACAGACCATTGCTAGTTCAACTCTGCGTCTGAAACTGATACAAACCACAGGTCCTCTAACATCTAATGCTTTACAGTTAAGAGCAAGAAACGTGTGAGCTACGTGAACGATGTAGTTTTGTTTGAGCTGAAAGGAGACTGAGCTTACGTGAAACGAAATCTTGCTTGTAGGAAGATACAGAACCTGTGTTATAACTCCATTTCTGAAGGGAAACCCACAGCACAGTTCTCACGATGAAACACACTCTGCGTATAGGAAGAAGCATGCTCTTGCTTTCTAGAGCCTCTAATAGAGCAGGAAACGTGAGTGTACTCAGAACAAAATAACAGAGTTTCCTACACATACAGACCATATCTAGTTCAACTCTTCTTTTGAAACTGATACAAAGCACAGTTCCATTAACATGCAATGCTTTGCAGTTAAGAGCGCGAAACGTTTGAGCTTTGTGAATTTTGTAGCTTCCTTTTAGCTTAAAAGTGACTGAGTTTACCTGAAAAGATGTCTTGCTTGTAGGAAGACACAGAGCCTGGGATTTAACTCCATTTCTGAAAAGAAACACACAGCACAGTTCTCATCCTTGAAACACACTCTGCGTATAGGAAGAAGCACGCTATTGCTTTCTAGAGTCTCTAATAAAGCAGGAAACCTGAGTGTGCTCAGAACAAAAGAAAGGTGTTTCCTATACATACGGACCATTGCAAGTCCAACTCTGCTTCTGGAACTGATACAAAGCACAAGTCATCTAACATCCAATGCTTTTCAGTTAAGAGCGAGAAACACGTGACCTTCTTAAACGATTTATATTCATTTGAGCTGAATAGTGAATGCGTTTACCTGAAATGATGTCTTGCTTGTAGGAAGACACAGAGCCTGGGATTTAACTACATTTCTGAAGGGAAACACACAGCACAGTTGTCCTCCGTGAAATACACTCTGCTTTAGAGCAAGAAGCAAGCTCTTGCTTTCTAGAGTCTCTAATAGAGCCAGAAACTTGAAAGTGTGCTCAGAACAAAAGAACGGTGTTTCCAACTCATACAGACCATTGCAAGTCCAACTCTGCTTCTGGAACTGATACAAAGCACAAGTCATCTAACATCCAATGCTTTTCAGTTAAGAGCGAGAAACATGTGAGCTTCTTAAACGATTTATATTCATTTGAGCTGAATAGTGACTGCGTTTACCTTAAATGATGTCTTGCTTGTAGGAAGACACAGAGCCTGGAATTTACCTCCATTTCTGAAGGGAAACACAAAGCACAGTACTAATCCATGAAACACACTCTGCTTTAGAGCAAGAAGCATGCTCTTCCTTTCTTAGAGTCTCTAATACAGCAGGAAGCATGACTGTGGTCAGAACAAAATAACTGTGTTTCCTACACATACGGACCATATCTAGGTCAACTCTTCTTTTGAAACTGATAGAAAGCAGAGTTCCATTAACATGCAATGCTTTGAAGTTAAGAGCGCAAAACGTGTGAGCTTCGTGAATGTTGTAGCTTCCTTTGAGCTGAAAAGTGACTGAGTTTACCTGAAAATATGTCTTGCTTGTAGGAAGTACCAGAGACTGGGATTTAACTCCATTTCTGAAGGGAAACACACAGCACAGTTCTCATCCTTGAAACACACTCTGTGTATAGGCAGAAGCACGCTATTGCTTTATAGAGTCACTAATAGAGCAGGAAACGTGAGTTTGCTCAGAACAAAAGAACGGTGTTTCCTATACATAAGGACCATATTTAGTTCAACTCTGCATCTGAAACTGATACAAACCACAGGTCCTCTATCATCCAATGCTTTTCAGTTAAGAGCGATAAACGTGTGAGCTTCGTGAACGATGTAGCTTCCTTTGAGCTGAAAAGTGACTGAATTTACCTGAAAAGATGTCTTGCTTGTAGGAAGACACAGAGCCTGTGATTTAACTCCATTTCTGAAGGGAAACACACAGCACAGTTCTCATCCATGAAACACACTCTGCTTTAGAGCACGAAGCATGCTCTTGCTTTCTAGAGTCTATAATAGAGGCAGAAACTTGAGAGTACTGTGAACAAAAGAAGGGTGTTTCCTATACATATGGACCATTGCTAGTTCAACTCTGCTTCTGAAACTGATACAAACCACAGGTCCTCTAACATCCAATGCTTTACAGTTAATAGCAAGAAACGTGTGAGCTACGTCAACAATGTAGTTTTGTTTGAGCTGAAAGGTGACTGAGCTTACATGAAACGAAGGCTTGCTTGTAGGAAGATACAGAGCCTGTGATATAACTCCATTTCTGAAGGGAAACACACAGCACAGTTCTCACGATGAAACACATTCTGCATATAGGAAGAAGCACGCTCTTGCTTTCTAGAGTCTCTAATAGAGCAGGAAACGTGAGTGTACTCAGAACAAAATAACAGAGTTTCCTACACATACAGACCATATCTAGTCCAACTCTGCTTCTGAAACTGATACAAACCACAGTTCCTCTAATATCCAATCCTTTTCAGTTAGAGCAAGAAACGTCTGAGCTACGTAAGGATGTAGCTTTGTTTGAGCTGAAACGTGAGTTAGTTTAACTGAAACGAAGTCTTGCTTGTAGGAAAACACATTGCCTGGGATTTAACTACATTTCTGAAGGGAAACACACAGCACAGTTGTCCTCCGTGAAACACACTCTGCTTTAGAGCAAGAAGCATATTCTTGCTTTCCTTGAGTCTCTAGTACAGCAGGAAACGTGACTGTGGTCAGAACAAAATAACGGTGTTTCCTACACATACGGACCATATCTAGGTCAACTCTTCTTTTGAAACTGATACAAAGCACAGTTCCATTAAAATGCAATGCTTTGAATTTAAGAGCGCGAAACGTGTGAGCTTCGTGAATGTTGTAGCTTCCTTTGAGCTGAAAATTGACTGAGTTTACCTGAAAATATGTCTTGCTTGTAGGAAGTACCAGAGCCTGTGATGTAACTATATTTCTGAAGGGAAACACACAGCACAGTTCTCACGATGAAACACATTTTGCGTATAGGAAGAAGCACGCTCTTGCTTTCTAGAGTCTTAATAGTGCAGGAAACGTTTGTGTGCTCAGAACAAAAGAACGGAGTTTCCTACACATACAGACCATATCTAGTCCAACTCTGCTTCTGAAACTGATACAAACCACAGTTCGTCTAATATCCAATGCTTTTTAGTTAGAGCAAGAAACGTGTGAGCTATTTAAACGATGTAGCTTTGTTTGAGCTGGAAGGTGAGTGAGTTTACCTGAAACAAAGTCTTGCTTGTAGGAAGACACAGAGCCTGGAATTTAACTCCATTTCTGAAGGGAAACATACAGCACAGTTCTCATTCTTGAAACACACTCTGTGTATAGGAAGTGCAGGCTATTGCTTTCTAGAGTCTCTAATAGAGCAGGAAACGTGAGTGTGCTCAGAACAAGAGAACAGTGTTTCCTATACATAAGGACCATATTTAGTTCAACTCTGATTCTGAAACTGATACAAACCACAGGTCCTCTATCATACAATGCTTTTCAGTTAAGAGCGAGAAACGTGTGAGCTTCGTGAATGATGTAGCTTCCTTTGAGCTGAAAAGTGACTGAGTTTACCTGAAAACATGTCTTGCTTGTAGGAAGACACAGAGCCTGGGATTTAACTCCATGTCTGATGGGAAACATACAGCACAGTTGTCATCCATGAAACACACTCTGCTTTAGAGCACGAAGCATGCTCTTGCTTTCTAGAGTATATAATAGAGCCAGAAACTTGAGGGTACTGTGAACAAAAGAACGGTGTTTCCTATACATACGGATCATTGCTAGTTCAACTCTGCCTCTGAAACTGATACAAACCACAGGTCCTCTAACATCGAATGCTTTGCAGTTAAGAGGAAGAAACGTTTGAGCTACGTCAACGATGTAGTTTTGTTTGAGATGAAAGGTGACTGAGCTTATGTGAAAAGAAATCTTGCTTGTAGGAAGATACAGAGCCTGTGATATAACTCCATTTCTAAAGGGAAACACAAAGCAGAGTTCTCACGATGAAACACACTCTGCTTTAGACCAAGAAGCACGCTCTTGCTTTCTAGAGTCTCCTATAGAGCAGGAAACGTGATTGTACTCAGAACAAAATAATGGAGTTTCCTACACATACAGACCATATCTAGTCCAACTCTGCTTCTGAAACTGATACAAACCACAGTTCCTCTAATATCCAATGCTTTTCAGTTAGAGCAAGAAACGTGTGAGCTACGTAAAAGATGTAGCTTTGTTTGAGCTGAAACGTGAGTTAGTTTACCTGAAACGAAGTCTTGCATGTTGGAAGACTCAGAGTCTGGGATTTAACTCCATTTCTGAAGGGAAACACAATGCACAGTTCTCTTCCATGAAACACACTCTGCGTATAGGAAGAAGCACGCTATTGCTTTCTAAAGTCTCTAATAGAGCAGGAAACGTGAGTGTGCTCAGAAAAAAATAAAGGTGTTTCCTACACATACGGACTATTGCTAGTTCAACTCTGCTTCTGAAACTGATACAAAGCACAAGTCATCTAACATCCAATGCTTTTCAGTTAAGATCAAGAAACGTGTGAGCTTCATAAACGATTTATATTCATTTGAGCTGAAAAGTGACTGAGTTTACCTGAAATGATGTCTTGCTTGTAGGAAGACACAGACCCTGGAATTTAACTCCATTTCTGAAGTGAAAAACACAGAACAGTTCTCATCCATGAAACAGACTCTGCTTTAGAGCAAGAAGCACGCTCTTGCTTTCTAAGATTCTCTAATACAGCAGGAAACGAGACTGTGGTCAGGACAAAATAACGGTGTTTCCTACACATATTGCCCATATCTAGGTCAACTCTTCTTCTGAAACTGATACAAACCACAGTTCCTGTAACATGAAATGCTTTCCAGTTAAGAGCGAGAAACGTGTGAGCTTCGTGAACGATGTAGCTTCCTTTGAGCCTAAAAGTGAATGAGTTTACCTGAAAAGTTGTTTGCTTGTAGGAAGACACGGAGCCTGGGATTTAACTTCATTTCTGAAGGGAAACACACAGCACAGTTCTCTTCCATGAAACACACTCTGCTTTAGAGCACAAAGCATGCTCTTGCTTTCTATAGTCTCTAATAGTTCCCGAAACTTGAGGGTACTCTGAACAAAAGCACGTTGTTTCTTACACATACGGACCATTGCTAGTTCAACTCTGCTTCTTATACTGATACAAACCACAGGGCCTTTAACATCCAATGCTTTACAGTTAAGAGCAAGAAAGGTGTGAGCTATGTGAACGATGTAGTTTTGTTTGAGCTGAAAGGTGACTGAGCTTATGTGAAACGAAGTCTTGCTTGTAGTAATATACAGAACCTGTGATATAACTCCATTTCTGAAGGGAAACACACAGCAGAGTTCTCACGATGAACCACAATCTGCGTATAGGAAGAAGCACGCTCTTGCTTTCTAGATTCTCTAATAGAGCCGGAAACGTGAGTGTACTCAGAACAAAATAACAGAGTTTCCTACACATACAGACCATATCTAGTCCAACTCTGCTTATGAAACTGATACAAACCACAGTTCCTCTAATATCCAATGCTTTTCAGTTAGAGCAAGAAACGTGTGAGCTACGTAAAAGATGTAGTTTTGTTTGAGCTGAAACGTGAATTAGTTTAACTGAAAGGAAGTCTTGCTTGTAGGAAGACACAGAGCCTGGGATTTAACAACATTTCTGAAGGGAAACACACAGCAAAGTTCTCCTCCATGAAACAGTCTCTGATTTAGAGCAAGAAGCATGCTCTTGCTTTCTAGAGTCTCTAATAGAGCCAGAAACTTGAAAGTGTGCTCAGAACAAAATAACGGTGTTTCCAACACATAGGGACCCTTGCAAGTCCAATGCAAGAAGCACGCTCTTACTTTCTAAGAGTCTTTAATACAGCAGGAAACGTGAGTGTGATCAGAACAAAGGAACGGTGTTTCCTACACATACAGACCATATCTAGGTCAACTCTTCTTCTGAAACTGATACAAACCACAGTTCCTCTAATATCCAATGCTTTTCAGTTACAGCAAGAAACGTGTGATCTACGTAAAAGATGTAGCATTGCTTGAGCTGAAACGTGAGTGAGTTTACCTGAAACGAAGTCTTGATTGTGGGAAGACACAGAGCCTGGGATTTACCTCCATTTCTGAAGCGAAACACCTAGCACAGTTCTCATCCATGAAACACACTCTGCTTTAGAGCAAGAAGTACGCTCTTGCTTTCTAAGTGTCTGTAACACAGAAAGAAAGTGACTGTGGTCAGAACAAAATAACGGAGTTTCCTACACATACGGAACATATCTAGGTCAGCTCTTCTTCTGAAACTGATACAAAGCACAGTTTCATTAACATGCAATGCTTTCCAGTTAAGAGGGAGAAACGTGTGAGCTTCGTGAACGATATTGCTTCCTTTGAGCTGAAAAGTGACTGAGATTTTCTGAAATGATGTCTTGCTTGTAGGAAGACACAGAGCCTGGGATTTACCTCCATTTCTGAAGGGAAACACCCAGCACAGTACTCATCCATGAAAAACACTCTGCTTTAGAGCAAGAAGCATGCTCTTGCTTTCTAGATTCTATAATCGAGCCAGAAATTGAGGGTACTCAGAACAAAAGAACGATGTTTCCTACACATACGGACCATTGCTAGTTCAACTCAGCTTCTGAAATGATACAAACCACAGGTACTCTAATATCCAATGCTTTACAGTTAAGAGCAAGAAACGTGTGAGCTACGTGAACGATGTAGCTTTGTTTGAGCTGAATGGTGACTGAGTTTACGTGAAAGGAAGGCTTGCTTGTAGGAAGATACAGAGCCTGTGATTTAACTCCATTTCTGAAGGGAAACACACAGCAAAGTTCTCACGATGAAACACATTCTGCGTATAGGTAGAAGAACGCTCTTGCTTTCTAGAGTCTCTAATAGTGCAGGAAACGTGAGTGTGCTCAGAACAAAGAACGGAGTTCCCTACACATACGGACCATTGCTAGTTCAACTCTAATTCTGAACCTGATACAAACCACAAGTCATCTAACATCCATTGTTTTTCAGTTAAGATCGAGAAATATGTAAGCTTCGTAAACGATTTACATTCATTTGAGCTGAATAGTGACTGCGTTTACCTGAAATGATGTCTTTCTTGTAGGAAGACACAGAGCCTGGAATTTAACTCCATTTCTGAAGGGAAACACCCAGCACAGTTCTCATCCATGAAACACACTCTGCTTTAGAGCAAGAAGCACGCTCTTGCATTCTAAGAGTCTCTAATACAGCAAGAAACGTAACTGTGGTCAGAACTAAAAAACGGTGTTTCCTACACATTCGGACCATATCTAGGTCAACTCTTCTTCTGAAACTGATACAAACCTCAGCTCCTCTAACATGCAATGCTTTCCAGTTAAGAATGAGAAACGTGTGAGCTTCGTGAATGATGAAGCTTCCTTTGAGCTGAAAAGTGACTGAGTTTACCTGAAAAGATGTCTTGCTTGTAGGAAGACACAGAGCCTGGTATTTACCTCCATTTCTGAAGGGAAACACACAGTACAGTTCTCATCCTTGAAACACACTCTGCTTTAGAGCAAGAAGCATGCTCTTGATTTCTAGAGTCTCTAATAGAGCAAGAAATTGAGGGCACTCAGAACAAAAGAACGTTTTTTCCTACACATACGGACCATTGCTAGTTCAACTCAGCTTCTGAAACTGATACAAACCACAGGTCCTCTAATATCCAATGCTTTACAGTTAAGAGCAAGAAACGTGTGAGCTATGTGAAAGATGTAGCTTTGTTTGAGCTGAATGGTGACTGAGTTTACGTGAAAGGAAGGCTTGCTTGTAGGAAGATACAGAGCCTGTAATTTAACTCCATTTCTGAAGGGAAACACACAGCAAAGTTCTCACGATGAAACATATTCTGCCTATAGGTAGAAGAACGCTCTTGCTTTCTAGAGTCTCTAATAGTGCAGGAAACGTGAGTGTGCTCAGAACAAAGAACGGAGTTTCCTACACATACGGACCATTGCTAGTTCAACTCTTCTTCTGAAACTGATACAAACCACAGGTCCTCTAACATCCAATGCTTTAAAGTTAAGAGCAAGAAACGTGTGAGCTACGTGAACGTTGTAGATTTTTTTGAGCTGAAAGGTGTCTGAGTTTACGTGAAACGAATTCTTTCTTGTAGGAATATACAGAGTCTGGGATTTAACTCCATTTCTGAAGGGAAATACACAGAACAGTTGTCCTCCGTGAAAAACACTCTGCTTTAGAGCAAGAAGCACGCTCTTGCTTTCTAGAGTCTCTAATAGAGCCAGAAACTTGAAAGTGTGCTCAAAACAAAAAAACGGTGTTTCCTACACATACAGACCATTGCTAGTTCAACTCTGCTTCTGAACCTCATACAAACTACCAGTCATCTAACATCCATTGCTTTTCAGTTAAGAGCGAGAAACATGTGAGCTTCGTAAACGATTTATATTCATTTGAGCTGAATAGTGACTGCGTTTACCTGAAATGATGTATTGCATGTAGAAAGACACAAAGCCTGGGATTTAACTCCATTTCTGAAGGGAAACACACAGCACAGTACTCATCCTTGTAACACACTCTGCTTTAGAGCAAGAAGCATGCTCTTGCTTTCTAGAGTCTCTAATAGAGCCAGAAAATTGAGGGTACACTGAACAAAAGAATGGTGTTTCCTACACATACCGACCATTGCTACTTCAACTCTGCTTCTGAAACTGATACAAAACACAGGTCCTCTAACATCCAATGCTTTACAGTTAAGAGCAAGAAATGTGTGAGCTACGGGAACTATGTAGCTTTGTTTGAGCTGAAACGTGAGTGAGTTTATGTGAAAAGAAGTCTTGCTTGTACGAAGATACAGAGCCTGAGATTTAACTCCATTTCTGAAGAAAAACACCCAGCACAGTTCTCATCCATGAAACACACTCTGCTTTGGAGCAAGAAGCACGCTCTTGCTGTCTAAGAGTCTCTAATACAGCAAGAAACGTGACTGTGGGCAGAACACAATAACGGTGTTTCCTACACATACAGACCATATCTTGGTCAACTCTTCTTCTCGAAACTGATACAAACCTCAGCTCCTCTAACATGCATGCTTTCCAGTTAAGAGCGAGAAACGTGTGAGCTTCGTGAATGATGTAGCTTCCTTTCAGCTGAAAAGTGACTGAGTTTACCTGAAAGCATGTCTTGCTTGTAGGAAGACACAGAGCCTGGGATTTAACTCCGTTTCTGAAGGGAAACACACAGCACAGTACTCATCCTTTTAACACACTCTGCTTTAGAGCAAGAAGCATGCTCTTGCTTTCTAGAGTCTCTAATAGAGCCAGAAAATTGAGGGTACACTGAACAAAAGAATGGTGTTTCCTACACATACCGACCATTGCTACTTCAACTCTGCTTCTGAAACTGATGCAAACCACAGGTCCTCTAATATCCAAAGCTTTACAGTTAAGAGCAAGAAACGTGTGAGCTACGTGAACGATGTAGCTTTGTTTGAGCTGAAAGGTGACTGAGTTTACGTGAAACGAATTCTTGCTTGTAGGAAGATACAGAGCCCATGATTTAACTCCATTTATGAAGGGAAACACACAGCACAGTTCTCACTATGAAACACATTCTGCATATAGGAAGAAGAACGCTCTTGCTTTCTAGAGTCACTAATAGTGCAGGAAACGTGAGTGTGCTCAGAAAAAAAGAACGTTGTTTCCTATACATACGGACCATAGGTACTTCAACTCTGCTTCTGAAACTGATACAAACCACAAGTCATCTAACATTCAATGCTTTTCAGTTAAGAGCAAGAAACGTGTGAGCTTCATAAACGATTTATATTCATTTGAGCTCAATAGTGACTGTGTTTACCTGAAATGGGGTCTTGCTTGTAGGAAGACACAGAGCCTGGAATTTAACTCCATGTCTGAAGGGAAACACCCAGCACAGTTCTCATCCATGAAACACACTCTGCTTTAGAGCAAGAACCACGCTCTTGCTTTCTAAGAGTCTCTAATACAGCAAGAAACATGACTGTGGTCAGAACACAATAACGGTGTTTCCTACACATACAGACCATATCATGGTCAACTCTTCTTCTGCAACTGATACAAACCTCAGCTCCTCTAACATGAAATGCTTTCGAGTTAAGAGCGAGAAACGTGTGAGCTTCGTGAATGATGTAGCTTCCTTTGAGCTGAAAAGTTACTGAGTTTACTTGAAAACATGTCTTGCTTGTAGGAAGACACAGAGCCTGGGATTTAACTCCATTTCTGAAGGGAAACACACAGCACAGTTCTCATGCATGAAACACACTCTGCTTTAGAGCAAGAAGCATGCTCTTGCTTTCTAGAGTCTCAAATAGAGCCAGAAACTTGAGGGAACCTTGACCAAAAGAACGGTGTTTCCTACACATACGGACCATTGCTAGTTCAATTCTGCTTCTGAAACTGATGCAAACCACAGGTCCTCTAATATCCAAAGCTTTACAGTTAAGAGCAAGAAACGTGTGAGCTACGTGAACGATGTAGCTTTGTTTGAGCTGAAAGGTGACTGAGTTTACGTGAAACGAATTCTTGCTTGTAGGAAGATACAGAGCCCATGATTTAACTCCATTTATAAAGGGAAACACACAGCACAGTTCTCACGATGAAACACATTCTGCGTATACGAAGAAGAACGCTCTTGCTTTCTAGAGTCACTAATAGTGCAGGAAACGTGAGTGTGCTCAGAAAAAAAGAACGTTGTTTCCTATACATACTGACCATAGGTACTTCAACTCTGCTTCTGAAACTGATACAAACCACAAGTCATCTAACATTCAATGCTTTTCAGTTCAGAGCAAGAAACGTGTGAGCTTCATAAACGATTTATATTCCTTTGAGCTGAAAAGGGACTGCGTTTACCTGAAATGATATCTGGCTTGTAGGAAGACACAGAGCCTGGAATTTAACTCCATTTCTGAAGGGAAACTCACATCACAGTTCTCATCCATGAAACCCACTGCTTTAGAGAAAGAAGCATGCCCCTGCTTTCTAGAGTATCTAATAGAGCAAGAAAATTGTGAGTACTCTGAACAAAAGTACGTTGTTTCCTACACATACGGACCATTGCTAGTTCAACTCTGCTTCTGAACCTGATACAAACCACAAGTCATCTAACATCCATTGCTTTTCAGTTAAGATTGAGAAACCTGTGAGCTTCGTAAACGATTTATATTCATTTGAGCTGAATAGTGACTGCGTTTACCTGAAATGATGTCTTGCTTGTAGAAAGACACAGAGCCAGGAATTTAACTCCATTTCTGAAGGGAAACACCAAGCACAGTTCACATTCATGAAACACACTCTGCTTTAGAGCAAGAAGCACGCTCTTGCTTTCTAAGAGTCTCTAATACAGCAAGAAACGTGACTATGGTCAGAACAAAATAGCGGTGTTTCCTACACATACGGACCATATCTAGTTCAACCCTTTTTCTGAAACTGATACAAACCTCAGCTCCTCTAACTTGCAATGCTTTCCAGTTAAGAGCGAGAAACGTGTGAGCTTCGTGAACGATGTAGCTTCCTTAGAGCTGAAGAGTGACTGAGTTTACCTGAAAGGATGTCTTGCTTGTAGGAATACACAGAGCCTGGGATTTAACTCCGTTTCTGAAGGGAAACCCACAGCACAGTTCTCATCATTGTAACACACTCTGCTTTAGAGCAAGAAGCATGCTCTTGCTTTCTAGAGTCTCTAATAGAGCCAGAAAATTGAGGGTACACTGAACAAAAGTATGTTGTATCCTACACATACCGACCATTGCTACTTCAACTCTGCTTCTGAAACTGATACAAACCACAGGTCCTCTAACATCCAATGCTTTACAGTTAAGAGCAAGAAACGTGTGAGCTACGGGAACTATGTAGCTTTGTTTGAGCTGAAACGTGAGTGAGTTTACGTGAAAAGAAGTCTTGCTTGTAGGAAGATACAAAGCCTGGGATTTAACTCCATTTCTGAAGGGAAACACCCAGCACAGTTCTCATCCATGAAACACACTCTGCTTTAGAGCAAGAAGCACGCTCTTGCTTTCTAAGAGTCTGTAATACAGCAAGAAACGTGACTGTGGTCAGAACACAATAACGGTGTTTCCTACACATACGGACCATATCTTGGTCAACTCTTCTTCTGCAACTGATACAAACCTCAGCTCCACTAACATGCAGTGCTTTCAAGTTAAGAGCGAGAAACGTGTGAGCTTCGTGAATGATGTAGCTTCCTTTGAGCTGAAAAGTGACTGAGTTTACCCTAAAATATGTCTTGCTTGTAGGAAGACAAAGAGCCTGGGATTTAACTCCATTTCTGAAGGGAAACACACAGCACAGTTCTCATGCATGAAACACACTCTGCTTTAGAGCAAGAAGCATGCTCTTGGTTTCTAAGTTCTCAAATAGAGATAGAAACTTGAGGGTACCTTGAACAAAAGAACGGTGTTTCCTACACATACGGACCATTGCTAGTTCAACTCTGCTTCTGAAACTGATGCAAACCACAGGTCCTCTAATATCCAAAGCTTTACAGTTAAGAGCAAGAAACGTGTGAGCTACGTGAACGATGTAGCATTGTTTGAGCTGAAAGGTGACTGAGTTTATGTGAAATGAATTCTTGCTTGTAGGAAGATACAGAGCCCATGATTTAACTCCATTTATGAAGGGAAACACACAGCACAGTTCTCACGATGAAACACATTCTGCGTATAGGAAGAAGAACGCTCTTGCTTTCTAAGTCACTAATAGTGCAGGAAACGTGAGTGTGCTCAGAACAAAAGATCGGAGTTTCCTACACATACAGACCATATCTAGTCCAACTCTGCTTCTGAAACTGATACAAACCACAGTTCCTCTAATATACAATGCTTTTCAGTTAGAGCAAGAAACGTCTGGGCTAAGTAAACGATGTAGCTTTGTTTGAGCTGAAAGGTGAGTGAGTTTACCTGATACGAAGTCTTGCTTGTAGGAAGACACAGAGCCTGGAATTTAACTCCATTTCTGAAGGGAAACACACAGCACAGTTCTCATCCTTGAAAAACACTCTGCGTATAGGAAGAAGCACGCTAATGCTTTCTAGAGTCTCTAATAAAGCAGGAAACATGAGTGAGCTCAGAAAAAAAGAACGGTGTTTCCTATACATACGGACCATAGGTACTTCAACTGTGCTTCTGAAACTGATACAAACCACAAGTCATCTAACATTCAATGCTTTTCAGTTAAGAGCAAGAAACGTGTGAGCTTCATAAACGATTTATATTCCTTTGAGCTGAAAAGGGACTGCGTTTACCTGAAATGATATCTTGCTTGTAGGAAGACACAGAGCCTGGAATTTAACTCCATTTCTGAAGGGAAACTCACATCACAGTTCTCATCCATGAAACACACTGCTTTAGAGAAAGAAGCATGAACCTGCTTTCTAGAGTATCTAATAGAGCAAGAAAATTGAGGGTACTCTGAACAAAAGAATGTTGTTTCCTACACATACGGACCATTGCTAGTTCAACTCTGCTTCTGAACCTGATACAAACCACAAGACATCTAACATCCTTTGCTTTTCAGTTAAGATTGAGAAACCTGTGAGCTTCGTAAACGATTTATATTCATTTGAGCTGAATAGTGACTGCGTTTACCTGAAATGATGTCTTGATTGTAGAAAGACACAGAGCCAGGAATTTAACTCCATTTCTGAAGGGAAACACCCAGCACAGTTCTCATCCATGAAACACACTCTGCTTTAGAGAAAGAAGCAGGCTGTTGCTCTCTAGACTCTCTAATAGTTCAGGAAACGTGAGTGTGCTCAGAACAATAGAACGGAGTTTCCTACACATACAGACCATATCTAGTCCAACTCTGCTTCTGAAACTGACCCAAACCTCAGTTACTCTAATATCCAATGATTTTCAGTTATAGCAAGAATCGTGTGAGCTCCGTGAACGATGTAGCTTTGTTTGAGCTGAAAGATGACTGAGTTTACGTGAATCGAAGTATTGCTTGTAGGAAGATACAGAGCCTGGGATTTAACTCCGTTTCTGAATGGAAACACACAGCACTGTTGTCTTCCATAAAACACACTCTGCTTTAGAGCAAGAACACACTATTGCTTTCTAGAGTCTCTAATAGAGCCAGAAACTTGAAAGTCTGCTCAAAACAAAGAACGGTGTTTCCTACACATACGGACCATTGCTAGTTCAACTCTGCTTCTGAAACTGATAAAACCCACAGGTCCTCTAACATCCAATGCTTTACAGTTAAGATCAAGAAACGTGTGAGCTACGTGAACGATGTAGCTTTGTTTGAGGTGAAAGGTGACTGAGTTTACATGAAAGATGTCTTGCATGTAGGAAGACATAGAGCCTGGAATTTAACTCCATTTCTGAAGGGAAACACACAGCACAGTTCTCATCTCTGAAACACACTCTGCTTTAGAACACGAAGCATGCTCTTGCTTTCTAGAGTCTCTAATAGAAGCATAAACTTGAAGGTACTCAGAACAAAAGAACGGTGTTTCCTACACATACGGATCATTGCTAGTTCAACTCCTCTTCTGAACCTGATACAAACGACAGGTCCTATAACATCCAATGATTTACAGTTAAGAGCAAGAAACGTGTGAGCTACGTGAACGATGTAGCTTTGTTTGAGCTGAAAGGAGACTGAGTTTATTTCAAACGAAGTCTTGCTTGCAGGAAGATACAGAGCCTGTGATTTAACTCCATTTCTGAAGGGAAACACACAGCACAGTTCCCACGATGAAACACACTCTGCATATAGGAGGAAGCACGCTCTTGCTTTCTAGACTCTCTAATAGAGCAGGAAATGTGAGTGTGCTCAGAACAAAATTACGGAGTTTCCTACACATACAGACCATATCTAGTCCAACTCTGCTTCTGAAACTGATACAAACGACAGGTACTCTAAAATCCAATGCTTTTCAGTTAGAGCAAGAAAGGTGTGAGCTTTGTAAAAGATGTAGCTTTGTTTGAGCTGAACCGTGAGTTAGTTTACCTGAAACGAAGTCTTGCTTGTAGGAAGACACAGAGCCTGGAATTTTACTCCAATTCTGAAGGGAAACACACAGCACAGTTGTCCTCCGTGAAACACACTCTGCTTTAGAGCAAGAAGCACGCTCTTGCTTTCTAGAGTCTCTAATACAGAAGGTAACGTGACTGTGGATAGAACAAAATAACGGTGTTTCCTACACATACAGATGATATCTAATTCAACTCTTCTTCTGAAACTGATACAAAGCACACTTCCATTAACATTCAATGCTTTCCAGTTAAGAGCGAGAAACGTGTGAGCTTCGTGAACGATGTAGCTTCCTATGAGCTGAAAAGTGACTGAGTTTACCTGAAATGATTTCTTGCTTGTAGGTAGACACAGAGCCTGGGATTTAACTCCATTTCTGAAGGGAAACACACAGCACAGTTCTCATGCATGAAACACACTCTGCTTTAGAGCAAGAAGCATGCTCTTGCTTTCTAGAGTCTATAATAGAGTCAGAAACATGAAAGTGTGCTCAGAACAAAAGAACGGTGTTTTCTACACATAAGGACCATTGCTAGTCAACTCTGCTTCTGAAACTGATACAAACCACAGGTCCTCTAACATCCAATGCTTTTCAGTTAGAGCAAGAAACGGATGAGTTATGTAAAAGATGTAGCTTTGTTTGAGCTGAACCTGAGTGAGTTTACCTGAAACGAAGGCTTGCTTGTAGGAAGACACAGAGCCTGGGATTTAACTCCATTTCTGAAGGGAAACACACAGCACAGTTGTCCTCCGTGAAACACACTCTGCTTTAGAGCAAGAAGCACGGTCTTGCTTTCTAGAGTCTATAATAGAGTCAGAAACTTGAAAGTGTGCTCAGAAGAAAAGAACGGTGTTTCCTACACATACGGACCATTGCTAGTTCAACTCTGCTTCTGAAACTGATCCAAACCAGAAGTCATCTAATATCCAATGCTTTTCAGTTAAGAGCAAGAAACGTGTGAGCTTCATAAACGATTTATATTCATTTGAGCTGAAAAGTTACTGCGATTACCAGAAATGATTTCTTGCTTGTATGAAGACTGAGAGCCTGGGATATAACTCCATTTCTGAAGGGAAACACACAACACAGTTCTCATGAATAAACACACTCTGCATATAGGAAGAAACACGCTCTTGCTTTCTAGACTCTCTAATAGAGCAGGAAATGTGAGTGTGCTCAGAACAAAAGAACGTTGTTTCCTACACATATGGACCATAGCTAGTTCAACTCTGCTTCTGAAACTGATACAAACCACAAGGCATCTAACATCCAATGCTTTTCAGTTAAGAGCGAGAAACGTGTGAGCTTCGTAAATGATTTATATTCATTTGAGCTGAAAAGTGACTGCATTTACCTGAAATGATGTCTTGCTTGTAGGAAGACACAGAGCCTGGAATTTAACTCCATTTCTGAAGGGAAACACACAGCACAGTTCTCATCCATGAAACACACTCTGCTTTAGAGCAAGAAGCACGCTCTTGCTTTCTAAGTGTCTCTAAACAGCAGGAAAATTGACTGTGGTCAGAACAAAATAATGGTGTTTCCTACACATTCTGACCTTATCTAGGACAACTCTTCTTCTGAAACTGATACAAACCACAGTTCCTCTAACATGCAATGCTTTCCAGTAAAGAGCGAGAAACGTGGGAGCTTCGTGAACGATGTAGCTTCCTTTGAGCTAAAAAGTGACTGAGTTTACCTGAAAGATGTCTTGCTTGTAGGAAGACACAGAGCCTGGAATTTAACTCCATTTTTGATGGGAAACACACAGCACAGTTCTCATCCATGAAACACACTCTCCTTTAGAGAAAGAAGCACGCTCTTGCTTTCTAAAGTCTATAATAGATTCAGATACTTGAAAGTGTGCTCAGAACAAAAGAACGGTGTTTCCTACACATACGGACCATTGCTAGTTCAACTCTTCTTCTGAACCTGACACAAACGACAGGTCCTCTAACATCCAATGCTTTAGAGTTAAGAGCAAGAAACCTGTGAGCTACATGAACGATGTAACTTTGTTTGAGCTGAAAGGTGACTGAGTTTACGTGAAACAAAGTCTTGCTTGTAGTAAGATACAGAGCCTGTGATTTATCTCCAATTCTGAAGGGAAACACACAGCACAGTTCTAACGATGAAACACACTCTGTGTATAGGAAGAATCACGCTCTTCCTTTCTAGACTCTCTAATAGAGCAGGAAACATTAGTGTGCTCAGAACAAAATAACGGAGTTTCCGACACATACAGACCATATCTAGTCCAACTCTGCTTCTGAAACTTATACAAACCACAGGTCCTCTAACATCCTATGCTTTTCAGTTAGAGCAAGAAACGGGCGTGTTACATAAAAGATGTAGCTTTGTTTGAGATGAAACGTTAGTGAGTTTACCTGAAACGAAGTCTTGCTTGTAGGAAGACACAGAGCCTGGGATTTAACTCCGTTTCTCAAGGCAACCACACAGCACAGTTGTCCTCCGTGAAACACACTCTGCTTTAGAGCAAGGATCACGCTCTTGCTTTCTAGAGTCTCTAATAGAGCCAGAAACTTTAAAGTGTGCTAAGAACAAAAGAACGGTGTTTCCTACACATAGAGACCATTGCTAGTTCAACTCTGCTTCTGAAACTGATACAAACCACAAGTCATCTAACATCCAATGCTTTTCAGTTAAGAGCGAGAAACGTGAGCTTTGTAAACGATTTATATTCATGTGAGCTGAAAAGTGACTGCATTTACCTGAAATGATTTCTTGCTTGTAGGAAGACACAGAGCCTGGAATTTAACTCCATTTCTGAAGGAAAACACACAGCACAGTTGTCATCCATGAAACACACTCGGCTTCAGAGCAAGAAGCATGCTCTTGCTTTCTAGAGTCTCTAATAGAGCCAGAAACTTGAGGGTACTCTGAACAAAAGAACGGTGTTTCCTACACATACGGATCATTACTAGTTCAACTCTGCATCTGAAACTGAAACAAACCACAGGTCCTCTAACATCCAATGCTTTACAGTTAAGAGCTAGAAACTTTTGAACTACGTGAACGATGTAGCTTTGTTTTAGCTGAAAGGTGACTGAGTTTACATGAAAGATGTCTTGCATGTAGGAAGACATAGAGCCTGGACTTTAACTCCATTTCTGAAGGGAAACACACAGCACAGTTCTCATCCCTGAAACACAGTCTTCTTTAGAACACGAAGCATGCTCTTGCTTTCTAGAGTCTCTAATAGAAGCATAAACTTGAAGGTACTCTGAACAAAAGAACGGTGTTTCCTACACATACGGATCATTGCTAGTTCAACTCCTCTTCTGAACCTGATACAAACGACAGGTCCTATAACATCCAATGATTTACAGTTAAGAGCAAGAAACGTGTGAGCTACATGAACGATGTAGCTTTGTTTGAGCTGAAAGGAGACTGAGTTTATTTCAAACGAAGTCTTGCTTGCAGGAAGATACAGAGCCTGTGATTTAACTCCATTTCTGAAGGGAAACACACAGCACAGTTCCCACGATGAAACACACTCTGCATATAGGAGGAAGCACGCTCTTGCTTTCTAGACTCTCTAATAGAGCAGGAAATGTGAGTGTGCTCAGAACAAAATTACGGAGTTTCCTACACATACAGACCATATCTAGTCCAACTCTGCTTCTGAAACTGATACAAACGACAGGTACTCTAAAATCCAATGCTTTTCAGTTAGAGCAAGAAAGGTGTGAGCTTTGTAAAAGATGTAGCTTTGTTTGAGCTGAACCGTGAGTTAGTTTACCTGAAACGAAGTCTTGCTTGTAGGAAGACACAGAGCCTGGAATTTTACTCCAATTCTGAAGGGAAACACACAGCACAGTTGTCCTCCGTGAAACACACTCTGCTTTAGAGCAAGAAGCACGCTCTTGCTTTCTAGAGTCTCTAATACAGAAGGTAACGTGACTGTGGATAGAACAAAATAACGGTGTTTCCTACACATACAGATGATATCTAATTCAACTCTTCTTCTGAAACTGATACAAAGCACACTTCCATTAACATTCAATGCTTTCCAGTTAAGAGCGAGAAACGTGTGAGCTTCGTGAACGATGTAGCTTCCTATGAGCTGAAAAGTGACTGAGTTTACCTGAAATGATTTCTTGCTTGTAGGTAGACACAGAGCCTGGGATTTAACTCCATTTCTGAAGGGAAACACACAGCACAGTTCTCATGCATGAAACACACTCTGCTTTAGAGCAAGAAGCATGCTCTTGCTTTCTAGAGTCTATAATAGAGTCAGAAACATGAAAGTGTGCTCAGAACAAAAGAACGGTGTTTTCTACACATAAGGACCATTGCTAGTCAACTCTGCTTCTGAAACTGATACAAACCACAGGTCCTCTAACATCCAATGCTTTTCAGTTAGAGCAAGAAACGGATGAGTTATGTAAAAGATGTAGCTTTGTTTGAGCTGAACCTGAGTGAGTTTACCTGAAACGAAGGCTTGCTTGTAGGAAGACACAGAGCCTGGGATTTAACTCCATTTCTGAAGGGAAACACACAGCACAGTTGTCCTCCGTGAAACACACTCTGCTTTAGAGCAAGAAGCACGGTCTTGCTTTCTAGAGTCTATAATAGAGTCAGAAACTTGAAAGTGTGCTCAGAAGAAAAGAACGGTGTTTCCTACACATACGGACCATTGCTAGTTCAACTCTGCTTCTGAAACTGATCCAAACCAGAAGTCATCTAATATCCAATGCTTTTCAGTTAAGAGCAAGAAACGTGTGAGCTTCATAAACGATTTATATTCATTTGAGCTGAAAAGTTACTGCGATTACCAGAAATGATTTCTTGCTTGTATGAAGACTGAGAGCCTGGGATATAACTCCATTTCTGAAGGGAAACACACAACACAGTTCTCATGAATAAACACACTCTGCATATAGGAAGAAACACGCTCTTGCTTTCTAGACTCTCTAATAGAGCAGGAAATGTGAGTGTGCTCAGAACAAAAGAACGTTGTTTCCTACACATATGGACCATAGCTAGTTCAACTCTGCTTCTGAAACTGATACAAACCACAAGGCATCTAACATCCAATGCTTTTCAGTTAAGAGCGAGAAACGTGTGAGCTTCGTAAATGATTTATATTCATTTGAGCTGAAAAGTGACTGCATTTACCTGAAATGATGTCTTGCTTGTAGGAAGACACAGAGCCTGGAATTTAACTCCATTTCTGAAGGGAAACACACAGCACAGTTCTCATCCATGAAACACACTCTGCTTTAGAGCAAGAAGCACGCTCTTGCTTTCTAAGTGTCTCTAAACAGCAGGAAAATTGACTGTGGTCAGAACAAAATAATGGTGTTTCCTACACATTCTGACCTTATCTAGGACAACTCTTCTTCTGAAACTGATACAAACCACAGTTCCTCTAACATGCAATGCTTTCCAGTAAAGAGCGAGAAACGTGGGAGCTTCGTGAACGATGTAGCTTCCTTTGAGCTAAAAAGTGACTGAGTTTACCTGAAAGATGTCTTGCTTGTAGGAAGACACAGAGCCTGGAATTTAACTCCATTTTTGATGGGAAACACACAGCACAGTTCTCATCCATGAAACACACTCTCCTTTAGAGAAAGAAGCACGCTCTTGCTTTCTAAAGTCTATAATAGATTCAGATACTTGAAAGTGTGCTCAGAACAAAAGAACGGTGTTTCCTACACATACGGACCATTGCTAGTTCAACTCTTCTTCTGAACCTGACACAAACGACAGGTCCTCTAACATCCAATGCTTTAGAGTTAAGAGCAAGAAACCTGTGAGCTACATGAACGATGTAACTTTGTTTGAGCTGAAAGGTGACTGAGTTTACGTGAAACAAAGTCTTGCTTGTAGTAAGATACAGAGCCTGTGATTTATCTCCAATTCTGAAGGGAAACACACAGCACAGTTCTAACGATGAAACACACTCTGTGTATAGGAAGAATCACGCTCTTCCTTTCTAGACTCTCTAATAGAGCAGGAAACATTAGTGTGCTCAGAACAAAATAACGGAGTTTCCGACACATACAGACCATATCTAGTCCAACTCTGCTTCTGAAACTTATACAAACCACAGGTCCTCTAACATCCTATGCTTTTCAGTTAGAGCAAGAAACGGGCGTGTTACATAAAAGATGTAGCTTTGTTTGAGATGAAACGTTAGTGAGTTTACCTGAAACGAAGTCTTGCTTGTAGGAAGACACAGAGCCTGGGATTTAACTCCGTTTCTCAAGGCAACCACACAGCACAGTTGTCCTCCGTGAAACACACTCTGCTTTAGAGCAAGGATCACGCTCTTGCTTTCTAGAGTCTCTAATAGAGCCAGAAACTTTAAAGTGTGCTAAGAACAAAAGAACGGTGTTTCCTACACATAGAGACCATTGCTAGTTCAACTCTGCTTCTGAAACTGATACAAAGCACAAGTCATCTAACATCCAATGCTTTTCAGTTAAGAGCGAGAAACGTGAGCTTTGTAAACGATTTATATTCATGTGAGCTGAAAAGTGACTGCATTTACCTGAAATGATTTCTTGCTTGTAGGAAGACACAGAGCCTGGAATTTAACTCCATTTCTGAAGGAAAACACACAGCACAGTTGTCATCCATGAAACACACTCGGCTTCAGAGCAAGAAGCATGCTCTTGCTTTCTAGAGTCTCTAATAGAGCCAGAAACTTGAGGGTACTCTGAACAAAAGAACGGTGTTTCCTACACATACGGATCATTACTAGTTCAACTCTGCATCTGAAACTGAAACAAACCACAGGTCCTCTAACATCCAATGCTTTACAGTTAAGAGCTAGAAACTTTTGAACTACGTGAACGATGTAGCTTTGTTTTAGCTGAAAGGTGACTGAGTTTACATGAAAGATGTCTTGCATGTAGGAAGACATAGAGCCTGGACTTTAACTCCATTTCTGAAGGGAAACACACAGCACAGTTCTCATCCCTGAAACACAGTCTTCTTTAGAACACGAAGCATGCTCTTGCTTTCTAGAGTCTCTAATAGAAGCATAAACTTGAAGGTACTCTGAACAAAAGAACGGTGTTTCCTACACATACGGATCATTGCTAGTTCAACTCCTCTTCTGAACCTGATACAAACGACAGGTCCTATAACATCCAATGATTTACAGTTAAGAGCAAGAAACGTGTGAGCTACATGAACGATGTAGCTTTGTTTGAGCTGAAAGGAGACTGAGTTTATTTCAAACGAAGTCTTGCTTGCAGGAAGATACAGAGCCTGTGATTTAACTCCATTTCTGAAGGGAAACACACAGCACAGTTCCCACGATGAAACACACTCTGCATATAGGAGGAAGCACGCTCTTGCTTTCTAGACTCTCTAATAGAGCAGGAAATGTGAGTGTGCTCAGAACAAAATTACGGAGTTTCCTACACATACAGACCATATCTAGTCCAACTCTGCTTCTGAAACTGATACAAACGACAGGTACTCTAAAATCCAATGCTTTTCAGTTAGAGCAAGAAAGGTGTGAGCTTTGTAAAAGATGTAGCTTTGTTTGAGCTGAACCGTGAGTTAGTTTACCTGAAACGAAGTCTTGCTTGTAGGAAGACACAGAGCCTGGAATTTTACTCCAATTCTGAAGGGAAACACACAGCACAGTTGTCCTCCGTGAAACACACTCTGCTTTAGAGCAAGAAGCACGCTCTTGCTTTCTAGAGTCTCTAATACAGAAGGTAACGTGACTGTGGATAGAACAAAATAACGGTGTTTCCTACACATACAGATGATATCTAATTCAACTCTTCTTCTGAAACTGATACAAAGCACACTTCCATTAACATTCAATGCTTTCCAGTTAAGAGCGAGAAACGTGTGAGCTTCGTGAACGATGTAGCTTCCTATGAGCTGAAAAGTGACTGAGTTTACCTGAAATGATTTCTTGCTTGTAGGTAGACACAGAGCCTGGGATTTAACTCCATTTCTGAAGGGAAACACACAGCACAGTTCTCATGCATGAAACACACTCTGCTTTAGAGCAAGAAGCATGCTCTTGCTTTCTAGAGTCTATAATAGAGTCAGAAACATGAAAGTGTGCTCAGAACAAAAGAACGGTGTTTTCTACACATACGGACCATTGCTAGTCAACTCTGCTTCTGAAACTGATACAAACCACAGGTCCTCTAACATCCAATGCTTTTCAGTTAGAGCAAGAAACGGATGAGTTACGTAAAAGATGTAGCTTTGTTTGAGCTGATCCTGAGTGAGTTTACCTGAAACGAAGGCTTGCTTGTAGGAAGACACAGAGCCTGGGATTTAACTCCATATCTGAAGGGAAACACACAGCACAGTTGTCCTCCGTGAAACACACTCTGCTTTAGAGCAAGAAGCACGGTCTTGCTTTCTAGAGTCTATAATAGAGTCAGAAACTTGAAAGTGTGCTCAGAAGAAAAGAACGGTGTTTCCTACACATACGGACCATTGCTAGTTCAACTCTGCTTCTGAAACTGATCCAAACCAGAAGTCATCTAATATCCAATGCTTTTCAGTTAAGAGCAAGAAACGTGTGAGCTTCATAAACGATTTATATTCATTTGAACTGAAAAGTTACTGCGATTACCAGAAATGATTTCTTGCTTGTATGAAGACTGAGAGCCTGGGATTTAACTCCATTTCTGAAGGGAAACACACAACACAGTTCTCATGAATAAACACACTCTGCATATAGGAAGAAACACGCTCTTGCTTTCTAGACTCTCTAATAGAGCAGGAAATGTGAGTGTGCTCAGAACAAAAGAACGTTGTTTCCTACACACACGGACCATAGCTAGTTCAACTCTGCTTCTGAAACTGATACAAACCACAAGTCATCTAACATCCAATTCTTTTCAGTTAAGAGCGAGAAACGTGTGAGCTTCGTAAACGATTTATATTCATTTGAGCTGAAAAGTGACTGCATTTACCTGAAAAGATGTATTGCTTGTAGAAAGACACAGAGCCTGGAATTTAACTCCATTTCTGAAGGGAAACACACAGCACAGTTCTCATCCATGAAACACACTCTGCCTTAGAGCAAGAAGCCCGCTCTTGCTTTCTAAGTGTCTCTAATACAGCAGGTAATGTGACTGTGGATAGAACAAAATAACGGTGTTTCCTACACATACAGACCATATCTATGTCAACTCTTCTTCTGAAACTGACACAAACCACAGTTCCATTAACATGCAATGCTTTCCAGTTAAGAGCGAGAAACGTGTGAGCTTCGTGAAGGATATAGCTTCCTTTGAGCTTAAAAGTAACTGAATTTACCTGAAAAGATGTCTTGCTTGTAGGAAGACACAGAGCCTGGGATTTAACTCCATTTCTGAAGGGAAACACACAGCACAGTTCTAACGATGAAACACACTCTGCGTAAAGGAAGAAACACGCTCTTGCTTTCTAGAGTCTCTAATAGAGCAGGAAAAATTAGTGTGCTAAGAACAAAATAACGGAGTTTCCTACACCTACAGACCATATCTAGTCCAACTCTGCTTCTGAAACTGATACAAACCAAAGTTCCTCTAATATCCAATGCATTTCAGTTAGAGCAAGAAACATGTGATCTTTGTAAAAGATGTAGCTTTGTTAGAGCTGAAACGTGAGTGAGTTTACCTGAAAAGAAGTCTTGCTTGTAGGAAGACACAGAGCCTTGAATTTAACTCCATTTCTGAAGGGAAACACACAGCACAGTTCTCAACAATGAAACACACACTGCTTTAGAACAAAAAGCACGCTCTTGCTTTCTAAGTGTCTCTAATACAGCAGGATACGTGACTGTGGATAGAACAAAATAACGGTGTTTCCTACACATACAGACCATATGTAGGTCAACTCTTCTTCTGAAACTGATACAAAGCACAGTTCCATTAACATGAAATGCTTTCCAGTTAAGAGCGAGAAACGTGTGAGCTTCGTGAACGATATAGCTTCCTTTGAGCTGAAAAGTGACTGAGTTTACCTGAAAAGATGTCTTGCTTGTAGGAAGACACAGAGCCTGTGATTTACCTCCATTTCTGAAGGGAAACACACAGCACAGTTCTCATGCATGAAACACACTCTGCTTTAGAGCAAGAAGCATGCTCTTGCTTTCTAGAGTCTCTAATACAGCCAGAAACTTGAGGGTACTCAGCACAAAAGAACGGTGTTTCCTACACATAAGGACCATTGCTAGTTCAACTCTGCTTCTGAAACTGATACAAACCACAGGTCCTCTAACATCCAATGCTTTACAGTTAAGAGCAAGAAACGTGTGAGCTACGTGAACGATGTAGCTTTGTTTGAGCTGAAAGGTGATTGAGTTTATGTGAAACGAAGTCTTGCTTGTAGGAAGATACAGAGCCTGTGATTTAACTCCTTTCTGAAGGGAACACACAGCACAGTTCTCACGATGAAACACACTCTGCATATAGGAAGAAGCACGCTCTTGCTTTCTAGAGTCTCTAATAGAGCAGGAAACATGAGTGTGCTCAGAACAAAATAACGGAGTTTCCTACACCTACAGACCATATCTAGTCAATCTCTGCTTCTGAAACTGATACAAACCACAGTTCCTCTAATATCCAATGCTTTTCAGTTAGAGGAAGAAACGGGTGAGTTACATAAAAGATGTAGCTTTGTTTTAGCTGAAACGTGAGTGAGTTTACCTGAAACGAAGTCTTGCTTGTAGGAAGACACAGAGCCTGGGATTTAACTCCATTTCTGAAGGGAAACACACAGCACAGTTGTCCTCCGTAAAACACACTCTGCTTTAGAGCAAGAAGCACGCTCTTGCTTTCTAGAGTCTCTAATAGAGCCAGAAACTTGAAAGTGTGCTCAGAAAAAAGAACGGTGTTTCCTACACATACGAACCATTGCTAGTTCAACTCTGCTTCTGAAAATGATACAAACCACAAGTCATCTAACATCCAATGCTTTTCATTTAAGAGGAGAAACGTGTGAGCTTCGTAAACAATTTATATTCATTTGAGCTGAAAAGTGACTGCATTTACCTGAAATGATTTCTTGCTTGTAGAAAGACACAGAGCCTTGAATTTAACTCCAATTATGAAGGGAAACACACAGCACAGTTCTCATCCATGAAACACACTCTGTTTTAAGAGCAAGAAGCCCGCTCTTGCTTTCTAAGTGTCTCTAATACAGCATGAAACGAGACAGTGGATAGAACAAAATAACGGTGTTTCATACACATACAGACCATATCAAGGTCAACTCTTCTTCTGAAACTGATACAAAGCACAGTTCCGTTAACATGCAACGCTTTCCAGTTAAGAGCGAGAAACGTGTGAGCTTCGTGTAAAATGTAGCTTCCTTTGAGCTGAAAAGTGACTGAGTTTACCTGAAATGATGTCTTGATTGTAGGAAGACACAGAGCCTGGGATTTAACTCCATTTCTGAAGGGAAACACACAGCACAGTTCTCATGCATGAAACACACTCTGCTTTAGAGCAAGAAGCATGCTCTTGCTTTCAAGAGTCTATAACAGAGCCAGATACTTGAGGGTACTCAGACCAAAGAACGGTGTTTCCTTCACATACGGACAATAGCTAGTTCAACTCTGCTTCTGAAACTGATACAAACCAATAGTCATCTAACATCCAATGCTTTTCAGTTAAGAGGAGTATCGTGTGAGCTTCGTAACAATTTATATTCATTTGAGCAGTAAAGTGACTGCAATTACCTGAAATGATTTCTTGCTTGTAGGAAGACACAGAGCCTGGAATTTAACTCCATTTCTGAAGGGAAACACACAGCACAGTACTCATCCATGAAACACACTCTGCTTTCGAGCAAGAAGCACGCTCTTGATTTCAAAGAGTCTCTAATACAGCAGGTAATGTGACTGTGGTCAGAACAAAATAACGGTGTTTCATACACATACAGACCATATCTAGGTCAACTCCTCTTCTGAAACTGATACATAGCACAGTTCCATTAACATGCAATGCTTTCCAGTTAAGAGTGAGACACATTTGAGCTTAGTGAACAATGTAGCTTCCTTTGAGCTGAAAAGTGAAGGAGTTTACATGAAATGATGTCTTGCTTGTAGGAAGACACATTGCCTGGGATTTAACTCCATTTCTGAAGGGAAAGACACAGCACAGTTCTCATGCATGAAACACACGCTGCTTTAGAGCAAGAAGCCCGCTCTTTCTTTCTAAGTGTCTCTAATACAGCAGGACACGTGACTGTGGATAGAACAAAATAACGGTGTTTCCTACACATACAGACCATATCTAGGTCAACTCCCCTTCTGAAACTGATACAAAGCAAATTTCCATTAAAATGCTATGCATTCCAGTTAAGAGCGAGACACATTTGAGCTTAGTGAACATTGTAGCTTCCTTTGATCTGAAAAGTGACTGAGTTTACCTGAAATGATGTCTTGCTCGTAGGAAGACACAGAGCCTGGGATTTAACTCCATTTCTCAAGGGAAACACACAGCACAGTTCTCACGGTGAAACACACTCTGCTTATAAGAAGAAGCACGCTCTCGCTTTCTAGAGTCTCAAATAGAGCAGGAAACGTGAGTGTGCTCAGAACAAAATGATAGAGTTTCCTACACATACAGACCATATCTAGTCCAACTCTGCTTCTGAAACTGATACAAACCACAGTTCCTCTAATATCCAATGCTTTTCAGTTAGAGCAAGAAACGGGTGAGGTACGTAAAAGATGTAGCTTTGTTTGAGCTGAAACGTGAGTGAGTATACCTGAAACGAAGTCTTGCTTGTAGGAAGACACAGAGCCTGGGATTTAACTCCATTTCTGAAGGGAAACACACAGCACAGTTGTCATTCATGAAACACCCTCAGCGTTAGAGCAAGAAGCATGCTCTTGCTTTCTAGAGTCTCTAATACAGCCAGAAACTTGAGGGTACTCAGAACAAAAGAACGGTGTTTCCTACACTTACAGACCATTGCTAGTTCAACTCTGCCTCTGAAACTGATACAAATCACAGGTCCTGTAACATCCAATGCTTTCCAGTTAAGAACAAGAAACTTTTGAGCTACGTGAAGACACAGAGCCTGGGATTTAACTCCATTTCTGAAGGGAAACACACAGCACAGTACTCATCCATGAAACACACTCTGCTTTCGAGCAAGAAGCACTCTATTGCTTTCAAAGGGTCTCTAATACAGCAGGTAATGTGACTGTGGTCAGAACAAAATAACGGTGTTTCATACACATACAGACCATATCTAGGTCAACTCCTCTTCTGAAACTCATACAAAGCACAGTTCCATTAACATGCAATACTTTCCAGTTAAGAGCGAGACACATTTGAGCTTAGTGAACAATGTAGCTTCCTTTGAGCTGAAAAGTGAAGGAGTTTACCTGAAATGATGTCTTGCTTGTAGGAAGACACAGAGCCTGGGATTTAACTCCATTTCTGAAGGGAAAGACACAGCACAGATCTCATGCATGAAACACACTCTGCTTTAGAGCAAGAAGCATGCTCTTGCTTTCAAGAGTCTATAACAGAGCCAGATACTTGAGGGTACTCAGACCAAAGAACGGTGTTTCCTTCACATACGGACCATAGCTAGTTCAACTCTGCTTCTGAAACTGATACAAACCACAGGTCCTCTAACATCCAATGCTTTACAGTTAAGAGCAAGAAACGTGTGAGCTACGTGAACGATGTAGCTTTGTTTGAGCTGAAAGGTGATGGAGTTACGTGAAACGAAGTCTTGCTTGTAGGAAGATACAGAGCCTGTGATTTAACTCCATATACGAAGGGAAACACACAGCACAGTTCTCACGATGAAACACACTCTGCGTATAGGAAGAAGCACGCTCTTGCTTTCTAGAGTCTCTAGTAGATCAGGAAACGTGAGTGTGCTCAGAACAAATGATTTGAGTTTCCTACACATACAGACCATATCTAGTCCAACTATGCTTTTGAAACTGATACCAACCACAGTTCCTCTAATATCCAATGCTTTTCAGTTAGAGCAAGAAACAGGTTAGCTACGGAAAAGATGTAGCTTTGTTTGAGCTGAAAGGTGAGTGAGTTTACCTGAAACAAAATCTTGCTTGTAGGAAGACACATAGCCTGGGATTTAACTCCATTTCTGAAGGGAAACACACAGCACAGTTGTCCTCCATGAAACACACTCTGCTTTAGAGCAAGAAGCACGCTCTTGCTTTCTAAGAGTCTCTAATACAGCAGGAAACGTGACTGTGGGTAGAAAAAAATAACGGTCTTTCCAACACATACAGACCATATCTAGGTCAACTCTTCTTCTGAAATTGAATCAATCCACATTTCCATTAACATGCAATGCTTTCCATATAAGAGCGAGAAACGTGTGAGCTTCGTGAACGATATTGCTTCCTTTGAGCTGAAAAGTGACTGAGTTTACCTGAAATGATGTCTTGCTTGTAGGAAGACACAGAGCCTGGGATTTAACTCCATTTCTGAAGGGAATCACACAGCACAGTTCTCATGCATGAAACACACTCTGCTTTAGAGCAAGAAGCATGTTCTTGCTTTTTAGCGTCTCTAATAGAGCCAGAAACTATAGGGTACTCAGAACTAAAGAACGGTGTTTCCTACAAATACAGACCATATCTAAGTCAACTCTTCTTCTGAAACTGATACAAACCACAGTTCCTCTGACATGCAATGCTTTCCACTTAAGAATGAGAAACTTGTGAGCTTCGTGAACTATGTAGATTCCCTTGAGCTGAAAAGTGACTGCGTTTACCTGAAATGATGTCTTGCTTTTAGGATGACTCAAAGCCTCGGATTTAACTCCATTTCTGAAGGGAAACACTCAGCACAGTTCTCATCCATGAAACACACTCTGGTTTAGAACACGAAGCATGCTCTGGCTTTCTAGGGTCTCTAATAGAGCCAGAAATTGAGGGTACTCAGAACAAAAGAACGGTGTTTCCTACACATACAGATAATTGCTAGTTCAACTCTGCTTCTGAAACTGATACAAACCACAGGACCTCTAACATCCAATGATTTACAGTTAAGAGCAAGAAACGTGTCAGCTATGTGAACGATGTAGCTTTGTTTGAGCTGAAAGGTGATTGAGTTTATGGGAAACGAAGTCTTGCTTGTAGTAAGATACAGAGCCTGTGATTTAACTCCATTTCTGAAGGGAAACACACAGCACAGTTCTCACGAGGAAACACACTCTGTGTATAGAAGAAGCGCGCTCATGCTTTCTAGAGTCTCTAGTAGAGCAGGAAACGTGAGTGTGCTCAGAACAAAATAATTGAGTTTCCAACACATACAGACCACATCTAGTCCTACTCTGCTTCTGAAACTGATACAAACCACAGTTCCTCTAATATCCAATGCTTTTCAGTTAGAGCAAGAAACAGGTGAGCTACGTAAAAATGTAGCTTTGTTTGAGCTGAAACGTGAGTGAGTTTACCTGAAACAAAGTCTTGCTTGTAAGAAGACACAGAGCCTGGGATTTAACTACATTTCTTAAGGGAAACACACAGCACAGTTTTCCACTGGGAAACACACTCTGCTTTAGAGCAAGAAGCACACTTTTGCTTTCTATAGTCTCTAATAGAGCCAGAAACTTGAAAGTGTGCTCAGAACAAAAGAACGGTGTTTCCTACACATACGGAACATTGCCAGTTGAACTCTGCTTCTGAAACTGATACAAACCACAAGTCATCTAACATCCAATGCTTTACAGTTAAGAACAAGAAACTTTTGAGCTACGTGAACGATGTAGCTTTGTTTGAGCTGAAAGGAGACTGAGTTTACGGGAAACGAAGTCTTGCTTGTAGGAGGATACAGAGCCTGTGATTTAACTCCAATTCTGAAGGGAAACACACAGCACAGTTCTCACGATGAAACACACTCTCCCTATAGGAAGAAGCACGCTCTTGCTTTCTAGAGTCTCTAATAGAGCAGGAAACGTGAGTGTGCTCAGAACAAAAGAACAGTGTTTCCTACACATACGGACCATAGCTAGTTCAACTCTGCTTCTGAAACTGATACAAAGCACAGTTCCGTTAACATGCAACGCTTTCCAGTTAAGAGCGAGAAACGTGTGGGCTTCGTGTAAAATGTAGCTTCCTTTGAGCTGAAAAGTGACTGAGTTTACCTGAAATGATGTCTTGCTTGTAGGAAGACACAGAGCCTGGGATTTAACTCCATTTCTGAAGGGAAACACACAGCACAGTTCTCATGCATGAAACACCCTCCTCTTTAGAGCAAGAAGCATGCTCTTGCTTTCTAGAGTCTCTAATAAAGCCAGAAACTTGAGTGTACTCAGAACAAAAGAACGGTGTTTCCTACACATACAGACCATGGCTAGTTCAACTCTGCCTCTGTAACTGATACAAATCACGGGTCCTGTAACATCCAATGCTTTACAGTTAAGAACAAGAAACTTTTGAGCTACATGAACGATGTAGCTTTGTTTGAGCTGAAAGGAGACTGAGTTTACATGAAACAAATTCTTGCTTGTTAGAGGATACAGAGCCTGTGATTTAACTCCAATTCTGAAGGGAAACACACAGCACAGTTCTCACGATGAAACACACTCTCCTTATAGGAAGAAGCATGCTCTCGCTTTCTAGATTCTCTAATAGAGCCAGAAACTTGAAAGTGTGCTCAGAACCAAAGACTGGTGTTTCCTACACATACGGACCATTGCTAGTTCAACTCTGCTTCTGAAACTGATACAAACCACAAGTCATCTAACATCCAATTCTTTTCAGTTAAGCGCGAGAAACGTGTGAGCTTCGTAAACGATTTATATTCATTTGAGCTGAAAAGTGACTTCATTTACCTGAAAAGATTTCTTGCTTGTAGGAAGACACAGAGCCTGGAATTTAACTCCATTTCTGAAGGGAAACACACAGCACAGTTCTCATCCATGAAACACACGCTGCTTTAGAGCAAGAAGCCCCCACTTGCTTTCTAAGTGTCTCTAATACAGCAGTAAACGTGACTGTGGATAGAACAAAATAACGGTGTTTCATACACATACAGACCATATCTAGGTCAACTCTTCTTCTGAAACTGATACAAAGCACAGTTCCATTAACATGCAATGCTTTCCAGTTAAGAGCGAGAAAAGTGTGAGCTTAGTGAACAATGTAGCTTCCTTTGAGCTGAAAAGTGACTGAGTTTACCTGAAATGATGTCTTGCTTGTAGGAAGACACAGAGCCTGGGATTTAACTCCATTTCTGAAGGGAAAGACACAGCACAGATCTCATGCATGAAACACACTCTGCTTTAGAGCAAGAAGCATGCTCTTGCTTTCAAGAGTCTATAACAGAGCCAGATACTTGAGGGTACTCAGACCAAAGAACGGTGTTTCCTTCACATACGGACCATAGCTAGTTCAACTCTGCTTCTGAAACTGATACAAACCACAGGTCCTCTAACATCCAATGCTTTACAGTTAAGAGCAAGAAACGTGTGAGCTACATGAACGATGTAGCTTTGTTTGAGCTGAAAGGTGATGGAGTTACGTGAAACGAAGTCTTGCTTGTAGGAAGATACAGAGCCTGTGATTTAACTCCATATACGAAGGGAAACACACAGCACAGTTCTCACGATGAAACACACTCTGCGTATAGGAAGAAGCACGCTCTTGCTTTCTAGAGTCTCTAGTAGATCAGGAAACGTGAGTGTGCTCAGAACAAATGATTTGAGTTTCCTACACATACAGACCATATCTAGTCCAACTATGCTTCTGAAACTGATACCAACCACAGTTCCTCTAATATCCAATGCTTTTCAGTTAGAGCAAGAAACAGGTTAGCTACGGAAAAGATGTAGCTTTGTTTGAGCTGAAAGGTGAGTGAGTTTACCTGAAACAAAATCTTGCTTGTAGGAAGACACATAGCCTGGGATTTAACTCCATTTCTGAAGGGAAACACACAGCACAGTTGTCCTCCGTGAAACACACTCTGCTTTAGAGCAAGAAGCACGCTCTTGCTTTCTAAGAGTCTCTAATACAGCAGGAAACGTGACTGTGGATAGAAAAAAATAACGGTCTTTCCAACACATACAGACCATATCTAGGTCACCTCTTCTTCTGAAACTGAATCAATCCACATTTCCATTAACATGCAATGCTTTCCATATAAGAGCGAGAAACGTGTGAGCTTCGTGAACGATATTGCTTCCTTTGAGCTGAAAAGTGACTGAGTTTACCTGAAATGATGTCTTGCTTGTAGGAAGACACAGAGCCTGGGATTTAACTCCATTTCTGAAGGGAATCACACAGCACAGTTCTCATGCATGAAACACACTCTGCTTTAGAGCAAGAAGCATGTTCTTGCTTTTTAGCGTCTCTAATAGAGCCAGAAACTATAGGGTACTCAGAACTAAAGAACGGTGTTTCCTACAAATACAGACCATATCTAAGTCAACTCTTCTTCTGAAACTGATACAAACCACAGTTCCTCTGACATGCAATGCTTTCCACTTAAGAATGAGAAACTTGTGAGCTTCGTGAACTATGTAGATTCCCTTGAGCTGAAAAGTGACTGCGTTTACCTGAAATGATGTCTTGCTTTTAGGATGACTCAAAGCCTCGGATTTAACTCCATTTCTGAAGGGAAACACTCAGCACAGTTCTCATCCATGAAACACACTCTGGTTCAGAACACGAAGCATGCTCTGGCTTTCTAGGGTCTCTAATAGAGCCAGAAATTGAGGGTACTCAGAACAAAAGAACGGTGTTTCCTACACATACGGATAATTGCTAGTTCAACTCTGCTTCTGAAACTGATACAAACCACAGGACCTCTAACATCCAATGATTTACAGTTAAGAGCAAGAAACGTGTCAGCTATGTGAACGATGTAGCTTTGTTTGAGCTGAAAGGTGATTGAGTTTATGGGAAACGAAGTCTTGCTTGTAGTAAGATACAGAGCCTGTGATTTAACTCCATTTCTGAAGGGAAACACACAGCACAGTTCTCACGAGGAAACACACTCTGTGTATAGAAGAAGCGCGCTCATGCTTTCTAGAGTCTCTAGTAGAGCAGGAAACGTGAGTGTGCTCAGAACAAAATAATTGAGTTTCCAACACATACAGACCACATCTAGTCCTACTCTGCTTCTGAAACTGATACAAACCACAGTTCCTCTAGTATCCAATGCTTTTCAGTTAGAGCAAGAAACAGGTGAGCTACGTAAAAATGTAGCTTTGTTTGAGCTGAAACGTGAGTGAGTTTACCTGAAACAAAGTCTTGCTTGTAAGAAGACACAGAGCCTGGGATTTAACTACATTTCTTAAGGGAAACACACAGCACAGTTTTCCACTGGGAAACACACTCTGCTTTAGAGCAAGAAGCACACTTTTGCTTTCTATAGTCTCTAATAGAGCCAGAAACTTGAAAGTGTGCTCAGAACAAAAGAACGGTGTTTCCTACACATACGGAACATTGCCAGTTGAACTCTGCTTCTGAAACTGATACAAACCACAAGTCATCTAACATCCAATGCTTTACAGTTAAGAACAAGAAACTTTTGAGCTACGTGAACGATGTAGCTTTGTTTGAGCTGAAAGGAGACTGAGTTTACGGGAAACGAAGTCTTGCTTGTAGGAGGATACAGAGCCTGTGATTTAACTCCAATTTTGAAGGGAAACACACAGCACAGTTCTCACGATGAAACACACTCTCCCTATAGGAAGAAGCACGCTCTTGCTTTCTAGAGTCTCTAATAGAGCAGGAAACGTGAGTGTGCTCAGAACAAAAGAACAGTGTTTCCTACACATACGGACCATAGCTAGTTCAACTCTGCTTCTGAAACTGATACAAAGCACAGTTCCGTTAACATGCAACGCTTTCCAGTTAAGAGCGAGAAATGTGTGGGCTTCGTGTAAAATGTAGCTTCCTTTGAGCTGAAAAGTGACTGAGTTTACCTGAAATGATGTCTTGCTTGTAGGAAGACACAGAGCCTGGGATTTAACTCCATTTCTGAAGGGAAACACACAGCACAGTTCTCATGCATGAAACACCCTCCTCTTTAGAGCAAGAAGCATGCTCTTGCTTTCTAGAGTCTCTAATAAAGCCAGAAACTAGAGTGTACTCAGAACAAAAGAACGGTGTTTCCTACACATACAGACCATGGCTAGTTCAACTCTGCCTCTGTAACTGATACAAATCACGGGTCCTGTAACATCCAATGCTTTACAGTTAAGAACAAGAAACTTTTGAGCTACATGAACGATGTAGCTTTGTTTGAGCTGAAAGGAGACTGAGTTTACATGAAACAAATTCTTGCTTGTAGGAGGATACAGAGCCTGTGATTTAACTCCAATTCTGAAGGGAAACACACAGCACAGTTCTCACGATGAAACACACTCTCCTTATCGGAAGAAGCATGCTCTCGCTTTGTAGATTCTCTAATAGAGCCAGAAACTTGAAAGTGTGCTCAGAACAAAAGAACGGTGTTTCCTACACATATGGACCATTGCTAGTTCAACTCTGCTTCTGAAACTGATACAAACCACAAGTCATCTAACATCCAATTCTTTTCAGTTAAGAGCGAGAAACGAGTGAGCTTCGTAAACGATTTATATTCATTTGAGCTGAAAAGTGACTTCATTTACCTGAAAAGATTTCTTGCTTGTAGGAAGACACAGAGCCTGGAATTTAACTCCATTTCTGAAGGGAAACACACAGCACAGTTCTCATCCATGAAACACACGCTGCTTTAGAGCAAGAAGCCCCCACTTGCTTTCTAAGTGTCTCTAATACAGCAGTAAACGTGACTGTGGATAGAACAAAATAACGGTGTTTCATACACATACAGACCATATCTAGGTCAACTCTTCTTCTGAAACTGATACAAAGCACAGTTCCATTAACATGCAATGCTTTCCAGTTAAGAGCGAGAAAAGTGTGAGCTTAGTGAACAATGTAGCTTCCTTTGAGCTGAAAAGTGACTGAGTTTACCTGAAATGATGTCTTGCTTGTAGGAAGACACAGAGCCTGGGATTTAACTCCATTTCTGAAGGGAAACACACAGCACAGTTCTCATGCATGAAACACCCTCTGCTTTAGAGCAAGAAGCATGCTCTTGCTTTCTAGAGTCTCTAATACAGCCAGAAACTTGAGGGTACTCAGAACAAAAGAACGGTGTTTCCTGCACTTACGGACCATTGCTAGTTCAACTCTGCCTCTGAAACTGATACAAATCACAGGTCCTGTAACATCCAATGCTTTACAGTTAAGAACAAGAAACTTTTGAGCTACGTGAACGATGTTGCTTTGTTTGAGCTGAAAGGAGACTGAGTTTACATGAAACGAAGTCTTGCTTGTAGGAGGATACAGAGCCTGTGATTTAACTCCAATTCTGAAGGGAAACACAAGGCACAGTTCCCAAGATGAAACACACTCTCCTTATAGGAAGAATCACGCTCTTGCATTCTAGAGTCTCTAATAGAGCAGGAAACGTGATTTTGCTCAGAACAAAAGAACGGTGTTTCCTACACATACGGACCATAGCTAGTTCAACTCTGCTTCTGAAACTGATACAAACCACAAGTCATCTAACATCCAATGCTTTTCAGTTAAGAGGAGAAACGTGTGAGCTTCGTAAACAATTTATATTCATTTGAGCTGAAAAGTGACTGAGTTTACCTGAAATGATGTCTTGCTTGTAGCAAGACACAGACCCTGGGATTTAACTCCATTTTTGAAGGGCAACACACAGCACAGTTCTCATGCATGAAACACACTCTGCTTTAGAGCAAGAAGCATGCTCTTGCTTTCTAGAGTCTCTAATAGAGCAGGAAACGTGAGTGTGCTCAGAACAAAAGAAAGGTGTTTCCTACACATACAGACCATAGCTAGTTAAACTCTACTTCTGAAACTGATACAATCCACAAGTCATCTAACATCCAATGCTTATCAGTTAAGAACGAGAAACATGTGAGCTTCGAAAACGATTTATATTCATTTGAGCTGAAAAGTGACTGGGTTAACTGAAATGATGTCTTGCTTGTAGGAAGACACAGAGCCTGGAATTTAACTCCATTTCTGAAGGGAAACACACTGCACAGTTCTCATCCATGAAACACACTCTGCTTTAGAGCAAGAAGCACGCTCTTGCTTTCTAAGAGTCTCTAATATAGCATGAAACGTGATTGTGGTCAGAACAATATAAAGGTGTTTCCTACACATACGGACCATATATAGGTCAACTCTTCTTCTGAAACTGATACAAACCACAAGTCATCTAACATCCAAAGCTTTTCAGTTATGAGCGAGAAACGTGTGAGCTTCGTAAACGATTTATATTCATTTCAGCTGAAAAGTGACTGCCTTTACCTGAAATGATGTCTGGCTTGTAGGAAGACACAGAGCCCAGAATTTAACTCCATTTATGAAGGGAAACACACAGCACAGTTCTCATCAATGAAACACACTCTGCTTTAGAGCAAGAAGCACGCTCTTGCTTTCTAAGAGTCTCTAATACAGCAGGAAACGTGACTGTGGTCTGAACAAAATAACAGTGTTTTCTACACATACGGACCATATCTAGGTCATCTCTTCATCTGAAACTGATACAAAGCACAGTTCCATTAACATGCAATGCTTTCCACTTAAGAGCGAGAAACGTGTGAGCTTCGTAAACGATGTAGCTTCCTTTGAGCTGCAAATTGACTGAGTTTACCTGAAAAGATGTCTTGCTTGTAAGAAGACACAGAGCCTGGGATTTAACTCCATTTCTGAATGGAAACACACAGCACAGTTCTCATGCATGAAACACACTCCGCTTTAGAGCAAGAAGCAAGCTCTTGCTTTCTAGAGTGTATAATAGAGCCAGAAACCTGAAAGTGTACTCAGAGCAAAAGAACGGTGTTTCCTACACATTCGGACAATTGCTAGTCCAACTCTGCTTCTGAAACTGATACCAACCACAGGTTCTCTAATATCCAATGCTTTTCAGTTAGAGCAAGAAACGGGTGAGTTACATAAAAGATGTAGCTTTGTTGGAGTGCAAGGTGACTGAGTTTACGCGAAATGAAGTATTGCTTGTAGGAAGACACAGAGCCTGCGATTTAACTCCATTTCAGAAGGGAAACACACAGCACAGTTGTCCTCCATGAAACACACTCTGCTTTAGAGCAAGAAGCACGCTCTTGCTTTCAAGAGTATCTAATAGAGCCAGAAACTAGACAGTGTGCTCAGAACAAAAGAATGGTGTTTCGTACACATACGGCCCATAGGTAGTTCAACTATGCTTCTGAAACTGATACAAACTACAAGTCATCTAACATCCAATGTTTTTCAGGTAAGAGCGAGAAAAGTGTGAGCTTTGTAAATGATTTATATTCATTTGAGCTGAAAAGTGACTGAGTTTGCCAGAAATGATTTCCTGCTTGTAGGAAGACACAGAGCCTGGGATTTAACTCCATTTTTTAAGAGAAACACACAGCACAGTTCTCACCATGAAACACACTCTGCTTTAGAAAACGAAGCATGCTCTTTCTTTCTAGAGTCTCTAATAGAGCCAGAATTTGAGGGTACTCTGAACAAAAGAATGGTGTTTCCTACACATACAGACCATTGCTACTTCAACTCTGTTTCTGAAACTGACACAAACCACAGGTCCTCTAACATCCAATGCTTTACAGTTAAGAGCAAGAAACGTGTGAGCTACGTGAACGATGTAGCTTTGTTTGAGTGCAAGGTGACTGAGTTTACGTGAAATGAAATATTGCTTGTAGGAAGACACAGAGCCTGGGATTTAACTCCATTTCTGAAGGGAAACACACAGCACAGTTCTCACGACGAAACACACTCTGCATATAGGAAGAAGCAAGGTCTTGCTTTCAAGAGTTTCTAATAGAGCAGGAAACGTGAATGTGCTCAGAACAAAATAACGGAGTTTCCTACACATACAGACCATATCTAGCCCAACTCTGCTTCTGAAAGTGATACAAACCACAGTTCCTCTAATATCCAATGCTTTTCAGTTAGAGCAAGAAACAGGTGAGCTACGTAAAAATGTAGCTTTGTTTGAGCTGAAACGTGAGTGAGTTTACCTGAAACAAAGTCTTGCTTGTAAGAAGACACAGAGCCTGGGATTTAACTCCATTTCTTAAGGGAAACACACAGCACAGTTCTTACGATGAAACACACTCTGCGTATAGAAGAAGCGCGCTCATGCTTTCTAGAGTCTCTAGTAGAGCAGGAAACGTGAGTGTGCTCAGAACAAAATAATTGAGTTTCCAACACATACAGACCACATCTAGTCCTACTCTGCTTCTGAAACTGATACATACCACAGTTCCTCTAATATCCAATGCTTTTCAGTTAGAGCAAGAAACAGGTGAGCTACGTAAAAATGTAGCTTTGTTTGAGCTGAAACGTGAGTGAGTTTACCTGAAACAAAGTCTTGCTTGTAAGAAGACACAGAGCCTGGGATTTAACTCCATTTCTTAAGGGAAACACACAGCACAGTTTTCCACTAGGAAACACACTCTGCTTTAGAGCAAGAAGCACACTCTTGCTTTCTATAGTCTCTATTAGAGCCAGAAACTTGAAAGTGTGCTCAGAACAAAAGAACGGTGTTTTCTACACATACGGAACATTGCTAGTTGAACTCTGCTTCTGAAACTGATACAAACCACAAGTCATCTATCATCCAATGCTTTACAGTTAAGAACAAGAAACTTTTGAGCTACGTGAACGATGTAGCTTTGTTTGAGCTGAAAGGAGACTGAGTTTACGGGAAACGAAGTCTTGCTTGTAGGAGGATACAGAGCCTGTGATTTAACTCCAATTTTGAAGGGAAACACACAGCACAGTTCTCATGATGAAACACACTCTCCCTATAGGAAGAAGCACGCTCTTGCTTTCTAGAGTCTCTAATAGAGCAGGAAACGTGAGTGTGCTCAGAACAAAAGAACAGTGTTTCCTACACATACGGACCATAGCTAGTTCAACTCTGCTTCTGAAACTGATACAAAGCACAGTTCCGTTAACATGCAACGCTTTCCAGTTAAGAGCGAGAAATGTGGGGGCTTCGTGTAAAATGTAGCTTCCTTTGAGCTGAAAAGTGACTGAGTTTACCTGAAATGATGTCTTGCTTGTAGGAAGACACAGAGCCTGGGATTTAACTCCATTTCTGAAGGGAAACACACAGCACAGTTCTCATGCATGAAACACCCTCCTCTTTAGAGCAAGAAGCATGCTCTTGCTTTCTAGAGTCTCTAATAAAGCCAGAAACTAGAGTGTACTCAGAACAAAAGAACGGTGTTTCCTACACATACAGACCATGGCTAGTTCAACTCTGCCTCTGTAACTGATACAAATCTCGGGTCCTGTAACATCCAATGCTTTACAGTTAAGAACAAGAAACTTTTGAGCTACATGAACGATGTAGCTTTGTTTGAGCTGAAAGGAGACTGAGTTTACATGAAACAAATTCTTGCTTGTAGGAGGATACAGAGCCTGTGATTTAACTCCAATTCTGAAGGGAAACACACAGCACAGTTCTCACGATGAAACACACTCTCCTTATAGGAAGAAGCATGCTCTCGCTTTGTAGATTCTCTAATAGAGCCAGAAACTTGAAAGTGTGCTCAGAACCAAAGACTGGTGTTTCCTACACATATGGACCATTGCTAGTTCAACTCTGCTTCTGAAACTGATACAAACCACAAGTCATCTAACATCCAATTCTTTTCAGTTAAGAGCGAGAAACGTGTGAGCTTCGTAAACGATTTATATTCATTTGAGCTGAAAAGTGACTTCATTTACCTGAAAAGATTTCTTGCTTGTAGGAAGACACAGAGCCTGGAATTTAACTCCATTTCTGAAGGGAAACACACAGCACAGTTCTCATCCATGAAACACACGCTGCTTTAGAGCAAGAAGCCCCCACTTGCTTTCTAAGTGTCTCTAATACAGCAGTAAACGTGACTGTGGATAGAACAAAATAACGGTGTTTCATACACATACAGACCATATCTAGGTCAACTCTTCTTCTGAAACTGATACAAAGCACAGTTCCATTAACATGCAATGCTTTCCAGTTAAGAGCGAGAAAAGTGTGAGCTTAGTGAACAATGTAGCTTCCTTTGAGCTGAAAAGTGACTGAGTTTACCTGAAATGATGTTTTGCTTGTAGGAAGACACAGAGCCTGGGATTTAACTCCATTTCTGAAGGGAAACACACAGCACAGTTCTCATGCATGAAACACCCTCTGCTTTAGAGCAAGAAGCATGCTCTTGCTTTCTAGAGTCTCTAATACAGCCAGAAACTTGAGGGTACTCAGAACAAAAGAACGGTGTTTCCTGCACTTACGGACCATTGCTAGTTCAACTCTGCCTCTGAAACTGATACAAATCACAGGTCCTGTAACATCCAATGCTTTACAGTTAAGAACAAGAAACTTTTGAGCTACGTGAACGATGTTGCTTTGTTTGAGCTGAAAGGAGACTGAGTTTACATGAAACGAAGTCTTGCTTATAGGAGGATACAGAGCCTGTGATTTAACTCCAATTCTGAAGGGAAACACACAGCACAGTTCCCAAGATGAAACACACTCTCCTTATAGGAAGAATCACGCTCTTGCATTCTAGAGTCTCTAATAGAGCAGGAAACGTGATTTTGCTCAGAACAAAAGAACGGTGTTTCCTACACATACGGACCATAGCTAGTTCAACTCTGCTTCTGAAACTGATACAAACCACAAGTCATCTAACATCCAATGCTTTTCAGTTAAGAGGAGAAACGTGTGAGCTTCGTAAACAATTTATATTCATTAGAGCTGAAAAGGGACTGCATTTACCTCAAATGATTTCTTGCTTGTAGGAAGACACAGAGCCTGGAATTTTACTCCATTTCTGAAGGGAAACACACAGCACAGTTCTCATCCATGAAACACACTCTGCTTTAGAGCAAGAAGCCCGCTCTTTCTTTCTAAGTGTCTCTAATACAGCAGGACACGTGACTGTGGATAGAACAAAATAACGGTGTTTCCTACACATACAGACCATATCTAGGTCAACTCCCCTTCTGAAACTGATACAAAGCACTGTTCCATTAAAATGCAATGCATTCCAGTTAAGAGCAAGACACATTTGAGCTTAGTGAACAATGTAGCTTCCTTTGAGCTGAAAAGTGACTGAGTTTACCTGAAATGATGTCTTGCTTGTAGGAAGATCAGAGCCTGGGATTTAACTCCATTTCTGTAGGGAAACACACAGCACAGTTTTCCTCCGTGAAACACACTCTGCTTTAGAGCAAGAAGCTCGCTATTGCTTTCTAGAGTCTCTAATAGAGCCAGAAACTTGAAAGTGTGCTCAGAACAAAAGAACGGTGTTTCCTTCATATACGGGCCATTGCTAGCTCAACTCTGCTTCTGAAACTGATACAAAGCACAGTTCCATTAACATGCAATGGTTTCCAGTTAAGAGCGAGAAACGTGTGAGCTTAGTGAACGATGTAGCTACCTTTGAGCTGAAAAGTGACTGAGTTTACCTGAAATGATGTCTTGCTTGTAGCAAGACACAGACCCTGGGATTTAACTCCATTTTTGAAGGGCAACACACAGCACAGTTCTCATGCATGAAACACACTCTGCTTTAGAGCAAGAAGCATGCTCTTGCTTTCTAGAGTCTCTAATAGAGCAGGAAACGTGAGTGTGCTCAGAACAAAAGAAAGGTGTTTCCTACACATACAGACCATAGCTAGTTAAACTCTACTTCTGAAACTGATACAATCCACAAGTCATCTAACATCCAATGCTTATCAGTTAAGAACGAGAAACATGTGAGCTTCGAAAACGATTTATATTCATTTGAGCTGAAAAGTGACTGGGTTAACTGAAATGATGTCTTGCTTGTAGGAAGACACAGAGCCTGGAATTTAACTCCATTTCTGAAGGGAAACACACAGCACAGTTCTCATCCATGAAACACACTCTGCTTTAGAGCAAGAAGCATGCTCTTGCTTTCTAAGAGTCTCTAATATAGCATGAAACGTGATTGTGGTCAGAACAATATAAAGGTGTTTCCTACACATACGGACCATATATAGGTCAACTCTTCTTCTGAAACTGATACAAACCACAAGTCATCTAACATCCAAAGCTTTTCAGTTATGAGCGAGAAACGTGTGAGCTTCGTAAACGATTTATATTCATTTCAGCTGAAAAGTGACTGCCTTTACCTGAAATGATGTCTGGCTTGTAGGAAGACACAGAGCCCAGAATTTAACTCCATTTATGAAGGGAAACACACAGCACAGTTCTCATCAATGAAACACACTCTGCTTTAGAGCAAGAAGCACGCTCTTGCTTTCTAAGAGTCTCTAATACAGCAGGAAACGTGACTGTGGTCTGAACAAAATAACAGTGTTTTCTACACATACGGACCATATCTAGGTCATCTCTTCATCTGAAACTGATACAAAGCACAGTTCCATTAACATGCAATGCTTTCCACTTAAGAGCGAGAAACGTGTGAGCTTCGTAAACGATGTAGCTTCCTTTGAGCTGCAAATTGACTGAGTTTACCTGAAAAGATGTCTTGCTTGTAAGAAGACACAGAGCCTGGGATTTAACTCCATTTCTGAATGGAAACACACAGCACAGTTCTCATGCATGAAACACACTCCGCTTTAGAGCAAGAAGCAAGCTCTTGCTTTCTAGAGTGTATAATAGAGCCAGAAACCTGAAAGTGTACTCAGAGCAAAAGAACGGTGTTTCCTACACATTCGGACAATTGCTAGTCCAACTCTGCTTCTGAAACTGATACCAACCACAGGTTCTCTAATATCCAATGCTTTTCAGTTAGAGCAAGAAACGGGTGAGTTACATAAAAGATGTAGCTTTGTTGGAGTGCAAGGTGACTGAGTTTACGCGAAATGAAGTATTGCTTGTAGGAAGACACAGAGCCTGCGATTTAACTCCATTTCAGAAGGGAAACACACAGCACAGTTGTCCTCCATGAAACACACTCTGCTTTAGAGCAAGAAGCACGCTCTTGCTTTCAAGAGTATCTAATAGAGCCAGAAACTAGACAGTGTGCTCAGAACAAAAGAATGGTGTTTCGTACACATACGGCCCATAGGTAGTTCAACTATGCTTCTGAAACTGATACAAACTACAAGTCATCTAACATCCAATGTTTTTCAGGTAAGAGCGAGAAAAGTGTGAGCTTTGTAAATGATTTATATTCATTTGAGCTGAAAAGTGACTGAGTTTGCCAGAAATGATTTCCTGCTTGTAGGAAGACACAGAGCCTGGGATTTAACTCCATTTTTGAAGAGAAACACACAGCACAGTTCTCACCATGAAACACACTCTGCTTTAGAAAACGAAGCATGCTCTTTCTTTCAAGAGTCTCTAATAGAGCCAGAATTTGAGGGTACTCTGAACAAAAGAATGGTGTTTCCTACACATACAGACCATTGCTACTTCAACTCTGTTTCTGAAACTGACACAAACCACAGGTCCGCTAACATCCAATGCTTTACAGTTAAGAGCAAGAAACGTGTGAGCTACGTGAACGATGTAGCTTTGTTTGAGTGCAAGGTGACTGAGTTTACGTGAAATGAAATATTGCTTGTAGGAAGACACAGAGCCTGGGATTTAACTCCATTTCTGAAGGGAAACACACAGCACAGTTCTCACGACGAAACACACTCTGCATATAGGAAGAAGCAAGGTCTTGCTTTCAAGAGTTTCTAATAGAGCAGGAAACGTGAATGTGCTCAGAACAAAATAACGGAGTTTCCTACACATACAGACCATATCTAGCCCAACTCTGCTTCTGAAAGTGATACAAACCACAGTTCCTCTAATATCCAATGCTTTTCAGTTAGAGCAAGAAACAGGTGAGCTACGTAAAAATGTAGCTTTGTTTGAGCTGAAACGTGAGTGAGTTTACCTGAAACAAAGTCTTGCTTGTAAGAAGACACAGAGCCTGGGATTTAACTCCATTTCTTAAGGGAAACACACAGCACAGTTCTTACGATGAAACACACTCTGCGTATAGAAGAAGCGCGCTCATGCTTTCTAGAGTCTCTAGTAGAGCAGGAAACGTGAGTGTGCTCAGAACAAAATAATTGAGTTTCCAACACATACAGACCACATCTAGTCCTACTCTGCTTCTGAAACTGATACATACCACAGTTCCTCTAATATCCAATGCTTTTCAGTTAGAGCAAGAAACAGGTGAGCTACGTAAAAATGTAGCTTTGTTTGAGCTGAAACGTGAGTGAGTTTACCTGAAACAAAGTCTTGCTTGTAAGAAGACACAGAGCCTGGGATTTAACTCCATTTCTTAAGGGAAACACACAGCACAGTTTTCCACTAGGAAACACACTCTGCTTTAGAGCAAGAAGCACACTCTTGCTTTCTATAGTCTCTATTAGAGCCAGAAACTTGAAAGTGTGCTCAGAACAAAAGAACGGTGTTTTCTACACATACGGAACATTGCTAGTTGAACTCTGCTTCTGAAACTGATACAAACCACAAGTCATCTAACATCCAATGCTTTACAGTTAAGAACAAGAAACTTTTGAGCTAGGTGAACGATGTAGCTTTGTTTGAGCTGAAAGGAGACTGAGTTTACGTGAAACGAAGTCTTGCTTGTAGGAGGATACAGAGCCTGGAATTTAACTCCATTTCTGAAGGGAAACACACAGCACAGTACTCATCCATGAAACACACTCTGCTTTCGAGCAAGAAGCACGCTCTTGCTTTCAAAGAGTCTCTAATACAGCAGGTAATGTGACTGTGCTCAGAACAAAATAACGGTGTTTCATACACATACAGACCATATCTAGGTCAACTCTTCTTCTGAAACTGATACAAAGCACAGTTCCATTAACATGCAATGCTTTCGAGTTAAGAGCGAGACACATTTGAGCTTAGTGAACAATGTAGCTTCCTTTGAGCTGAAAAGTGAAGGAGTTTACCTGAAATGATGTCTTGCTTGTAGGAAGACACAGAGCCTGGGATTTAACTCCATTTCTGAAGGGAAACACACAGCACAGTTCTCATGCATGAAACACACTCTGCTTTAGAGCAAGAAGCATGCTCTTGCTTTCAAGAGTCTATAACAGAGCCAGATACTTGAGGGTACTCAGACCAAAGAACGGTGTTTCCTTCACATACGGACCATAGCTAGTTCAACTCTGCTTCTGAAACTGATACAAACCACATGTCCTCTAACATCCAATGCTTTACAGTTAAGAGCAAGAAACGTGTGAGCTATGTGAACGATGTAGCTTTGTTTGCGCTGAGAGGTGATTGAGTTATGTGAAACGAAGTCTTGCTTGTAGGAAGATACAGAGCCTGTGATTTTACTCCATATATGAAGGGAAACACACAGCACAGTTCTCACAATGAAACACACTCTGCGTATAGGAAGAAGCACGCTCTTGCTTTCTAGAATCTCTAGTAGAGCAGGAAACGTGAGTGTGCTCAGAACAAAAGAATTGAGTTTCCTACACATACAGACCATATCTAGTCCAACTCTGCTTCTGAAACTGATACCAACCACAGTTCCTCTAATATCCAATGCTTTTCAGTTAGAGCAAGAAACAGGTTAGCTACAGAAAAGATGTAGCTTTGTTTGAGCTGAAACGTGAGTGAGTTTACCTGAAACAAAATCTTGCTTGTAGGAAGACACATAGCCTGGGATTTCACTCCATTTCTGAAGGGAAACACACAGCACTATTCTCATCCATGAAACACACAATGTTTTAGAGCACGGAGCATGCTCTTGCTTTCTAGAGTCTCTAATAGAGCCAGAAAGGGAATGTGCTCAGAACCAAAGAACGGTGTTTCCTACACTTATGGACCATTGCTAGTTCAACACTTCTTCTGAAACTGATACAAGCCACAAGTTATCTAATATAAAGTGCTTTTCAATGAAGAGCGAAAAACGTGTGATCTTCGTAAACAATTTATATTCATTTGAGCTGAAATGTGACTTAGTTTACCTGAACTGATGTCTTGCTAGTAGGAAGAAACAGAGCCTGGAATTTAACTCCATTTCTGAAGGGAAACACAAAGCACAGTTCTCATCCATGAAACACACTCTGCTTTAGAGCAAGAAGCACGCTCTTGCTTTCTAAGAGTCTCTAATACAGCAGGAAACGTGACTGTGGTCAGAAAAAAATAACGGTGTTTCCTAAACATGCAGACCATATCTAGGTCAACTCTTCATCTGAAACTGATACAAACCACAGTTCCATTAACATGCAATGCTTTCCAGTTAAGAGCGAGAAACGTGTGAGCTTCGTGAACGATGTAGCTTCCTTTGAGCTGAAAAGTGACTGAGTTTTCCTGAAAAGATGTCTTGCTTGTAGGGAGACACAGAGCATGGGATTTACTCCATTTCTGAAGGGAAACACACAGCACAGTTCTCATCAATGAAACACAGTCTGCTTTAAAGCAAGAAACATGCTCTTGCATTCCAGAGTCTCTATTAGAGCCAGAAATTTGAGGGTACTCAGAACAAAAGAAAGGTGTTTCCTACACATACGGACCATAGCTAGTTCAACTCTGCTTCTGAAAGTGATACAAACCACAAGTCATCTAACATCCAATGCTTTTCAGTTAAGAGCAAGAAACATGTGAGCTTTGTAAACGATTTATATTCATTTGAGCATAAAAGTGACTGCGTTTACCTGAAATGATGTCTTGCTTGTAGGAAGACATAGCGCCTGGAATATAACTCCATTTCTGAAGGGAAACACACAGCACAGTTCTCAACCATGAAGCACACTCTGCTTTAGAGCAAGAAGCACACTCTTGCTTTCTTAGTGTCTCTAATACTGCAGGAAACCTGACTGTTGTCAGAACAAAAAACAGTGTTTCCTACACATACGGACCATAGCTAGGTCAACTCTTCTTCTGAAACTGATACAAAGCACAGTTCCATTAACATGCAATGCTTTCCAGTTAAGAGTGAGAAACATGTGAGCTTCGTAAACGATTTATAATCATTTGTGCTGAAAAGTGACAGCGTTTACCTGAAAAGATGACTTGCTTATAGGAAGACACAGAGCCTGTGATTTAACTCCATTTCTGAAGGGAAACACATAGCACAGTTCTCATCCATGAAACACACTCTGCTTTAGAGCAAGAAGCACGCTCTTGCTTTCTAGAGTCTCTAATAAGGCGGGAAACGGGAGTGTGCTCAGAACAAAAGAACCGTGTTAACTACACACACGGACCATATCTAGTTCAACTCTGCTTCTGAAACAGATACAAACCACAGTTCCTCTAACATGCAATTCTTTCCAGTTAAGAGTGAGAAACGTGTGAGCTTCGAGAATGATGTAGTTTCCTTTGAGCTGAAAAGTGACTGAGTTTCCCTGAAAGGATGTCTTGCATGTAGGATATACAGAGCCTGGGATTTAAATCCATTTCAGAAGGGAAACACACAGCACAGTTCTCATCAATGAAACACACTCTGCTTTAGAGCACGAAGCATGCTCTTGCTTTCCAAAGTCTCTAGTAGAGCCAGAAATTGAGGGTACTCAGAACAAAATAACGGTGTTTCCTACATATACGGACCATTGCTAGTTCAACTCTGCTTCTGAAACTGATTCAAACCACAAGTCATCTAACATCCATGCGTTTCAGTAGAGCAAGAAACATGTGAGCTTCGTAAATGATTTATATTCATTTGAGCTGAAAATTGACTGCGTTTACCTGAAATGATGTCTTGCTTGTAGGAAGACACAGAGCCTGGGATTTAACTCCATTTCTGAAGGGAAACTCACAGAACAGTTCTCATCCACGAAACACACTTAGCTTTAGAGCAAGAAGCATGCTCTTGCTTTTTAAAAGTCTCTAATACAGCAGGAAACGTGACTGGGGTCAGAACAAAAGAACTGTATTTCCTACATATACGGACCATTGCTAGTTCAACTCTGCTGCTGAAACTGATCCAAACCACAAGTCATCTAACATCCATGCTTTTCAGTTAAGAGCAAGAAACATGTGAGCTTCGTAAACGATTTATATTAATTTGAGCTGAAAATTGACTGCGTTTACCTGAAATGATGGCTTGCTTGTAGGAAGACACAGATCCTGGGATTTAACTCCATTTCTGAAGGAAAAAACACAGCACAGTTCTCATGAGGAAACACACTCTGCGTATAGGAAGAAGCACGCTCTTGCTTTCTAGAGACTCTAATAGTGCAGGAAACGTGAGTGTGCTCAGAACAAAAGAACGGTGTTTCCTACACATATGGACCATAGCTAGTTCAACTCTGCTTCTGAAACTGATACAAACCACAAGTCATCTATCATCCAATGCTTTTCAGTTACGAGCGAGAAACGTGTGAGCTTCGTAAACGATTTATATTCATTTGAGCTTAAAAGTGACTGCGTTTACCTGAAATGATGTCTTGCTTGTAGGAAGACAAAGCGCCTGGAATATAACTCCATTTCTGAAGGGAAACACACAGCACAGTTCTCAACCATGAAGCACACTCTGCTTTAGAACAAGAATCACACTCCTGGTTTCTAAGAGTCTCTAATACAGCTGGAAACGTGACTGTGGTCAGAACAAAATGACGGTGTTTCCTACACATACGGACCATTTCTAGGTCAACTCTTCTTCTGCAACTGATACAAAGCACAGTTACATTAACATGCAATGCTTTCAAGTTAAGAGCGAGAAACGTGTGAGCTTCGTGAACGATGTAGCTTCCTTTGAGCTGAAAAGTGACTGAGTTTACCTGAAAAGATGTCTTGCATTTAGGAAGATACAGAGCCTGGGATTTAACTACATTTCTGAAGGGAAACACACAGCACAGTTCTCATCCATGAAACACATTCTGCTTTAGAGCAAGAAGCACGCTCTTGCTTTCTAGAGTCTATAATAGAGCCAGAAAATTGAAAGTGTGCTCAGAATAAAGAACTGGGTTTCCTACACACACGGACCATATCTAGTTCAACTCTGCTCCTGAAACTGATACAAACCACAGGACCTTTAACATCCAAAGCTTTTCAGTTAAGAGTGAGAAAAGTGTGAGCTTCGTAAACGATATATATCCATTTGAGCTGAAAAGTGACAGCGTTTACCTGAAATGATGACTTGCTTGTAGGAAGACGCAGAGCCTGGGATTTAACTCCATTTCTGAAGGGAAACACACAGCACAGTTCTCATCCATGAAACACACTCTGCTTTAGAGCAAGAAGCACGCTCTTGCATTCTAAGAATCTCTAATACAGCAGGAAACGTGTCTGTTTTCAGAACAAAATAACGGTGTTTCCTACACATATGGACCATATCTAGGTCAAGACTTCTTCTGAAACTGATTCAAACCACAGTTCCTCTAACATACAATGCTTTTCAGTTAAGAGCAAGAAACGTGTGAGCTTCGTAAAGGATTTATATTCATTTGAGCTGAATAGTGACTGCGTTTACCTGAAATGATGTCTTGCTTGTAGGAAGACACAGAGCCTGGAATATAACACCATTTCTGAAGGTCAACACACAGCACAGTTCTCATCCATGAAACACACTCTGCTTTAGAGCAAGAAGCACAGTCTTGCTTTCTTAGTGCTTCTAATACAGCAGGAAACCTGACTGTGGTCAGAACAAAATACAGTGTTTCCTACACATACGGACCATAGCTAGGTCAACTCTTCTTCTGAAACTGATACAAAGCACAGTTCCATTAACATGCAATGCTTTCCAGTTAAGAGCGAGAAACATGTGAGCTTCATAAACGATTTATAATCATTTGAGCTGAAAAGTGACAGTGTTTACCTGAAAAGATGACTTGCTTATAGGAAGACACAGAGCCTGGGATTTCACTCCATTTCTGAAGGGAAACACACAGCACAGTTCTCATCCATGAAACACACAATGCTTTAGAGCACGGAGCATGCTCTTCCTTTCTAGAGTCTCTAATAGAGCCAGAAAGGTAATGTGCTCAGAACAAAAGAACGGTGTTTCCTACACTTATGGACCTTTGCTAGTTCAACACTTCTTCTGAAACTGATACAAGCCACAAGTTATCTAACATAAAGTGCTTTCCAGTTAAAAGGGAGAAACGTGTGAGCTTCTTGAACGATGTAGGGTCCTTTGAGCTGAAAAGTGACTGAGTTTACCTGAAAAGATGTCTTGCTTGTAGGAAGACACAGAGCCTGGGATTTAACTCCATTTCTGAAGGGAAACACACAGCACAGTTCTCATCCATGAAACACACTCTGCTTTAGAGCACGAGCATGCTCTTGCTTTCTTGAGTCTCTAATAGAGCCAGAAATATGAGGGTACTCTGAACAAAATAACGGTGTATCCTACATAAACGGACGATTGCTAGTTCAACTCTGCTTCTGAAACTGATACAAACCACAAGTCATCTAACATCCAATGCTTTTCAGTTAAGAACAAGAAACATGTGAGCTTCGTAAACGATTTATAATCATTTGAGCTGAAAAGTGACAGCGTTTACCTGAAAAGATGACTTGCTTGTAGGAAGACACAGAACCTGGGATTTCACTCCATTTCTGAAGGGAAACACACAGCACTATTCTCATCCATGAAACACACAATGTTTTAGAGCACGGAGCATGCTCTTGCTTTCTAGAGTCTCTAATAGAGCCAGAAAGGGAATGTGCTCAGAACCAAAGAACGGTGTTTCCTACACTTATGGACCTTTGCTAGTTCAACACTTCTTCTGAAACTGATACAAGCCACAAGTTATCTAACATAAAGTGCTTTTCAATGAAGAGCGAAAAACGTGTGATCTTCGTAAACAATTTATATTCATTTGAGCTGAAATGTGACTTAGTTTACCTGAACTGATGTCTTGCTAGTAGGAAGAAACAGAGCCTGAAATTTAACTCCATTTCTGAAGGGAAACACAAAGCACAGTTCTCATCCATGAAACACACTCTGCTTTAGAGCAAGAAGCACGCTCTTGCTTTCTAAGAGTCTCTAATACAGCAGGAAACGTGACTGTGGTCAGAAAAAAATAACGGTGTTTCCTAAACATGCAGACCATATCTAGGTCAACTCTTCATCTGAAACTGATACAAACCACAGTTCCATTAACATGCAATGCTTTCCAGTTAAGAGCGAGAAACGTGTGAGCTTCGTGAACGATGTAGCTTCCTTTGAGCTGAAAAGTGACTGAGTTTTCCTGAAAAGATGTCTTGCTTGTAGGGAGACACAGAGCATGGGATTTACTCCATTTCTGAAGGGAAACACACAGCACAGTTCTCATCAATGAAACACACTCTGCTTTAAAGCAAGAAACATGCTCTTGCATTCCAGAGTCTCTATTAGAGCCAGAAATTTGAGGGTACTCAGAACAAAAGAAAGGTGTTTCCTACACATACGGACCATAGCTAGTTCAACTCTGCTTCTGAAAGTGATACAAACCACAAGTCATCTAACATCCAATGCTTTTCAGTTAAGAGCAAGAAACATGTGAGCTTTGTAAACGATTTATATTCATTTGAGCATAAAAGTGACTGCGTTTACCTGAAATGATGTCTTGCTTGTAGGAAGACATAGCGCCTGGAATATAACTCCATTTCTGAAGGGAAACACACAGCATAGTTCTCAACCATGAAGCACACTCTGCTTTAGAGCAAGAAGCACACTCTTTCTTTCTAAGAGTCTCTAATACAGCAGGAAACGTGACTGTGGTCAGAACAAAATGACGGTGTTTCCTACACATACGGACCATTTCTAGGTCAACTCTTCTTCTGCAACTGATACAAAGCACAGTTACATTAACATGCAATGCTTTCAAGTTAAGAGCGAGAAACGTGTGAGCTTCGTGAACGATGTAGCTTCCTTTGAGCTGAAAAGTGACTGAGTTTACCTGAAAAGATGTCTTGCTTTTAGGAAGATACAGAGCCTGGGATTTAACTACATTTCTGAAGGGAAACACACAGCACAGTTCTCATCCATTAAACACATTCTGCTTTAGAGCAAGAAGCACGCTCTTGCTTTCTAGAGTCTATAATAGAGCCAGAAAATTGAAAGTGTGCTCAGAATAAAAGAACTGGGTTTCCTACACACACGGACCATATCTAGTTCAACTCTGCTCCTGAAACTGATACAAACCACAGGACCTTTAACATCCAAAGCTTTTCAGTTAAGAGTGAGAAAAGTGTGAGCTTCGTAAACAATATATATTCATTTGAGCTGAAAAGTGACAGCGTTTACCTGAAATGATGACTTGCTTGTAGGAAGACGCAGAGCCTGGGATTTAACTCCATTTCTGAAGGGAAACACACAGCACAGTTCTCATCCATGAAACACACTCTGCTTTAGAGCAAGAAGCACGCTCTTGCATTCTAAGAATCTCTAATACAGCAGGAAACGTGTCTGTTTTCAGAACAAAATAACGGTGTTTCCTACACATATGGACCATATCTAGGTCAAGACTTCTTCTGAAACTGATTCAAACCACAGTTCCTCTAACATACAAGGCTTTTCAGTTAAGAGCAAGAAACGTGTGAGCTTCGTAAACGATTTATATTCATTTGAGCTGAATAGTGACTGCGTTTACCTGAAATGATGTCTTGCTTGTAAGAAGACACAGAGCCTGGAACATAACTCCATTTCTGAAGGGCAACACACAGCACAGTTCTCATCCATGAAACACACTCTGCTTTAGAGCAAGAAGCACACTCTTGCTTTCTTAGTGTCTCTAATACAGCAGGAAACCTGACTGTTGTCAGAACAAAAAACAGTGTTTCCTACACATACGGACCATAGCTAGGTCAACTCTTCTTCTGAAACTGATACAAAGCACAGTTCCATTAACATGTAATGCTTTCCAGTTAAGAGTGAGAAACATGTGAGCTTCGTAAACGATTTATAATCATTTGTGCTGAAAAGTGACAGCGTTTACCTGAAAAGATGACTTGCTTATAGGAAGACACAGAGCCTGTGATTTAACTCCATTTCTGAAGGGAAACACATAGCACAGTTCTCATCCATGAAACACACTCTGCTTTAGAGCAAGAAGCACGCTCTTGCTTTCTAGAGTCTCTAATAAGGCGGGAAACGGGAGTGTGCTCAGAACAAAAGAACTGTGTTAACTACACACACGGACCATATCTAGTTCAACTCTGCTTCTGAAACAGATACAAACCACAGTTCCTCTAACATGCAATTCTTTCCAGTTAAGAGTGAGAAACGTGTGAGCTTCGAGAATGATGTAGTTTCCTTTGAGCTGAAAAGTGACTGAGTTTCCCTGAAAGGATGTCTTGCATGTAGGATATACAGAGCCTGGGATTTAAATCCATTTCAGAAGGGAAACACACAGCACAGTTCTCATCAATGAAACACACTCTGCTTTAGAGCACGAAGCATGCTCTTGCTTTCTAGAGTCTCTAATAGAGCCAGAAACATGAGGGTGCTCTGAACAAAATAACGGTGTTTCCTACATATACGGACCATTGCTAGTTCAACTCTGCTTCTGAAACTGATTCAAACCACAAGTCATCTAACATCCATGCGTTTCAGTATAGCAAGAAACATGAGAGCTTCGTAAATGATTTATATTCATTTGAGCTGAAAATTGACTGCGTTTACCTGAAATGATGTCTTGCTTGTAGGAAGACACAGAGCCTGGAACATAACTCCATTTCTGAAGGGAAACTCACAGAACAGTTCTCATCCACGAAACACACTTAGCTTTAGAGCAAGAAGCATGCTCTTGCTTTTTAAAAGTCTCTAATACAGCAGGAAACGTGACTGGGGTCAGAACAAAAGAACTGTATTTCCTACATATACGGACCATTGCTAGTTCAACTCTGCTGCTGAAACTGATCCAAACCACAAGTCATCTAACATCCATGCTTTTCAGTTAAGAGCAAGAAACATGTGAGCTTCGTAAACGATTTATATTAATTTGAGCTGAAAATTGACTGCGTTTACCTGAAATGATGGCTTGCTTGTAGGAAGACACAGATCCTGGGATTTAACTCCATTTCTGAAGGGAAAAACACAGCACAGTTCTCATGAGGAAACACACTCTGCGTATAGGAAGAAGCACGCTCTTGCTTTCTAGAGACTCTAATAGTGCAGGAAACGTGAGTGTGCTCAGAACAAAAGAACCCTGTTTCCTACACTTATGGACCTTTGCTAGTTCAACACTTCTTCTGAAACTGATACAAGCCACAAGTTATCTAACATAAAGTGCTTTTCAATGAAGAGCGAAAAACGTGTGATCTTCGTAAACAATTTATATTCATTTGAGCTGAAATGTGACTTAGTTTACCTGAACTGATGTCTTGCTAGTAGGAAGAAACAGAGCCTGGAATTTAACTCCATTTCTGAAGGGAAACACAAAGCACAGTTCTCATCCATGAAACACACTCTGCTTTAGAGCAAGAAGCACGCTCTTGCTTTCTAAGAGTCTCTAATACAGCAGGAAACGTGACTGTGGTCAGAAAAAAATAACGGTGTTTCCTAAACATGCAGACCATATCTAGGTCAACTCTTCATCTGAAACTGATACAAACCACAGTTCCATTAACATGCAATGCTTTCCAGTTAAGAGCGAGAAACGTGTGAGCTTCGTGAACGATGTAGCTTCCTTTGAGCTGAAAAGTGACTGAGTTTTCCTGAAAAGATGTCTTGCTTGTAGGGAGACACAGAGCATGGGATTTACTCCATTTCTGAAGGGAAACACACAGCACAGTTCTCATCCATGAAACACACTCTGCTTTAGAGCAAGAAACATGCTCTTGCATTCCAGAGTCTCTATTAGAGCCAGAAATTTGAGGGTACTCAGAACAAAAGAAAGGTGTTTCCTACACATACGGACCATATCTAGTTCAACTCTGCTCCTGAAACTGATACAAACCACAGGTCCACTAACCTCCAAAGCTTTTCAGTTAAGAGTGAGAAAAGTGTGAGCTTCGTAAACGATTTATATTCATTTGAGCTGAAAAGTGACAGCGTTTACCTGAAATGATGTCTTGCTTGTAGGAAGACACAGAGCCTGGGATTTAACTCCAGTTCTGAAGGAAAACACACAGCACAGTTCTCATCCATGAAACACATTCTGCTTTAGAGCAAGAAGCACGCTCTTGCTTTCTAAGAGTCTCTAATAGTGCAGAAAACGTGACTGTTTTCAGTACAAAATAACGGTGTTTCCTACACATACGGACCATATCTAGGTCAACTCTTCTTCTGAAACTGATACAAACGACAGTTCTTCTAACATGCAATGCTTTCCAGTTAAGAGCGAGAAACTTGTGAGCTTCGTGAACGATATAGATTTGTTTGACCTGAAAGGTGACAGAGTTTACGTGAAACGACGTCTTGTTTGTAGGAACATACAAAGCCTGTGATTTACCTCTATTTCTAAAGGGAAACACACAACACCGTTCTCATCCATAAAACACTCTCTGCTTTAGAGCAAGAAGCAAGCTCTTGCTTTCTAATAATCTCTAATAGAGTAGGAAACGTGACTTTGGTCAGTACAAAATAACGGTGTTTCCTACACATACGGACCATATCTACGTCAAGACTTCTTCTGAAACTGATACAGAGCACAGATCCATTAACATGCAATGCTTTCAAGTTAAGAGAGAGAAACATGTGAGCTTCGTAAACGATTTATAATCATTTCAGCTGAAAAGTGACAGCGTTTACCTGAAAAGATGACTTGCTTGTAGGAAGACACAGAGTCTGGGATTTCACTCCATTTCTGAAGGGAAACACACAGCACAGTTCTCATCCATGAAACACACAATACTTTAGAGCACGGAGCATGCTCTTGCCTTCTAGATTCTCTAATAGAGCCAGAAAGGGAATGTGCTCAGAACAAAAGAACGGTGTTTCCTACACTTATGGACCATTGCTAGTTCAACACTTCTTCTGAAACTGATACAAGCCACAAGTCATCTAACATAAAATGCTTTTCAATGAAGAGCGACAAACGTGTGATCTTCATAAACAATTTGTATTCATTTGAGCTGAAATGTGACTTAGTTTACCTTAACTGATGTCTTGCTAGTAGGAAGAAACAGAGCCAGGAATTTAACTCCATTTCTGAAGGGAAACACAAAGCACAGTTCTCATCCATGAAACACACTCTGCTTTAGAGCAAGAAGCACGCTCTTGCTTTCTAGGATTCTCTAATAGAACAGAAAACGTGACTGTTTTCAGAACAAAATAACGGTGTATCCTACACATATGGACCATATCTAGGTCAACTCTTCTTCTGAAACTGATACAAACCACAGTTCCATTAACATGCAATGCTTTCCAGTTAAGAGCGAGAAACGTGTGAGCTTCGTGAACGATGTAGGGTCCTTTGAGCTGAAAAGTGACTGAGTTTTCCTCAAAAGATGTCTTGCATGTAGGAAGACACAGAGCATGGGATTTAACACCATTTCTGAAGGGAAACAAACAGCACAGATCTCATCCATGAAACACACTCTGCTTTAGAGCACGAAGCATGCTCTTGCTTTCTTGAGTCTCTAATAGAGCCAGAAACATGAGGGTGCTCTGAACAAAATAACGGTGTTTCCTACATAAACGGACCATTGCTAGTTCAACTCTGCTTCTGAAACTGATACAAACCACAAGTCATCTAACATCCAATGCTTTTCAGTTAAGAACAAGAAACATGTGAGCTTCGTAAACGATTTATATTCATTTGAGCTTAAAAGTTACAGCATTTACCTGAAATGATGTCTTGCTTGTAGGAAGACAAAGCGCCTGGAATAAAACTCCATTTCTGAAGGGAAACACACAGCACAGTTTTCAAACCTGAAGCACACTCTGCTTTAGAGCAAGAAGCACACTCTTGCTTTCTAAGAGTCTCTAATACAGCAGGAAACGTGACTGTGGTCAGACCAAAATGACAGTGTTTCCTACAAATACGGTCGATATCTAGGTCAACTCTTCTGCTGCAACTGATACAAAGCACAGTTACATTAACATGCAATGCTTTCAAGTTAAGAGCGAGAAACGTGTGAGCTTCGTGAACGATGTAGCTTCCTTTGAGGTGAAAAGTGACTGAGTTTACCTGAAAAGATGTCTTGCTTGTAGGAAGACACAGAGCCTGGGATTTAACTCCAATTCTGAATGGAAACACACAGCACAGTTCTCATCCATGAAACACACTCTGCTTTAGAGCAAGAAGCAGGCTCTTGCTTTCTAAGAGTCTCTAATACAGCAGGAAACTTGACTGTGGTCAGAACAAAATAACGGTGTTTCCTACACATGCAGACCATATCTAGGTCAACTCTTCGTCTGTAACTGATACAAACCACAGTTCCATTAACATGCAATGCTTTCCAGTTAAGAGCGAGAAACGTGTGAGCTTCGTGAACGATGTAGCTTCCTTTGAGCTGAAAAGTGACTGAGTTTTCCTGAAAAGATGTCTTGCTTGTAGGAAGACACAGAGCCTGGGATTTACTCCATTTCTGAAGGGAAACACACAGCCCAGTACTCATCCATAAAACACTCTCTGCTTTAAAGCAAGAAGCAAGCTCTTGCTTTCTAAGAATCTCTAATACAGCAGGAAACGTGACTTTGGTCAGTACAAAATAACGGTGTTTCCTACACATACGGACCATATCTACGTCAAGACTTCTTCTGAAACTGATACAGAGCACAGATCCACTAACATGCAATGCTTTCAAGTTAAGAGAGAGAAACATGTGAGCTTCGTAAACGATTTATAATCATTTCAGCTGAAAAGTGACAGCGTTTACCTGAAAAGATAACTTTGCTTTTAGGAAGAAACAGAGCCTGGGATTTCACTCCATTTCTGAAGGGAAACACACAGCACAGATCTCATCCATGAAACACACAATACTTTAGAGCACGGAGCATGCTCTTGCCTTCTAGAGTCTCTAATAGAGCCAGAAAGGGAATGTGCTCAGAACAAAAGAACGGTGTTTCCTACACTTATGGACCATTGCTAGTTCAAACTTCTTCTGAAACTGATACAAGCCACAAGTCATCTAACATAAAATGCTTTTCAATGAAGAGCGACAAACGTGTGATCTTCATAAACAATTTGTATTCATTTGAGCTGAAATGTGACTTAGTTTACCTTAACTGATGTCTTGCTAGTAGGAAGAAACAGAGCCTGGAATTTAACTCCATTTCTGAAGGGAAACACAAAGCACAGTTCTCATCCATGAAACACACTCTGCTTTAGAGCAAGAAGCACGCTCTTGCTTTCTAGGATTCTCTAATAGAACAGAAAACGTGACTGTTTTCAGAACAAAATAACGGTGTTTTCTACACATACGGACCATATCTAGGTCAACTCTTCTTCTGAAACTGATACAAACCACAGTTCCATTAACATGCAATGCTTTCCAGTTAAGAGCGAGAAACGTGTGAGCTTCGTGAACGATGTAGGGTCCTTTGAGCTGAAAAGTGACTGAGTTTTCCTGAAAAGATGTCTTGCATGTAGGAAGACACAGAGTATGGGATTTAACTCCATTTCTGAAGGGAAACAAACAGCACAGTTCTCATCCATGAAACACACAATACTTTAGAGCACGGAGCATGCTCTTGCCTTCTAGAGTCTCTCATAGAGCCAGAAAGGGAATGTGCTCAGAACAAAAGAATGGTGTTTCCTACACTTATGGACCATTGCTAGTTCAACACTTCTTCTGAAACTGATACAAGCCACAAGTCATGTAACATAAAATGCTTTTCAATGAAGAGCGACAAACGTGTGATCTTCATAAACAATTTGTATTCATTTGAGCTGAAATGTGACTTAGTTTACCTTAACTGATGTCTTGCTAGTAGGAAGAAACAGAGCCTGGAATTTAACTCCATTTCTGAAGGGAAACACAAAGCACAGTTCTCATCCATGAAACACACTCTGCTTTAGAGCAAGAAGCACGCTCTTGCTTTCTAGGATTCTCTAATAGAACAGAAAACGTGACTGTTTTCAGAACAAAATAACGGTGTTTCCTACACATACGGACCATATCTAGGTCAACTCTTCTTCTGAAACTGATACAAACCACAGTTCCATTAACATGCAATGCTTTCCAGTTAAGAGCGAGAAACGTGTGAGCTTCGTGAACGATGTAGGGTCCTTTGAGCTGAAAAGTGACTGAGTTTTCCTGAAAAGATGTCTTGCATGTAGGAAGACACAGAGCATGGGATTTAACTCCATTTCTGAAGGGAAACAAACAGCACAGTTCTCATCCATGAAACACACTCTGCTTTAGAGCACGAAGCATGCTCTTGCTTTCTTGAGTCTCTAATAGAGCCAGAAACATGAGGCTGCTCTGAACAAAATAACGGTGTTTCCTACATAAACGGACCATTGCTAGTTCAACTCTGCTTCTGAAACTGATACAAACCACAAGTCATCTAACATCCAATGCTTTTCAGTTAAGAACAAGAAACAAGTGAGCTTCGTAAACGATTTATATTCATTTGAGCTTAATAGTTACTGCGTTTACCTGAAATGATGTCTTGCTTGTAGGAAGACAAAGCGCCTGGAATAAAACTCCATTTCTGAAGGGAAACACACAGCACAGTTTTCAAACCTGAAGCAGACTCTGCTTTAGAGCAAGAAGCACACTCTTGCTTTCTAAGAGTCTCTAATACAGCAGGAAACGTGACTGTGGTCAGACCAAAATGACAGTGTTTCCTACACATACGGTCCATATCTAGGTCAACTCTTCTTCTGCAACTGATACAAAGCACAGTTACATTAACATGCAATGCTTTCAAGTTAAGAGCGAGAAACGTGTGAGCTTCGTGAACGATGTAGCTTCCTTTGAGCTGAAAAGTGACTGAGTTTACATGAAAAGATGTCTTGCTTGTAGGAAGACACAGAGCCTGGGATTTAACTCCATTTCTGAATGGAAACACACAGCACAGTTCTCATCCATGAAACACACTCTGCTTAAGAGCAAGAAGCAGGCTCTTGCTTTCTAAGAATCTCTAATACAGCAGGAAACGTGACTGTGGTCAGAACAAAATAACGGTGTTTCCTACACATGCAGACCATATCTAGGTCAACTCTTCGTCTGAAACTGATACAAACCACAGTTCCATTAACATGCAATGCTTTCCAGTTAAGAGCGAGAAACGTGTGAGCTTCGTGAACTATGTAGCTTCCTTTGAGCTGAAAAGTGACTGAGTTTTCCTGAAAAGATGTCTTGCTTGTAGGAAGACACAGAGCCTGGGATTTACTCCATTTCTGAAGGGAAACACACAGCCCAGTTCTCATCCATAAAACACTCTCTGCTTTAAAGCAAGAAGCAAGCTCTTGCTTTCTAAGAATCTCTAATACAGCAGGAAACGTGACTTTGGTCAGTACAAAATAACGGTGTTTCCTACACATACGGACCATATCTAGGTCAACTCTTCTGCAACTGATACAAACCACAGTTCCTCTAACGTGCAATGCTTTCCAGTTAAGAGCGAGAAACTTGTGAGCTTCGTGAACGATATAGATTTGTTTGACCTGAAAGGTGACAGAGTTTACGTGAAACGACGTCTTGTTTGTAGGAACATACAAAGCCTGTGATTTACCTCTATTTCTGAAGGGAAACACACAGCACAGTTCTCATCCATAAAACACTCTCTGCTTTAAAGCAAGAAGCAAGCTCTTGCTTTCTAAGAATCTCTAATACAGCAGGAAACGTGACTTTGGTCAGTACAAAATAACGGTGTTTCCTACACATACGGACCATATCTGGGTCAAGACTTCTTCTGAAACTGATACAGAGCACAGTTCCATTAACATGCAATGCTTTCAAGTTAAGAGAGAGAAACATGTGAGCTTCGTAAACGATTTATAATCATTACAGCTGAAAAGTGACAGCGTTTACCTGAAAAGATGACTTGCTTGTAGGAAGACACAGAGCCTGGGATTTCACTCCATTTCTGAAGGGAAACACACAGCACAGTTCTCATCCATGAAACACACGATGCTTTAGAGCACGGAGCATGCTCTTGCCTTCTAGATTCTCTAATAGAGCCAGAAAGGGAATGTGCTTAGAACAAAAGAACGGTGTTTCCTACACTTATGGACCATTGCTACTTCAACACTCCTTCTGAAACTGATACAAGCCACAAGTCATCTAACATAAAATGCTTTTCAATGAAGAGCGACAAACGTGTGATCTTCATAAACAATTTATATTCATTTGAGCTGAAATGTGACTTAGTTTACCTGAACTGATGTCTTGCTAGTAGGAAGAAACAGAGCCTGGAATTCAACTCCATTTCTGAAGGGAAACACAAAGCACAGTTCTCATCCATGAAACACACTCTGCTTTAGAGCAAGAAGCACGCTCTTGCTTTCTAAGATTCTCTAATACAGCAGGAAACGTGACTGTGGTCAGAAAAAAATAACGGTGTTTCCTACACATGCAGACCATATCTAGGTCAACTCTTCATCTGAAACTGATACAAACCACAGTTCCATTAACATGCAATGCTTTCCAGTTAAGAGCGAGATACGTGTGAGCTTCGTGAACGATGTAGGGTCCTTTGAGCTGAAAAGTGACTGAGTTTTCCTGAAAAGATGTCTTGCATGTAGGAAGACACAGAGCCTGGGATTTAACTCCATTTCTGAAGGGAAACACACAGCACAGTTCTCATCCATGAAACACACTCTGCTTTATAGCAAGAAGCATGCTCTTGCTTTCCAGAGTCTCTAATAGAGCCAGAAACTTGAGGGTGCTCAGAATAAAAGATCGGTGTTTCCTACACATACGGACCATTGCTAGTTCAACCCTGCTGCTGAAACTGATACAAACCAAAAGTCATCTAACATCCAATGCTTTTCAGTTAAGAGCAACAAACGTGTGATCTTTGTAGACAATTTATATTCATTTGAGGTGAAATGTGACTGCGTTTACCTGAATTGATGTCTTGCTAATAGGAAGACACAGAGCCTGGAATTTAACTCCATTTCTGAAGGGAAACGCACAGTACAGTTCTCATCCATGAATCGCCCTCTGCTTTAGAGCAAGAAGCACTCTCTTGCTTTCTAAGAGTCTCTAACACAGCAGGAAACGTGACTGTGGTCAGAACAAAATAAAGGTGTTTCCTACACATGCAGACCCTATCTAGGTCAACTCTTCCTCTGAAACTGACACAAACCAAAGTTCCATTAACATGCAATGCTTTCCAGTTAAGAGCGAGAAACGTGTGAGCTTCGTGAACGATGTAGCTTCCTTTGAGCTGAAAAGTGACTGCGTTTTCCTGAAAAGATGTCTTGCTTGTAGGAAGACACAGAGCCTGGGATTTACTCCATTTCTGAAGGGAAACACACAGCCCAGTTCTCATCCATAAAACACTCGCTGCTTTAAAGCAAGAAGCAAGCTCTTGCTTTCTAAGAATCTCTAATACAGCAGGAAACGTGACTTTGGTCAGTACAAAATAACGGTGTTTCCTACACATACGGACCATTTCTAGGTCAACTCTTCTTCTGCAACTGATACAAACCACAGTTCCTCTAACGTGCAATGCTTTCCAGTTAAGAGCGAGAAACTTGTGAGCTTCGTGAACGATATAGATTTGTTTGACCTGAAAGGTGACAGAGTTTACGTGAAACGAAGTCTTGTTTGTAGGAACATACAAAGCCTGTGACTTACCTCTATTTCTGAAGGGAAACACACAGCACAGTTCTCATCCATAAAACACTCTCTGCTTTAAAGCAAGAAGCAAGCTCTTGCTTTCTAAGAATCTCTAATACAGCAGGAAACGTGACTTTGGTCAGTACAAAATAACGGTGTTTCCTACACATACGGACCATATCTGGGTCAAGACTTCTTCTGAAACTGATACAGAGCACAGTTCCATTAACATGCAATGCTTTCAAGTTAAGAGAGAGAAACATGTGAGCTTCGTAAACGATTTATAATCATTACAGCTGAAAAGTGACAGCGTTTACCTGAAAAGATGACTTGCTTGTAGGAAGACACAGAGCCTGGGATTTCACTCCATTTCTGAAGGGAAACACACAGCACAGTTCTCATCCATGAAACACACGATGCTTTAGAGCACGGAGCATGCTCTTGCCTTCTAGATTCTCTAATAGAGCCAGAAAGGGAATGTGCTTAGAACAAAAGAACGGTGTTTCCTACACTTATGGACCATTGCTACTTCAACACTCCTTCTGAAACTGATACAAGCCACAAGTCATCTAACATAAAATGCTTTTCAATGAAGAGCGACAAACGTGTGATCTTCATAAACAATTTATATTCATTTGAGCTGAAATGTGACTTAGTTTACCTGAACTGATGTCTTGCTAGTAGGAAGAAACAGAGCCTGGAATTCAACTCCATTTCTGAAGGGAAACACAAAGCACAGTTCTCATCCATGAAACACACTCTGCTTTAGAGCAAGAAGCACGCTCTTGCTTTCTAAGAGTCTCTAATACAGCAGGAAACGTGACTGTGGTCAGAAAAAAATAACGGTGTTTCCTACACATGCAGACCATATCTAGGTCAACTCTTCATCTGAAACTGATACAAACCACAGTTCCATTAACATGCAATGCTTTCCAGTTAAGAGCGAGATACGTGTGAGCTTCGTGAACGATGTAGGGTCCTTTGAGCTGAAAAGTGACTGAGTTTTCCTGAAAAGATGTCTTGCATGTAGGAAGACACAGAGCCTGGGATTTAACTCCATTTCTGAAGGGAAACACACAGCACAGTTCTCATCCATGAAACACACTCTGCTTTATAGCAAGAAGCATGCTCTTGCTTTCCAGAGTCTCTAATAGAGCCAGAAACTTGAGGGTGCTCAGAATAAAAGATCGGTGTTTCCTACACATACGGACCATTGCTAGTTCAACCCTGCTGCTGAAACTGATACAAACCAAAAGTCATCTAACATCCAATGCTTTTCAGTTAAGAGCGACAAACGTGTGATCTTTGTAGACAATTTATATTCATTTGAGGTGAAATGTGACTGCGTTTACCTGAATTGATGTCTTGCTAATAGGAAGACACAGAGCCTGGAATTTAACTCCATTTCTGAAGGGAAACACACAGCCCAGTTCTCATCCATAAAACACTCTCTGCTTTAAAGCAAGAAGCAAGCACTTGCTTTCTAAGAATCTCTAATACAGCAGGAAACGTGACTTTGGTCAGTACAAAATAACGGTGTTTCCTACACATACGGACCATATCTAGGTCAACTCTTCTTCTGCAACTGATACAAACCACAGTTCCTCTAACGTGCAATGCTTTCCAGTTAAGAGCGAGAAACTTGTGAGCTTCGTGAACGATATAGATTTGTTTGACCTGAAAGGTGACAGAGTTTACGTGAAACGAAGTCTTGTTTGTAGGAACATACAAAGCCTGTGACTTACCTCTATTTCTGAAGGGAAACACACAGCACAGTTCTCATCCATAAAACACTCTCTGCTTTAAAGCAAGAAGCAAGCTCTTGCTTTCTAAGAATCTCTAATACAGCAGGAAACGTGACTTTGGTCAGTACAAAATAACGTTGTTTCCTACACATACGGACCATATCTGGGTCAAGACTTCTTCTGAAACTGATACAGAGCACAGTTCCATTAACATGCAATGCTTTCAAGTTAAGAGAGAGAAACATGTGAGCTTCGTAAACGATTTATAATCATTTCAGCTGAAAAGTGACAGCGTTTACCTGAAAAGATGACTTGCTTGTAGGAAGACACAGAGCCTGGGATTTCACTCCATTTCTGAAGGGAAACACACAGCACAGTTCTCATCCATGAAACACACAATGCTTTAGAGCACGGAGCATGCTCTTGCCTTCTAGATTCTCTAATAGAGCCAGAAAGGGAATGTGCTCAGAACAAAAGAACGGTGTTTCCTACACTTGTGGACCATTGCTAGTTCAACACTTCTTCTGAAACTGATACAAGCCACAAGTCATCTAACATAAAATGCTTTTCAATGAAGAGCGACAAACGTGTGATCTTCATAAACAATTTATATTCATTTGAGCTGAAATGTGACTTAGTTTACCTGAACTGATGTCTTGCTAGTAGGAAGAAACAGAGCCTGGAATTTATCTCCATTTCTGAAGGGAAACACAAAGCACAGTTCTCATCCATGAAACACACTCTGCTTTAGAGCAAGAAGCACGCTCTTGCTTTCTAAGAGTCTCTAATACAGCAGGAAACGTGACTGTGGTCAGAAAAAAATAACGGTGTTTCCTACACATGCAGACCATATCTAGGTCAACTCTTTGTCTGAAACTGATACAAACCACAGTTCCATTAACATGCAATGCTTTCCAGTTAACAGCGAGAAACGTGTGAGCTTCGTGAACGATGTAGGGTCCTTTGAGCTGAAAAGTGACTGAGTTTTCCTGAAAAGATGTCTTGCATGTAGGAAGACACAGAGACTGGGATTTAACTCCATTTCTGAAGGGAAACACACAGCACAGTTCTCATCCATGAAACACACTCTGCTTTAGAGCACGAAGCATGCTCTTGCTTTCTTGAGTCTCTAATAGATCCAGAAACATGAGGGTGCTCTGAACAAAATAACGGTGTTTCCTACATAAACGGACCATTGCTAGTTCAACTCTGCTTCTGAAACTGATACAAACCACAAGTCATCTAACATCCAATGCTTTTCAGTTAAGAGCAAGAAACATGTGAGCTTCGTAAACGATTTATATTCATTTGAGCTTAAAAGTTACTGCGTTTACCTGAAATGATGTCTTGCTTGTAGGAGGACAAAGCGCCTGGAATAAAGCTCCATTTCTGAAGGGAAACACACAGCACAGTTTTCAAACCTGACGCACACTCTGCATTAGAGCAAGAAGCACACTCTTGCTTTCTAAGAGTCTCTAATACAGCAGGAAACGTGACTGTGGTCAGACCAAAATGACGGTGTTTCCTACACATACGGACCATATCTAGGTCAACTCTTCTTCTGCAACTGATACAAACCACAGTTCGATTAACATGCAATGCTTTCCAGTTAAGAGCGAGAAACGTGTGAGCTTCGTGAACGATGTAGCATCCTTTGAGCTGAAAAGTGACTGAGTTTTCCTGAAAAGATGTCTTGCTTGTAGGAAGACAGAGAGCCTGGGATTTAACTCCATTTCTGAAGGGAAACACACAGCACTGTTCTCATCCATGAAACACACTCTGCTTTATAGCAAGAAGCATGCTCTTGCTTTCCAGAGTCTCTAATAGAGCCAGAAACTTGAGGGTGCTCAGAATAAAAGATCGGTGTTTCCTACACATACGGACCATTGCTAGTTCAACCCTGCTGCTGAAACTTATACAAACCAAAAGTCATCTAACATCCAATGCTTTTCAGTTAAGAGCCACAAACGTGTGATCTTTGTAAACAATTTATATTCATTTGAGCTGAAATGTGACTGCGTTTACCTGAAATGATTTCTTGCTCATAGGAAGATACAGAGCCTGGAATTTAACTCCATTTCTGAAGGGAAACAACAGTGCAGTTCTCATCCATGAATCGGCCTCTGCTTTAGAGCAAGAAGCACTCTCTTGCTTTCTAAGAGTCTCTAATACAGCAGGAAACGTGACTGTGGTCAGAACAAAATAACGGTGTTTCCTACACATGCAGACCATATCTAGGTCAACTCTTCGTCTGAAACTGAGACAAACCACACTTCCATTAACAAGCAATGCTTTCTAGTTAAGAGCGAGAAACGTGTGAGCTTAGTGAACGATGTAGCTTCCTTTGAGCTGAAAAGTGACTGCGTTTTCCTGAAAAGATGTCTTGCATGTAGGAAGACACAGAGCCTGGGATTTAACTCCATTTCTGAAGGGAAACACACAGCACAGTTCTCATCCATGAAACACACTCTGCTTTATAGCAAGAAATATGCTCTTGCTTTCCAGAGTCGCTAATAGAGCCAGAAACTTGAGGGTGCTCTGAATAAAAGATCGGTGTTTCCTACACATACGGACCATTGCTAGTTCAACCCTGCTGCTGAAACTGATACAAACCAAAAGTCATCTAACATCCAATGCTTTTCAGTTAAGAGCGAGAAACTTGTGAGCTTCGTGAACGATATAGATTTGTTTGACCTGAAAGGTGACAGAGTTTACGTGAAACGAAGTCTTGTTTGTAGGAACATACAAAGCCTGTGATTTACCTCTATTTCTGAAGGGAAACACACAGCACAGTTCTCATCCATAAAACACTCTCTGCTTTAAAGCAAGAAGCAAGCTCTTGCTTTCTAAGAATCTCTAATACAGCAGGAAATGTGACTTTGGTCAGTACAAAATAACGGTGTTTCCTACATATACAGACCATATCTGGGTCAAGACTTCTTCTGAAACTGATACAGAGCACAGTTCCATTAACATGCAATGCTTTCAAGTTAAGAGAGAGAAACATGTGAGCTTCGTAAACGATTTATAATCATTTCAGCTGAAAAGTGACAGCGTTTACCTGAAAAGATGACTTGCTTGTAGGAAGACACAGAGCCTGGGATTTCACTCCATTTCTGAAGGGAAACACACAGCACAGTTCTCATCCATGAAACACACAATGCTTTAGAGCACGGAGCATGCTCTTGCCTTCTAGATTCTCTAATAGAGCCAGAAAGGGAATGTGCTTAGAACAAAAGAACGGTGTTTCCTACACTTATGGACCATTGCTAGTTCAACACTTCTTCTGAAACTGATACAAGCCACAAGTCATCTAACATAAAATGCTTTTCAATGAAGAGCGACAAACGTGTGATCTTCATAAACAATTTATATTCATTTGAGCTGAAATGTGACTTAGTTTACCTGAACTGATGTCTTGCTAGTAGGAAGAAACAGAGCCTGGGATTCACTCCATTTCTGAAGGGAAACACACAGCACAGTTCTCATCCATGAAACACACTCTGCTTTAGAGCAAGAAGCATGCTCTTTCTTTCTAGATTCTCTAATAGAGCCAGAAACATGAGGGGACTCTGAAAAAACAATCAGTGCTTCCTACACAAAAGGACCATTGCCAGTTCAACTCTGCTTCTGAAACTGATACAAACCACAGGTCCTCTAACATCCAATGCGTTACAGTTAAGAGCAAGAAACGTGTGAGCTACGTGAACGATGTAGCTTTGTTTGAACTGAAAGGTGACTGAGTTTACATGAAACAAAGTCTTGCTTGTAGGAAGATGCAGAGCCTGTGATTAAACTCGATTTCTGAAGGGAAACACACAGCACTGTTCTCACGATGATTCACACTCTGCATATAAGAAGAAGCTCTTGCTTTCCAGACTCTCTAATATAGCAGGAAACATGAGTGTGCTCATAACAAAAGAACGGTGTTTCCTACACATATGGGCCATTGCTAGTTCAACTCTGCTTCTGAAACTGATACAAAGCAGAATTCCATTAACCTGCAATGCTTTCAAGTTAAGAGCAAGAAACATGTGAGCTCGTGAATGATGTAGCTTCCTTTGAGCTGAAAAGTGACTGAGTTTACCTGAAATGATGTCTTGCTTGTAATAAGACACAGAGTCTAGGATTTAACTCCATTTCTGAAGGGAAACACACAGCACAGTTCTCATCCATGAAACATACTCTGCTTTAGATCAAGAAGCACCCTCTTTCTAAGATTCTCTAATACAGCAGGAAACGTGACTGTGGATAGAACAAAATAACGGTGTTTCCTACACATCCAGACCATATCTAGGTGAACTCTTCTTCTGAAACTGATACAAACCACAGCTCCTCTAACATTCAATGCTTTCCACTTAAGAGCGAGAAACGTGTGATTTTCGTGAACGATGTAGCTACCTTTGAGCTGAAAAGTGACTGAGTTTACCTGAAAAGATGTCTTGCTTGTAGGAAGACACAGAGCCTGGGATTTACTCCATTTCTGAAGGGAAACACTCAGCACAGTTCTGATCCATGAAACACACTCTGCTGTAGAGCACGAAGCATGCTTTTCCTTTCTAGAGTCTCTAATTGAGCCAGAAACCTGAGGGTACTCAGAACAAAAGAACGGTGTTTCCTACACATACAGACCATTGCTAGTTCAACTCTGCTTCTGAAACTGATACAAACCACAGGTCCTCTAACATCCAATTCTTTGAACAAGAAACTTGTGAGCTACGTGAACGATGTAGCTTTGTTGGATCTGAAAGGTGACTGAGTTTACGTGAAAAGAAGTCTTGCTTGTAGGAAGATACAGAGCTTGTGATTTAACTCCATTTCTGAAGGGAAACACACAGCACAGTTCTCACGAGGAAACACACTCTGCGTATAGGAAGAAGCACGCTCTTGCTTTCTAGAGGCTCTATTATAGCAGGAAACATGTGTGTGTTCAGAACAAAAGAAGGGTGTTTCCTAAACATACGGACCATTGCTAGTCCAACACTGCTTCTGAAACTGGTACAAACCAGAGTTCCTGTAACTTGCAATGCTTTCCTGTTAAGAGCAAGAAACATGTGAGCTTCGTGAACAATGTAGCTTCCTTTGAGCTGAAAAGTGACTGAGTTTACCTGAAAAGATTTCTTGCTTGTAGGAAGACACAGAGCCTGGGATTTAACTCCATTTCTGAAGGGAAACACACAGCACAGTTCTCATCCATGAAATACACTCTGTTTTAGAGCAAGAGGCTCGCTCTTGCTTTCTAGAGTCTATAATAGAGCCAGAAACTTGCGGGTACTCAGAACAAAAGAACGGTGTTTCCTACACATACAGACCATTGCTAGTTCACCTCTCCTTCTGAAACTGATATAAACCACAGGTCTTCTAACATCCAATGCTTTACAGTTAAATGCAAGAAACCTGTGAGCTATGTGAACGATATAGCTTTGTTTGAATGCAAGCTGACTGAGTTTACCTGAAATGATGTCATGCTCTTAGGAAGACACAGAGCCTGGAATTTAACTCCATTTCTGATGGGAAACACACAGCACAGTTCTCATCCATGAAACACACTCTGCTTTAGAGCAAGATGCACGCTCTTGCTTTCTAAGAGTCTCTAATACAGCAGGAAACGTGACTGTGGTCAGAACAAAACAACGGTGGGTCATACACATATGGACGATATCTAGGTCAACTCCTCTTCTGAAACTGATACAAACCGTAGTTCCTCTTACATGCAATGCTATCCAGTAAAGAGCGAGAAACGTGTGAGCTTCGTGAACGATGTAGCTTCCTTTGAGCTGAAAAGTGACTGAGTTTACCGGAAAAGATGTCTTGCTTGTAGGAAGACACAGAGCCTGGGATTTAACTCCATTTCTGAAGGGAAACACACAGCACAGTTCTCACCCATGAAACACACTCTGCTTTAGAGTAAGAAGCACGCTCATGCTGTCTAGAGTCTATAATAGACTCAGAAACTTGAATTTGTGCTCAGAACAAAAGAACGGTTTTTCCTACGCATAAGGTCCATTGCTAGTTCAACTCTGCTTCTGAAACTGATACAAAGCACAAGTCATCTAACATCCAATGCTTTTCAGTTAAGAGCGAGAAACGTGTGAGTTTCTTAAACGATTTATATTCATTTGAGTTGAAAAGTGACTGCGGTTACCTGAAATGATGTCTTGCTTGTAGGAAGACACAGAGCCTGGAATTTAACTCCATTTCTGAAGGGAAACACACTGCACAGTTCTCATCCATGAAACACACTCTGCTTTAGAGCAAGAAGCACGCTCTTGCTTTCTAAGAGTCTCTAATACAGCATGAAACGGGACTGTGGTCAGAACAAAAGAACGGTATTTCCTACACATACGGACCATATCGAGGTCAACTCATCTTCTGAAACTGATACAAACCAGAGTTCCTGTAACATGCAATGCGGTCCAGTTAAGAGCGAGAAACATGTGAGCTTCGTGAACGAAGTAGCTTCCTTTGAGCTGAAAAGTGACTGAGTTTACCTGAAAAGATGTCTTGCTTGTAGGGAGACACAGAGCCTGGGATTTAACTCCATTTCAGAAGGGAAACACACAGCACAGTTCTCATCCATGAAACACACTCTGCTTTAGAGTAAGAAGCAAGCTCATGCTGTCTAGAGTCTATAACAGACTCAGAAACTTGAATTTGTGCTCAGAACAAAAGAATGGCGTTTCCTACACATACGGTCCATTGCTAGTTCAACTCTGCTTCTGAAACTGATAAAAAGCACAAGTCACCTAACATCCAATGCTTTTCAGTTAAGAGCGAGAAACGTGTGAGCTTCTTAATCGATTTATATTCATTTGAGCTGAAAAGTGACTGCGTTTACCTGAAATGATGTCTTGCTTGTAGGAAGACACAGAGCCTGGGATTTAACTCCATTTCTGAAGGGAAACACACTGCACAGTTCTCATCCATGAAACACACTCTGCTTTAGATCAAGAAGCATGCTCTTGCTTTCTAAGAGTCTCTAATAGAGCAAGAAACGTTACTGTGTTCAGAACAAAATAACGGTGTTTCCTACACATACAGACCATATCTAGATCAACTCTTCTTCTGAAACTGATACAAACCACAAGCCATCTAACGTCCAATGCTTTTCAGTTAAGAGCGAGAAACATGTGAGCTTCGTAAATGATTTATATTCATTTGAGCTGAAAAGTGACTGCGTTTACCTGAAATGATGTCTTGCTTGTAGGAAGACACAGAGCCTGGAATTTAACTCCATTTCTGAAGGGAAACACACAGCACAGTTCTCATCCATGAAACACACTCTGCTTTAGAGCAAGAAGCACGCTCTTGCTTTCTAAGAGTCTCTAATAGAGCAAGAAACGTTACTGTGTTCAGAACAAAATAACGGTGTTTCCTACACATACAGACCATATCTAGATCAACTCTTCTTCTGAAACTGATACAAACCACAAGCCATCTAACGTCCAATGCTTTTCAGTTAAGAGCGAGAAACATGTGAGCTTCGTAAATGATTTATATTCATTTGAGCTGAAAAGTGACTGCGTTTACCTGAAATGATATCTTGCTTGTAGGAAGACACAGAGCCTGGAATTTAACTCCATTTCTGAAGGGAAACACACAGCACAGTTCTCATCCATGAAACACACTCTGCTTTAGAGCAAGAAGCACGCTCTTGCTTTCTAAGAGTCTCTAATACACCAGGAAACGTGACTGTGGATAGAACAAAATAACAGTGTTTTCTTCACATACGGACCATATCTAGGTCAACTCTTCTTCTGAAACTGTACAAACCACAGTTCCTCTAACATGCAATGGTTTCCACTTAAGAGTGAGAAACGTGTGAGCTTCGTGAATGATGTAGTGTCCGTTGAGTTGAAAAGTGACTGAGTTTACCTGAAAAGATGTCTTGCTTGTAGGACGACACAGAGCCTGGGATTTAACTCCATTTCTGAAGGTAAACACACAGCACAGTTCTAATCCATGAAACACACTCTGCTTTAGAGCATGAAGCATGCTGTTGCTTTCTGGAGTCTCTAATAGAGCCCGAAACTTGAGAGTACTCTGAACAAAAGAACGGTGTTTCCTACACATATGGACAATTGCTAGTTCAACTCTGCTTCTGAAACTGATACAAACCACACGTACTCTAACATCCAATGCTTTACAGTTAAGAGCAAGTATCCTGTCAGCAACGTGAACAATGTAGCTTTGTTTGAGCTGAAAGGTGACTGAGTTTACGTGAAACGAAGTCTTGCTTGTAGGAAGATACAGAGCCTGTGATTTAACTCCATTTCTGAAGGGAAACACACAGCAAAGATCTCAGGATGAAACACACTCTACATATAGGAAGAAGCACGCTCTTGCTTTCTAAGAGTCTCTAATAGAGCAGGAAATGTGACTGTGGTCAGAACAAAAGAACGGTGTTTCCTACACATACGGACTATATCTAGATCAACTCTTCTTCTGAAACTGATACAAACCACAAGCCATCTAACGTCCAATACTTTTCAGTTAAGAGCGAGAAACATGTGAGCTTCGTAAATGATTTATATTCATTTTAGCTGAAAAGTGACCGCCTTTTTCTGAAATGATGTCTTGCTTGTAGGAACACACAGAGCCTGGGATTTAACTCCATTTCTGAAGGGAAACACACAGCACAGTTCTCATCGGTGAAACACACTCTGTTTTGGAGCAAGAAGCACGCTCTTGCTTTCTAGAGTCTATAATATAGCCAGAAACTTGAAAGTGAGCTCAGAACAAAAGAAGGGTGTTTCCTACATATACGGACCATTGCTAGTCCAACTCTGCTTCTGAAATTGATACAAACCAGAGTTCCTGTAACATGCAATACTTTCCAGTTAAGAGCGAGAAACGTGTGAGCTTCGTGAAGGATGTAGCTTCCTTTGAGCTGAAAAGTGACTGTGTTTACCTGAAATGATGTCTTGCTTGTAGGAAGAAATAGATCCTGGAATTTAACTCCATTTCTGAATGGAAACACACAGCACAGTTCTCATCCATGAAACACACTCTGCTTTAGAGCAAGAAGCACGCTCTTGCTTTCTAAGAGTCTCTAATACAGCATGAAACGTTACTGTGGTAAGAACAAAATAACGGTGTTTCCTACACATACAGACCATATCTAGGTCAACTCTTCTTCTGAAACTGATACAAACCACAGTTCCTCTAACATGCAATGCTTTCCACTTAAGAGCGAGAAACGTGTGGGCTTCGTGAACGATGTAGCTTCCTTTGAGCTGAAAAGTGACTGAGTTTACCTGAAAAGATGTCTTGCTTGTAGGAAGACACAGAGCCTGGGATTTATCTCCATTTCTGAAGGGAAACACACAGCACAGTTCTCATCCATGAAACACACTCTGCTTTAGAGCAAGAAGCACACTCTTGCTGTCTAGAGTCTATAATAGAGCCAGAAACTTGAAAGTGTGCTCAGAACAAAAGAAGGGTATTTCCTACACATCCAGACCATATCTAGTTCAACTCTGCTTCTGAAACTGATACAAAGCACAGTTCCACTAACATGCAATGCTTTCCAGTTAAGAGCAAGATACGTGTGAGCTTCGTGAACAATGTAGCTTCCTTTGAGCAGAAAAGTGACTGAGTTTACCTGAAAAGATGTCTTGCTTTTAGGAACACACAGAGCCTGGGATTTAACCCCTTTTCTGAAGGCAAACACAGAGCACAGTTCTCATCCATGGAAAACACTCTGCTTTAGAGCAACAACCATGCTCTTGCTTTCTAGAGTCTATAAAACAAAAGGAAACAAAAGTGTGCTCAGAACAAAAGAACTGAGTTTCCTACACATCCGGACCATATCTAGTTCAACTCTGCTTCCGAAACTGATACAAACCACCAGTCATCTAACATCCAATGCTTTTCAGTTACAAGCGAGAAACGTGTGAGCTTCGTAAACGATTTATATTCATTTTAGCTGAAAAGTGACTGTGTTTACTTGAAATAATGTCTTCTTTGTAGGAAGACACAGAGCTGTAGTGGATAGACATCCTAGCATTTGCCTGGACGTTCCAACCCCCACTGAGGCTTCCGTAATGGTCACGCCCACGAGGCGTTGCGGAGAAGGAAGCAGAAGACCAATGATGAGGAAGAGCTCTCTCTCTTGGTTCCCAGACTCTGGACGCTGGAGGTAGACCGAGTAGAGTTCGCCAGGGAACACCATCGAATGCGCTATACCCTTGCCAGACCGTGTAACCTACCCCTTCATTTCTAAATTACCCCACAAAATAAACCTCCCTTTTAACTACGTGGAGTGGCCTTAATAATTTAAACAATACAGAGCCCGGAATTTAACTCCATTTCTATAGGGAAACACACAGCACAGTTATAATCCATGAAACACACTCTGCTTTAGAGCACGAAGCATGCTCTTGCTTTTTAGAGTCTCTAATAGAGCCAGAAAATTCAGGGTACTCTGAACAAAAGAACGGTGTTTCCTACACATACAGACCATATCAATGTCAACTATTCCTCTGAAACTGATACAAACCACAGTTCTTCTAACATGCAATGCTTTCCAGTTAAGAGCGAGAAACGTGTGAGCTTCGTGAACGATGTAGCTTCCTTTGAGCTGAAAAGTGACTGCGTTTACCTGAAATGATGTCTTGCATGTAGGAAGACACAGAGCCTGGAATTTAACTCCATTTCTGAAGGGAAACACACAGCACAGTTCTCATCCATGAAACACACTCTGCTTTAGAGCAGGAAGCATGCTCTTGCTTTCTAGAGTCTCTAATAGAGCCAGAAACTTGAGGGTACTCAGAACAAAAGTACGGTGTTTCCTACACATACGGACCATTGCTAGATCAACTCTGCTTCTGAAACTGATACAAACCACAAATCCTCTAACATCCAATGCTTTACATTTAAGAGCAAGCAACGTGTGAGCTACGTGTACGATGTAGCTTTGTTTGAGGGCAAGGTGAATGAGTTTACCTGAAAAGATGTCTTGCTTTTAGGAAGACACAGAGCCTGGGATTTAACTCCATTTCTGAAGGGAAACACACAGCACAGTTCTCACGATGAAACACACTCTGCGTATAGGAAGAAGCACGCTCTTGCTTTCTAGAGTCTCTAATAGAGCAGGAAACGTGAGTGTGCTCATAACAAATGAACGGTGTTTCTTACACATACGGACGACTGCTAGGTCAACTCTGCTTCTGAAACTGATACAAACCAAAATCATCTAACATCAAATGCCGTTCAGTTAAGAGCAAGAAATGTGTGAGCTTCGTAAACGATTTATATTATTTGAGTTGTAAAGTGACTGCGTTTACCTGAAATGATGTCTTGCTTGTAGGAAGGCACGTGGCCTGGAATTTAACTCCATTTCTGAATGGAAACACACAACAGAATTCTCATCCATGAAACACACTCTGCTTTAGAGCAAGAAGAACGCTCTTGATTTCTAAGTGTCTCTAATACAGGAGGAAACATGACTGTGGTCAGATCAAAATAACGGTTTTTCCTACACATACGGACCATATCTAGGTCAACTCTTCTTCTGAAACTGATACAAACCACAGATCCTCTAACATGCAATGTTTTCCAGTTAAGAGCGAGAAATGTGTGAGCTTCGTGAACGATGTAGCTTCCTTTGAGCAGAAAAGTGACTGACTTTTCCTGAAAAGATGTCTTGCTTTTAGGAAGACAAAGAGCCTGGGATTTAACTCCATTTCTGAAGGGAAACAGACAGCACAGTTCTCATCTATGAAACACACTCTGCTTTAGAGCACGAAGCATGCTCTTGCTATCTAGTGTCTCTAAAAGAGCCAGAAATATGAGGGTACTTAGAACAAAAGAACTGTGTTTCCTACACATACGGACAATTGCAGGTTCAACTCTGCTTCTGAATCTGATACAAACCATATGTCCTCTAACATCCAATGCTTCACAGGTAAGAGCATGAAACGTGTGAGCTACGTGAAGGATGTAGCTTTGTTTGAGTGCAAGGTTAATGAGTTTACGTGAAATGAAGTATTGCTTGTAAGAAGATACAGAGCCTGTGATTTAACTCCATTTCTGAAGGGAAACACTCAGCACAGTTCTCACGATGAAACACACTCTGCGTATAGGAAGAAGCACGCTCTTGCTTTCTAGAGTGTCTAATACAGCAGGAAACGTGAGTGTGCTCAGAACAAAAAAACGGTGTTTCCTACACATACGGACCATTCTAGTTCAACTCTGCTTCTGAAACTGATACAAACCACAAGTCATCTAACATCCAATGCTTTTCAGTTAAGAGCGAGAAACGTGTGAGCTTCGTAAACGATTTATATTCATTTGAGCTGAAATGTGACTGCGTTTACCTGAAATGATGTCTTGCTTGTAGGAAGACACAGAGCCTGGAATTTAACTCCATTTCTGAAGGGAAACACACAGCACAGTTCTCATCCATGAAACACACTCTGCTTTAGAGCAAGAAGCACGCTCTTGATTTCTAAGTGTCTCTTATACAGGAGGAAACTTGACTGTGGTCAGAACAAATGAACGGTGTTTCCCTCACATACGGACCATATCTAGGTCAACTCTTCCTCTGAAACTGATTCAAACCACAGTTCCTCTAACATGCAATGTTTTCCAGTTAAGAGCGAGAAACGTGTGAGCTTCGTGAACGATATAGCTTCCTTGATGTGAATAGTGCCTGAGTTTACCTGAAAAGATGTCTTCCTTGTAGGAAGACACATAGCCTGGGATTTAACTCCATTTCTGAACGGAAACACACAGCACAGTTCTCACGATGAAACGCACTCTGCGTATAGGAAGAAGCACACTCTTGCTTTCTAGAGTCTCTAGTAGAGAAGGAAACGTGAGTGTGCTCAGAACAAATGAAGAGTGTTTCCTACACATACGGACCATTGCTAGTTCAACTCTGCTTCTGAAACTGATACAAACCACAAGTCATCTAACATCCATTGCTTTTTAGTTTAGAGCTAGAAACGTGTGAGCTTCGTAAACAATTTATATTCATTTGAGCTGAAAAGTGACTGCGTTTACCTGAAATGATGTCTTGCATGTAGGAAGACACAGAGCCTGGAATTTAACTCCATTTCTGAAGGGAAACACACAGCACAGTTCTCATCCATGAAACACACTCTGTTTTAGAGCAAGAAGCACGCTCTTTCTTTCTAAGAGTCTCTAATACAGCAGGAAACGTGACTGTGGTCAGAACAAAATAACGGTGTTTCCTACACATCCGGACCATATCTAGGTCAACTCTTCTTCTGAAACTGATACAAACTACACTTCCTGTAACATGCAATGCTTTCCAGTTAAGTGCGAGAAACGTGTGAGCTTTGTGAACGATGTAGCTTCCTTTGAGCTGAAAAGTGACTGAGTTTACCTGAGAAGATGTCTTCCTTGTAGGAAGACAAAGAGCCTGGGGTTTAACTCCATTTCTGAAGGGAAACACACAGCACAGTTCTCATCCATGAAACACACTCTGCTTTAGAGCAGGAAGCATGCTCTTGCTTTGTAGAGTCTCTAATAGAGCCAGAAACTTGAGGGTACTCAGAACAAAAGTAAGGTGTTTCCTACACATACGGACCATTGCTAGTTCAACTCTGCTTCTGAAACTGATACAAACCACACATCCTCTAACATCCAATGCATTACATTTAAGAGCAAGAAACGGGTCAGATGCGTGAACGATGTAGCTTTGTTTGAGTGCAAGGTGACTGAGTTTACATGCAACGAAGTCTTGCTTGTAGGAATATAGAGAGCCTGTGATTTAACTCCATTTCTGATGGGAAACACACAGCACAGTTCTCACGATGAAACACACTCTGCCTATAAGAAGAAGCACGCTCTTGCTTTCTAGAGTCTCTAATAGAGCAGGAAATGTTAGTGTGCTCAGAACAAAAGAACAGTGTTTCCTACACATACAGATCATTGCTAGTTCAACTCTGCTTCTGAACCTGATACAAACCACAAGTCATCTAACATCCAATGCTTTTTAGTTAAGAGCGAGAAACGTGTGAGCTTCGTAAACGATTTATATTCATTTGAGCTGAAAAGTGACTGCGTTTACCTGAAATGATGTCTTGCCTGTAGGAAGACACAGATCCTGGAATTTAACTCCATTTCTGAAGGGAAACACACAGCACAGTTCTCATCCATGAAACACACTCTGCTTTAGACCAAGAAGCACACTCTTTCCTCTAAGATTCTCTAATACATCAGAAAACATGACTGTGGTCAGATCAAAATAACGGTGTTTCCTACACATACGGACCATATCTAGGTCAACTCTTCTTCTGAAACTGATACAAACCACAGTTCCTCTAACATGCAATGTTTTCCAGTTAAGAGCGAGAAACGTGTGAGCTTCGTGAACGATGTAGCTTCCTTTGAGCTGAAAAGTGACTGAGTTTTCCTGAAAAGATGTCTTGCATTTATGAAGACACAGAGCCTGGGATTTAACTCCATTTCTGAAGGGAAACACACAGCACAGTTCTCATCCATGAAACTCACTCTGCTTTAGAGCACGAAGCATGCTCTTGTTTTCAGAGTCTCTAATAGAGCCAGAAACCTGAGGGTACTCAGAACAAAAGAACTGTGTTTCCTACATAAACGGGCCATTGTTAGTTCAACTATGCTTCTGAAACTGATACAAACCACAAGTCACCAAACATCCAATGCTTTTCAGTTAAGAGCAAGAAACGTGTGATCTTCGTAAATGATTTATATTCATTTGAGCTAAAAAGTGACTGCGTTTACCTGAAATGATGTCTTGCTTGTAGAAAGATACAGAGACTGGAATTTAACTACAATTTTGAAGGGAAACACACAGCACAGTACTCATCCATGAAACACACTAAGCTTTAGAGCAAGAGGCATGCTCTTGCTATCCAGAGTCTCTAATAGAGCCAGAAACTTGATGGTACTCAGAACAAAAGAACGGTTTTTCCTACACATATGGACCATTGCTAGTTCAACTCTGCTTGTGAAACTGATACAAACCACAGGTCCTCTAACATCCAATGCTTTACAGCTAAGAGCAAGAAACGTGTGAGCTACGTGAACGATGTAGCTTTGTTTGAGCAGAAAGGTGAAATGAGTTTACGTGAAATGAAATCTTGCTCGTAGGAATATACAGAGGCTGTGATTTAACTCCATTTCTGAAGGGAAACACACAGCACAGTTCTCACGATGAAACCCACTCTGCGTATAGGAAGAAGCACGCTCTTGCTTTCTAGAGTCTCTATTAGAGCAGGAAACGTGAGTGTGCTCATAACAAATGAATGGTGTTTCTTACACATACGGACGACTGCTAGGTCAACTTTGCTTCTGAAACTGATAAAAACCAAAATCATCTAACATCAAATGCTGTTCAGTTAAGAGCAAGAAATGTGTGAGCTTCGTAAACGATTTATATTCATTTGAGCTGTAAAGTGACTGCGTTTACCTGAAATGATGTCTTTCTTGTAGGAAGGCATGTGTCCTGGAATTTAACTCCATTTCTGAATGGAAACACACAACAGAATTCTCATCCATGAAACACACTCTGATTTAGAGCAAGAAGCATGCTCTTGATTTCTAAGTGTCTCTAATACAGGAGGAAACTTGACTGTGGTCAGAACAAAAGAACGGTGTTTCCTAAACATACGGACCATATCTAGGTCAACTCTTCTTCTGCAACTTCTACAAAGCACAGTTCCATTAACATGCAATGCTTTCAAGTTAAGCGTGAGAAACGTGTGAGCTTCGTGAACGATGTAGCTTCCTTTGAGCTGAAAAGTGACTGAGTTTACTTGAAAAGTTGTCTTGCTTGTAGGAAGACACAGAGCCTGGGATTTAACTTCATTTCTGAAGAGAAACACACGGCACAGTTCTCATCGATGAAAAACACTCTGCTTTAGAGCAAGAAGCATGCTCTTGCTTTCTAGAGTCTCTAAAAGAGCCAGAAACATGAGGGTACTTAGAACAAAAGAACTGTGTTTCCTACACATACGGAACATTGCTAGTTCAACTCTGCTTCTGAATCTGATTCAAACCATAGGTCCTTTAACATCCAATGCTTCACAGGTAAGAGCAAGAAACGTGTGAGCTACGTGAACTATGTAGCATTGTTTGAGTGCAAGTTTAATGAGTTTACGTGAAATGAAGTATTGCTTGTAAGAAGATACAGAGCCTGTGATTTTACTCCATTTCTGAAGGGAAACACACAGCACAGTTCTCATCCATGAAACACACTCTGCTTTAGAGCACGAAGCATGCTCTTGTTTTCAGAGTCTCTAATAGAGCCAGAAACCTGAGGGTACTCAGAACAAAAGAACTGTGTTTCCTACATAAACGGGCCATTGTTAGTTCAACTATGCTTCTTAAACTGATACAAACCACAAGTCACCAAACATCCAATGCTTTTCAGTTAAGAGCAAGAAACGTGTGATCTTCGTAAACGATTTATATTCATTTGAGCTAAAAAGTGACTGCGTTTACCTGAAATGGTGTCTTGCTTGTAGAAAGACACAGAGACTGGAATTTAACTACAATTTTGAAGGGAAACACACAGCACAGTACTCATCCATGAAACACACTAAGCTTTATAGCAAGAGGATTGCTCTTGCTATCCAGAGTCTCTAATAGAGCCAGAAACTTGATGGTACTCAGAACAAAAGAACGGTTTTTCCTACACATACGGACCATTGCTAGTTCAACTCTGCTTGTGAAACTGATACAAACCACAGGTCCTCTAACATCCAATGCTTTACAGCTAAGAGCAAGAATCGTGTGAGCTAAGTGAACGATGTAGCTTTGTTTGAGCAGAAAGGTGAAATGAGTTTACGTGAAACGAAATCTTGCTCGTAGGAAGATACAGAGGCTGTGATTTAACTCCATTTCTGAAGGGAAACACACAGCACAGTTCTCACGATGAAACCCACTCTGCGTATAGGAAGAAGCACGCTCTTGCTTTCTAGAGTCTCTAATAGAGCAGGAAACGTGAGTGCTCATAACAAATGAACGGTGTTTCTTACACATACGGACGACTGCTAGGTCAACTCCATTCTGAAACTGATACACACCAAAATCATCTAACATCAAATGCTGTTCAGTTAAGAGCAAGAAATGTGTGAGCTTCGTAAACGATTTATATTCATTTGAGCTGTAAAGTGACTGCGTTTACCTGAAATGATGTCTTGCTTGTAGGAAGGCACATGGCCTGGAATTTAACACCATTTCTGAAGGGAAACACACAGCACAGTTCTCATCCATGAAACACACTCTGCATTAGAGCAAGAGGCACGCTCTTGATTTCTAAGTGTCTCTTATACAGGAGGAAACTTGACTGTGGTCAGAACAAATGAACGGTGTTTCCCTCACATACGGACCATATCTAGGTCAACTCTTCTTCTGCAACTTATACAAAGCACAGTTCCATTAACATGCAATGCTTTCAAGTTAAGGGCGAGAAACGTGTGAGCTTCGTGAACGATGTAGCTTCCTTTGAGCTGAAAAGTGACTGAGTTTGCTTGAAAAGTTGTCTTGCTTGTAGGAAGACACAGAGCCTGGGATTTAACTCCATTTCTGAAGGGAAACAGACGGCACAGTTCTCATCGATGAAAAACACTCTGCTTTAGAGCAAGAAGCATGCTCTTGCTTTCTAGAGTCTCTAAAAGAGCCAGAAATATGAGCGTACTTGGAACAAAAGAACTGTGTTTCCTACACATACGGACCATTGCAAGTTCAACTCTGCTTCTGAATCTGATACAAACCATAGGTCCTCTAACATCCAATGCTTCACAGGTAAGAGCAAGAAACGTGTGAGCTACGTGAAGGATGTAGCTTTGTTTGAGTGCAAGGTAAATGAGTTTACGTGAAATGAAGTATTGCTTGTAAGAAGATACAGAGCCTGTGATTTAACTCCATTTCTGAAGGGAAACACACAGCACAGTTCTCACGATGAAACACACTCTGCATATAGGAAGAAGCAGGCTCTTGCTTTCTAGAGTCTCTAATAGAGCAGGAAACGTGAGTGTGCTCATAACAAATGAATGGTGTTTCTTACACATACGGACGACTGCTAGGTCAACTCTGCTTCTGAAACTGATACAAACCAAAATCATCTAACATCAAATGCTGTTCAGTTAAGAGCAAGAAATGTGTGAGCTTCGTAAATGATTTATATTCATTTGAGCTGTAAAGTGACTGTGTTTACCTGAAATGATGTCTTGCTTGTAGGAAGGCACATGGCCTGGAATTTAACACCATTTCTGAAGGGAAACACACAGCACAGTTCTCATCCATGAAACACTCTCTGCTTTAGAGCAAGAAGCACGCTCTTGATTTCTAAGTGTCTCTTATACAGGAGGAAACTTGACTGTGGTCAGAACAAATGAACGGTGTTTCCCTCACATACGGACCATATCTAGGTCAACTCTTCCTCTGAAACTGATTCAAACCACAGTTCCTCTAACATGAAATGTTTTCCAGTTAAGAGCGAGAAACGTGTGAGCTTCGTGAACGATATAGCTTCCTTGATGTGAATAGTGCCTGAGTTTACCTGAAAAGATGTCTTCCTTGTAGGAAGACACATAGCCTGGGATTTAACTCCATTTCTGAACAGAAACACACAGCACAGTTCTCACGATGAAACGCACTCTGCGTATAGGAAGAAGCACACTCTTGCTTTCTAGAGTCTCTAGTAGAGAAGGAAACGTGAGTGTGCTCAGAACAAAAGAAGAGTGTTTCCTACACATACGGACCATTGCTAGTTCAACTCTGCTTCTGAAACTGATACAAACCACAAGTCATCTAACATCCATTGCTCTTTAGTTTAGAGCTAGAAACGTGTGAGCTTCGTAAACAATTTATATTCATTTGAGCTGAAAAGTGACTGCGTTTACCTGAAATGATGTCTTGCATGTAGGAAGACACAGAGCCTGGAATTTAACTCCATTTCTGAAGGGAAACACACAGCACAGTTCTCATCCATGAAACACACTCTGTTTTAGAGCAAGAAGCACGCTCTTTCTTTCTAAGAGTCTCTAATACAGCAGGAAACGTGACTGTGGTCAGAACAAAATAACGGTGTTTCCTACACATCCGGACCATATCTAGGTCAACTCTTCTTCTGAAACTGATACAAACTACACTTCCTGTAACATGCAATGCTTTCCAGTTAAGTGCGAGAAACGTGTGAGCTTTGTGAACGATGTAGCTTCCTTTGAGCTGAAAAGTGACTGAGTTTACCTGAGAAGATGTCTTCCTTGTAGGAAGACAAAGAGCCTGGGGTTTAACTCCATTTCTGAAGGGAAACACACAGCACAGTTCTCATCCATGAAACACACTCTGCTTTAGAGCAGGAAGCATGCTCTTGCTTTGTAGAGTCTCTAATAGAGCCAGAAACTTGAGGGTACTCAGAACCTAAGTAAGGTGTTTCCTACACATACAGACCATTGCTAGATCAACTCTGCTTCTGAAACTGATACAAACCACACATCCTCTAACATCCAATGCATTACAGTTAAGAGCAAGAAACGGGTCAGATGCGTGAACGATGTAGCTTTGTTTGAGTGCAAGGTGACTGTGTTTACATGCAACGAAGTCTTGCTTGTAGGAATATAGAGAGCCTGTGATTTAACTCCATTTCTGATGGGAAACACACAGCACAGTTCTCACGATGAAACACACTCTGCCTATAAGAAGAAGCACGCTCTTGCTTTCTAGAGTCTCTAATAGAGCAGGAAATGTTAGTGTGCTCAGAACAAAAGAACAGTGTTTCCTACACATACAGATCATTGCTAGTTCAACTCTGCTTCTGAACCTGATACAAACCACAAGTCATCTAACGTCCAATGCTTTTTAGTTAAGAGCGAGAAACGTGTGAGCTTCGTAAACGATTTATATTCATTTGAGCTGAAAAGTGACTGCGTTTACCTGAAATGATGTCTTGCCTGTAGGAAGACACAGATCCTGGAATTTAACTCCATTTCTGAAGGGAAACACACAGCACAGTTCTCATCCATGAAACACACTCTGCTTTAGACCAAGAAGCACACTCTTTCCTCTAAGATTCTCTAATACATCAGAAAACATGACTGTGGTCAGATCAAAATAACGGTGTTTCCTACACATACGGACCATATCTAGGTCAACTCTTCTTCTGAAACTGATACAAACCACAGTTCCTCTAACATGCAATGTTTTCCAGTTAAGAGCGAGAAACGTGTGAGCTTCGTGAACGATGTAGCTTCCTTTGAGCTGAAAAGTGACTGAGTTTTCCTGAAAAGATGTCTTGCATTTATGAAGACACAGAGCCTGGGATTTAACTCCATTTCTGAAGGGAAACACACAGCACAGTTCTCATCCATGAAACTCACTCTGCTTTAGAGCACGAAGCATGCTCTTGTTTTCAGAGTCTCTAATAGAGCCAGAAACCTGAGGGTACTCAGAACAAAAGAACTGTGTTTCCTACATAAACGGGCCATTGTTAGTTCAACTATGCTTCTGAAACTGATACAAACCACAAGTCACCAAACATCCAATGCTTTTCAGTTAAGAGCAAGAAACGTGTGATCTTCGTAAATGATTTATATTCATTTGAGCTAAAAAGTGACTGCGTTTACCTGAAATGATGTCTTGCTTGTAGAAAGATACAGAGACTGGAATTTAACTACAATTTTGAAGGGAAACACACAGCACAGTACTCATCCATGAAACACACTAAGCTTTAGAGCAAGAGGCATGCTCTTGCTATCCAGAGTCTCTAATAGAGCCAGAAACTTGATGGTACTCAGAACAAAAGAACGGTTTTTCCTACACATATGGACCATTGCTAGTTCAACTCTGCTTGTGAAACTGATACAAACCACAGGTCCTCTAACATCCAATGCTTTACAGCTAAGAGCAAGAAACGTGTGAGCTACGTGAACGATGTAGCTTTGTTTGAGCAGAAAGGTGAAATGAGTTTACGTGAAATGAAATCTTGCTCGTAGGAATATACAGAGGCTGTGATTTAACTCCATTTCTGAAGGGAAACACACAGCACAGTTCTCACGATGAAACCCACTCTGCGTATAGGAAGAAGCACGCTCTTGCTTTCTAGAGTCTCTATTAGAGCAGGAAACGTGAGTGTGCTCATAACAAATGAATGGTGTTTCTTACACATACGGACGACTGCTAGGTCAACTCTGCTTCTGAAACTGATAAAAACCAAAATCATCTAACATCAAATGCTGTTCAGTTAAGAGCAAGAAATGTGTGAGCTTCGTAAACGATTTATATTCATTTGAGCTGTAAAGTGACTGCGTTTACCTGAAATGATGTCTTTCTTGTAGGAAGGCATGTGTCCTGGAATTTAACTCCATTTCTGAATGGAAACACACAACAGAATTCTCATCCATGAAACACACTCTGCTTTAGAGCAAGAAGCATGCTCTTGATTTCTAAGTGTCTCTAATACAGGAGGAAACTTGACTGTGGTCAGAACAAAAGAACGGTGTTTCCTAAACATACGGACCATATCTAGGTCAACTCTTCTTCTGCAACTTCTACAAAGCACAGTTCCATTAACATGCAATGCTTTCAAGTTAAGCGTGAGAAACGTGTGAGCTTCGTGAACGATGTAGCTTCCTTTGAGCTGAAAAGTGACTGAGTTTACTTGAAAAGTTGTCTTGCTTGTAGGAAGACACAGAGCCTGGGATTTAACTTCATTTCTGAAGAGAAACACACGGCACAGTTCTCATCGATGAAAAACACTCTGCTTTAGAGCAAGAAGCATGCTCTTGCTTTCTAGAGTCTCTAAAAGAGCCAGAAATATGAGCGTACTTGGAACAAAAGAACTGTGTTTCCTACACATACGGACCATTGCAAGTTCAACTCTGCTTCTGAATCTGATTCAAACCATAGGTCCTCTAACATCCAATGCTTCACAGGTAAGAGCAAGAAACGTGTGAGCTACGTGAAGGATGTAGCTTTGTTTGAGTGCAAGGTAAATGAGTTTACGTGAAATGAAGTATTGCATGTAAGAAGATACAGAGCCTGTGATTTAACTCCATTTCTGAAGGGAAACACACAGCACAGTTCTCACGATGAAACACACTCTGCATATAGGAAGAAGCACGCTCTTGCTTTCTAGAGTCTCTAATAGAGCAGGAAACGTGAGTGTGCTCATAACAAATGAACGGTGTTTCTTACACATACGGACGACTGCTAGGTCAACTCTGCTTCTGAAACTGATACAAACCAAAATTATCTAACATCAAATGCTGTTCAGTTAAGAGCAAGAAATGTGTGAGCTTCGTAAATGATTTATATTCATTTGAGCTGTAAAGTGACTGCGTTTACCTGAAATGATGTCTTGCTTGTAGGAAGGCACATGGCCTGGAATTTAACACCATTTCTGAAGGGAAACACACAGCACAGTTCTCATCCATGAAACACACTCTGCTTTAGAGCAAGAAGCACGCTCTTGATTTCTAAGTGTCTCTTATACAGGAGGAAACTTGACTGTGGTCAGAACAAATGAACTGTGTTTCCCTCACATACGGACCATATCTAGGTCAACTCTTCCTCTGAAACTGATTCAAACCACAGTTCCTCTAACATGAAATGTTTTCCAGTTAAGAGCGAGAAACGTGTGAGCTTCGTGAACGATATAGCTTCCTTGATGTGAATAGTGCCTGAGTTTACCTGAAAAGATGTCTTCCTTATAGGAAGACACATAGCCTGGGATTTAACTCCATTTCTGAACGGAAACACACAGCACAGTTCTCACGATGAAACGCACTCTGCGTATAGGAAGAAGCACACTCTTGCTTTCTAGAGTCTCTAGTAGAGAAGGAAACGTGAGTGTGCTCAGAACAAAAGAAGAGTGTTTCCTACACATACGGACCATTGCTAGTTCAACTCTGCTTCTGAAACTGATACAAACCACAAGTCATCTAACATCCATTGCTTTTTAGTTTAGAGCTAGAAACGTGTGAGCTTCGTAAACAATTTATATTCATTTGAGCTGAAAAGTGACTGCGTTTACCTGAAATGATGTCTTGCATGTAGGAAGACACAGAGCCTGGAATTTAACTCCATTTCTGAAGGGAAACACACAGCACAGTTCTCATCCATGAAACACACTCTGTTTTAGAGCAAGAAGCACGCTCTTTCTTTCTAAGAGTCTCTAATACAGCAGGAAACGTGACTGTGGTCAGAACAAAATAACGGTGTTTCCTACACATCCGGACCATATCTAGGTCAACTCTTCTTCTGAAACTGATACAAACTACACTTCCTGTAACATGCAATGCTTTCCAGTTAAGTGCGAGAAACGTGTGAGCTTTGTGAACGATGTAGCTTCCTTTGAGCTGAAAAGTGACTGAGTTTACCTGAGAAGATGTCTTCCTTGTAGGAAGACAAAGAGCCTGGGGTTTAACTCCATTTCTGAAGGGAAACACACAGCACAGTTCTCATCCATGAAACACACTCTGCTTTAGAGCAGGAAGCATGCTCTTGCTTTGTAGAGTCTCTAATAGAGCCAGAAACTTGAGGGTACTCAGAACAAAAGTAAGGTGTTTCCTACACATACGGACCATTGCTAGATCAACTCTGCTTCTGAAACTGATACAAACCACACATCCTCTAACATCCAATGCATTACAGTTAAGAGCAAGAAACGGGTCAGATGCGTGAACGATGTAGCTTTGTTTGAGTGCAAGGTGACTGAGTTTACATGCAACGAAGTCTTGCTTGTAGGAATATAGAGAGCCTGTGATTTAACTCCATTTCTGATGGGAAACACACAGCACAGTTCTCACGATGAAACACACTCTGCCTATAAGAAGAAGCACGCTCTTGCTTTCTAGAGTCTCTAATAGAGCAGGAAATGTTAGTGTGCTCAGAACAAAAGAACAGTGTTTCCTACACATACAGATCATTGCTAGTTCAACTCTGCTTCTGAACCTGATACAAACCACAAGTCATCTAACGTCCAATGCTTTTTAGTTAAGAGCGAGAAACGTGTGAGCTTCGTAAACGATTTATGTTCATTTGAGCTGAAAAGTGACTGCGTTTACCTGAAATGATGTCTTGCCTGTAGGAAGACACAGATCCTGGAATTTAACTCCATTTCTGAAGGGAAACACACAGCACAGTTCTCATCCATGAAACACACTCTGCTTTAGACCAAGAAGCACACTCTTTCCTCTAAGATTCTCTAATACATCAGAAAACATGACTGTGGTCAGATCAAAATAACGGTGTTTCCTACACATACGGACCATATCTAGGTCAACTCTTCTTCTGAAACTGATACAAACCACAGTTCCTCTAACATGCAATGTTTTCCAGTTAAGAGCGAGAAACGTGTGAGCTTCGTGAACGATGTAGCTTCCTTTGAGCTGAGAAGTGACTGAGTTTTCCTGAAAAGATGTCTTGCATTTATGAAGACACAGAGCCTGGGATTTAACTCCATTTCTGAAGGGAAACACACAGCACAGTTCTCATCCATGAAACTCACTCTGCTTTAGAGCACGAAGCATGCTCTTGTTTTCAGAGTCTCTAATAGAGCCAGAAACCTGAGGGTACTCAGAACAAAAGAACTGTGTTTCCTACATAAACGGGCCATTGTTAGTTCAACTATGCTTCTGAAACTGATACAAACCACAAGTCACCAAACATCCAATGCTTTTCAGTTAAGAGCAAGAAACGTGTGATCTTCGTAAACGATTTATATTCATTTGAGCTAAAAAGTGACTGCGTTTACCTGAAATGATGTCTTGCTTGTAGAAAGATACAGAGACTGGAATTTAACTACAATTTTGAAGGGAAACACACAGCACAGTACTCATCCATGAAACACACTAAGCTTTAGAGCAAGAGGCATGCTCTTGCTATCCAGAGTCTCTAATAGAGCCAGAAACTTGATGGTACTCAGAACAAAAGAACGGTTTTTCCTACACATATGGACCATTGCTAGTTCAACTCTGCTTGTGAAACTGATACAAACCACAGGTCCTCTAACATCCAATGCTTTACAGCTAAGAGCAAGAAACGTGTGAGCTACGTGAACGATGTAGCTTTGTTTGAGCAGAAAGGTGAAATGAGTTTACGTGAAATGAAATCTTGCTCGTAGGAATATACAGAGGCTGTGATTTAACTCCATTTCTGAAGGGAAACACACAGCACAGTTCTCACGATGAAACCCACTCTGCGTATAGGAAGAAGCACGCTCTTGCTTTCTAGAGTCTCTATTAGAGCAGGAAACGTGAGTGTGCTCATAACAAATGAATGGTGTTTCTTACACATACGGACGACTGCTAGGTCAACTCTGCTTCTGAAACTGATAAAAACCAAAATCATCTAACATCAAATGCTGTTCAGTTAAGAGCAAGAAATGTGTGAGCTTCGTAAACGATTTATATTCATTTGAGCTGTAAAGTGACTGCGTTTACCTGAAATGATGTCTTTCTTGTAGGAAGGCATGTGTCCTGGAATTTAACTCCATTTCTGAATGGAAACACACAACAGAATTCTCATCCATGAAACACACTCTGATTTAGAGCAAGAAGCATGCTCTTGATTTCTAAGTGTCTCTAATACAGGAGGAAACTTGACTGTGGTCAGAACAAAAGAACGGTGTTTCCTAAACATACGGACCATATCTAGGTCAACTCTTCTTCTGCAACTTCTACAAAGCACAGTTCCATTAACATGCAATGCTTTCAAGTTAAGCGTGAGAAACGTGTGAGCTTCGTGAACGATGTAGCTTCCTTTGAGCTGAAAAGTGACTGAGTTTACTTGAAAAGTTGTCTTGCTTGTAGGAAGACACAGAGCCTGGGATTTAACTTCATTTCTGAAGAGAAACACACGGCACAGTTCTCATCGATGAAAAACACTCTGCTTTAGAGCAAGAAGCATGCTCTTGCTTTCTAGAGTCTCTAAAAGAGCCAGAAACATGAGGGTACTTAGAACAAAAGAACTGTGTTTTCTACACATACGGAACATTGCTAGTTCAACTCTGCTTCTGAATCTGATTCAAACCATAGGTCCTTTAACATCCAATGCTTCACAGGTAAGAGCAAGAAACGTGTGAGCTACGTGAACTATGTAGCATTGTTTGAGTGCAAGGTTAATGAGTTTACGTGAAATGAAGTATTGCTTGTAAGAAGATACAGAGCCTGTGATTTTACTCCATTTCTGAAGGGAAACACACAGCACAGTTCTCATCCATGAAACACACTCTGCTTTAGAGCACGAAGCATGCTCTTGTTTTCAGAGTCTCTAATAGAGCCAGAAACCTGAGGGTACTCAGAACAAAAGAACTGTGTTTCCTACATAAACGGGCCATTGTTAGTTCAACTATGCTTCTGAAACTGATACAAACCACAAGTCACCAAACATCCAATGCTTTTCATTTAAGAGCAAGAAACGTGTGATCTTCGTAAACGATTTATATTAATTTGAGCTAAAAAGTGACTGCGTTTACCTGAAATGGTGTCTTGCTTGTAGAAAGACACAGAGACTGGAATTTAACTACAATTTTGAAGGGAAACACACAGCACAGTACTCATCCATGAAACACACTAAGCTTTAGAGCAAGAGGCATGCTCTTGCTATCCAGAGTCTCTAATAGAGCCAGAAACTTGATGGTACTCAGAACAAAAGAACGGTTTTTCCTACACATACGGACCATTGCTAGTTCAACTCTGCTTGTGAAACTGATACAAACCACAGGTCCTCTAACATCCAATGCTTTACAGCTAAGAGCAAGAAACGTGTGAGCTAAGTGAACGATGTAGCTTTGTTTGAGCAGAAAGGTGAAATGAGTTTACGTGAAACGAAATCTTGCTCGTAGGAAGATACAGAGGCTGTGATTTAACTCCATTTCTGAAGGGAAACACACAGCACAGTTCTCACGATGAAACCCACTCTGCGTATAGGAAGAAGCACGCTCTTGCTTTCTAGAGTCTCTAATAGAGCAGGAAACGTGAGTGCTCATAACAAATGAACGGTGTTTCTTACACATACGGACGACTGCTAGGTCAACTCTGATTCTGAAACTGATACAAACCAAAATCATCTAACATCAAATGCTGTTCAGTTAAGAGCAAGAAATGTGTGAGCTTCGTAAACGATTTATATTCATTTGAGCTGTAAAGTGACTGCGTTTACCTGAAATGATGTCTTGCTTGTAGGAAGGCACATGGCCTGGAATTTAACACCATTTCTGAAGGGAAACACACAGCACAGTTTTCATCCATGAAACACACTCTGCATTAGAGCAAGAGGCACGCTCTTGATTTCTAAGTGTCTCTTATACAGGAGGAAACTTGACTGTGGTCAGAACAAATGAACGGTGTTTCCCTCACATACGGACCATATCTAGGTCAACTCTTCTTCTGCAACTTATACAAAGCACAGTTCCATTAACATGCAATGCTTTCAAGGTAAGGGCGAGAAACGTGTGAGCTTCGTGAACGATGTAGCTTCCTTTGAGCTGAAAAGTGACTGAGTTTACTTGAAAAGTTGTCTTGCTTGTAGGAAGACACAGAGCCTGGGATTTAACTCCATTTCTGAAGGGAAACAGACGGCACAGTTCTCATCGATGAAAAACACTCTGCTTTAGAGCAAGAAGCATGCTCTTGCTTTCTAGAGTCTCTAAAAGAGCCAGAAATATGAGCGTACTTGGAACAAAAGAACTGTGTTTCCTACACATACGGACCATTGCAAGTTCAACTCTGCTTCTGAATCTGATACAAACCATAGGTCCTCTAACATCCAATGCTTCACAGGTAAGAGCAAGAAACGTGTGAGCTACGTGAAGGATGTAGCTTTGTTTGAGTGCAAGGTAAATGGGTTTACATGAAATGAAGTATTGCTTGTAAGAAGATACAGAGCCTGTGATTTAACTCCATTTCTGAAGGGAAACACACAGCACAGTTCTCACGATGAAACACACTCTGCATATAGGAAGAAGCACGCTCTTGCTTTCTAGAGTGTCTAGTAGAGCAGGAAACGTGAGTGTGCTCATAACAAATGAACGGTGTTTCTTACACATACGGACGACTGCTAGGTCAACTCTGCTTCTGAAACTGATACAAACCAAAATCATCTAACATCAAATGCTGTTCAGTTAAGAGCAAGAAATGTGTGAGCTTCGTAAATGATTTATATTCATTTGAGCTGTAAAGTGACTGCGTTTACCTGAAATGATGTCTTGCATGTAGGAAGGCACATGGCCTGGAATTTAACACCATTTCTGAAGGGAAACACACAGCACAGTTCTCATCCATGAAACACACTCTGCTTTAGAGCAAGAAGCACGCTCTTGATTTCTAAGTGTCTCTTATACAGGAGGAAACTTGACTGTGGTCAGAACAAATGAACGGTGTTTCCCTCACATACGGACCATATCTAGGTCAACTCTTCTTCTGCAACTTATACAAAGCACAGTTCCATTAACATGCAATGCTTTCAAGTTAAGGGCGAGAAACGTGTGAGCTTCGTGAACGATGTAGCTTCCTTTGAGCTGAAAAGTGACTGCGTTTACCTGAAATGATATCTTGCTTATTGGAAGACACAGAGCCTGGAATTTAACTCCATTTCTGAAGGGAAACACACAGCACAGTACTCACGATGAAACACACTCTGCGTAAAGGAAGAAGCACGCTCTTGCTTTCTAGAGTCTCTAATAGAGCTGGAAACGTGAGTGTGGACAGAACAAAAGAACGGTGTTTCCTACACATATGAACCAGTGCTAGTTCAACTCTGCTTCTGAAACTGATAGAAACCACAAGTCATCTAACAGCCAATGCTTTTCAGTTAAGAGCGAGAAACATGTGAGCTTCGTGAATTATGTAGCTTCCTTTGAGCTGAAGAGAGACTGAGTTTACTGGAAAAGATGTCTTGCATGTAGGAAGACACAGAGCCTGGGATTTAACTCCATTTCTGAAGGGAAACTCACAGCACAGTTCTCATCCATGAAACACACTCTGCTTTAGAGCAAGAAGCATGTTCTTGCTTTCCAGAGTGTCTAATAGAGCCAGAAAGCTGAGGGTACTCTGAACAAAAGAACGGTGTTTCCAACACATAAGGATCATTGCTAGTTCAACTCTGCTTCTGAAACTGATACAAACCACAGGTCCTCTAACATCCAATGCATTACAGTTAAGAGCAAGAAACGTGTGAGCTACGTGAACGATGTAGCTTTGTTTGAGTGCAAGGTGACTGAGTTTACATGAAACGAAGTCTTGCTTGTAAGAAGATACAGAGCCTGTGATTTAACTCCATTTCTGAAGGGAAACACACAGCACAGTTCTCACGATGAAACCCACTCTGCATTTAGGAAGAAGCACGCTCTTGCTTTCTAGAGTCTCTAATAGAGCAGGAAATTTGAGTGTGCTCAGAACAAAAGAACGGTGTTTGCTACACATACGGACCACTGCTAGTTCAACTCTGTTTCTGAAACTGATCCAAACGACAAGTCATCTAACATCCAATTCTTTTCAATTAAGAGTGAGAAACGTGTGATCTTCGTAATCGATTTATATTCATTTAATCTGAAAAGTGACTGCGTTTACCTGAAATGATGTCTTGCTTGTAGGAAAACACGGAGCCTGGAATTTAACTCCATTTCTGAGTGGAAATACACAGCACAGTTCTCATCCATGAAACACACACTGCTTTAGAGCAAGAAGCATGCTCTTGCTTTCCAGAGTCTCTAATAGAGCCAGAAACTTGAGGGTACTAGAACAAAATAATGGTGTTTCCTACACTGACGGACCATGCTAGTCCAACTCTGCCTCTGCAACTGATACAAACCACAGGTCGTCTAACATCCAATGCTTTACAGTTAAGAGCAAGAAACGTGTGAGCTTCGTGAACGATGTACCTTTGTTTGAGCTGAAAGGTGTCTGAGTTTACGTGAAACGAAGTCTTGCTTGTAGGAAGATACAGAGCTTGTGATTCAACTCCATTTCTGAAGGGAAACACAGAGCACAGTACACACGATGAAACACACTCTGCGTATAGGAAGAAGCACGCTCTTGCTTTTTAGATTCTCTAATAGAGCTGGAAACGTGAGTGTGTCCAGAACAAAAGAACGGTGTTTCCTACACATATGGACCACTGCTAGTTCAACTCTGCTTCTGAAACTGATACAAACCACAAGTCATCTAACATCCGATGCTTTTCAGGTAAGAGCAAGAAACGTGTGAGCTTCGTAAACGATTTATATTCTTTGAACTGAAAAGTGACTGCGTTTACCTGAAATGATGTCTTGCTTATAGGAAGACACAGAGCCTGGAATTTAACTCCATTTCTGGAGGGAAACAAACAGCACAGTACTCATGCATGAAACACACTCTGCTTTAGAGCAAGAAGCATGCTCTTGCTTTCCAGAGTCTCTAATACAGCCAGAAACTTGAGGGTATTCAGACCAAAAGAACGGTGTTTCCTCCACGTACGGACCATATCTAGGTCAACTCTTCTTCTGAAACTGATACAAACCACAGTTCCTCTAACATGCAATGCTTTCTATTTAAGAGCTAGAAACGTGTGAGCTTCGTGAACGATGTAGCTACCTTTGAGCTGAAAAGTGACTGAGTTTACCTGATAAGATGTCTTGCTTGTAGGAAGGTACAGAGCCTGGTTTTTAACTCCATTTCTGAAGGGAAACACACACCACAGTTCTCATCCATGAAACACACTCTGCTTTAGAGCAAGAAGCATGTTCTTGCTTTCCAGATTCTCTAATAGAGCCAGAAAGTTGAGGGTACTCTGAACAAAAGAATGGTGTTTCCTACACATAAGGAAAATTGCAAGTTCAACTCTACTTCTGAAACTGATACAAACCACAGGTCCTCTAACTACCAATGCTTTACAATTAAGAGCAAGAAACGTGTGAGCTATGTGAACGATGTAGCTCTGTTTGAGTGCAAGGTGAATGAGTTTACATTAAATGAAGTATTGCTTGTAAGAAGATGCAGAGCCTGTGATTTAACTCCATTTCTGACGGGAAACACACAGCACAGTACTCACTATGAAACACACTCTACGTAAAGGAAGAAGCACGCTCTTGCTTTCTAGATTCTCTAATAGAGCTGGAAACGTGAGTGTGGCCAGAACAAAAGAACGGTATTTCCTACACATACGGACCAGTGCTAGTTCAACTCTGCTTCTGAAACTGATAGAAACCACAAGTCATCTAACATCCAATGCTTTTCAGTTAAGAGCAAGAAACGTGTGAGCTTCGTGAATTATGTAGCTTCCTTTGAGCTGAAGAGTGACTGAGTTTACTGGAAAAGATGTCTTGCATGTAGGAAGACACAGAGCCTGGGATTTAACTCCATTTCTGAAGGGAAACACACAGCACAGTTCTCATTCATGAAACACACTCCGCTTTAGAGCAAGAAGCATGTTCTTGCTTTCCAGAGTCTCTAATAGAGCCAGAAAGTTGAGGGTACTCTGAACAAAAGAACGGTGTTTCCTACACATACGGACCATATCTAGGTCAACTCTTCTTCTGCAACTTATACAAAGGACAGTTCCATTAACATGCAATGCTTTCAAGTTAAGAGCGAGAAACGTGTGAGCTTCGTGTACGATGTAACTTTGTTAGAGCTGAAAGGTGACTGAGTTAACGTGAAACGAAGTCTTGCAAGTAGGAAGATACAGAGCCTGTGATTTAACTCCATTTCTGAAGGGAAACACACAGCACAGTACTCACGATGAAACACACTCTGCGTAAAGGAAGAAGCACGCTCTTGCTTTCTAGAGTCTCTAATAGAGCTGGAAACGTGAGTGTGGACGGAACAAAAGAACGGTGTTTCCTACACATATGAACCAGTGCTAGTTCAACTCTGCTTCTGAAACTGATAGAAACCACAAGTCATCTAACAGCCAATGCTTTTCAGTTAAGAGCGAGAAACATGTGAGCTTCGTGAATTATGTAGCTTCCTTTGAGCTGAAGAGAGACTGAGTATACTGGAAAAGATGTCTTGCATGTAGGAAGACACAGAGCCTGGGATTTAACTCCATTTCTGAAGGGAAACTCACAGCACAGTTCTCATCCATGAAACACACTCTGCTTTAGAACAAGAAGCATGTTCTTGCTTTCCAGAGTCTCTAATAGAGCCAGAAAGTTGAGGGTACTCTGAACAAAAGAACTGTGTTTCCAACACATAAGGATCATTGCTAGTTCAACTCTGCTTCTGAAACTGATACAAACCACAGGTCCTCTAACATCCAATGCATTACAGTTAAGAGCAAGAAACGTGAGAGCTACGTGAACGATGTAGCTTTGTTTGAGTGCAAGGTGACTGAGTTTACGTGAAACGAAGTCTTGCTTGTAAGAAGATATAGAGCCTGTGATTTAACTCCATTTCTGAAGGGAAACACACAGCACAGTTCTCACGATGAAACCCACTCTGCATTTAGGAAGAAGCACGCTCTTGCTTTCTAGAGTCTCTAATAGAGCAGGAAATTTGAGTGTGCTCAGAACAAAAGAACGGTGTTTGCTACACATACGGACCACTGCTAGTTCAACTCTGCTTCTGAAACTGATCCAAACGACAAGTCATCTAACATCCAATTCTTTTCAGTTAAGAGCGAGAAACGTGTGAGCTTCGTAATCGATTTATATTCATTTAAGCTGAAAAGTGACTGCGTTTACCTGAAATGATGTCCTGCTTGTAGGAAAACACGGAGCCTGGAATTTAACTCCATTTCTGAATGGAAATACACAGCACAGTTCTCATCCATGAAACACACACTGCTTTAGAGCAAGAAGCATGCTCTTGCTTTCTACGATCTCTAATACAGCAGCAAACGTGACTGTGATCAGAACAAAATAACGGTGTTTTGGACACATACTGACCATATCTAGGTCAACTCTTCTTTTGAAACTGATACAAACCACAGTTCCTCTAACATGCAATGGTTTAAAGTTAAGAGCGAGAAACGTGTGAGCTTCGTGAACGATGGAGCTTCCTTTGAACTGCAAAGGGACTGAGTTTACTTGAAAAGTTGTCTTGCTTGTAGGAAGACACAGAGCCTGGGATTTAACTCCATTTCTGAAGGGAAACACACGGCACAGTTCTCATCCATGAAAAACACTCTGCTTTAGAGCAAGAAGCATGCTCTTGCTTTCCAGAGTCTCTAATAGAGCCAGAAACTTGAGGATACTCATAACAAAAGAATGGTGTTTCCTACACATACGGACCATTGCTAGTTCAACTCTGCTTGTGAAACTGATACAAACCACAGGTCCTCTAACATCCAATGCTTTACATTTAAGAGCAAGAAACGTGTCAGCTACTTGAACGATGCAGATTTGTTTGAGCTGAAAGGTGACTGAGTTTACGTGAAACGAAGTCTTGCTTGTAGGAAGACACAAAGCTTGGGATTTAACTCCATTTCTGAATGGAAACATACAGCACAGTTCTCATGATGAAACACACTCTGCGTTTAGGAAGAAGCACGCTCTTGCTTTCTAGATTCTCTAATACAGCAGGAAACTTGAGTGTGCTCAGAACAAATGAACGGTGTTTCCTACACATATGGACCACTGCTAGTTCAACTCTGCTTCTGAAACTGATACAAACCACAAGTCATCTAACATCCAATGCTTTTCAGTTAAGAGTGAGAAACGTGTGATCTGCGTAAACGATGTAGCTTCCTTTGAGCTGAAAGGTGACTGAGGTTACCTGAAAAATGTCTTGCTTGTAGGAAGATACAGAGCCTGGAATTTAACTCCATTTCTGAAGGGAAACACACAGCACAGTTCTCAATCATGAAAAACACTCTACTTTAGAGCAAGAAGCACTCTCTTGCTTTCTAAGTGTCTCTAATACAGCAGGAAACGTGACTGTGGTCAGAACAAAATAACGGTGTTTTGGACACATACTGACCATATCTAGGTCAACTCTTCTTTTGAAACTGATACAAACCACAGTTCCTCTAACATGCAATGGTTTAAAGTTAAGAGCGAGAAACGTGTGAGCTTCGTGAACGATGGAGCTTCCTTTGAACTGCAAAGGGACTGAGTTTACTTGAAAAGTTGTCTTGCTTGTAGGAAGACACAGAGCCTGGGATTTAACTCCATTTCTGAAGGGAAACACACGGCACAGTTCTCATCCATGAAAAACACTCTGCTTTAGAGCAAGAAGCATGCTCTTGCTTTCCAGAGTCTCTAATAGAGCCAGAAACTTGAGGATACTCATAACAAAAGAATGGTGTTTCCTACACATACGGACCATTGCTAGTTCAACTCTGCTTGTGAAACTGATACAAACCACAGGTCCTCTAACATCCAATGCTTTACATTTAAGAGCAAGAAACGTGTCAGCTACTTGAACGATGCAGATTTGTTTGAGCTGAAAGGTGACTGAGTTTACGTGAAACGAAGTCTTGCTTGTAGGAAGACACAAAGCTTGGGATTTAACTCCATTTCTGAATGGAAACATACAGCACAGTTCTCATGATGAAACACACTCTGCGTTTAGGAAGAAGCACGCTCTTGCTTTCTAGATTCTCTAATACAGCAGGAAACTTGAGTGTGCTCAGAACAAATGAACGGTGTTTCCTACACATATGGACCACTGCTAGTTCAACTCTGCTTCTGAAACTGATACAAACCACAAGTCATCTAACATCCAATGCTTTTCAGTTAAGAGTGAGAAACGTGTGATCTGCGTAAACGATGTAGCTTCCTTTGAGCTGAAAGGTGACTGAGGTTACCTGAAAAATGTCTTGCTTGTAGGAAGATACAGAGCCTGGAATTTAACTCCATTTCTGAAGGGAAACACACAGCACAGTTCTCAATCATGAAAAACACTCTACTTTAGAGCAAGAAGCACTCTCTTGCTTTCTAAGTGTCTCTAATACAGCAGGAAACGTGACTGTGGTCAGAACAAAATAACGGTGTTTCCTACACATACGTACCATATCTAGGTCAACTCTTCTTCTGAAACTGATACAAACAACAGTTCCATTAACACGTAATGCTTTCAATTTAAGAGCGAGAAACGTGAGAGCTTCGTGAGCGATGTAGCTTCCTTTGAGCTGAAAAGTGACTGAGTTTACTTGAAAAGTTGTCTTGCTTGTAGGAAGACACAGAGCCTGGGATTTAACTTCATTTCTGAAGAGAAACACATGGCACAGTTCTCATCCATGAAACACAATCTTCTTTAGAGCAAGAAGCATGCTCTTGCTATCTATGCGTCTCTAATACAGCAGGAAACGTGACTGTGGTAACAACAAAAGAACGGTGTTTCCTACACATACGGACCACTGCTAGTTCAACTCTGCTTCTGAAACTGATACAAACCACAAGTCATCTAACATCCAATGCTTTTCAGTTAAGTCTGAGAAACGTGTGATCTTCGTAAACGATGTAGCTTCCTTTGAGCTGAAAAGTGACTGAGTTTACCTGAAAAGGTGTCTTGCTTGTAGGAAGACACAGAGCATGGGATTTAACTCCATTTCTGAAGGGAAACACACAACACAGTTCTCATCCATGAAACACACTCTGCTTTAGAGCAAGAAGCCTGCTCTTGCTTTCTAAGCATCTCTAATAGAGCAGGAAACGTGACTGTGGTCAGAACAAAATAACGGTGTTTCCTACACATACGGACCATTGCTAGGTCAACTCTTCTTCTGAAACTGATACAAACCACAGTTCCTCTAACATGCAATGCTTTCCATTTAAGAGTGAGAAACTTGTGAGCTTTGTCAATGATGTCGCTTCCTTAGAGATGAGAAGTGACTTAGTTTACCTGAAAACATGTCTTGCTTGTATAAATACACCGAGCCTGGGATTTAACTCCATTTCTGAAGGGAAACACACAGCACAGTTCTCATCCATGAAACAAACTCTGCTTTAGAGCAAGAAGCATGCTCTTGCTTTCTATGTGTCTCTAATACAGCAGGAAACGTGACTGTGGTCACAACAAAACAATGGTGTTTCCTACACATACGGACCACTGCTAGTTCAACTCTGCTTCTGAAAATGATACAAACCACAAGTCATCTAACATCCAATGCTTTTCAGTTAAGTCTCAGAAACTTGTGATCTTCGTAAACGATGTAGCTTCCTTTGAGCTGAAAAGTGACTGAGTATACCTGAAAAGATGTCTTGCTTGTAGGAAGACACAGAGCATGGGATTTAACTCCATTTCTGAAGGGAAACACACAGCACAGTTCTCATGCATGAAACACATTCTGCTTTAGAACAAGAAGCACGCTCTTGCTTTCTATGTTCTCTAATACAGCAGGAAACGTGACTGTGGTCAGAAAAAAATAACGGTGTTTCCTACACATATGGTCCATATCTAGGTCAACTCTTCTTCTGAATGTGATACAAACCACAGTTCCTCTAACATGCAATGGCTTTGCAGTAAAGAGTGAGAAACTTGTGAGCTTCGTGAACGATATAGCTTCCTTTGAGGTGAATAGTGCCTGAGTTTACCTGAAAAGATGTCTTCCTTGTAGGAAGACACAGAGCCTGGGATTTAACTCCATTTCTGAAGGGAAACACACAGCACAGTCCTCATCCATGAAACACACTCTGCTTTAAAGCACGAAGCATGCTCTTGCTTTCTAGAGTCTCTAATAGAGCAGGAAACGTGAGTGAGCTCAGAACAAAAGCACGGTGTTTCCTACACATACGGACCATAGCTAGTTCAACTCTGCTTCTGAAACTGATACAAACCACAGGTCCTCTAACATCCAATGCTTTAGATTTAAGAGCAAGAAATGTGTGAGCTTCGTGAACGATGTACCTTTGTTTGAGATGAAAGGCGACTGAGTTTACGTGAAACGAAGTCTTGCTTGTAGGAAGACACGGAGCCTGGAATTTAACTCCATTTCTGAAGGGAAACACACCGCATATTTCTCACGATGAAACACACTCTGCGTTTAGGAAGAAGCACGCTCTTGCTTTCTAGTGTCTCTAATAGAGCAGGAAATTTGAGTGTGCTCAGAACAAAAGAACGGTGTTTCCTACACATATGGACCACTGCTAGTTCAACTCTGCTTCTGAAACAGATACAAACCACAAGTCATCTAACATCCAATGCTTTTCAGTTAAGAGTGAGAAACATATGATCTTCGTTATCGATGTATATTCATTTAAGCTGAAAAGTGACTGCGTTTACCTGAAATGATGTCTTGCTTGTAGGAAGACACGGAGCCTGGAATTGAACTCGATTTCTGATGGGAAACACACAGCACAGTTCTCATCCATGAAACACACTCTGCTTTAGAGCAAGAAGCACGCTCTTGCTTTCTAAGAGTCACTAATACAGCAGGAAACGTGACTGTGGTCAGAACAAAATAACTGTGTTTCCTACTGTACGGACCATATCTAGGTCAACTCTTCTTCTGAAACTGATACAAACCACAGTTCCACTAACATGCAATGCTTTCCAGTTAAGAGCGAGAAACGTGTGAGCTTTGTGAACGATGTAGCTTCCTTTGAGCTGAAAATTGACTGAGTTTACCTGGAAAGATGTCTTGCTTGAAGGAAGATACAGAGCCTGGGATTTAACTCTATTTCTGAAGGGAAACACACAGCACAGTTCTCATCCATGAAACACACTCTGCTTTGAGCACTAAGGATGCTCTTGCTTTCTAGAGTCTCTAATAGAGCCAAAAACATGAGGGTGCACTGAATAAAATAACGGTGTTTCCTACATTTACGGACCATTGCTAGTACAACTCTGCTTCTGAAACTGATAAAAACTACAAGTCATCTAACATCCAATGCTTTTCAGTTAAGAGCGAGAAACGTGTGAGCTTCGTGAACGATGAAGCTTCCTTTGAGCTGAAAATTGACTTAGTTTACCAGGAAAGATGTCTTGCTTGAAGGAAGATACAGAGCCTGGGATTTAACTCTATTTCTGAAGGGAAACACACAGCACAGTTCTCACGATGGAACACACTCTGCTTTAGAGCAAGAAGCATGCTCTTGCTTTCTATGTGTCTCTAATACAGCAGGAAAGGTGACTGTGGTCAGAACAAAATAACGGTGTTTCCTATACATATGGACCATACCTAGGTCAACTCTTCTTCTGAATATGATACAAACCACAGTTCCTCTAACATTTAAGCTTTCCAGTTAAGAGCGAGATAAGTGTGAGCTTCTTAAATGATTTATATTCCTTTGAGCTGAAAAGTGACTGCATTTACCTGAAATGATGTCTTGGTTGTAGGAAGACACAGAGCCTGGAATTTAACTCCATTTCTGAAGGGAAACACACTGCACAGTTCTCATCCATGAAACACACTCTGCTTTAGAGTAAGAAGCATGCTCTTGCTTTCTATGTGTCTCTAATACAGCAGGAAAGGTGACTGTGGTCAGAACAAAATAAGGGTGTTTCCTATACATATGGACCATACCTAGGTCAACTCTTCTTCTGAATATGATACAAACCACATTTCCTCTAACATTTAAGCTTTCCAGTTAAGAGCGAGAAACATGTGAGCTTCGTGAATGAGGTAGCTTCCTTTGAGGTGAATAGTGTCTGAGATTACCTGAAAAGATGTCTTGCTTGTCGGAAGTCACAGAGCCTGGGTTTTAACTCCATTTCTGAAGGGAAACGAACAGCACAGTTCTTATCCATGAAACACTCTCTGCTTTAGAGCAATAACCACGCTCTTGCTTTCGAAGAGTCTCTAATAGAGCAGGAAATGTGACTGTTTTCAGAACAAAATAATGGTGTTTCCTACCCATACAGACCATATCTGGGTCAACTCTTCTTCTCAAACTGATACAAACCGCAGTTCTTCTAACATGCAATGCTTTCCAGTTAAGAGCGAGAAACGTATGAGCTTTGTGAACGATGTTGCTCCTTTGAGTTGAATAGTGTTTGAGTTTACCTGAAAAGTTGTCTTGCTTGTCGGCAAACACAGAGACTGGGATTTAACTCCATTTCTGAAGGGAAACACACAGCACAGTTCTCATCCATGAAACACACTCTGCTTTAGAGCTAGCAGCACGCTCTTGGTTTCTAAGAGTCTCTAATACAGCAGGAAAAGTGACTGTGGTCAGAACAAAATAACGGTGTTTTCTACTGTATGGACCATATCTAGGTCAACTCCTTTTCTCAGACTGATACAAACCGCAGTTCCTCTAACATGCAATGCTTTCCAGTTAAGAGCGAGAAACATGTGAGCTTCGTGAACGATGTAGCTTCCTTTGAACTGAAAAGTGACTGAGTTTACCTGAAAAGATGTCGGGCTTGAAGGAAGATACAGAGCCTGGGATTTAACTCTATTTCTGAAGGGAAACACACAGCACAGTTCTCATCCATGAAACACACTCTGCTTTAGAGCACGAAGGATGCTCTTGCTTTCTAGAATCTCTAATAGAGCCAGAAACATGAGGTGCTCTGAACAAAATAACGGTGTTTCCTACATTTACGGACCATTGCTAGTTCAACTCTGCTTCTGCAACTGATACAAACCACAAGTCATCTTACATCCAATGCTTTTCAGTTAAGAGTGAGAAACGTGTGACCTTCATAAACAGTGTAGCTTCCTTTGAGTTGAAAAGTGACTGATTTTACCTGAAAAGATGTCTTGCTGGTAGGAAGATACAGAGCCTGGGATTTAACTCCATTTCGGAAGTGAAACACACCCCACAGTTCTCATCCATGAAACACACTCTGCTTTACAGCAACAAGCATGCTCTTGCTTTCTAGATTATCTATTAGAGCCAAAAACATGAGGGTGCTCTGAACAAAATAAGGGTGTTTCCTACATTTACGGACCATTGCTAGTTCAACTCTGCTTATGAAACTGATACAAACCACAAGTTATCTACCATCCAATGTTTTTCAGTTAAGAGCAAGAAACGTGTGAGCTTCGTAAACGATTTATATTCATTTGAGCTGAAAAGTGAGTGCGTTTATCTGAAATGATATCTTGCTTATAGGAAGACCATGAGCCTGGAATTTAACTTCATTTCTGAAGGGAAACACACAGCACAGTTCTCATCCATGAAACACACTCTGCTTTAGAGCAGGAAGCACGATCTTGGTTTCCAAGAGTGTCTAATACAGCAGGAAACGTTACTGTGCTCGGAACAAAATAACGGTGTTTCCTACTGTACGGACCATATCTAGGTCAACTCTTCTTCTGAAACTGATAAAAAACCACAGTTCCTCTAACATGCAATGCTTTCCAGTTAAGAGCGAGAAACGTGTGAGCTTCGTGAACGATGTAGCTTCCTTTGCGCTGAATATTGACTGAGTTTACCTGGAAAGATGTCTTGCTTGAAGGAAGATACAGAGCCTGGGATTTAACTCTATTTCTGAAGGGAAACACACAGCACAGTTCTCATCCATGAAACACACTCTGCTTTAGAGCACGAGGATGCTCTTGCATTCTATAGTCTCTAATAGAGCCAGAAACATGAGGGTGCTCTGAACAAAATAACGGTGTTTCCTAGATTTATGGACCATTGCTAGTTCAACTCTTCTTCTGAAACTGATACAAACCACAAGTCATCTAACATCCAATGCTTTTCAGTTGAGAGTGAGAAACGTGTGATCTTCGTCAACGATTTATATTCATTTGAGCTGAAAAGTGACTGAGTTTATCTGAAAAGGTGTCTTGCTTGTAGGAAGACACAGAGCCTGGGATTTAACTCCATTTCTGAAGGGAAACACACAGCACAGTTCTCATCCATGAAACACACACTGCTTTAGAGCAAGAAGCACGTTCTTGCTTTCTAAGAGTCTCTAATACAGCAGGAAACGTGATTGTGATCAGAACAAAATAACGGTGTTTCTGACACGTACAGACCATATCTAGGTTAACTCTCCTTCTGAAACTGATAAAAAACCACAGTTCCTCTAACATGCAATGCTTTCTATTTAAGAGCAAGAAACGTGTTAGCTTGGTGAATGATGTAGCTTCCTTTGGCTGAAAAGTGACTGAGTTTACCTGAAAAGATGTCTTGCTTGTAGGAACATACAGAGCCTGGTATTTAACTCCATTTCTGAAGGCAAACACACAGCACAGTTCTCATCCATGAACCACACTCTGCTTTAGAGCATGAAGCATGCTCTTGCTTTCTAGAGTCTCTAATAGAGCAGGACACGTGAAAGAGCTCAGAACAAAAGAACGGTGTTTCCTAACATACAGAACATAGCAAGTTCAACTCTGCTTCTGAAACTGATACAAACCACAAGTCATCTAACATCCAATGCTTTTCAGTTAAGAGCGAGAAACGTGTGAGCTTCGTAAACAATTTATATTCATTAGAGCTGAAAAGTGACTGCGTTTACCTGAAATGATGTCTTGGTTGTAGGAAGACACGAGGCCTGGAATTTAACTCCATTTCTGAAGGGAAACAGACAGAACAGTTCTCATCCATGAAAAACACTCTACTGTAGAGCAAGAAGCACTCTCTTGCTTTCTACGTGTCTCTAATACAGCAGGAAACATGACTGTCGTCTGAACAAAATAACGGTGTTTCCTACACATACAACCATAACTAGGTCAACTCTTCTTCTGAAACTGATACAAACCACAGTTCATCTAACATGCAATGCTTTCCAGTTAAGAGTGAGAAACTTGTGAGCTTTGTGAATGATGTAGCTTCCTTAGAGTTGAGAAGTGACTTAGTTTACCTGAAAACATGTCTTGCTTGTATAAAGACACAGACCTGGGATTTAACTCCATTTCTGAAGGGAAACAAATAGCACAGTTCTCATCCATGAAACACACTCTGCTTTAGAGCAAGAAGCATGCTCTTGCTTTCTATGTGTCTCTAATACAGCAGGAAACGTGACTGTGGTCAGAACAAAATAACGGTGTTTCCTACACATACGGACCCCTGCTAGTTCAACTCTGCTTCTGAAACTGATACAAACCACAAGTCATCTAACATCCAATGCTTTTCAATTAAGAGTGAGAACCGTGTTATCTTCGTAAACGATGTAGCTTCCTTTGAGCTGAAAAGTGACTGAGTTTACCTGAAAAGATGTCTTGCTTGTAGGAAGATACAGAGCCTGGGATTTAACTCCATTTCTGAAGGGAAACACACAGCACAGTTCTCATCCATGAAACACACTCTGGTTTAGAGCACGAAGCATGCTCTTCCTTTCTATGTGTCTCTAATACAGCAGGAAACTTGACTCTGCTCAGAACAAAATAACAGTGTTTCCTACACATACGGACCATATCTAGGTCAACTCTTCTTCTGAATGTGATACAAACAACAGTTCCTCTATCATGCAAGCTTTCCAGTTAAGAGTGAGAAACGTGTGAGCTTTGTGAACAATATAGCTTCCTTTGAGGTGAATAGTGTCTGAGTTTATCTGAAAAGAAGCCTTCCTTGTAGGAACACACAGATCCTGGGATTTAACTCCATTTCTGAGGGGAAACAAACAGCAGAGTTCTCATCCATGACACACTCTGCTTTAGATCAAGAAGCATGCTCTTGCTTTCTAAGAGTCTCTAATACAGCAGGAAACGTGACTGTCATCTGAACAAAATTACGGTGTTTCCTACACATACGGACCATATCTAGGTCAACTCTTCTTCTGAATGTGATACAAACCACAAGTCCTCTAACATGCAAGCTTTCCAGTTAAGAGTGAGAAACGTGTGAGCTTTGTGAACGATGTTGCTTCCTTAGAGCTGAGAAGTGACTTAGTTTACCTGAAAACATGTCTTGCTTGTAGGAAGACACAGAGCCTGGGTTTTAACTCCATTTCTGAAGGGAAACACACAGCACACTTCTCACGATGAAACACACTCTGCGTTTAGGAAGAAGCACGCTCTTGCTTTCTAGAGTCTCTAATAGAGCAGGAAATTTGAGTGTGCTCAGAACAAAAGAACGGTGTTTCCTACATTTACGGACTTTTGCTAATTCAACTCTGCTTCTGAAACTGATACAAACGACAAGTGATCTAACATCCAATGTTTTTCAGTTAAGAGCAAGAAACGTGTGTGCTTCATAAACGATTTATATTCATTTGAGCTGAAAAAGTGACTGCGATTATCTGAAATGATATCTTGCTTATAGGAAGACACAGAGCCTGGAATTTAACTCCATTTCTGAAGGGAAACACACAGCACAGTACTCAACCATGAAACACACTCTGCTTTAGAGCAAGAAGCATGCTCTTGCTTTCTAGAGTCTCTAATATAGCCAGAAAATTGAGGGTACTCAGAAAAAAAGAATGGTGTTTCCTATACATACTGACCATTGCTAGTTCAACCCTGCTTCTGAAAATGATACAAACCACAGGTCCTCTAACATCCAATGCTTTACAATTAAGAGCAAGAAACGTGTGAGCTTCGTGAACGATGTACCTTTGTTTGAGATGAAAGGCTACTGAGTTTACGTGAAACGATGTCTTGCTTGTAGGAAGATACAGAGCCTGTGATTTCAATCCATTTCTGAAGGGAAACACACAGCACAGTTCTCATCCATGAAACACACACTGCTTTAGAGCAAGAAGCCCGCTCTTGCTTTCTAAGAGTCTCTAATACAGCAGGAAACGTGATTGTGGTCAGAACAAAATAACGGTGTTTCTGACACATATGGACCATATCTAGGTCAACTCTCCTTCTGAAACTGATACAAACCACAGTTCCTCTAACATACAATGCTTTCTATTTAAGAGCAAGAAATGTTTGAGCTTCGTGAACGATGTAGCTTCCTTTGAGCTGAAAAGTGACTGAGTTTACCTGAAATGATGTCTTGCTTGTAGGAAGATACAGAGCCTGGTATTTAACTCCATTTCTGAAGGGAAACTCACAGCACAGTTCTCGTCCATGAAACACACTCTGCTTTAGAGCATGAAGCATGCTCTTGCTTTTTAGAGTCTCTAATTGAGCAGGAAACGTGAAAGAGCTCAGAACAAAAGAACGGTGTTTCCTACACATAGGGACCATAGCTAGTTCAACTCTGTTTCTGAAACTGATACAAACCACAAGTCATCTAACATCCAATGCTTTTCAGTTAAGAGCGAAAAACGTGTGAGCTTTGTAAACAATTTATATTCATTTGAGTTGAAAAGTGACTGCGTTTACCTGAAATGTTTTCTTGCTTGTAGGAAGATACGGGTCCTGGAATTTAACTCAATTTGTGAAGGGAAAAACACAGCACAGTTCTCATCCATGAAACACACTCTGCTTTAGAGCACGAAATATGCTCTTGCTTTCTAGAGTCTCTAGTAGAGCCAGAAACATGAGGGTGCTCTGAACAAAATAACGGTGTTTCCTACATATACGAACCATTGCTAGTTCAACTCTGCTTCTGAAACTGATCCAAACCACAAGTCTTCTACATCCAATGCTTTTCAGTTAAGAGCAAGTAACATGTGACCTTCGTAAAGGATTTATATTCATTTGAGCTGAAAATTGACTGCGTTTACCTGAAATGATGTCTTGCTTGTAGTAAGACACAGAGCCTGGGATTTAACTCCATTTCTGAAGGGAAACACACAGCACAGTTCTCACGAGGAAACACACTCTGCGTATAGGAAGAAGCACGCTCTTGCTTTCTAGAGACTCTAATAGTGTAGGAAAGGTGAGTGTGCTCAGAACAAAAGAACGGTGTTTCCTACACTTACGGACCATAGCTAGTTCAACTCTGCTTCTGAAACTGATACAAACCACAAGTCATCTAACATCCAATGCTTTTCAGTTAAGAGCAAGAAACATGTGTGCTTCGTAAACGATTTATATTCATTTGAGCTGAAAAGTGACTGCATTTAACTGAAATGATGTCTTGCTTGTAGGAAGACACAGAGCCTGGAATTTAACTCCATTTCTGAAGGGAAACAGACAGCACAGTTCTCACGAGGAAACACACTCTGCGTATAGGAAGAAGTACGCTCTTCCTTTCTATGAGTCTCTAATACAGCAGGAAAAGTGACAATGGTCAGAAAAAAATAATGGTGTTTACTACACATACGGACCATATCTAGATCAACTCCTCTTCTGAAACTGATACAAACCACAGTGCCTCTACATGCAATGCTTTAAGTTAAGAGCGAGAATCGTGTGAGCTTCGTGAACGATGTAGCTTCCTTTGAGCTGAATAGTGACTGAGTTTACCTGAAAAGATGTCTTGCTTGTAGGAAGACACCGAGCCTGCGATTAAACTCCATTTCTGAAGGGAAACTCACAGCACAGTTCTCATCCATGAAACACACTTCGCTTTAGAGCAAGAAGCATGCTCTTGCTTTCTAAGAATCTCTAATACAGCAGGAAACGTGACTGTGGTCAGAACAAAAGAACGGTGTTTCCTACACATACGGACCCCTGCTAGTTCAACTCTGCTTCTGAAACTGATACAAACCACAAGATATCTACCATCCAATGTTTTTCAGTTAAGAGCAAGAAACGTGTGAGCTTCATAAACGATTTATATTCATTTGAACTGAAAAGAGACTGTGTTTATCTGAAATGATATCTTGCTTATAGGAAGACCATGAGCCTGGAATTTAACTTCATTTCTGAAGGGAAACACACAGCACAGTTCTCATCCATGAAACACACTCTGCTTTAGAGCAGGAAGCACGCTCTTGGTTTCTAAGAGTGTCTAATACAGCAGGAAACGTGACTGTGCTCAGAACAAAATAACGGTTAAGAGTGAGAAACGTGTGATCTTCGTCAACGATTTATATTCATTTGAGCTGAAAGTGACTGAGTTTATCTGAAAAGGTGTCTTGCTTGTAGGAAGACACAGAGCCTGGGATTTAACTCCATTTCTGAAGGGAAACACACAGCACAGTTCTCATCCATGAAACACACTCTGCTTTAGAGCACGAAATATGCTCTTGTTTTCTAGAGTCTCTAATAGAGCCAGAAACATGAGGGTGCTCTGAACAAAATAACGGTGTTTCCCACATATACGAACCATTGCTAGTTCAACTCTGCTTCTGAAACTGATCCAAACCACAAGTCTTCTAACATCCAATGCTTTTCAGTTAAGAGCAAGTAACATGTGACCTTCGTAAACGATTTATATTCATTTGAGCTGAAAATTGACTGCGTTTACCTGAAATGATGTCTTGCTTGTAGTAAGACACAGAGCCTGGGATTTAACTCCATTTCTGAAGGGAAACACACAGCACAGTTCTCACGAGGAAACACACTCTGCGTAAAGGAAGAAGCACGCTCTTGCTTTCTAGAGACTCTAATAGTGTAGGAAACGTGAGTGTGCTCAGAACAAAAGAACGGTGTTTCCTACACATACGGACCATAGCTAGTTCAACTCTGCTTCTGAAACAGTTACAAACCACAAGTCATCTAACATCCAATGCTTTTCAGTTAAGAGCAAGAAACGTGTGTGCTTCGTAAACGATTTATATTCATTTGAGCTGAAAAGTGACTGCATTTACCTGTAATGATGTCTTGCTTGTAGGAAGACACAGAGCCTGGAATTTAACTCCATTTCTGAAGGGAAACAGACAGCACAGTTCTCACGAGGAAACACACTCTGCGTATAGGAAGAAGTACGCTCTTGCTTTCTATGAGTCTCTAATACACAGGAAAAGTGACAATGGTCAGAACAAAATAACGGTGTTTACTACACATGCGGACAATATCTAGTTCAACTCCTCTTCTGAAACTGATACAAACCACAGTGCCTCTACATGCAATGCTTTCAAGTTAAGAGCGAGAATCGTGTGAGCTTCGTGAACGATGTAGCTTCCTTTGAGCTGAATAGTGACTGAGTTTACCTGAAAAGATGTCTTGCTTGTAGGAAGACACCGAGCCAGGGATTTAACTCCATTTCTGAAGGGAAACTCACAGCACAGTTCTCATCCATGAAACACACTTCGCTTTAGAGCAAGAAGCATGCTCTTGCTTTCTAAGAGTCTCTAATACAGCAGGAAACGTGACTGGGGTCAGAACAAAAGAACTGTATTTCCTACATATACGGACCATATCTAGGTCAACTCTCCTTCTGAAACTGATACAAACCACTGTTCCTCTAACATGCAATGCTTTCTATTTAAGAGCAAGATACGTGTAAGCTTCGTGAACGATGTAGCTTCCTTTGAGCTGAAAAGTGACTGAGTTTACCTGAAATGATGTCTTGCTTGTAGGAAGATACAGAGCCTGGTACTTAACTCCATTTCTGAATGGAAACAAATAGCACAGTTCTCATCCATGAAACACACTCTGCTTTAGAGCATGAAGTATGCTCTTGCTTTCTAGAGTCTCTAATAGTGCAGGAAACGTGAAAGAGCTCAGAACAAAAGAACGGTGTTTCCTACACATACGGACCATTGATAGTTCAACCCTGCTTCTCAAAATGATACAAACCAGAGGTCCTCTAACATCCAATGCTTTACAATTAAGAGCAAGAAACGTGTGAGCTTCGTGAACGATGTTCCTTTGTTTGAGATGAAAGGTGACTGAGTTTACATGAAACGAAGTCTTGCTTGTAGGAAGATACAGAGCCTGTGATTTAAATCCATTTCTGAAGGAAAACACACAGCACAGTTCTCATCCATGAAACACACACTGCTTTAGAGCAAGAAGCCCGCTCTTGCTTTCTAAGAGTCTCTAATACAGCAGGAAACGTGACTGTCGTCTGAACAAAATAACGGTGTTTCCTACACATACGGACCATATCTAGGTCAACTCTTCTTCTGAATTTGATACAAACCACAGTTCCTCTAACATGCAATGCTTTCCAATTAAGAGTGAGAAACTTGTGAGCTTTGTGAACGATGTTGCTTCCTTAGAGCTGAGAAGTGACTTAGTTTACCTGAAAACATGTCTTGCTTGTAGGAAGACACAGAGCCTGGGATTTAACTCCATTTCTGAAGGGAAACACACAGCACAGTTCTCAAGAGGAAACACAATCTGCGTATAGGAAGAAGCAAGCTCTTGCTTTCTTGAGTCTCTAATAGTCCAGGAAACGTGAGTTTGCTCAGAAAAAAAGAACGGTGTTTCCTACACATACGGACCACTGCTAGTTCAACTCTGCTTCTGAAACTGATACAAACCACAAGTCATCTAACATCCAATGCTTTTCAGTTAAGAGTGGAAACTTGTGATCTTCGTAAATGATGTAGCTCCGTTTGTGCTGAAAAGTGACTGAGTATACCTGAAAAGATGTCTTGCTTGTAGGAAGATACAGAGCCTAGGATTTAACTCCATTACTGAAGAGAAACACACAGCACATTTCTCATCCATGAAACACACTCTGCTTTAGAGCACGAAGCATGCTCTTGCTTTCTAGAGTATCTAATAGAGCAGGAAACGCGAGTGAGCTCAGAACAAAAGAACGGTGTTTCCTACACAAAAGGACCATAGCTAGTTCAACTCTGCTTCTGAAACTGATACAAACCACAAGTCATCTAACATCCAATGCTTTTCAGTTAAGAGTGAGAAACGTGTGATCTTCGTCAAAGATTTATATTCATTTGAGCTGAAAAGTGACTGAGTTTACCTGAAAAGATGTCCTTCTTGTAGGAATACACAGAGCCTGGGATTTACCTCCATTTCTGAAGGGAAAAACGTAGCACAGTTCTCATCCATGAAACACACTCTGCTTTAGAGCAAGAAGCACGCTCTTGCTTTCTAAGAGTCTCTAAAAGAGCATGAAACGTGACTGTGGTCAGAACAAAATAATGGTGTTTGCTACACATACGGAACATTTCTATGTCAACTCTTCTTCTGACACTGATACAAACCACAGTTCATCTAACATGCAATGCTCTCCAGTGAAGAGTGGAAAACTTGTGAGTTTTGTGAAAGATGTAGCTTTCTTAGAGCTGAAAAGTGACTTAGTTTACCTGAAAACATGTCTTGCTTGTAGGAAGACACAGAGCCTGGGATTTAACTTCATTTATGAAGGGAAACACACAGCACAGTTCTCATCCATGAAACACACTCTACTTTAGAGCAAGAAGCATGCTCTTGCTTTCTAAGAGTCTCTAATACAGCAGGAAAAGTGACTGTGGTCAGAACAACATAATGGTGTTTCCTACATGTTCGGACCATATCTAGGTCAACTCTGCTTCTGAAACTGATACAAACCACAAGTCATCTAACATCCAATGCTTTTCAGTTAAGAGCAGGAAACGTGTGAGCATCGTAAACAATTTATATTCATTTGAGCTGAAAAATGACTGCGTACCTGAAATGATATCTTGCTTATAGCCAGACACAGAGCCTGGAATTTAAATCCATTTCTGCAGGGAAACACACAGCACAGTGTTCATCCATGAAACACACTCTGCTTTAGAGCACGAAATATGCTCTTGCTTTCTAGCGTCTCTAATAGAGCCAGAAACATGAGGGTGCTCTGAACAAAATAACGGTGTTTCCTACATATACGAACCATTGCTAGTACAACTCTGCTTCTGAAACTGATCCAAACCACAAGTCTTCTAATATCCAATGCTTTTCAGTTAAGAGCAAGTAACGTGTGACCTTCGTAAACGATTTATATTCATTTGGCTGAAAATTGACTGTGTTTACCTGAAAAGATGTCTTGCTTGTAGGAAGACACAGAGCCTGTGATTTAACTCCATTTCTGAAGGGATATACACATCACAGTTCTCACGAGGAAACACACTCTGCATATAGGAAGAAGCAAGCTCTTGCTTTCTAGAGTCTCTAATAGTGCAGGAAACGTGAGTGTGCTCAGAACAAAAGAACGGTGTTTCCTACACATACGGACCATATCTAGGTCAACTCTTCTTCTGAAACTGATACAAACTACAGTTCTTCTAAGATGCAATACTTTCCAGTTAAGAGCGAGAAACGTGTGAGCTGCGTGAACGATATAGCTTCCTTTCAGTTGAATAGTGCCTGAGTTTACCTGAAAAGATGTCTTCCTTGTAGGAAGACACAGAGCCTGGGATTTAACTCTATTTCTGAGGGGAAACACATAGCACAGTTCTCATCCATGAAATACACTCTGCTTTGGAGCAAGAACCATGCTCTTCCTTTCTAAGAGTCTCTAATACAGCAGGAAACGTGACTGCCGTCAGAACAAAATAACGGTGTTTCCAAAACATATGAACAATATCTAGGTCAACTCTTCTTCTGAAACTGATACAAACCACAGTTCCTCTAACATGCAATGCTTTCCATTTAAGAGTGAGAAACTTGTGAGCTTCGTGAACGATGTAGCTTCCTTAGAGCTGAGAAGTGACTTAGTTTGCCTGAAAACATGTCTTGCTTGTATAAAGACACAGAGCCTGGGATTTAACTCCAATTCTGAAGGGAAACACACAGCACAGTTCTCATCCATGAAACACCCTCTGCTTTACAGCAAGAAGCACGCTCTTGATTTCTAAGAGTCTCTAATGCAGCAGGAAACGTGACTGTGGTCAGAACAAAATAACGGTGTTTCCTACTGTACGGACCATATCTAGGTCAACCCTTCTTCTGAAACTGATACAAACCACAGTTCCTCTAACATGCAAAGCTTTCCAGTTAAGAGCGAGATACTTGTCAGCTTCGTGAATGATGTAGCTTCCTTTGAGCTGAAAAGTGACTGAGTTTACCTGAATAGATGTCTTGCTTGTAGGAAGATACAGAGCCTGGGATTTAACTCCATTTCTGAAGGGAAACACACAGCACAGTTCTCATCCATGAAACACACTCTGCTTTAGAGCATGAAGCATGCTCTTGCTTTCTAGAGTCTCTAATAGAGCCAGAAACATGAGGGTGCTCTGAACAAAATAACGGTGTTTCCTACATATGTGGACCTTTGCTAGTTCAACTCTGCTTCTGAAACTGATACAAACCACAAGTCATCTAACATCCAATGCTTTTCAGTTAAGAGCAGGAAACTTGTGAGCATCGTAAACAATTTATATTCATTTGAGCTGAAAATTGATTGCGTACCTGAAATGATGTCTTGCTTATAGGCAGACACAGAGCCTGGAATTTAAATCCATTTCTGCAGGGAAACACACAGCACAGTTATCATACATGAAACACACTCTGCTTTAGAGCACAAAGTATGCTCTTGCTTTCTAGAGTCTTTAATAGAGCCAGAAACATGAGGGTGCTCTGAACAAAATAACGGTGTTTCCTACATATATGAACCATTGCTAGTTCAACTCTGCTTCTGAAACTGATACAAACCACAAGTCATCTAACATCCAATGCTTTTCAGTTAAGAGCAAGTAACGTGTGAGCTTCGTGAATGATTTATATTCATTTGAGCTGAAAATTGACTGCGTTTACCTGAAATGATGTCTTGCTTGTAGGAAGACACAGAGCCTGTGATTTAACTCCATTTCTGAAGGGAAACACACAGCACAGTTCTCACGAGGAAACACACTCTGCGTATAGGAAGAAGCAAGCTCTTGCTTTCTAGAGTCTCTAATAGTGCAGGAAACGTGAGTGTGCTCAGAACAAAAGAACGCTGTTTCCTACACATACGGACCACTGCTAGGTCAACTCTGCTTCTGAAACTGATACAAACCACAAGTCATCTAACATCCAATGCTTTCCAGTTAAGAGCGAGATACGTGTGAGCTTTGTAAACGATGTAGCTTCCTTTGAGCTGAAAAGTGACTTAGTTTACTTGAAAATATGTCTTGCTTGTAGGAAGACACAGAGCCGGGGATTTAACTCCATTTCTGAAGGGAAACACACAGCACAGTTCTCATCCATGAAACGCACACTGCTTTAGAGCAAGGAGCACGTTCTTTCCTATAAGATTCTCTAATACAGCAGGAAACGTGACTGTGGTCAGAACAAAATAACGGTGTTTCCTACTGTATGGACCATATCTAGGCCAACTCTTCCTCAGAAACTGATACAAACCACAGTTCCTCTAACATGCAATGCTTTCCATTTAAGAGCGAGAAACGTGTGAGCTTCGTGAACGATGTAGCTTCCTTTGAGCTGAAAAGTGACGGCATATACCTGAAATGATGTCTTTTTGTAGGAAGACACAGAGCCTGTGATTTAACTCCATTTCTGAAAGGGAAACACACAGCACAGTTGTCATCCATGAAACACACTCTGCTTTAGAGCAAGAAACACGCTCTTTCTTTATTGAGTCTGTAATAAAGCAGGAAACATGAGTGTGCTCAGAACAAAAGAATGGTGTTTGGTACACATATGGACCATATCTAGTTCAACTCTGCTTCTGAAACTGATACAAACCACAGTTCCTGTAACATCCAATGCTTTCCTGTTAAGAATGAGAAACGTCTGAGCTTCGTGAACGATGTAGCTTCCTTTGATCTGAAAAGTGACTGAGTTTGCCTGAAAAGATGTCTTGCCTGTAGGAAGACACAGAGCCTGGGATTTAACTCCATTTATGAAGGGAAACACAACGCTCTGTTCTCATCCATGAAACACACTTTGCTTTAGAGCAAGAAGCACGCTCTTGCTTTCTAGTGTGTCTAATAGAGCCAGAAACTTGAGTGTGCTCAGAACAAAAGAATGGTGTTTCCTACACCTACAGACCGTATCTATTTCAACTCTGCTTCTGAAACTGATGCAAAACTCCAGTCCTCTAATATCCAATGCTTTACATTTAAGATCGAGAAAAGTGTTAGCTACGTAAACGATGTAGGTTTGTATGAGCTGAAACGTTAGTGAGTTTTCATGAAATGAAGTCATGCTTGTAGGAAGACACAGAGACTGCGATTTAACTCCATTTCTGAAGGGAAACACACAGCACAGTTCTCATCCATGAAACTCATTCTGCTTTAGAGCAAGAAGCACGCTCTTGCTTTCTAGAGTCTCTAATACAGCAGGTAAAGTGAGTGTGCTCAGAAAAAACGTACTGTGTCCTACACATACGGACCATTGCTAGTTCAACTCTGCTTCTGAAACTGACAAACCACAGGTCATCTAACATCCAATGCTTTTCAGTTAAGAGCGAGAATGTTGTGAGCTTCGTGAATGATTTATATTCCTTTGAGCGAAAAGTGACTGCGTTTACCTGAAATGATGTATTGCTGTAGGAAGACACAGATCCTGGGATTTAATTCCATTTCGGAAGACAAACACACAGCACAGTTCTCATCCATGAAACACACTCTGCTTTAGAGCAAGAAGCACGCTCTTGCTTTCTAGAGTCACTAATACAGCAGGAAACATGAGTGTGCTCAGAATAAAAGAACGGTGTTTCCTACACATACGGACCATATCTAGTTGAACTCCGCTTCTGAAACTGATACAAACCACAGGTCCTCTAACATCCAAAGCTTTTCATTTCAGGGCGACAAACGTGTGAGCTTCGTGAACGATGTAGCTACATTTGAGCTGAAAAGTGACTGAGTTTACCTGAAACGAAGACTTGCTTATAGGAAGATACACAGCATGGGATTTAACTCCATTTCGGAGGGAAACACACAGCACTGTTCTCATCCATGAAACACTCTCTGCTTTAGAACAAGAAGCACGCTCTTGCTTTCTAGTGTCTCTAATACAGCAGGAAACATGTGTGTGCTCATAAAAAAAGAACGGTGTTTCCTACACATACAGACCATATCTAGTTCAAGTGTGCTTCTGAAACTCATACAAAACACAGTTCCTCTAACATCCAAAGCTTTTCAGTTAAGAGCAAGAAACGTGTGAGCTACGTAAACGATGTAGCTGTGTATGAGCTGAATCGTGTGAGAGTTTTCCTGAAACGAAGTCTTGCTTGTAGGAAGACACAGAGTCTGGGATTAAACTCCATTTCCGAAGGGAAACACACAGCACAGTTCTCATCCATGAAACACTTTCTGCTTTAGAGCAAGAAGCAAGCACTTGCTTTCTAGAATCTCTAATACAGCAGGTAAAGTGAGTGTAGTTTAACAACAGAATGGTGTTTGCTACACATACGGTCCATATCTAGTTCAACTCTGCTTCTGAAACAGATTAAAAACCACAGGTTCTCTAACATCCAATTCTTTTCTGTTATGAGCGAGAAACGTGTGAGCTACGTGAACGTTGTAGTTTTGTTTGAGCTGAAAATTGACTGTGTTTACATGAAACGAAGTCTTGCTTGTAGGAAGATGCAGAGCCTGGGATTGAAATCCATTTCTTAAGGGAAACACACAGCACAGTTCTCATCCTTGAAACACACTCTGCTTTAGAGCAAGAAGCACGCTCTTGCTTTCAAAAAGTCTCTAATACACCAGTAAACGTGACTGTGATCAGAACAAAAGAACGGTGTTTCCTACTCAGCTGGACAATATCTAGGTCAACTCTTCTTCTGAAACTGATACAAACCACAGTTCCTCTAACAAGCAATGCTTTCCAGTTAAAAGCAAGAAACGTGTGAGCTTTGTGAATGATGTAGCTTCCTTTGAGCTGAAAAGTGACTGAGTTTACCTGAAAAGATGTGTTGCTTGTAGGAAGACACAGAGCCTGGGATTTAACTCCATTTCTGAAGGGAAACACACAGCACAGTTCTCATCCATGAAACACACTCTGCTTTAGAGCAAGAAGCACGCTCCTGCTTTCTAAGTGTCTCTAATACAGCAGGAAACGTGACTGTGGTCAGAACAAAATAACGGTGTTTCCTACACATACGTACCATTGCTAGTTCAACTCTGCTTCTGAAACTGCTACAAACCACAGGTCTTCTAACATCCAATGCTTTACACTTAATAGCAAGATTCGTGTGAGCTAAGTGAACAATGTAGCTTTGTTTGAACTGAAAGGTGACTGAGTTTACCTTAAATGATATCTTGCATGTAGGAAGACACGGAGCCTGGAATTTAACTCCATTCCTGAAGGTAAACACACAGCACAGTTCTCATCCATGAAACACACTCTGCTTTAGTGCAAGAAGCACGCTCTTGCTTTCTAGGGTCTCTAATACAGCAAGTAAATTCAGTGTGGTCAGGACAAAAGAAAGGTGTTTCCTACACATACCAACCATATCTAGTTCCACTCTGCTTCTGAAACCTATAGAAACCACTGGTCCTCTAACATCCATTGCTTTTCTGTTAAATGTGAGAAACGTGTGAGCTTCGTGGACGATGTATGTTTGTTTGAGGTGGAAGGTGACTGAGTTTACATGAAACGAAGTATTGCTTGTGGTAAGACACAGAGCCTGGGATTTAACTCCATTTCTGAAGGGAAACACACAGCACAGTTCTCACCATGAAACACACTCTGTGTATAGGAAGAAGCAAGCTCTTGCTTTCTAGAGTCTCTAATAGAGCAGGAAACGTGAGTGTGCTCAGAACAAAAGAACGGTATTTCCTACACATATGGACCATTGCAAGTTCAACTTCGCTTCTGAAACTGATAGAAACCACAAGTCATCTAACATCCAATGCTTTTCAGTTGAGAGCGTGAAACGTGTGAGCTTCATAAACGATTTATTTTCATTTGAGCTGAAAAGTGACTGTGTTTGCCTGAAATGATGTCTTGCTTGTAGGAAGACACAGAGCCTGGAATTTAACTCCATTTCTGAAAGGATACCCACAATACAGTTCTCATCCATGAAACACACTCTGCTTTAGAGCAAGAAGCACGCTCTTGCTTTCTAAGAGTCTCCAATACAGAAGGAAATGTGACTGTGGTCAGAACAAAATAACGGTGTTTCCTACACATAAGGACCGTATCTAGGTCAACTCTTCTTCTGAAGCTGATACAAAGCACAGTTCCATTAACATGCAATGCTTTCAAGTTAACAGTGAGAAACATGTGAGCTTCGTGAACGATGTAGGTTCCTTTGAGCTTAAAAGTGACTGAGTTTACCTGAAAAGATGTCTTGCTTGTAGGAAGACTCAGAGCCAGGGATTTAACTCCATTTCTGAAGGGAAACACACAGCACAGTTCTCATCCAAGAAACACACTCTGCTTTAGAGCAAGAAGCACGCTCTTGCATTCAAAAAGTCTCTAAAACACCAGGAAAGGTGACTGTGGTCAGAACAAAAGAACGGTGTTTCCTACCCATACGGACCATATCTACGTCAACTCTTCTTCTGAAACTGATACAAACCACAGTTCCTCTAACAAGCAATGCTTTCCAGTTAAAAGCGAGAAACGTGTGAGCTTCGTAAACGATATATATTCATTTGAGCTGAAAAGTGACTGCGTTTCCCTGAAATGATGTCTTGCTTGTAGGAAGACACAGAGCCTGGAATTTAACTCCATTTCTGAAGGGAAACACACAGCACAGTTCTCATCCAAGAGACACACTCTGCTTTAGAGCAAGAAGCACGCTCTTGCTTTCTAAGAGTCTCTAATAGAGCAGGAAACGTTACTATGGTCAGAACAAAATAACGGTGTTTCCTACACATACGGACCATATCTAGGTAAACTCTTCTTCTGAAACTGATACAAATCACAGTTCCTCCTACATGCAATGCTTTCCAATTAAGAGCGAGAAACGTGTGAGCTTCGGGAATGATGTAGCTTCCTTTGAGCTGAAAAGTGACTTAATTTACCTGAAAAGATGTCTTGCTTGTCGAAGACACAGAGCCTCTGATTTAACTCCATTTCTGAAGGGAAACACACAGCACAGTTCTCAGCCATGAAACACACTCTGCTTTAGAGCAAGAAGCATTCTCTTGCTTTCCAAAGTCTCTAGTAGAGCCAGAAATTGAGGGTACTCAGAACAAAATAACGGTGTTTCCTACACATACGGACCATTGCTAGTTCAACTCTGCTTCTGAAACTGGTACAAACCACAGGTCCTCTAACATCCAATGCTTTACACTTAATAGCAAGATTCGTGTGAGCTACGTGAACAATATAGCTTTGTTTGAGCTGAAAAGTGACTGAGATTACCTGAAATGATATCTTGGTTGTAGGAAGATAGCGAGCCTGTGATTTAACTCCATTTCTGAAGGGAAACACACAGCACAGTTCTCACCATGAAACACACTCTGTGTATAGGAAGAAGCACGCTCTTGCTTTCTAGAGTCTCTAATAGAGCAGGAAACGTGAGTGTGCTCAGAACAAAAGAACGGTGTTTCCTACACATATGCACCATTGCTAGTTCAACTTCGCTTCTGAAACTGATAGAAACCACAAGTCATCTAACATCCAATGCTTTTCAGTTGAGAGCGTGAAACGTGTGAGCTTCATAAACGATTTATTTTCATTTGAGCTGAAAAGTGACTGTGTTTGCCTGAAATGATGTCTTGCTTGTAGGAAGACACAGAGCCTGGAATTTAACTCCATTTCTGAAAGGAAACCCACAGCACAGTTCTCATCCATGAAACACACTCTGCTTTAGAGCAAGAAGCACGCTCTTGCTTTCTAAGAGTCTCTAATACAGAAGGAAATGTGACTGTGGTCAGAACAAAATAACGGTGTTTCCTACACATAAGGACCGTATCTAGGTCAACTCTTCTTCTGAAGCTGATACAAAGCACAGTTCCATTAACATGCAATGCTTTCAAGTTAAGAGCGAGAAACATGTGAGCTTTGTGAACGATGTAGCTTCCTTTGAGCTGAAAAGTGACTGAGTTTACCTGAAAAGATGTCTTGCTTGTAGGAAGACTCAGTGCCTGGGATTTAACTCCATTTCTGAAGGGAAACACACAGCACAGTTCTCATCCTTGAAACACACTCTGCTTTAGAGCAAGAAGCACGCTCTTGCTTTCAAAAAGTCTCTAATACACCAGTAAACGTGACTGTGATCAGAACAAAGGAACGGTGTTTCCTACACATACGGACCATATCTAGGTGAACTCTTCTTTTGAAACTGATACAAACCACAGTTCCTCTAACAAGCAATCCTTTCCAGTTAAAAGCAAGAAACGTGTGAGCTTTGTGAACGATGTAGCTTCCTTTGAGCTGAAAAGTGACTGAGTTTACCTGAAAAGATGTGTTGCTTGTAGGAAGACACAGAGCCTGGGATTTAACTCCATTTCTGAAGGGAAAAACACAGCACAGTTCTCATCCATGAAACACACTCTGCTTTAGAGCAAGAAGCACGCTCCTGCTTTCTAAGTGTTTCTAATACAGCAGGAAACGTGACTGTGGTCAGAACAAAATAACGGTGTTTCCTACACATACGTACCATTGCTAGTTCAACTCTGCTTCTGAAACTGCTACAAACCACAGGTCTTCTAACATCCAATGCTTTACACTTAATAGCAAGATTCGTGTGAGCTAAGTGTACAATGTAGCTTTGTTTGAGCTGAAAGGTGACTGAGTTTACCTTAAATGATATCTTGCATGTAGGAAGACACGGAGCCTGGAATTTAACTCCATTCCTGAAGGTAAACACACAGCACAGTTCTCATCCATGAAACACACTCTGCTTTAGAGCAAGAAGCACGCTCTTGCTTTCTAGGGTCTCTAAAACAGCAAGTAAATTCAGTGTGGTCAGGACAAAAGAAAGGTGTTTCCTACACATACCAACCATATCTGGTTCCACTCTGCTTCTGAAACCTATAGAAACCACTGGTCCTCTAACATCCAATGCTTTTCTGTTAAATGTGAGAAACGTGTGAGCTTCGTGGACGATGTATGTTTGTTTGAGGTGGAAGGTGACTGAGTTTACCTGAAACGAAGTATTGCTTGTGGTAAGACACAGAGCCTGGGATTTAACTCCATTTCTGAAGGGAAACACACAGCACAGTTCTCACCATGAAACACACTCTGTGTATAGGAAGAAGCATGCTCTTGTTTTCTAGAGTCTCTAATAGAGCAGGAAACGTGAGTGTGCTCAGAACAAAAGAACGGTATTTCCTACACATATGGACCATTGCTAGTTCAACTTCGCTTCTGAAACTGATAGAAACCACAAGTCATCTAACATCCAATGCTTTTCAGTTGAGAGCGTGAAACGTGTGAGCTTCATAAACGATTTATTTTCATTTGAGCTGAAAAGTGACTGTGTTTGCCTGAAATGATGTCTTGCTTGTAGGAAGACACAGAGCCTGGAATTTAACTCCATTTCTGAAAGGAAACCCACAGCACAGTTCTCATCCAAGAAACACACTCTGCTTTAGAGCAAGAAGCACGCTCTTGCTTTCTAAGAGTCTCTAATAGAGCAGGAAACGTTACTATGGTCAGAACAAAATAACGGTGTTTCCTACACATACGGACCATATCTAGGTAAACTCTTCTTCTGAAACTGATACAAATCACAGTTCCTCCTACATGCAATGCTTTCCAATTAAGAGCGAGAAACGTGTGAGCTTCGGGAATGATGTAGCTTCCTTTGAGCTGAAAAGTGACTTAGTTTACCTGAAAAGATGTCTTGCTTGTCGAAGACACAGAGCCTCTGATTTAACTCCATTTCTGAAGGGAAACACACAGCACAGTTCTCATCCATGAAACACACTCTGCTTTAGAGCAAGAAGCATTCTCTTGCTTTCCAAAGTCTCTAGTAGAGCCAGAAATTGAGGGTACTCAGAACAAAATAACGGTGTTTCCTACACATACGGACCATTGCTAGTTCAACTCTGCTTCTGAAACTGGTACAAACCACAGGTCCTCTAACATCCAATGCTTTACACTTAATAGCAAGATTCGTGTGAGCTACGTGAACAATATAGCTTTGTTTGAGCTGAAAAGTGACTGAGATTACCTGAAATGATATCTTGGTTGTAGGAAGATAGCGAGCCTGTGATTTAACTCCATTTCTGAAGGGAAACACACAGCACAGTTCTCACCATGAAACACACTCTGTGTATAGGAAGAAGCACGCTCTTGCTTTCTAGAGTCTCTAATAGAGCAGGAAACGTGAGTGTGCTCAGAACAAAAGAACGGTGTTTCCTACACATATGGACCATTGCTAGTTCAACTTCGCTTCTGAAACTGATAGAAACCACAAGTCATCTAACATCCAATGCTTTTCAGTTGAGAGCGTGAAACGTGTGAGCTTCATAAACGATTTATTTTCATTTGAGCTGAAAAGTGACTGTGTTTGCCTGAAATGATGTCTTGCTTGTAGGAAGACACAGAGCCTGGAATTTAACTCCATTTCTGAAAGGAAACCCACAGCACAGTTCTCATCCATGAAACACACTCTGCTTTAGAGCAAGAAGCACGCTCTTGCTTTCTAAGAGTCTCTAATACAGAAGGAAATGTGACTGTGGTCAGAACAAAATAACGGTGTTTCCTACACATAAGGACCGTATCTAGGTCAACTCTTCTTCTGAAGCTGATACAAAGCACAGTTCCATTAACATGCAATGCTTTCAAGTTAAGAGCGAGAAACATGTGAGCTTTGTGAACGATGTAGCTTCCTTTGAGCTGAAAAGTGACTGAGTTTACCTGAAAAGATGTCTTGCTTGTAGGAAGACTCAGTGCCTGGGATTTAACTCCATTTCTGAAGGGAAACACACAGCACAGTTCTCATCCTTGAAACACACTCTGCTTTAGAGCAAGAAGCACGCTCTTGCTTTCAAAAAGTCTCTAATACACCAGTAAACGTGACTGTGATCAGAACAAAAGAACGGTGTTTCCTACACATACGGACCATATCTAGGTGAACTCTTCTTTTGAAACTGATACAAACCACAGTTCCTCTAACAAGCAATCCTTTCCAGTTAAAAGCAAGAAACGTGTGAGCTTTGTGAACGATGTAGCTTCCTTTGAGCTGAAAAGTGACTGAGTTTACCTGAAAAGATGTGTTGCTTGTAGGAAGACACAGAGCCTGGGATTTAACTCCATTTCTGAAAGGAAACACACAGCACAGTTCTCATCCATGAAACACACTCTGCTTTAGAGCAAGAAGCACGCTCCTGCTTTCTAAGTGTTTCTAATACAGCAGGAAACGTGACTGTGGTCAGAACAAAATAACGGTGTTTCCTACACATACGTACCATTGCTAGTTCAACTCTGCTTCTGAAACTGCTACAAACCACAGGTCTTCTAACATCCAATGCTTTACACTTAATAGCAAGATTCGTGTGAGCTAAGTGAACAATGTAGCTTTGTTTGAGCTGAAAGGTGACTGAGTTTACCTTAAATGATATCTTGCATGTAGGAAGACACGGAGCCTGGAATTTAACTCCATTCCTGAAGGTAAACACACAGCACAGTTCTCATCCATGAAACACACTCTGCTTTAGAGCAAGAAGCACGCTCTTGCTTTCTAGGGTCTCTAATACAGCAAGTAAATTCAGTGTGGTCAGGACAAAAGAAAGGTGTTTCCTACACATACCAACCATATCTAGTTCCACTCTGCTTCTGAAACCTATAGAAACCACTGGTCCTCTAACATCCAATGCTTTTCTGTTAAATGTGCGAAACGTGTGAGCTTCGTGGACGATGTATGTTTGTTTGAGGTGGAAGGTGACTGAGTTTACCTGAAACGAAGTATTGCTTGTGGTAAGACACAGAGCCTGGGATTTAACTCCATTTCTGAAGGGAAACACACAGCACAGTTCTCACCATGAAACACACTCTGTGTATAGGAAGAAGCACGCTCTTGTTTTCTAGAGTCTCTAATAGAGCAGGAAACGTGAGTGTGCTCAGAACAAAAGAACGGTATTTCCTACACATATGGACCATTGCTAGTTCAACTTCGCTTCTGAAACTGATAGAAACCACAAGTCATCTAACATCCAATGCTTTTCAGTTGAGAGCGTGAAACGTGTGAGCTTCATAAACGATTTATTTTCATTTGAGCTGAAAAGTGACTGTGTTTGCCTGAAATGATGTCTTGCTTGTAGGAAGACACAGAGCCTGGAATTTAACTCCATTTCTGAAAGGAAACCCACAATACAGTTCTCATCCATGAAACACACTCTGCTTTAGAGCAAGAAGCACGCTCTTGCTTTCTAAGAGTCTCCAATACAGAAGGAAATGTGACTGTGGTCAGAACAAAATAACGGTGTTTCCTACACATAAGGACCGTATCTAGGTCAACTCTTCTTCTGAAGCTGATACAAAGCACAGTTCCATTAACATGCAATGCTTTCAACTTAACAGTGAGAAACATGTGAGCTTCGTGAACGATGTAGGTTCCTTTGAGCTTAAAAGTGACTGAGTTTACCTGAAAAGATGTCTTGCTTGTAGGAAGACTCAGAGCCTGGGATTTAACTCCATTTCTGAAGGGAAACACACAGCACAGTTCTCATCCAAGAAACACACTCTGCTTTAGAGCAAGAAGCACGCTCTTGCATTCAAAAAGTCTCTAAAACACCAGGAAAGGTGACTGTGGTCAGAACAAAAGAACGGTGTTTCCTACCCATACGGACCATATCTACGTCAACTCTTCTTCTGAAACTGATACAAACCACAGTTCCTCTAACAAGCAATGCTTTCCAGTTAAAAGCGAGAAACGTGTGAGCTTCGTAAACGATATATATTCATTTGAGCTGAAAAGTGACTGCGTTTCCCTGAAATGATGTCTTGCTTGTAGGAAGACACAGAGCCTGGAATTTAACTCCATTCCTGAAGGTAAACACACAGCACAGTTCTCATCCATGAAACACACTCTGCTTTAGAGCAAGAAGCACGCTCTTGCTTTCTAGGGTCTCTAAAACAGCAAGTAAATTCAGTGTGGTCAGGACAAAAGAAAGGTGTTTCCTACACATACCAACCATATCTGGTTCCACTCTGCTTCTGAAACCTATAGAAACCACTGGTCCTCTAACATCCAATGCTTTTCTGTTAAATGTGAGAAACGTGTGAGCTTCGTGGACGATGTATGTTTGTTTGAGGTGGAAGGTGACTGAGTTTACCTGAAACGAAGTATTGCTTGTGGTAAGACACAGAGCCTGGGATTTAACTCCATTTCTGAAGGGAAACACACAGCACAGTTCTCACCATGAAACACACTCTGTGTATAGGAAGAAGCATGCTCTTGTTTTCTAGAGTCTCTAATAGAGCAGGAAACGTGAGTGTGCTCAGAACAAAAGAACGGTATTTCCTACACATATGGACCATTGCTAGTTCAACTTCGCTTCTGAAACTGATAGAAACCACAAGTCATCTAACATCCAATGCTTTTCAGTTGAGAGCGTGAAACGTGTGAGCTTCATAAACGATTTATTTTCATTTGAGCTGAAAAGTGACTGTGTTTGCCTGAAATGATGTCTTGCTTGTAGGAAGACACAGAGCCTGGAATTTAACTCCATTTCTGAAAGGAAACCCACAGCACAGTTCTCATCCAAGAAACACACTCTGCTTTAGAGCAAGAAGCACGCTCTTGCTTTCTAAGAGTCTCTAATAGAGCAGGAAACGTTACTATGGTCAGAACAAAATAACGGTGTTTCCTACACATACGGACCATATCTAGGTAAACTCTTCTTCTGAAACTGATACAAATCACAGTTCCTCCTACATGCAATGCTTTCCAATTAAGAGCGAGAAACGTGTGAGCTTCGGGAATGATGTAGCTTCCTTTGAGCTGAAAAGTGACTTAGTTTACCTGAAAAGATGTCTTGCTTGTCGAAGACACAGAGCCTCTGATTTAACTCCATTTCTGAAGGGAAACACACAGCACAGTTCTCATCCATGAAACACACTCTGCTTTAGAGCAAGAAGCATTCTCTTGCTTTCCAAAGTCTCTAGTAGAGCCAGAAATTGAGGGTACTCAGAACAAAATAACGGTGTTTCCTACACATACGGACCATTGCTAGTTCAACTCTGCTTCTGAAACTGGTACAAACCACAGGTCCTCTAACATCCAATGCTTTACACTTAATAGCAAGATTCGTGTGAGCTACGTGAACAATATAGCTTTGTTTGAGCTGAAAAGTGACTGAGATTACCTGAAATGATATCTTGGTTGTAGGAAGATAGCGAGCCTGTGATTTAACTCCATTTCTGAAGGGAAACACACAGCACAGTTCTCACCATGAAACACACTCTGTGTATAGGAAGAAGCACGCTCTTGCTTTCTAGAGTCTCTAATAGAGCAGGAAACGTGAGTGTGCTCAGAACAAAAGAACGGTGTTTCCTACACATATGGACCATTGCTAGTTCAACTTCGCTTCTGAAACTGATAGAAACCACAAGTCATCTAACATCCAATGCTTTTCAGTTGAGAGCGTGAAACGTGTGAGCTTCATAAACGATTTATTTTCATTTGAGCTGAAAAGTGACTGTGTTTGCCTGAAATGATGTCTTGCTTGTAGGAAGACACAGAGCCTGGAATTTAACTCCATTTCTGAAAGGAAACCCACAGCACAGTTCTCATCCATGAAACACACTCTGCTTTAGAGCAAGAAGCACGCTCTTGCTTTCTAAGAGTCTCTAATACAGAAGGAAATGTGACTGTGGTCAGAACAAAATAACGGTGTTTCCTACACATAAGGACCGTATCTAGGTCAACTCTTCTTCTGAAGCTGATACAAAGCACAGTTCCATTAACATGCAATGCTTTCAAGTTAAGAGCGAGAAACATGTGAGCTTTGTGAACGATGTAGCTTCCTTTGAGCTGAAAAGTGACTGAGTTTACCTGAAAAGATGTCTTGCTTGTAGGAAGACTCAGTGCCTGGGATTTAACTCCATTTCTGAAGGGAAACACACAGCACAGTTCTCATCCTTGAAACACACTCTGCTTTAGAGCAAGAAGCACGCTCTTGCTTTCAAAAAGTCTCTAATACACCAGTAAACGTGACTGTGATCAGAACAAAAGAACGGTGTTTCCTACACATACGGACCATATCTAGGTGAACTCTTCTTTTGAAACTGATACAAACCACAGTTCCTCTAACAAGCAATCCTTTCCAGTTAAAAGCAAGAAACGTGTGAGCTTTGTGAACGATGTAGCTTCCTTTGAGCTGAAAAGTGACTGAGTTTACCTGAAAAGATGTGTTGCTTGTAGGAAGACACAGAGCCTGGGATTTAACTCCATTTCTGAAAGGAAACACACAGCACAGTTCTCATCCATGAAACACACTCTGCTTTAGAGCAAGAAGCACGCTCCTGCTTTCTAAGTGTTTCTAATACAGCAGGAAACGTGACTGTGGTCAGAACAAAATAACGGTGTTTCCTACACATACGTACCATTGCTAGTTCAACTCTGCTTCTGAAACTGCTACAAACCACAGGTCTTCTAACATCCAATGCTTTACACTTAATAGCAAGATTCGTGTGAGCTAAGTGAACAATGTAGCTTTGTTTGAGCTGAAAGGTGACTGAGTTTACCTTAAATGATATCTTGCATGTAGGAAGACACGGAGCCTGGAATTTAACTCCATTCCTGAAGGTAAACACACAGCACAGTTCTCATCCATGAAACACACTCTGCTTTAGAGCAAGAAGCACGCTCTTGCTTTCTAGGGTCTCTAATACAGCAAGTAAATTCAGTGTGGTCAGGACAAAAGAAAGGTGTTTCCTACACATACCAACCATATCTAGTTCCACTCTGCTTCTGAAACCTATAGAAACCACTGGTCCTCTAACATCCAATGCTTTTCTGTTAAATGTGCGAAACGTGTGAGCTTCGTGGACGATGTATGTTTGTTTGAGGTGGAAGGTGACTGAGTTTACCTGAAACGAAGTATTGCTTGTGGTAAGACACAGAGCCTGGGATTTAACTCCATTTCTGAAGGGAAACACACAGCACAGTTCTCACCATGAAACACACTCTGTGTATAGGAAGAAGCACGCTCTTGTTTTCTAGAGTCTCTAATAGAGCAGGAAACGTGAGTGTGCTCAGAACAAAAGAACGGTATTTCCTACACATATGGACCATTGCTAGTTCAACTTCGCTTCTGAAACTGATAGAAACCACAAGTCATCTAACATCCAATGCTTTTCAGTTGAGAGCGTGAAACGTGTGAGCTTCATAAACGATTTATTTTCATTTGAGCTGAAAAGTGACTGTGTTTGCCTGAAATGATGTCTTGCTTGTAGGAAGACACAGAGCCTGGAATTTAACTCCATTTCTGAAAGGAAACCCACAATACAGTTCTCATCCATGAAACACACTCTGCTTTAGAGCAAGAAGCACGCTCTTGCTTTCTAAGAGTCTCCAATACAGAAGGAAATGTGACTGTGGTCAGAACAAAATAACGGTGTTTCCTACACATAAGGACCGTATCTAGGTCAACTCTTCTTCTGAAGCTGATACAAAGCACAGTTCCATTAACATGCAATGCTTTCAACTTAACAGTGAGAAACATGTGAGCTTCGTGAACGATGTAGGTTCCTTTGAGCTTAAAAGTGACTGAGTTTACCTGAAAAGATGTCTTGCTTGTAGGAAGACTCAGAGCCTGGGATTTAACTCCATTTCTGAAGGGAAACACACAGCACAGTTCTCATCCAAGAAACACACTCTGCTTTAGAGCAAGAAGCACGCTCTTGCATTCAAAAAGTCTCTAAAACACCAGGAAAGGTGACTGTGGTCAGAACAAAAGAACGGTGTTTCCTACCCATACGGACCATATCTACGTCAACTCTTCTTCTGAAACTGATACAAACCACAGTTCCTCTAACAAGCAATGCTTTCCAGTTAAAAGCGAGAAACGTGTGAGCTTCGTAAACGATATATATTCATTTGAGCTGAAAAGTGACTGCGTTTCCCTGAAATGATGTCTTGCTTGTAGGAAGACACAGAGCCTGGAATTTAACTCCATTCCTGAAGGTAAACACACAGCACAGTTCTCATCCATGAAACACACTCTGCTTTAGAGCAAGAAGCACGCTCTTGCTTTCTAGGGTCTCTAAAACAGCAAGTAAATTCAGTGTGGTCAGGACAAAAGAAAGGTGTTTCCTACACATACCAACCATATCTGGTTCCACTCTGCTTCTGAAACCTATAGAAACCACTGGTCCTCTAACATCCAATGCTTTTCTGTTAAATGTGAGAAACGTGTGAGCTTCGTGGACGATGTATGTTTGTTTGAGGTGGAAGGTGACTGAGTTTACCTGAAACGAAGTATTGCTTGTGGTAAGACACAGAGCCTGGGATTTAACTCCATTTCTGAAGGGAAACACACAGCACAGTTCTCACCATGAAACACACTCTGTGTATAGGAAGAAGCATGCTCTTGTTTTCTAGAGTCTCTAATAGAGCAGGAAACGTGAGTGTGCTCAGAACAAAAGAACGGTATTTCCTACACATATGGACCATTGCTAGTTCAACTTCGCTTCTGAAACTGATAGAAACCACAAGTCATCTAACATCCAATGCTTTTCAGTTGAGAGCGTGAAACGTGTGAGCTTCATAAACGATTTATTTTCATTTGAGCTGAAAAGTGACTGTGTTTGCCTGAAATGATGTCTTGCTTGTAGGAAGACACAGAGCCTGGAATTTAACTCCATTTCTGAAAGGAAACCCACAGCACAGTTCTCATCCAAGAAACACACTCTGCTTTAGAGCAAGAAGCACGCTCTTGCTTTCTAAGAGTCTCTAATAGAGCAGGAAACGTTACTATGGTCAGAACAAAATAACGGTGTTTCCTACACATACGGACCATATCTAGGTAAACTCTTCTTCTGAAACTGATACAAATCACAGTTCCTCCTACATGCAATGCTTTCCAATTAAGAGCGAGAAACGTGTGAGCTTCGGGAATGATGTAGCTTCCTTTGAGCTGAAAAGTGACTTAGTTTACCTGAAAAGATGTCTTGCTTGTCGAAGACACAGAGCCTCTGATTTAACTCCATTTCTGAAGGGAAACACACAGCACAGTTCTCATCCATGAAACACACTCTGCTTTAGAGCAAGAAGCATTCTCTTGCTTTCCAAAGTCTCTAGTAGAGCCAGAAATTGAGGGTACTCAGAACAAAATAACGGTGTTTCCTACACATACGGACCATTGCTAGTTCAACTCTGCTTCTGAAACTGGTACAAACCACAGGTCCTCTAACATCCAATGCTTTACACTTAATAGCAAGATTCGTGTGAGCTACGTGAACAATATAGCTTTGTTTGAGCTGAAAAGTGACTGAGATTACCTGAAATGATATCTTGGTTGTAGGAAGATAGCGAGCCTGTGATTTAACTCCATTTCTGAAGGGAAACACACAGCACAGTTCTCACCATGAAACACACTCTGTGTATAGGAAGAAGCACGCTCTTGCTTTCTAGAGTCTCTAATAGAGCAGGAAACGTGAGTGTGCTCAGAACAAAAGAACGGTGTTTCCTACACATATGGACCATTGCTAGTTCAACTTCGCTTCTGAAACTGATAGAAACCACAAGTCATCTAACATCCAATGCTTTTCAGTTGAGAGCGTGAAACGTGTGAGCTTCATAAACGATTTATTTTCATTTGAGCTGAAAAGTGACTGTGTTTGCCTGAAATGATGTCTTGCTTGTAGGAAGACACAGAGCCTGGAATTTAACTCCATTTCTGAAAGGAAACCCACAGCACAGTTCTCATCCATGAAACACACTCTGCTTTAGAGCAAGAAGCACGCTCTTGCTTTCTAAGAGTCTCTAATACAGAAGGAAATGTGACTGTGGTCAGAACAAAATAACGGTGTTTCCTACACATAAGGACCGTATCTAGGTCAACTCTTCTTCTGAAGCTGATACAAAGCACAGTTCCATTAACATGCAATGCTTTCAAGTTAAGAGCGAGAAACATGTGAGCTTTGTGAACGATGTAGCTTCCTTTGAGCTGAAAAGTGACTGAGTTTACCTGAAAAGATGTCTTGCTTGTAGGAAGACTCAGTGCCTGGGATTTAACTCCATTTCTGAAGGGAAACACACAGCACAGTTCTCATCCTTGAAACACACTCTGCTTTAGAGCAAGAAGCACGCTCTTGCTTTCAAAAAGTCTCTAATACACCAGTAAACGTGACTGTGATCAGAACAAAAGAACGGTGTTTCCTACACATACGGACCATATCTAGGTGAACTCTTCTTTTGAAACTGATACAAACCACAGTTCCTCTAACAAGCAATCCTTTCCAGTTAAAAGCAAGAAACGTGTGAGCTTTGTGAACGATGTAGCTTCCTTTGAGCTGAAAAGTGACTGAGTTTACCTGAAAAGATGTGTTGCTTGTAGGAAGACACAGAGCCTGGGATTTAACTCCATTTCTGAAAGGAAACACACAGCACAGTTCTCATCCATGAAACACACTCTGCTTTAGAGCAAGAAGCACGCTCCTGCTTTCTAAGTGTTTCTAATACAGCAGGAAACGTGACTGTGGTCAGAACAAAATAACGGTGTTTCCTACACATACGTACCATTGCTAGTTCAACTCTGCTTCTGAAACTGCTACAAACCACAGGTCTTCTAACATCCAATGCTTTACACTTAATAGCAAGATTCGTGTGAGCTAAGTGAACAATGTAGCTTTGTTTGAGCTGAAAGGTGACTGAGTTTACCTTAAATGATATCTTGCATGTAGGAAGACACGGAGCCTGGAATTTAACTCCATTCCTGAAGGTAAACACACAGCACAGTTCTCATCCATGAAACACACTCTGCTTTAGAGCAAGAAGCACGCTCTTGCTTTCTAGGGTCTCTAATACAGCAAGTAAATTCAGTGTGGTCAGGACAAAAGAAAGGTGTTTCCTACACATACCAACCATATCTAGTTCCACTCTGCTTCTGAAACCTATAGAAACCACTGGTCCTCTAACATCCAATGCTTTTCTGTTAAATGTGCGAAACGTGTGAGCTTCGTGGACGATGTATGTTTGTTTGAGGTGGAAGGTGACTGAGTTTACCTGAAACGAAGTATTGCTTGTGGTAAGACACAGAGCCTGGGATTTAACTCCATTTCTGAAGGGAAACACACAGCACAGTTCTCACCATGAAACACACTCTGTGTATAGGAAGAAGCACGCTCTTGTTTTCTAGAGTCTCTAATAGAGCAGGAAACGTGAGTGTGCTCAGAACAAAAGAACGGTATTTCCTACACATATGGACCATTGCTAGTTCAACTTCGCTTCTGAAACTGATAGAAACCACAAGTCATCTAACATCCAATGCTTTTCAGTTGAGAGCGTGAAACGTGTGAGCTTCATAAACGATTTATTTTCATTTGAGCTGAAAAGTGACTGTGTTTGCCTGAAATGATGTCTTGCTTGTAGGAAGACACAGAGCCTGGAATTTAACTCCATTTCTGAAAGGAAACCCACAATACAGTTCTCATCCATGAAACACACTCTGCTTTAGAGCAAGAAGCACGCTCTTGCTTTCTAAGAGTCTCCAATACAGAAGGAAATGTGACTGTGGTCAGAACAAAATAACGGTGTTTCCTACACATAAGGACCGTATCTAGGTCAACTCTTCTTCTGAAGCTGATACAAAGCACAGTTCCATTAACATGCAATGCTTTCAACTTAACAGTGAGAAACATGTGAGCTTCGTGAACGATGTAGGTTCCTTTGAGCTTAAAAGTGACTGAGTTTACCTGAAAAGATGTCTTGCTTGTAGGAAGACTCAGAGCCTGGGATTTAACTCCATTTCTGAAGGGAAACACACAGCACAGTTCTCATCCAAGAAACACACTCTGCTTTAGAGCAAGAAGCACGCTCTTGCATTCAAAAAGTCTCTAAAACACCAGGAAAGGTGACTGTGGTCAGAACAAAAGAACGGTGTTTCCTACCCATACGGACCATATCTACGTCAACTCTTCTTCTGAAACTGATACAAACCACAGTTCCTCTAACAAGCAATGCTTTCCAGTTAAAAGCGAGAAACGTGTGAGCTTCGTAAACGATATATATTCATTTGAGCTGAAAAGTGACTGCGTTTCCCTGAAATGATGTCTTGCTTGTAGGAAGACACAGAGCCTGGAATTTAACTCCATTCCTGAAGGTAAACACACAGCACAGTTCTCATCCATGAAACACACTCTGCTTTAGAGCAAGAAGCACGCTCTTGCTTTCTAGGGTCTCTAAAACAGCAAGTAAATTCAGTGTGGTCAGGACAAAAGAAAGGTGTTTCCTACACATACCAACCATATCTGGTTCCACTCTGCTTCTGAAACCTATAGAAACCACTGGTCCTCTAACATCCAATGCTTTTCTGTTAAATGTGAGAAACGTGTGAGCTTCGTGGACGATGTATGTTTGTTTGAGGTGGAAGGTGACTGAGTTTACCTGAAACGAAGTATTGCTTGTGGTAAGACACAGAGCCTGGGATTTAACTCCATTTCTGAAGGGAAACACACAGCACAGTTCTCACCATGAAACACACTCTGTGTATAGGAAGAAGCATGCTCTTGTTTTCTAGAGTCTCTAATAGAGCAGGAAACGTGAGTGTGCTCAGAACAAAAGAACGGTATTTCCTACACATATGGACCATTGCTAGTTCAACTTCGCTTCTGAAACTGATAGAAACCACAAGTCATCTAACATCCAATGCTTTTCAGTTGAGAGCGTGAAACGTGTGAGCTTCATAAACGATTTATTTTCATTTGAGCTGAAAAGTGACTGTGTTTGCCTGAAATGATGTCTTGCTTGTAGGAAGACACAGAGCCTGGAATTTAACTCCATTTCTGAAAGGAAACCCACAGCACAGTTCTCATCCAAGAAACACACTCTGCTTTAGAGCAAGAAGCACGCTCTTGCTTTCTAAGAGTCTCTAATAGAGCAGGAAACGTTACTATGGTCAGAACAAAATAACGGTGTTTCCTACACATACGGACCATATCTAGGTAAACTCTTCTTCTGAAACTGATACAAATCACAGTTCCTCCTACATGCAATGCTTTCCAATTAAGAGCGAGAAACGTGTGAGCTTCGGGAATGATGTAGCTTCCTTTGAGCTGAAAAGTGACTTAGTTTACCTGAAAAGATGTCTTGCTTGTCGAAGACACAGAGCCTCTGATTTAACTCCATTTCTGAAGGGAAACACACAGCACAGTTCTCATCCATGAAACACACTCTGCTTTAGAGCAAGAAGCATTCTCTTGCTTTCCAAAGTCTCTAGTAGAGCCAGAAATTGAGGGTACTCAGAACAAAATAACGGTGTTTCCTACACATACGGACCATTGCTAGTTCAACTCTGCTTCTGAAACTGGTACAAACCACAGGTCCTCTAACATCCAATGCTTTACACTTAATAGCAAGATTCGTGTGAGCTACGTGAACAATATAGCTTTGTTTGAGCTGAAAAGTGACTGAGATTACCTGAAATGATATCTTGGTTGTAGGAAGATAGCGAGCCTGTGATTTAACTCCATTTCTGAAGGGAAACACACAGCACAGTTCTCACCATGAAACACACTCTGTGTATAGGAAGAAGCACGCTCTTGCTTTCTAGAGTCTCTAATAGAGCAGGAAACGTGAGTGTGCTCAGAACAAAAGAACGGTGTTTCCTACACATATGGACCATTGCTAGTTCAACTTCGCTTCTGAAACTGATAGAAACCACAAGTCATCTAACATCCAATGCTTTTCAGTTGAGAGCGTGAAACGTGTGAGCTTCATAAACGATTTATTTTCATTTGAGCTGAAAAGTGACTGTGTTTGCCTGAAATGATGTCTTGCTTGTAGGAAGACACAGAGCCTGGAATTTAACTCCATTTCTGAAAGGAAACCCACAGCACAGTTCTCATCCATGAAACACACTCTGCTTTAGAGCAAGAAGCACGCTCTTGCTTTCTAAGAGTCTCTAATACAGAAGGAAATGTGACTGTGGTCAGAACAAAATAACGGTGTTTCCTACACATAAGGACCGTATCTAGGTCAACTCTTCTTCTGAAGCTGATACAAAGCACAGTTCCATTAACATGCAATGCTTTCAAGTTAAGAGCGAGAAACATGTGAGCTTTGTGAACGATGTAGCTTCCTTTGAGCTGAAAAGTGACTGAGTTTACCTGAAAAGATGTCTTGCTTGTAGGAAGACTCAGTGCCTGGGATTTAACTCCATTTCTGAAGGGAAACACACAGCACAGTTCTCATCCTTGAAACACACTCTGCTTTAGAGCAAGAAGCACGCTCTTGCTTTCAAAAAGTCTCTAATACACCAGTAAACGTGACTGTGATCAGAACAAAAGAACGGTGTTTCCTACACATACGGACCATATCTAGGTGAACTCTTCTTTTGAAACTGATACAAACCACAGTTCCTCTAACAAGCAATCCTTTCCAGTTAAAAGCAAGAAACGTGTGAGCTTTGTGAACGATGTAGCTTCCTTTGAGCTGAAAAGTGACTGAGTTTACCTGAAAAGATGTGTTGCTTGTAGGAAGACACAGAGCCTGGGATTTAACTCCATTTCTGAAAGGAAACACACAGCACAGTTCTCATCCATGAAACACACTCTGCTTTAGAGCAAGAAGCACGCTCCTGCTTTCTAAGTGTTTCTAATACAGCAGGAAACGTGACTGTGGTCAGAACAAAATAACGGTGTTTCCTACACATACGTACCATTGCTAGTTCAACTCTGCTTCTGAAACTGCTACAAACCACAGGTCTTCTAACATCCAATGCTTTACACTTAATAGCAAGATTCGTGTGAGCTAAGTGAACAATGTAGCTTTGTTTGAGCTGAAAGGTGACTGAGTTTACCTTAAATGATATCTTGCATGTAGGAAGACACGGAGCCTGGAATTTAACTCCATTCCTGAAGGTAAACACACAGCACAGTTCTCATCCATGAAACACACTCTGCTTTAGAGCAAGAAGCACGCTCTTGCTTTCTAGGGTCTCTAATACAGCAAGTAAATTCAGTGTGGTCAGGACAAAAGAAAGGTGTTTCCTACACATACCAACCATATCTAGTTCCACTCTGCTTCTGAAACCTATAGAAACCACTGGTCCTCTAACATCCAATGCTTTTCTGTTAAATGTGCGAAACGTGTGAGCTTCGTGGACGATGTATGTTTGTTTGAGGTGGAAGGTGACTGAGTTTACCTGAAACGAAGTATTGCTTGTGGTAAGACACAGAGCCTGGGATTTAACTCCATTTCTGAAGGGAAACACACAGCACAGTTCTCACCATGAAACACACTCTGTGTATAGGAAGAAGCACGCTCTTGTTTTCTAGAGTCTCTAATAGAGCAGGAAACGTGAGTGTGCTCAGAACAAAAGAACGGTATTTCCTACACATATGGACCATTGCTAGTTCAACTTCGCTTCTGAAACTGATAGAAACCACAAGTCATCTAACATCCAATGCTTTTCAGTTGAGAGCGTGAAACGTGTGAGCTTCATAAACGATTTATTTTCATTTGAGCTGAAAAGTGACTGTGTTTGCCTGAAATGATGTCTTGCTTGTAGGAAGACACAGAGCCTGGAATTTAACTCCATTTCTGAAAGGAAACCCACAATACAGTTCTCATCCATGAAACACACTCTGCTTTAGAGCAAGAAGCACGCTCTTGCTTTCTAAGAGTCTCCAATACAGAAGGAAATGTGACTGTGGTCAGAACAAAATAACGGTGTTTCCTACACATAAGGACCGTATCTAGGTCAACTCTTCTTCTGAAGCTGATACAAAGCACAGTTCCATTAACATGCAATGCTTTCAACTTAACAGTGAGAAACATGTGAGCTTCGTGAACGATGTAGGTTCCTTTGAGCTTAAAAGTGACTGAGTTTACCTGAAAAGATGTCTTGCTTGTAGGAAGACTCAGAGCCTGGGATTTAACTCCATTTCTGAAGGGAAACACACAGCACAGTTCTCATCCAAGAAACACACTCTGCTTTAGAGCAAGAAGCACGCTCTTGCATTCAAAAAGTCTCTAAAACACCAGGAAAGGTGACTGTGGTCAGAACAAAAGAACGGTGTTTCCTACCCATACGGACCATATCTACGTCAACTCTTCTTCTGAAACTGATACAAACCACAGTTCCTCTAACAAGCAATGCTTTCCAGTTAAAAGCGAGAAACGTGTGAGCTTCGTAAACGATATATATTCATTTGAGCTGAAAAGTGACTGCGTTTCCCTGAAATGATGTCTTGCTTGTAGGAAGACACAGAGCCTGGAATTTAACTCCATTTCTGAAGGGAAACACACAGCACAGTTCTCATCCAAGAAACACACTCTGCTTTAGAGCAAGAAGCACGCTCTTGCTTTCTAAGAGTCTCTAATAGAGCAGGAAACGTTACTATGGTCAGAACAAAATAATGGTGTTTCCTACACATACGGACCATATCTAGGTAAACTCTTCTTCTGAAACTGATACAAATCACAGTTCCTCCTACATGCAATGCTTTCCAATTAAGAGCGAGAAACGTGTGAGCTTCGGGAATGATGTAGCTTCCTTTGAGCTGAAAAGTGACTTAGTTTACCTGAAAAGATGTCTTGCTTGTCGAAGACACAGAGCCTCCGATTTAACTCCATTTCTGAAGGGAAACACACAGCACAGTTCTCATCCATGAAACACACTCTGCTTTAGAGCAAGAAGCATTCTCTTGCTTTCCAAAGTCTCTAGTAGAGCCAGAATTGAGGGTACTCAGAACAAAATAACGGTGTTTCCTACACATACGGACCATTGCTAGTTCAACTCTGCTTCTGAAACTGGTACAAACCAAGGTCCTCTAACATCCCATGCTTTACACTTAATAGCAAGATTCGTGTGAGCTACGTGAACAATATAGCTTTGTTTGAGCTGAAAAGTGACTGAGATTACCTGAAATGATATCTTGGTTGTAGGAAGATAGCGAGCCTGTGATTTAACTCCATTTCTGAAGGGAAACACACAGCACAGTTCTCACCATGAAACACACTCTGTGTATAGGAAGAAGCACGCTCTTGCTTTCTAGAGTCTCTAATAGAGCAGGAAACGTGAGTGTCCTCAGAACAAAAGAACGGTGTTTGCTACACATATGGACCATTGCTAGTTCAACTTCGCTTCTGAAACTGATAGAAACCACAAGTCATCTAACATCCAATGCTTTTCAGTTGAGAGCGTGAAACGTGTGAGCTTCATAAACGATTTATTTTCATTTGAGCTGAAAAGTGACTGTGTTTGCCTGAAATGATGTCTTGCTTGTAGGAAGACACAGAGCCTGGAATTTAACTCCATTTCTGAACGGAAACCCACAGCACAGTTCTCATCCATGAAACACACTCTGCTTTAGAGCAAGAAGCACGCTCTTGCTTTCTAAGAGTCTCTAATACAGAAGGAAATGTGACTGTGGTCAGAACAAAATAACGGTGTTTCCTACACATAAGGACCGTATCTAGGTCAACTCTTCTTCTGAAGCTGATACAAAGCACAGTTCCATTAACATGCAATGCTTTCAAGTTAAGAGCGAGAAACATGTGAGCTTTGTGAACGATGTAGCTTCCTTTGAGCTGAAAAGTGACTGAGTTTACCTGAAAAGATGTCTTGCTTGTAGGAAGACTCAGTGCCTGGGATTTAACTCCATTTCTGAAGGGAAACACACAGCACAGTTCTCATCCTTGAAACACACTCTGCTTTAGAGCAAGAAGCACGCTCTTGCTTTCAAAAAGTCTCTAATACACCAGTAAACGTGACTGTGATCAGAACAAAAGAACGGTGTTTCCTACACATACGGACCATATCTAGGTGAACTCTTCTTTTGAAACTGATACAAACCACAGTTCCTCTAACAAGCAATCCTTTCCAGTTAAAAGCAAGAAACGTGTGAGCTTTGTGAACGATGTAGCTTCCTTTGAGCTGAAAAGTGACTGAGTTTACCTGAAAAGATGTGTTGCTTGTAGGAAGACACAGAGCCTGGGATTTAACTCCATTTCTGAAGGGAAACACACAGCACAGTTCTCATCCATGAAACACACTCTGCTTTAGAGCAAGAAGCACGCTCCTGCTTTCTAAGTGTCTCTAATACAGCAGGAAACGTGACTGTGGTCAGAACAAAATAACGGTGTTTCCTACACATACGTACCATTGCTAGTTCAACTCTGCTTCTGAAACTGCTACAAACCACAGGTCTTCTAACATCCAATGCTTTACACTTAATAGCAAGATTCGTGTGAGCTAAGTGAACAATGTAGCTTTGTTTGAGCTGAAAGGTGACTGAGTTTACCTTAAATGATATCTTGCATGTAGGAAGACACGGAGCCTGGAATTTAACTCCATTCCTGAAGGTAAACACACAGCACAGTTCTCATCCATGAAACACACTCTGCTTTAGAGCAAGAAGCACGCTCTTGCTTTCTAGGGTCTCTAATACAGCAAGTAAATTCAGTGTGGTCAGGACAAAAGAAAGGTGTTTCCTACACATACCAACCATATCTAGTTCCACTCTGCTTCTGAAACCTATAGAAACCACTGGTCCTCTAACATCCAATGCTTTTCTGTTAAATGTGCGAAACGTGTGAGCTTCGTGGACGATGTATGTTTGTTTGAGGTGGAAGGTGACTGAGTTTACCTGAAACGAAGTATTGCTTGTGGTAAGACACAGAGCCTGGGATTTAACTCCATTTCTGAAGGGAAACACACAGCACAGTTCTCACCATGAAACACACTCTGTGTATAGGAAGAAGCACGCTCTTGCTTTCTAGAGTCTCTAATAGAGCAGGAAACGTGAGTGTGCTCAGAACAAAAGAACGGTGTTTCCTACACATATGGACCATTGCTAGTTCAACTTCGCTTCTGAAACTGATAGAAACCACAAGTCATCTAACATCCAATGCTTTTCAGTTGAGAGCGTGAAACGTGTGAGCTTCGTAAACGATTTATTTTCATTTGAGCTGAAAAGTGACTGCGTTTCCCTGAAATGATGTCTTGCTTGTAGGAAGACACAGAGCCTGGAATTTAACTCCATTTCTGAAGGGAAACACACAGCACAGTTCTCATCCAAGAAACACACTCTGCTTTAGAGCAAGAAGCACGCTCTTGCTTTCTAAGAGTCTCTAATAGAGCAGGAAACGTTACTATGGTCAGAACAAAATAACGGTGTTTCCTACACATACGGACCATATCTAGGTAAACCCTTCTTCTGAAACTGATACAAATCACAGTTCCTCCTACATGCAATGCTTTCCAATTAAGAGCGAGAAACGTGTGAGCTTCGGGAATGATGTAGCTTCCTTTGAGCTGAAAAGTGACTTAGTTTACCTGAAAAGATGTCTTGCTTGTCGAAGACACAGAGCCTCTGATTTAACTCCATTTCTGAAGGGAAACACACAGCACAGTTCTCATCCATGAAACACACTCTGCTTTAGAGCAAGAAGCATTCTCTTGCTTTCCAAAGTCTCTAGTAGAGCCAGAAATTGAGGGTACTCAGAACAAAATAACGGTGTTTCCTACACATACGGACCATTGCTAGTTCAACTCTGCTTCTGAAACTGGTACAAACCACAGGTCCTCTAACATCCAATGCTTTACACTTAATAGCAAGATTCGTGTGAGCTACGTGAACAATATAGCTTTGTTTGAGCTGAAAAGTGACTGAGATTACCTGAAACGAAGTATTGCTTGTGGTAAGACACAGAGCCTTGGATTTAACTCCATTTCTGACGGGAAACACACAGCATAGTTCTTATCCAAGAAACACACTCTGCTTTAGAGAGAGAAGCACGCTCTTGCTTTGTAGAGTCTCTAGTACAGCAGGTAAAGTGTGTGTGGTCAGAACAACAGAACGATGTGTTCTAAAAATACGTTCCATATCTAGTTCAACTCTCTTTCTGAAACTGATACAAACCACAGGTCCTCTAACATTCAATTCTTTTCTGTTAAGAGCGAGAAACGTGTGAGCTACGTGAACTATGTAGTTTTGTTTGAGCTCAAAAGTGACTGAGTTTACATGAAACGAAGACATGCTTGTAGGAAGATACAGAGGCTGTGATTTAACTCCATTTCTGAAGGGAAACACACAGTACAGTTCTCATCCAGGAAATACATTCTGCTTATAGCAAGAAGCTCGCTTTTGCTTTCTGGAGTCTCTAATACAGCAGGTAAAGTGAGTGTGGTCAGAACCCAGAATGGTGTTTCCTACACATATCAACCATATCTAGTTCAACTCTGCTTCTGAAACTGATAAATCACACAGGTCCACTAACATCCAATGCTTTTCAGTTAAGAGCCAGAAATGTGTGAGCTACGTGAACGATGTAGTTTTGTTTGAGCTGAAAAGTTACTGAGTTTACATGAAAAGAAGTCATGCTTTTTGAAGACACAGAGACTGTGATTTAACTCTATTTCTGAAGGGAAACACACAGCACAGTTCTCATCCATGAAACACACTCTGCTTATAGCAAGAAGCACGCTCCTGCTTTCTAGAATCTCTAATAGAGCCAGAAACTTGTGTGTGCTCAAAACAAAAAAAACGGTGTTTCCTACACATATGGACCATTGCTAGTTCAACGCTGCTTCTGAAACTGATACAAACCAAATGTCCCCTAATATCCAATGCTTTACAGTTAAGAGCAAGAAATGTGTGAGCCAAAGGAACGATGTAGCTTTGTTTGAGCTGAAAGGTGACAGAGTTTACCTTAAACGAAGTCTTGCTTATAGGAAGACACAGATCCTAGGATTTAACTCCATTTCTGAAGGGAAATACACAGCACAGTTCTCATCCATGAAACACAGTCTGCTTTAGCGCAAGAAACACTGTTTGCTTCCTAGAGTCTTATACTGCAGGAAACGTGAGTATGCTCAGAACAAAGAACGGTGTTTCCTACACATACAGACCATATCTAGTTCAACTCTGCTTCCTAAACTGATACAAACAACAGGTCATCTAACATCTAATGATTTTCAATTAAGAGCGATTAACATGTGAGCTTCGTGAATGATTTATATTTGTTTGAGCTAAAAGTGACTGCATTTACCTGAAATGATGTCTTTTTGTAGGAAGACACAGAGCCTATGATTTAACTCCATTTCTGAAAGGGAAATACACAGCACAGTTGTCATCCATAAAACACACTCTGCGTTAGAGCAAGAAACACGCTCTTGCTTTATTGAGTCTCTAATAAAGCAGGAAACATGAGTGTGCTCAGAACAAAAGAACGGTGTTTGCTACACATACGGACCATATCTAGTTCAAGTCTTCTTCTGAAACTGATACAAGCCACAGGTACTGTAATATCCAATGCTTTACATTTAAGAGCGAATAACGTGTGAGCTACCTGAACGATTTAGCTTTGTTTGAGCTGAAAAGTTACTGAGTGTACATGAAAAGAAGTCATACTTGTAGGAAGACACAGAGCCTGGGATTTAACTCCATTTCTGAAGGGAAACACACAGCACAGTTCTCATCCATGAAACACACTCTGCTTATAGCAAGAAGCACGCTCCTGCTTTCTAGAATCTCTAATAGAGCCAGAAACTTGTGTGTGCTCAAAACAAAAAAACGGTGTTTCCTACACATATGGACCATTGCTAGTTCAACGCTGCTTCTGAAACTGATACAAACCAAATGTCCCCTAATATCCAATGCTTTACAGTTAAGAGCAAGAAATGTGTGAGCCAAAGGAACGATGTAGCTTTGTTTGAGCTGAAAGGTGACAGAGTTTACCTTAAACGAAGTCTTGCTTATAGGAAGACACAGATCCTGGGATTTAACTCCATTTCTGAAGGGAAATACACAGCACAGTTCTCATCCATGAAACACAGTCTGCTTTAGAGCAAGAAACACTGTTTGCTTCCTAGAGTCTTATACTGCAGGAAACGTGAGTGTGCTCAGAACAAAGAACGGTGTTTCCTACACATACAGACCATATCTAGTTCAACTCTGCTTCCTAAACTGATACAAACAACAGGTCATCTAACATCCAATGCTTTTCAATTAAGAGCGATTAACATGTGAGCTTCGTGAATGATTTATATTTGTTTGAGCTAAAAGTGACTGCATTTACCTGAAATGATGTCTTTTTGTAGGAAGACACAGAGCCTGTGATTTAACTCCATTTCTGAAAGGGAAACACACAGCACAGTTGTCATCCATAAAACACACTCTGCGTTAGAGCAAGAAACACGCTCTTGCTTTATTGAGTCTCTAATAAAGCAGGAAACATGAGTGTGCTCAGAACAAAAGAACGGTGTTTGCTACACATACGGACCATGTCTAGTTCAAGTCTTCTTCTGAAACTGATACAAGCCACAGGTACTGTAATATCCAATGCTTTACATTTAAGAGCGAATAACGTGTGAGCTACCTGTACGATTTAGCTTTGTTTGAGCTGAAAAGTTACTGAGTGTACATGAAATGAAGTCATGCTTGTAGGAAGACACAGAGCCTGGGATTTAACTCCATTTCTGAAGGGAAACACACAGCACAGTTCTCATCCATGAAACTCTTTCTGCTTTATAGCAAGAAGCACGCTCTTGCTTTCTAGAGTCTCTAAGACAGCAGAAAATGTGGGTGTGCTCAGAACAAAAGAACGGTGTTTCCTACACATCCGGACCATATCTAGGTCAACTCTGCTTCTGAATCTGATACATCACACAGGTCCTCTAACATCCAATGCTTTTCAGTTAAGAGCCAGAAATGTGTGAGCTACGTGAACGATGTAGTTTTGTTTGAGCTGAAAAGTTACTGAGTTTACATGAAAAGAAGTCATGCTTGCAGGAAGACACAGAGCCTGTGATTTAACTCTATTTCTGAAGGGAAACACACAACACAGTTCTCATCAATGAAACACACTCTGCTTATAGCAAGTGGCACGCTCTTGCTTTCTAGAGTCTCTAATAGAGCAGGAAACGTGAGTGTGCTCAGAACAAAAGAACGGAGTTTCCTACACATACGGACCATTGCTAGTTCAACTCTGCTTCTGAAACTGATACAAACAACAGGTCATCTAACATCCAATGCTTTTCAATTAAGAGCGATTAACATGTGAGCTTCGTGAATGATTTATATTTGTTTGAGCTAAAAGTGACTGCATTTACCTGAAATGATGTCTTTTTGTAGGAAGACACAGAGCCTGTGATTTAACTCAATTTCTGAAAGGTAAACAAACAGCACAGTTGTCATCCATGAAACACACTCTGCTTTAGAGCAAGAAACACGAACTTGCTTTATTGAGTTTCTAATAAAGCAGGAAACATGAGTGTGCTCAGAACAAAAGAATGGAGATTCCTACACATACGGACCATATCTAGTTCAACTCTTCTTCTGAAACTGATACAAGCCACAGGTCCTTTAATATCCAATGCTTTACATTTAAGAGCGAATAACGTGTGAGCTACCTGAACGATTTAGCTATGTTTGAGCTGAAAATTTACTGAGTTTACATGAAAAGAAGTCATGCTTGTAGGAAGACACAGAGCCTGGGATTTAACTCCATTTCTGAAGGAAAACACACAGCACAGTTCTCATCCATGAAACTCTTTCTGCTTTATAGCAAGAAGCACGCTCTTGCTTTCTAGAGTCTCTAATACTACAGGAAACGTGAGTGTGCTCAGACCAAAAGAACTGTGTTTCCTACACACACGGACCGTTGCTAGTTCAACTCTGCTTCTGAAACTGATACAAACCACAGGTTATCTAACATCCAATGCTTTTCAGTTAAGAGAGAGAAACGTTTGAGCCTCGTGAATGATTTATATTCGTTTGAGCTAAAAGTGACTACATTTACCTGAAATAATGTCTTTTTGTAGGAAGACACAGAGCCTGGGATTTAACTCCATTTCTGAAGGGAAACACACAGCACAGTTCTCATCCATGAAACACACACTGCCTTAGAGCAAGAAGCACGCTCTTGCTTTCTAGAGTCTCTAATATAGCAGGTAAAGTGAGTGTAGTCAGAACAACACAACGGTGTTTGCTACACATACGGACCATATCTAGTTCAACTCTGCTTCTGAAACTGATACAACACACAGGTCCTCTAACTTCCAATGCTTTTCTGTTATGAGTGAGAAACGTGTGAGCTACATGAACGTTGTAGTTGTGTTTGAGCTGAAAATTGACTGAGTTTACATGAAAAGAAGTCATGCTTGTTGGAAGATTCAGAGGCTGTGATTTAACTCCATTTCTGAAGGGAAACATCCAGTGCAGTTCTCATCCATGAAATACATTATGCTTATAGCAAGAAGCATGCTCTTGCTTTTTGGAGCCTCTAATACAGCAGGTAAATTGAGAGTGGTCAGAACAAAAAACGGTGTTTCCTACACATACGGACCATATCTAGTTCAACTCTGCTTCTGAAACTGATACATCACACAGGTCCTCTAACATCCAATGCTTTTCAGTTAAGAGCCAGAAATGTGTGAGCTACGTGAACGATGTAGTTTTGTTTGAGCTGAAAAATTACTGAGTTTACATGAAAAGAAGTCATGCTTTTTGAAGACACAGAGACTGTGATTTAACTCTATTTCTGAAGGGAAACACACAACACAGTTCTCATCCATGAAACACACTCTGCTTATAGCAAGAAGCACGCTCTTGCTTTCTAGAGTCTCTAATAGAGCAGGAAACGTGAGTGTGCTCAGAACAAAAGAACGGTGTTTCCTACACATACGGACCATTGCTAGTTCAACTCTGCTTCTAAAACTGATACAAACAACAGGTCATCTAACATCCAATGCTTTTCAATTAAGAGCGATTAACATGTGAGCCTCGTGAATGATTTATATTTGTTTGAGCTAAAAGTGACTGCATTTACCTGAAATGATGTCTTTTTGTAGGAAGACACAGAACCTGTGATTTAACTCCATTTCTGAAAGGGAAACACACAGCACAGTTGTCATCCATGAAACACACTCTGCTTTAGAGCAAGAAACACGCTCTTGCTTTATTGAATCTCTAATAAAGCAGGAAACATGAGTGTGCTCAGAACAAAGAACGGTGTTTGCTACACATAGGGACCATATCTAGTTCAACTCTGCTTCTGAAACTGATACAAACCACAGTTCCTGTAACATCCAATGCTTTCCAGTTAAGAATGAGAAACGTCTGAGCTTCGTGAACGATGTAGCTTCCTTTGAGCTGAAAAGTGACTGAGTTTACCTGAAAAGATGTCTTGCTTGTAGGAAGACACAGAGCCTGGGATTTAACTCCATTTCTGAAGGGAAACACACAGCTCAGTTCTCATCCATGAAACACAGTCTGCTTTAGAGCAAGAAGCCCGCTCTTGCTTTCTAGAGTGTCCAATAGAGCCAGAAACTTGAGTGTGCTCAGAACAAAAGAACGGTGTTTCCTACACCTACAGACCATATCTATTTCAACTCTGCTTCTGAAACTGATACAAAACATAAGTCCTGTAATATCCAATGTTTTACATTTAAGATCGAGAAAAGTGTTAGCTACATAAACGATGTAGGTTTGTATGAGCTGAAACGTGAGACACTTTTCATGAAACGCAGTCATGCTTGTAGGAAGACACAGAGCCTGGGATTTAACTCCATTTCTGAAGGGAAACACACAGCACAGTTCTCATCCAGGAAACACATTCTGCTTTAGATCAAGAAGCACGCTCTTGCTTTCTGGAGTTTCTAATATAGCAGGTAAAGTGAGTGTGCTCAGAAAAAACGAACTGTGTCCTACACATATGGACCATTGCTAGTTCAACTCTGCTTCTGAAACTGATACAAACCACAAGTCATCTAACATCCAATGCTTTTCAGTTAAGAGCGAGAAATTTTGAGCTTCGTGAATGATTAAATTCCTTTGAGCTAAAAGTGACTGCGTTTACCTGAAATAAAGTCTTTTTGTAGGAAGACACAGAGCCTGGGATTTAACTCCATTTCTGAAGGGAAACACACAGCACAGTTGTCATCCATGAAACACACACTGCTTTAGAGCAAGAAGCACGTTCTTGCTTTCTAGAGTCTCTAATACAGCAGGTAAAGTGAGTGTAGTCAGAAAAACAGAATGATGTTTCCTAAGAATATGTTCCATATCTAGTTCAACTCTGCTTCTGAAACTGATTACAAACCACAGGTCCTCTAACATCCAATTCTTTTCTGTTATGAGTGAGAAACGTGTGAGCTACGTGAACGTTGTAGCTTTGTTTGAGCTGAAAGGTGACTGAGTTTATCTTAAACGAAATCTTGCTTGTAGGAAGACACAGATCCAGGGATTTAACTCCATTTCTGAAGGGAAACCCACAGCACAGTTCTCATCCATGAAACACCGTCTGCTTTAGAGCAAGAAGCAAACTCTTGCTTTCTAGAGTCTTATACAGCATGAAAAGTGAGTGTGCTCAGAACAAAGAACGGTATTTTCTACACATACAGACCATATCTAGTTCAACTCTGCCTCTGAAACTGATACAAACCACAGGTCCTCTAATATGAAATGCTTTTCAGTTAAGAACCAGAAACATGTGAGCTACGTGAATGATTTATATTCGTTTGAGCTAAATGTGACTGCATTTACCTGAAAAGATGTCTTTTGTAGGAAGACACAGAGCCTGGGATTTAACTCCATTTCTGAAGGGAAACACACAGCACAATTCTCATCCATGAAACACACTCTGCTTTAGAGCAAGAAGCATGCTTGGTGCTTTCTAGAGTCTCTAATAGAACCAGAACCTTGAGTGTGCTCAGAACAAAGAACGGTGTTTCCTACACATACAGACCATATCTAGTTCAACTCTATTTCTGAAATTGATTCAAACCACAGTTCTTCTAACATCCAATACTTTTAAGTTTAGAGCGATAAACATGTGAGCTTCGTGAACGATGTAGCTTTGTTTGAGCTGAAAGGTAACTGAGTTTACCTGAAACTAATCTTGCTTGTAGGAAGACACAGAGCCTGGTATTTAACTCCATTTCAGAAGGGAAACACACAGCAAGGTTCTCATCCATGAAACACCCAATGCTTTAGAGCAAGAATCACCCTCTTGCATTCTAGAGTCTCTAATACAACAGGAAACATGAGTGTACTCAGAACAAAAGAACGGTTTTTCCTACACATACCAACCACATCTAGTTCAACTCTGCTTCTAAAACTGATACAAACCACAGGTCTCTAACATCCAATGCTTTTCAGTTAATAGCGAGAAACATGTGAGCTCTGTGAATGATGTAGATACCTTTGAGCTGAAAAGTTACTGTGTTTACCTGAAACGAAATCTTGCTTGTAGGAAGACACAGCGCCTAGGATTTAACTCCATTTCTGAGGGAAACACACAGCACAGTTCTCGTCCATGAAACACACTCTGCTTTAGAGCAAGAACCAAGCTCTTCCTTTCTAGAGTCTCTAATACAGCAGGAAACATGAGTGTGCTCAGAAAAAAGAAAGGTGTTTCCCACATTTACGGTCCATATCTAGTTCAACTCTGCTTCTGAAACTGATAAAAACCACAGGTCCTCTAACATCCAAAGCTTTCAGTCAAGGGCGACAAACGTTTGAGCTTCGTGAATGATGTAGTTACATTTGAGCTGAAGAGTGACTGAGTTTACCTGAAACGAAGACTTGCTTGTAGGAAGATACACAGCCTGGGATTTAACTCCATTTCTGAAGGGAAACACACAGCACAGTTCTCATCCATGAAACACCCAATGCTTTAGAGCAAGAAGCACCCTCTTGCATTCTAGAGTCTCTAATACAATAGGAAAGGTCAGTGTACTGAGAACAAAAGAATGCTGTTTCCTACACATATGGAACTTATCTAATTCAACTCTGCTTCTGAAAATGATACAAACCACAGGTGCTCTAACATCCAATGAGTGTCAGTTAAGAAGAGAAATGTGTGAGCTTCTTGATCAATGTAGGTCCTTTGAGCTGAAAAGTGACTACCCTTACCTGAAAGGAAGTCTTGCTTGTAGGAAGACACAGAGCATGGGATTTAACTGCATTCCTGAAGGGAAACACACAGCACAGTTCTCATCCATGAAACACCCAATGCTTTAGAGCAAGAAGCACCCTTTTGCATCCTAGAGTCTCTAATACAACAGGAAAGGTGAGTGTACTGAGAACAAAAGAATGCTGTTTCCTACACATATGGACCTTATCTAGTTCAACTCTGCTTCTGAAAATGATACAAACCACAGGTCCTCTAACATCCAATGTGTGTCATTTAAGAAGAGAAATGTGTGAGCTTCTTGATCAAAGTAGGTCCTTTGAGCTGAAAAGTGACTACCCTTACCTGAAAGAAGTCTTGCTTGTAGGAAGACACAGAGCCTGGGATTTAACTGCATTCCTGAAGGGAAACACACAGCACAGTTCTCATCCATGAAACACACTCTGTTTTAGAACAAGAATTATGCTCTTGCTTTCTAGAGTCTCTAAAACAGAAGGAAACATGAGTGTGCTCTGACAAAAAGAACTGTGTTTCCTACACATTCAGACCATATCTAGTACAACTCTGGAACTGAAACTGATACAACCCATAGGTCCTCTAATATCCATTGCTTTTCAGTTAAGAGCGAGAAACATGTGAGCTCTGTGAATGATGTAGCTTCCTTTGAGCTGAAAAGTTACTGACATTACCTGATATGAATTCTTGCTTGAATGAAGACACAGAGACTGGGATTGAACTCCATTTCTGAGGGAAACACACAGCACAGTTCCCATCCATGAACCGCACTCTGCTTTAGAACAAGAAGCATGCTCTTGCTTTCTATAGTGTCTAATACAGCCGGAAACGTGAGTGTGCTCAGAAAAAAGACGGTGTTTCCTACACATCTGGACCATATCAAGTTCAAATATGCTTCTGAAACTGATACAAACCAGATGTCCTCTAACATACAATGCTTGTCAGTTCAGAAGAGAAATGTGTGAGCTTCGTGAACGATGCAGGGCCTTTGAGCAGAAAAGTGACTACCCTTACCTGAAACGAAGTATTTCTTGTAGGAAGACACTGAGCCAGGGATTGAACTCCATTTCTGAAGGGAAACACACAGCACAGTTCTCATCCATGAAACACACTCTGCTTTAGAGCAATAAACACGCTCTTGCACTCTAGAGTCTCTAATACACCAGGAAACATGAGTGTACTCAGAACAAAAGAACGGTGTTTCCTACACATACCAACCATATCTAGTTCAACTCTGCTTCTGAAACTGATACAAACCACAGGTCCTCTAACATCCAATGCATGTCAGTTAAGAACAGAAATGTGTGAGATTCGTGATCAATGTAGGCCCTTTGAGCTGAAAAGTGAATACATTAACCTGAAACGAAGTCTTGCTTGTAAGAAGACACAGAGCCTGGGATTTAACTGCATTTCTGAAGGGAAACACACAGCACAGTTCTCATTCATGAAACACACTCTGCTTTAGAGCAAGAACCAAGCTCTTGCTTTTTGGAGTCTCTAATACAGCAGGTAAAGTGAGTGTGCTCAGAAAAAACGAACTGTGTCCTACACATACGGACCATTGCTAGTTCAACTCTGCTTCTGAAACTGATACAAACCACAGGTCATCTAACATCCAATGCTTTTCAGTTAAGAACGAGAAAGTTGTGAGCTTCGTGAATGATTAAATTCCGTTGAGCTAAAAGTGACTGCGTTTACCTGAAATGATGTCTTGCTGTTGGAAGACACAGAGCCTGGGATTTAATTCCATTTCGGAAGAGAAACACACAGCACAGTTCTCATCCATGAAACACACTCTGCTTTAGATGAAGAAGCAAGCTCTTGCTTTCTAGAATCTCTAATACAGCAGGTAAAGTGAGTGTGGTCAGAACGAAAGAACGTGGTTTCCTACACATACCTCCCATATCTAGTTCAACTCTACTTCTGAAACTTATACAAAGCCCAAGTCCGCTAACATCCAATGATTTTCAGTTAAGAGCGAGAAACGTGTGAACTTCGTGTATGATTTATATTCGTTTGAGCTAAAAGTGACTGCATTTACCTGAAATAAAGTCTTTTTGTAGGAAGACACAGAGCCTGGGATTTAACTCCATTTCTGAAGGGAAACACACAGCACAGTTGTCATCCATGAAACACTATGCTTTAGAGCAAGAAGCACACTCTTGCTTTCTAATTTCTCTAATAAAGCAGGAAACATGAGTGTGCTCAGAACAAAAGAATTGAGATTCCTACACATACTGACCATATCTAGTTCAACTCTTCTTCTGAAACTGATACAATCCACAGGCCCTGTAATATCCAATGCTTTACATTTAAGAGCGAGTAACGTGTGAGCTACCTGAACGATTTAGCTTTGTTTGAGCTGAAAAGTTACTGAGTTTACATGAAAAGAAGTCATGCTTGTAGGAAGACACAGAGCCTGGGATTTAACTCCATTTCTGAAGGGAAACACACAGCACAGTTCTCATCCATGAAACTCTTTCTGCTTTATAGCAAGAAGCACGCTCTTGCTTACTAGAGTCTCTAATAGTACAGGAAACGTAAGTGTGCTCAGACCAAAGGAACGGTGTTTCCTACACACACGGACCGTTGCTAGTTCAACTCTGCTTCTGAAACTGATACAAACCACAGGTTATCTAACATCCAATGCTTTTCAGTTAAGAGAGAGAAATATGTGAGCTTCGTGAATGATTTATATTCGTTTGAGCTAAAAGTGACTGTGTTTAACTGAAATAATATCTTTTTGTAGGAAGACACAGAGCCCAGGATTTAACTCCATTTCTGAAGGGAAACACACAGCACAGTTCTCATCCATGAAACACACACTGCTTTAGAGCAAGAAGCACGCTCTTGCTTTTTGGAGTCTCTAATACAGCAGGTAAAGTGAGTGTAGTCAGAACAACAGAAAGGTGTTTCCTAAGGATACATTCCATATCGAGTTCAACTCTGCTTCTGAAACTGATTACAAACCACAGGTCCTCTACCATCCAATTCTTTACTGTTATGAGCGAGAAACGTGTGAGCTACGTGAACGTTCTCGTTTTGTTTGACCTGAAAATTGACTGAGTTTACATGAAACGAATTCATGCTTGTAGGAAGATACAGAGGCTGTGATTTAACTCCATTTCTGAAGGGAAACACACAGTGCAGTTCTCATCCATGAGACACATTCTACTTATAGCAGAAGCACGCTCTTGTTTTTTGGAGTCTCTAATACAGCATGTAAATTGAGTGTGGTCAGAACAAAAAACGGTGTTTCCTACACATACAGACCATATCTAGTTCAACTCTGCTTCTGAAACTGATACAAACCACAGGTCCTCTAACATCCAATGCTTTTCATTTAAGAGGCAGAAACGTGTGAGCTATGTGAACGATGTAGTTTTGTTTGAGCTGAAAAGTTACTGAGTATACATGAAAAGAAGTCATACTTTTGGAATTTACAGAGCCTGTGATTTAACTCTATTACTGAAGGGAAACACAAAGCACAGTTCTCATCCATGAAACACACTCTGCTTTAGAACAAGAAGTATGCTCTTGCTTTCTAGAGTCTCTAAAACAGAAGTAAATTTGAGTGTGCTCTGACAAAAAGAACTGTGTTTCCTACACATTCGGACCATATCTAGTACAACTATGCCTCTGAAACTGATGCAAACCACAGATCCTCTCACATCCAATGCTTTTCATTTAAGAGCAAGAAACGAGTGACCTCCGCGAACTATGTAGCTTCCTTGGAGCTGAAAATTTACAGGATTTACCTGAAACGAAATCTTGCTTGTAGGAAGACACTGAGCATAGGATTTAACTCCATTTCTGAGGGAAACACATAGCATAGTTCTCATTCATGACTCACAGTGTGCTTTAGAGCAAGAACCAAGCTCTTCCTTTCTAGAGTCTCTAATACAGCAGGAAAAGTGATTGTGCTCAGAAAAAAGAACATTGTTCCCTACATATACGGACCATACCTAGTTCAACTGTTCTTCTGAAACTGATACAAACCACAGGTCCTCTAACATCTAATGCTTGTCATTTAAGAAGAGAAATGTGTGAGCTTCTTGATCAATGTAGGACCTTTGAGCTGGAAAGTGACTACCATTACCTGAAAGGAAGTCTTGCTTGTAGGAATACACAGAGCATGGGATTTAACTCCATTTCTGAAGGGAAACACACAGCATAGTTCTCATCCATGAAACACACTATGCTTTAGAGCAAGAAGCACGCTCTTGCTTTCTAGAGTCTCTAAAACAGAAGGAAACATGAGTGTGCTCAGACCAACAGAACTGTGTTTCCTACACATTCAGACCATATCGAGTACCACTCTGCTTCTGAAACTTATACAAACCATAGGTCCTCTAACATCCAATGCGTTTCAGTTAATAGCGAGAAACGTGTGAGCTCTGTGAATGATGTAGCTTCCTTTGAGCTCAAAAGTTACTGTGTTTTCCTGAAACGAAATCTTGCTTGTATGAAGACACAGAGCCTGGGATTGAACTCCATTTCTTAGGGAAACACAAAGCACAGTTCTCATCCATGAATCACACTCTGCTTTAGAGCATGAACCAAGCTCTTGCTTTCTAGAGTCTCTAATACAGAAGGAAACGTGAGTGTGCTCAGAAAAAGAAAGGTGTTTCCTACATATACGGACCATATCTAGTTCAACTCTGCTTCTGAAAGTGATACAAACCACAGGTCGTCTAACATCCAAAGCTTTTCAGTTAAGGGCAAAAAACGTGTGACCTTCGTGAACGATGTAGCTATATTTGAGCTGAAAAGTGAATGAGTTTACCTGAAACGAAGACTTGCTTGTAGGAAGACACAGAGCCTGCGATTTAACTGCATTTCTGAAGGGAAAAACACAGCACAGTTCTCATCCATTAGACACAATCTGCTTTAGAGCAAGATGCACGCCCTTGCTTTCTAGAGTCTCTAATACAGCAGGAACCGTGAGTGTGCTCAGAACAAAAGAACAGTGTTTCCTACACATTCAGACCATATCTAGTACAACTCTGGCTCTGAAACTGATACAACCCATATGTCCTCTAATATCAAATGCATTTCAGTTCAGAGCAAGAAACGTGAGAGCTCTGTGAATGATGAAGTTTCCTTTGAGCTGAAATGTTACTGCCTTTACCAGAAATGAATTCTTGCTTGTATGAAGACACAGTGCCTGGGATTGAACCCCATTTCTGAGGGAAACACAAAGCACTGTTCTCATCCATGAACCACACTCTGCTTTAGAGCAAGAAGCATGCTCTTGCTTTCTAGAGTCTCTAATACGGCAGGTAACGTGAGTGTGCTCAGAAAAAAGACAGTGTTTCCTACACATCCGGACCATATCTAGTTCAAATCTGCTTCTGAAACTGATACAATCCACAGGTCCTGTAACATCCAATGCGTGTCAGTTAAGAAGAGAAATTTGTGAGATTCGTGATCAATGTAGGTCCTTTGAGCTGAAAAGTGACTACTCTTCCCTGAAACGAATTCTTGCTTGTAGGAAGATACAGAGCCTGGAATTTAACTGCATTTCTGAAGGGAAACACACAGCACAGTTCTCATCCATGAAAAACCCAATGCTTTAGAGCATGAAGCACCCTCTTGCATTCTAGAGTCTCTAATACAACAGGAAACGTGAGTGTACTCAGAACAAATGAATGATGTTTCCTACACATATGGACCATATCTAGTTCAACTCTGTTTCTGAAAATGATACAAACCACAGGTCCTCTAACATCAAATTCGTGTCAGTTAAGAAGAGAAATGTGTGAGATTCGTGATCAATGTAGCTCCTTTGAGGAGAAAAGTGACTATACTTTTCTTGAAACGAAGTCTTGCTTGTAGGAAGACACAGATCCTGGGATTTAAATGCAGTTCTGAAGGGAAACACACAGCACAGTTCTCATCCATGAAACACACTCTGCTTTAGAACAAGAAGTATGCTCTTGCTTTCTAGAATCTCTAAAACAGAAGGAAACATGAGTGTGCTCTGACAAAAAGAAATGAGTTTCCTACACATTCGGACCATATCTAGTACAACTCTGCCTCTGAAAGTGATACAACCCATAGGACCTCTAATATCCAATGCTTTTCAGTTCAGAGCGAGAAACATGAGAGCTTTGTGAATGATGTAGTTTCCTTTGACCTGAAAAGTTACTGCCTTTACCAGAAATGAATTCTGGCTTGTATGAAGACACAGAGCCTGGGATTGAACTCCATTTCTGAGGGAAACACAAAGCATAGTTCTCATCCATGAACCACACTCTGCTTTAGAGCAAGAAGCATGCTCTTGCTTTCTAGAGTCTCTAATACGGCAGGAAACATGAGTGTACTCAGAACAAAAGAACGGTATTTCCTACACATACCAACCATATCTAGTTCAACTCTGCTTCTGAAACTGATACAAACCATAGATCCTCTAACATCCAATTCGTGTCAGTTAAGAAGAGAAATGTGTGAGATTCCTGATCAATGTAGGTCCTTTGAGCTGAAAAGTGACTACCCTTCCCTGAAACGAATTCTTGCTTGTAGGAAGATACAGAGCCTGGGATTTAACTGCATTTCTGAAGGGAAACACACAGCACAGTTCTCATCCATGAAAAACCCAATGCTTTAGTGCACGAAGCACCCTCTTGCATTCTAGAGTCTCTAATACAACAGGAAACGTGAGTGTACTCAGAACAAATGAATGGTGTTTCCTACACATATGGACCATATCTAGTTCAACTCTGTTTCTGTAAATGATACAAACCACAGGTCCTCTAACATCCAATTCGTGTCAGTTAAGAAGAGAAATGTGTGAGATTCATGATCAATGTACCTCCTTTGAGCTGAAAAGAGAATACACTTACCTGAAAAGAAGTCTTGCTTGTAGGAAGACACAGAGCCTGGGATTTAACTGCATTTCTGAAGGGAAACACACAGCACAGTTCTCATCCATGAAACACCCAATGCTTTAGAGCACAAAGCACCCTCTTGCATTCTAGAGTCTCTATTACAACAGGAAACGTGAGTGTACTCAGAACAAAAGAAGGGTGTTTCCTACACATATGGACCATATCTAGTTCAACTCTGCTTCAGAGAATGATATAAACCACAGGTCCTCTAAATTCCAATGCGTGTCAGTTAGAAGAGAAATGTGTGAGATCGTGATCAATGTACCTCCTTTGAGGAGAAAAGTGACTATACTTTTCCTGAAACGAAGTCTTGCTTGTAGGAAGACACAGATCCTGGGATTTAAATGCAGTTCTGAAGGGAAACACACTGCACAGTTTTCATCCATAAAAGACACTCTGCTTTAGAGCGAGTAGCACGCTCTTGCTTTCCAGAGTCTCTAAAACAGAAAGAAATATGAGTGTGCTCACACCAAAAGAACTGTGTTTCCTACACATTCGGAACATACCTAGTACAACTCTGTTCTGAAACTGATGCAAAGCACAGATCCTCTATCATCCAATGCTTTTCAGTTAAGAGCAAGAAACGTGTGACCTCCGTGAACTATGTAGCTTCCTTTGAGCTGAAAAGATAATGGGTTTACCTGAAATGAAATCTTGCTTGTAGGAAGACACAGAGCATAAGATTTAACTCCATTTCTGAGGGAAACACAAAGCACAGTTCTCATCCATGAAACGCAGTGTGATTTAGAGCAAGAACCAAGCTCTTGCCTTCCAGAGTCTCTAATACAGCAGGAAAAGAGAGAGTGCTCAAAAAAAATGAACGGTGTTTCCTACATATATGAACCATATCTAGTTCAACTCTGCTTCTGAAACTGATACACACCAAAGGTCCTCTAACATCCAATGCTTTTCAGGTTGAGAGCGATAAACGTGAGAGCTCTGTGAATGATGTAGTTTCCTTTGAGCTGAAAATTTACTGCCTTTACCAGAAATGAATTCTTGCTTGTATGAAGACACCATCTGAGATAGAACTCCATTTCTGAGGGAAACACAAAGCACAGTTCTCATCCATGAACCACACTCTGGTTTAGAGCAAGAAACATACTCTTGCTTTCTAGAGTCTCTATACGGCAGGAACCATTAGTGTGCTCAGAAAAAAAGACGGTGTTTCCTACACATCCGGACCATATCTAGTTCAAATCTGCTTCTGAAACTGATACAAACCACAGGTCCTCTAACATCCAATGCTTGTCAGTTCAGAAGAGAAATGAGTGAGCTTCGCGAACGATGCAGGTCCTTTGAGCTGAAAAGTGACTAGCCTTACCTGAAACGAAGTATTGCTTGTAGGAAGACATTGAGCCGAGGATTTAACTCCATTTCTGAAGGGAAACACACAGAACAGTTCTCATCCATGAAACACACTATGCTTTAGAGCAAGAAGCACGCTCTTGCTTTCTAGAGTCTCTAAAACAGAAGGAAACATGAGTGTGCTCAGACCAAAAGAACTGTGTTTCCTACACATTCAGACCATATCTATTACCACTTTGCTTCTGAAACTGATACAAACCATAAGTCCTCTAACATCCAATGCTTTTCAGTTAATAGCGAGAAACGTGTGAGCTCTGTGAATGATGTAGCTTCCTTTGAGCTGAAAAGTTACTGTGTTTACCTGAAGCGAAATCCTGCTTGTAGGAAGACACAGCGCCTAGGATTTAACTCCATTTCTGAAGGAAACACACAGCACAGTTCTCATTCATGAAACACACTCTGCTTTAGAACAAGAACCAAGGTCTTGCTTTCTAGAGTCTCTAATACAGCAGGAAACGTGAGTGTGCTCAGAAAAAAGAAAGGTGTTCCCTACATATACGGACCATATCTAGTTCAACTCTGCTTCTGAAACTGATACAAACCACAGGTCCTCTAACATCCAATGCGTGTCATGTAAGAAGAGAAATGTGTGAGATTAGTGATCAATGTAGGTCCTTTGAGCTGAAAAGTGACTACCCTTCCCTGAAACGAAGTCTTGCTTGTAGGAAGACACAGATTCTGGGATTTAACTTCATTTCTGAAGGGAAACACCAGCATAGTTCTCATCCATGAAACACACTATGCTTTAGAGCAAGAAGCACGCTCTTGCTTTCTAGAGTCTCTAAAACAGAAGGAAACATGAGTGTGCTCTGACAAAAAGAACTGTGTTTCCTACACACTCAGACCATATCTAGTACAACTCTGCCTCTGAAAGTGATACAAACCATAGGTCCTCTAATATCCAATGCATTTCAGTTAAGAGCGAGAAACGTGAGAGCTCTGTGAATGGTGTAGCTTCCTTTGAGCTGAAAAGTTACTGCCTTTACCTGAAATGATTTCTTGCTTGTATGAAGGCACAGAGCCTGGGATTGAACTCCATTTCTGAGGGAAACACAAAGCACAGTTCTCATCCATGAACCACACTCTGCTTTAGAAAAAGAAGCATGCTCTTTCTTTCTATAGTCTCTATTACAGCAGGAAACTTGAGTGTGCTCAGAAAAAAGACGGTGTTTCCTACACTTCCGGACAATATCTAGTTCAAATCTGCTTCTGAAACTGATACAAACCACAGGTCCTCTAACATCCAATGCTTATCATTTCAGAAGAGAAATGTGTGAGCTTTGTGAACGATGTAGGTCCTTTGAGCTAAAAAGTGACTACCCTTACCTGAAACGAAATATTTCTTGTGGGAAGACACAGAGCCTGGTATTTAACTCCATTTCTGAAGGCAATAACACAGCACAGTTCTCATCCATGAAACACAGTGTGCTTTAGAACAAGATCAAAGCTCTTGCTTTCTGGAGTCTCTAAAACAGCAGGAAACGCGAGTGTACACTTAAAAAAGAACGGTGTACCCTACATATGCAGGCCGTACCTAGTTCAACTCTGATTCTGAAACTGACACAAACCTCAGGTCCTCTACCATCCACTGCTTTTCAGGAAAGAGCGAAAAACCTGTGAGCAGCGTGAACAATGTAGCTTCCTTTGAGCTGAATAGTGAGTGCGTTTACATGAAATGAATTATTACATGTAGGAAGACACAGAGCCTGTGATTTAACTCCATTTCTGACGGGAAACACACAGCACAGTTCTCATCCATGAACAACACTCTACTATAGAGCAAGAAATAAGCTCTTGCTTTCTAGTGTCTCTAATACAGCAGGAAATTTGAGTGTACTCAGAACAAAAGAACGGTGTTTCTACACATACAGACCATATCTAGTTAAACTCTGCTTCTGAAACTGATAAAAACCCCAGGTCCACTAATATACAATGCTTTTCTATTAAGAGCGACAAACGTGTGAGCTTCGTGAAAGATGTAGCTTGCTTTGAGCTGAAAAGTGACTGCGTTTACCTGAAACAAAATCTTGCTTCTAGGAAGACACAGAGCCTGGAATTTAACTCCATTTCTGAAGGGAAACACACAGCACAGTTCTCATCCATGAAAAACACTCTGCTTTAGATCAAAAACAACCTCTTGCTTTATAGTGTCTCTAATACTGCAAGAAACGTGAGTGTGCTCATAAAAAAAGAACTGTGTTTCCTACAGGTAAGGATCACATGTAGGTCAACTCTGCTTCAGAAACTGATACAAACCACAGCTCCTCTATCATCCAATGCTTGTCAGTTAAGAAGAGAAATGTGTGAGTTTGTGAACGATGCAAGTACTTTGAGCTGAAAAGTGACTACCCTTACTTGAAAAGAAATTTTGCTTGTAGGAAGACACAGGGCATGTGATTTCACTCCATTTCTGAAGGGAAACACGAAGCATAGTTCTCAACCATGACACACACTCTGCTTTAGAGTAATAAGCACGGACTTTCTTTCTAGAATCTCTGAAACAGAAGGAAACATGAGTGTACTCAGACCAAAAGAACTGTGTTTCCCACACATTCGGACCATATCTAGTTCAACTCTGCTTCTGAAACTGATAAAAACCACAGCTCCTCTAACATCCGATGCTTTTCAATTAAGAGCGACAAACGTGTGAGCTGCTTGAACGATGTAGCTTAATTTGAGCTCTAAACTGACTGCGTTTTCATGAAACGAATTCTTGCTTGTAGGAAGACACAGAGCGTGGGATTGAACTCCATTTCGGAAGGGAAACACTAGCACAGTTCCCATCCAAGAAAAACACTCTGCTTTAGAGAAAGAACCAAGCTGTTGCTTTCTAGATTCTCTAATACAGCAGGAAACGTGATGTGCTCAGAAAAAAAGAACTGTGTGCCCTACACATATGGACCTTATCTACTTCAACTCTGCTTCTGAAAGTGATACAAACCACAGGTCCTCTAACATCCAATGCTTTTCAGTTAAGAGCGAGAAACGAGTGAGCTTTGTGTATGATGTAGCTTCCTTTGAGCTGAAAAGTGACTGTGTTTACCTGAAACGAAGTCTTGCTTGTAGGAAGACACAGAGCCTGGGATTGAACTCCATTTCTGAGTGAAACACAAAGCACAGTTCTCATCCATGAAACACACTCTGCTTTAGAGCAAGAAACATGCTCTTGCTTTCTAGAGTCTCTAATACAGCAGGAAACTTTAGTGTGCTCAGAAAAAAGAACGGTGTTTCCTACACATACGGACCTTATCTAGTTCATCTCTGCTTCTGAAACTGATACAAACCACAGGTCCTCTAACATCCAATGCTTCTCAGTTAATAAGAGAAATGTGTGAGCTTCATGAACGATGTAGGTCCTTTGCACTGAAAAGTGAGTACCCTTTCCTGAAACGAAATCTTGCTTGAAGGAAGACAGAGAGCTTGGGATTTAACTCCATTTCTGAAAGAAATGCACTGCACAGTTCTCATCCATGAAACACACTCTCCTTTAGAGCAAGGAGCACGCACTTGCTTTCTAGAGTCTCTAATACAGCAGGAAAAGTGATGTGCTCTGAACAAAAGAACTGTGTGTCCTGTACATATGGACCATATCTAGTTCAACTTTGCTTCTGAAAGTGATACAAATTACAGTACTTCTAACATCCAATGCTTTTCAGTTAAGAGTGAGAAACGTGTGAGCTTCGTGAAAGATGTAGCTTGCTTTGAGCTGAAAAGTGACTGCGTTTACCTGAAACAAAGTCTTGCTTGTAGGAAGATACAGAGCCTGGGATTTAACTCCATTTCTGAAGGGAAACACACAGCACAGTTCTCATCCATGAAAAACACTCTGCTTTAGATCAAAAACCAAGCTCTTGCTTTATAGTGTCTCTAATATTGCAGGAAACGTGAGTGTGCTCAGAACAAAAGAACTCTGTTTCCTACAGGTAATGATCACATCAAGGTCAACTCTGCTTCTGAAACTGATACAAACCACAGGTCCTCTAACATCCAATGCTTGTCAGTTAAGAAGAGAAATGTCTGAGCTTCGTGAATGATGCATGTCCTTTGAGCTGAAAAGTGACTACCCTTACTTGAAAAGCAATTTTGCTTGTAGAAGACACAGAGCGTGGGATTTAACTCCCTTTCAGAACGGAAACACACAGCACAGTTCTCATCCATGAAACACAATGTGCTTTAGAGCATGAACCAAGCTCTTGCTTTCTAGAGTCTCTAATACAGCAGGAAAAGTGAGTGTGCTCTGAAAAAAGAACATAGTATCCTACATATGCAGACAATACCTGATTGAACTCTGCTTCTGAAACTGATACAAACCACAAGTCCTCTAACCTCCAATATTTTCAGTTAAGAGTGACAAAGTTGTGAGCTGCTTGAACTATATAGCACCTTTGAGGTGAAAAGTGACTGCGTTTACATGAAATGAATTATTGCCTGTAGGAAGACACAGAGCCTGGGATTTAACTCCATTTCTGACAGGAAACCCGCAGCACAGTTCACATCCATGAAAACACTCTGCTTTAGAGCGAGACCCAAGCTCTTGCTTTCTAGTGTCTATAATACAACAAGAAACATGAGTTTGCTTAGGACAAAAGAACAGTGTTTTCTACACATACGGACCATATCTAGTTCAACTCTGCTTCTGAAACTGATAAAAACCACAGGTCCTCTAACATCCAATGATTTTCATTTAAGAGCGAGAAACGTGTGAGCTTTGTGAATGATGTGGATTCGTTTGAGCTGAAAAGGGAATGCGTTTACCTTAAACGAAGTCTTGCTTGTAGGAAGACACAGAGCCTGGGATTGAACTCCATTACTGAGTGAAACACAAAGCACAGTTCTCATCCATGAAACACACTCTGCTTTAGAGCAAGAAACATGCTCTTGCTTTCTAGAGTCTCTAATACAGCAGGAAAAGTTAGTGTGCTCAGAAAAAAGAACAGTGTTTCCTACACATACGGACCATATGTAGTTCATCTCTGCTTCTGAAACTGATACAAACCACAGGTGCTCTACCATCCAATGCTTCTCAGTTCAGAAGAGAAATGTGTGAGCTTCGTGACGGATGCCGGTCCTTTGAGCTAAAAAGTGACTACCCTTAACTGAAATGAAGTATTGTTTGAAGGAAGACACAGAGCCTCTGATTTAACTCCATTTCGGAAGGGAAACACACAGAACAGTTCTCATCCGTGAAACACAATGTGCTTCAGAGCAAGAACCAAGGTCTTGCTTTCTAGAGTCTCTAATACAGCAGGAAAAGTGAGTGAGCTCTGAAAAAAGAACGTGGTATCGTACATATGCAGACCATACCTGATTCAACTCTGCTTCTGAAACTGATACAAACCACAGGTCCTCTAACATCCAATGCTTTTCGGTTAAGAATTACAAACGTGTGAGCTTCGTGAACGATGTAGCTTCCTTTGAGCTGAAAATGACTGCGTTTACATGAAAAGTAGTCATGCTTGTAGGAAGACACTGAGCCTGGGATTTAACTCTATTTCAGAACGGGAACACACAGCAGAGTTCTCATCCAGGAAACACACCCTGATTTAGAGCAAGAATAAAGCTCTTGCTTTCTGGAGTCTCTAATACAGCAGGAAACGTGAGTGTGCTCAGAACAATAGAACTGTGCTTCTTACTGTAAGGATCACATCTAGTTTAACTCTGCTTCTGAAACTGATACAAACCATAGGTCCTCTAACATCCAATGCTTTTCAGGTAAGAACGACAAACGTGTGAGCTTCGTGAACGATGTAGCTTCCTTTGAGCTGAAAATGACTGCGTGTACATGAGAAGTAGTCATGCTTGTAGGAAGACACTGAGCCTGGGATTTAACTCCATTTCAGAACGGGAACACACAGCAGAGTTCTCATCCAGGAAACACACCCTGATTTAGAGCAAGAATAAAGCTCTTGCTTTCTAGAGTCTCTATTACAGCAGGAAACATGAGTGTGCTCAGAGCAAAAGCATGGTGTTTTCAACACATACGGACCATATCAAGTTCAACTATGTCGGAAACTGATACAAACCATAGGTCGTCTAACGTCCAATGCTTGTCAGTTAAGAAGAGAAATGTGTGAGCTTCGTGAACATTGCAGGCCCTGTGAGCTGAAGAGTGAATACCCTTACCTGAAAAGAAATTTTGCTTGTAGGAAGACACAGAGCATGGGATTTAACTCCATTTCTGAAGGGAAACACACAGCACAGTTCTCATCCATGAAACACACTTTGCTTTAGAGTAATAAGCATGATCTTTCTTTCTAGAATCTCTAAAACAGAAGGAAACATGAGTGTGCTCAGACCAAAAGAACTGTGTTTCCCACACATTTGGACAATATCTAGTTCAACTCTTCTGAAACTGATAAACACCACAAGTCCAATAACCTCCAATATTTTTAATTAGGAGTGACAAACGTCTGAGCTGCGTGAACTATGTTGCTCCTTTGAGGTGAAAAGTGACTGCATTTACATGAAATGAATTATTGCCTGTAGGAAGAAACAGAGCCTTGGATTTAACTCCACTTCTGAAGGGAAACACACAGCACAGTTCTCATCCATTAAAAACACTCTGCTATGGAGCAAGAACCAAGCTCTTGCTTTCTAGTGTCTCTAATACTGCAGGAAAAGTGAGTGTGCTCAGAAAAAAAGAACTGAATTTCCTAAACATACGGACCATATCTAGTTCAAATCTGCTTCTGAAACTGATACAAAACACAGTTCCACTAACATCCAATGCTTTTTCATTTAAGAACAACAAACGTGTGAGCTTCGTGAACGTTGTAGCTTCCTTTGAGCTGAAAATTACTGCATTTACCTCAAACGTAGTCATGCTTGTAGGAAGACACTGACCCTGGGATTTAACTCCATTTCAGAACGGGAACACACAGCAGAGTTCTCATCCAGGAAACACACCCTGATTTAGAGCAAGAATCAAGCTCTTGCTTTCTAGAGTCTCTAATACAGCAGGAAACTTGATTGTGCTCAGAACAAAAGAACTGTGTTTTTAAATGTAGGGATCACATCTAGTTCAACTCTGCTTCTGAAACTGATACAAACCACAGGTCCTCTAACATCCAATGCTTGTCATTTAAGAAGAGAAACGTGTGTGCTTCGTGAACGATGTAGGTCCTTGGAGCTACAAAGTGACTGTGTTTACCTGAAACGAAGTCTTGCTCGTAGGAAGACACAGAGTCTGGGATTTAACACCATTTCAGAAGGGATACACACAGCCCAGTTCTCAGCCATGAAACACACTCTGCTTTAGAGTAATAAGCACGGTCTTTCTTTCTAGAAACTCTAAAACAGAAGGAAACATGAGTGTGCTAAGACCAAAAGAACTGTGTTTCCCACAAATTCAGACCATATCTAGTTCAACTGTGCTTCTGAAACTGATACAAACCACAAGTCCTCTAACCTCCAATACTTTCAGTTAAGAGTGACGAAGGTGTGAGCTGCGTGAACTATATAGCTCCTTTGAGGTGAAAAGTGACTGTGTTTACATGAAACGAATTATTGCCTGTAGGAAGACACAGAGCCTGGGATTTAACTCCATTTCAGACGGGAAACACACAGCACAGTTCACATCCATGAAAAACACTCTGCTATAGAGCGAGGCCCAAGCTCTTGCTTTCTAGTGTCTATAATACAACAAGAAACATGAGTGTGCTCAGAACAAAAGAACAGTGTTTTCTACACATACGGACCATATCTAGTTCAACTCTGCTTCTGAAACTGATAAAAACCACAGGTCCTCTAACATCCAATGATTTTCAGTTAAGAGCAAGAAACATGTGAGCTTTGTGAATGGTGTGGATTCGTTTGAGCTGAAAAGGGAATGTGTTTACCTGAAACGAAGTCTTGCTTGTAGGAAGACACAGAGCCTGGGATTGAACTCCATTTCTGAGTGAAACACAAAGCACAGTTCTCATCCATGAAACACACTCTGCTTTAGAGCAAGAAACATGCTCTTGCTTTCTAGAGTCTCTAATACAGCAGGAAAAGTTAGTGTGCTCAGAAAAAAGAACAGTGTTTCCTACACATACGGACCATATATAGTTCATCTCTGCTTCTGAAACTGATACAAACCACAGGTGCTCTAACATCCAATGCTTCTCAGTTCAGAAGAGAAATGTGTGAGCTTCGTGATGGATGCCGGTCCTTTGAGCTGAAAAGTGACTACCCTTAACTGAAATGAAGTATTGTTTGTAGGAAGACACAGAGCCTGGGATTTAACTCCATTTCGGAAGGGAAACACACAGAACAGTTCTCATCCATGAAACAAAATGTGCTTCAGAGCAAGAACCAAACTCTTGCTTTCTAGAGTCTCTAATACAGGAGGAAAAGTGAGTGAGCTCTGAAAAAAGAACGTGGTATCGTACATATGCAGACCATACCTGATTCAACTCTGCTTCTGAAACTGATCCAAACCACAGGAACTCTAACATCCAATGCTTTTCAGTTAAGAACGACAAACGTGTGAGCTTCGTGAATGATGTAGCTTCCTTTGAGCTGAAAATGACTGCGTTTACATGAAAAGTAGTCATGATTGTAGGAAGACACTGAGCCAGGGATTTAACTCCATTTCAGAACGGGAACACACAGCAGAGTTCTCATCCAGGAAACACACCCTGATTTAGAGCAAGAATCAAGCTCTTGCTTTCTAGAGTCTCTAATACAGCAGGAAACGTGAGTGAGCTCAGAACAATAGAACTATGTTTCTTAATGTAAGGATCACATCTAGTTCAAATCTGCTACTGAAACTGAAACAAACCACAGGTCCTCTAACATCCAATGCTTGTCAGTTTAGAATAGAATCGTGTGAGCTCAGTGAACGATGAAGATCCTTGGAGCTGAAAAGTGACTGTGTTTACCTGAAACGTAGTCTTGCTTGTAGGAAGACACAGAGCCTGGGATTTAAAACCATTTCTGAAGGGAAACACACAGCACCGGTCTCATCCATGAAACACACTCTGCTCTAGAGCACGAATCACGCTCTTGCTTTCTAGAGTCTCTAATACAGCAGGTAACATGAGCGTGCTCAAGAGAAAGCATGGTGTTTCCAACACATTTGGACCATATCAAGTTCAACTCTGTCGGAAACAGATACAAACCATAGGTCCTCTAACATCCAATGCTTGTCAGTTAAGAAGAGAAATGTGTGAGCTTCGTGATCGAGCAGGTTCTTTGAGCTGAAAAGTGACTACCCTTAACTGAAATGAAGTATTGTTTGTAGGAAGACACAGAGCCTGGGATTTAACTCCATTTCGGATGGGAAACACACAGCACAATTCTCATCCATGAAACACAATGTGCTTCAGAGCAAGAACCAAGCTCTTGCTTTCTAGAGTCTCTAATACAGCAGGAAAAGTGAGTGAGCTCTGAAAAAAGAACGTGATATCATACATATGCAGACCATACCTGATTCAACTCTGCTTCTGAAACTGATACAAACCACAGGTCCTCTAACATCCAATGCTTGTCAGTTAAGAAGATAATCGTGTGAGCTTCGTTAACGATGTAGGTCCTTGGAGCTGAAAAGTGACTGTGTTTACCTGAAACGAAGTCTTGCTTGTAGGAAGACACAGAACCTGGGATTTAACACCATTTCTGAAGGGAAACACACATCACAGTTCTCATCCATGAAACACACCCTGATTTAGAGCAAGAATCAAGCTCTTGCATTCTAGAGTCTCTAATACAGCAGGAAACGTGAGTGTACTCAGAACAATAGAACTGTGTTTCTTACTGTAAGGATCACATCTAGTTCAACTCTGCTTCTGAAACTGATACAAACCACAGGTCCTCTAACATCCAATGCTTGTCAGTTAAGAATAGAATCGTGTGAGCTCCGTGAATGATGTAGATCCTTGGAGCTGAAAAGTGACTGTGTTTACCTGAAAAGTAGTCTTGCTTGTAGGAAGACACAGAGCCTGGGATTTAACTACATTTCCGAAGGGAAACACACAGAACAGTTCTCATCCATGAAACAAAATGTGCTTCAGAGCAAGAACCAAGCTCTTGCTTTCTAGAGTCTCTAATACAGCCGGAAAAGTGAGTGAGCTCTGAAAAAAAAAAAAAACGTGGTATCACACATATGCAGACAATACCTGATTCAACTCTGTTTCTGAAACTGATCCAAACCACAGGTCCTCTAACATCCAATGCTTTTCAGGTAAGAACGACAAAAGTGTGAGCTTCGTGAACGATGTAGCTTCCTTTGAGCTGAAAATTCACTTGAGAAGTAGTCATGCTTGTAGGAAGACACTGATCCTGGGATTTAACTCCATTTCAGAATGGGAACACACAGCACAGTTCTCATCCATGAAACACACTCTGCTCTAGAGCACGAAGCACGCTCTTGCTTTCTAGAGTCTCTAATACAGCAGGAAACATGAGTGTGCTCAGAGCAAAAGCATGGTGCTTCCAACACATATGGACCATATCAAGTTCAACTCTGTCAGAAACTGATACAAAACATAGGTCCTCTAACATCCAATGCTTGTCAGTTAAGAAGAGAAATGTTTGAGCTTCGTGAACGAACAGGTCCTTTGAGCTGAAAAGTGACTACCCTTACCTGAAAAGAAATTTTCCTTGTATGAAGACATAGAGCATGGGATTTACTCCATTTCTGAAGGGAAACACACAGCACAGTTCACAACCATGAAACACACTCTGATTTAGAGTAATAAGCACGGTCTTTCTTTCTAGAATCTCTAAAACAGAAAGAAACATGAGTGTGCTCAGACCAAAAGAACTGTGTTTCCCAAACATTCGGGCCATATCTAGTTCAACTCTGCTTCTGAAACTGATACAAACCACAAGTCCTCTAACCTCCAGTATTTTCAGTTAAGAGTGACAAACGTGTGAGCTGCGTGAACTATGTAGCTCCTTTGAGGTGAAAAGTGACTGCATTTACATGAAATGAATTATTGCCTGTAGGAAGACACAGAGCCTGGGATTTAACTCCTCTTCTGAAGGGAAACACACAGCACAGTTCTCATCCATGAAAAACACTCTGCTATAGAGCAAGAACCAAGCTCTGGCTTTCTAGTGTCTCTAATACTGCAGGAAAAGTGAGTGTGCTCAGAACAAAAGAACTGTGTTTCCTAAACATACGGACCATATCTAGTTCAACTCTGCTTCTGAAACTGATACAAAACACAGGTCCACTAACATCCAATGCTTCTCAGTTAAGAAGAGAAATGTGTGAGCTTCGTGAACGATGTAGGTCAATGGGCTGAAATGTGAGTACCCTTACCTGAAACGAAATCTTGCTTGAAGGAAGACACAGAGCCTGGGATTTAACTCCACTTCTGAAGGGAAACACACAGCACAGTTCTCATCCATGAAAAACACTCTGCTCTAGAGCAAGAACCAAGCTCTTGCATTCTAGTGTCTCTATTACAGCAGGAAAAGTGACTGTGCTCTGAAAAAAGAACGTGGTATCCTACATATGCAGACCATACCTGATTCAACTCTGCCTCTGAAATTGAAACAAACCACAGGTCCTCTAACATCCAATGCTTTTCAGTTAAGAACGACAAACGTGTGAGCTTTGTGAATGTTGTAGCTTCCTTTGAGCTGTAAATGACTGCGTTTCCCTGAAACGTAGTCATGCTTGTAGGAAGACACTGAGCCTGGGATTTAACTCCATTTCAGAACGGGAACACACAGCAGAGTTGTCATCCAGGAAACACACCCTGATTTAGAGCAAGAATCAAGTTCTTGCTTTCTAGAGTCTCTAATACAGCAGGAAACATGAGTGTGCTCAGAGCAAAAGCATGGTGTTTTCAACACATACGGACCATATCAAGTTCAACTATGTTGGAAACTGATACAAACTATAGGTCCTCTAACATCCAATGCCTGTCAGTTAAGAAGAGAAATGTGTGAGCTTCGTGAACGATGCAGGTCCTTTGAGCTGAAAAGTGACTACCCTTACCTGAAAATAAATTTTGCTTGTAGGAAGACACAGAGCATGGGATTTAACTCCATTTCTGAAGGGAAACACACAGCACAGTTCTCATCCATGAAACACACTCTGCTTTAGAGTAATAAGCACGGTCTTTCTTTCTAGAATCTCTAAAACAGAAGGAAACATGAGTGTGCTCAGACCAAAAGAACTGTGTTTCCCACACATTCGGACCATATCTAGTTCAACTCTGCTTCTGAAACTGATACAAACCACAAGTCCAATAACCTCCAGTATTTTCAGTTAAGAGTGACAAACGTGTGAGCTGCGTGAACTATGTAGCTCCTTTGAGGTGAAAAGTGACTGCATTTACATGAAATGAATTATTGCCTGTAGGAAGACACAGAGCCTGGGATTTAACTCCACTTCTGAAGGGAAACACACAGCACAGTTCTCATCCATGAAAAACACTCTGCTATAGAGCAAGAACCAAGCTCTGGCTTTCTAGTGTCTCTAATACTGCAGGAAAAGTGAGTGTGCACAGAACAAAAGAACTGTGTTTCCTAAACATACGGACCATATCTAGTTCAACTCTGCTTCTGAAACTGATACAAAACACAGGTCCACTAACATCCAATCCTTTTTCAGTTAAGAACGACAAACGTGTGAGCTTCGTGAACGATTAGCTTCCTTTGAGCTGAAAATTAGTGCATTTACCTCAAACGTAGTCATGCTTGTAGGAAGACACTGAGCCTGGGATTTAACTCCATTTCAGAATGGAACACACAGCAGAGTTCTCATCCAGGAAACACACCCTGATTTAGAGCAAGAATCAAGTTCTTGCTTTCTAGAGTCTCTAATACAGCAGGAAACGTGATTGTTCTCAGAACAAAAGAACTGTGTTTCTTAAATGTAAGGATCACATCTAGTTCAACTCTGCTTCTGAAACTGATACAAACCACAGGTCCTCTAACATCCAATGCTTGTCATTTAAGAAGAGAAACGTGTGTGCTTCCTGAACGATGTAGGTCCTTGGAGCTAAAAAGTGACTGTGTTTACCTGAAACGAAGTCTTGCTTGTAGGAAGACACAGAGCGTGGGATTTAACTCCCTTTCGGAAGGGAAACACACAGCACAGTTCTCATCCATGAAACACAATGTGCTTTAGAGCAAGAACCAAGCTCTTGCTTTCTAGAGTCTCTATTACAGCAGGAAAAGTGAGTGTGCTCTGAAAAAAGAACGTGGTATCCTACATATGCAGACCATACCTGATTCAACTCTGCTTCTGAAATTGATACAAACCACAGGTCCTCTAACATCCAATGCTTTTCAGTTAAGAACGACAAACGTGTGAGCTTTGTGAATGATGTAGCTTCCTTTGAGCTGAAAATGACTGCGTTTCCCTGAAACGTAGTCATGCTTGTAGGAAGACACTGAGCCTGGGATTTAACTCCATTTCAGAACGGGAACACACAGCAGAGTTGTCATCCAGGAAACACACCCTGATTTAGAGCAAGAATCAAGCTCTTGCTTTCTAGAGTCTCTAATACAGCAGGAAACATGAGTGTGCTCAGAGCAAAAGCATGGTGTTTTCAACACATACAGACCATATCAAGTTCAACTATGTTGGAAACTGATACAAACCATAGGTCCTCTAACATCCAATGCTTGTCAGTTAAGAAGAGAAATGTGTGAGCTTCGTGAACGATTCAGGTCCTTTGAGCTGAAAAGTGACTACCCTTAACTGAAAACAAATTTTGCTTCTAGGGAGACACAGAGCCTGGGATTTAACTCCACTTCTGAAGGGAAACACACAGCACAGTTCTCATCCATGAAAAACACTCTGCTTTAGATAAAAAACCAAGCTCTTGCTTTATAGTGTCTATAATACTGCAGGAAACGTGAGTGTGCTCAGAACAATAGAACTGTGTTTCCTACAGGTAAGGATCACATCTAGGTCAACTCTGCTTCTGACACTGATACAAACCACAGGTCCTCTAACATCCAATGCTTGTCAGTTAAGAAGAGAAATGTGTGAGCTTCGTGAGTGACGCAGGTCCTTTGAGCTGAAAAGTGACTACCCTTACCTGAAAACAAATTTTGCTTGTAGGAAGACACAGAGCATGGGATTTAACTCCATTTCTGAAGGGAAACACACAGCACAGTTCTCAACCATGAAACACACTCCGATTTAGAGTAATAAGCACGGACTTTCTTTCTAGAATCTCTAAAACAGAAGGAAACATGAGTGTGCTCAGACCACAAGAACTGTGTTTCCCACACATTCGGACCATATCTAGTTCAACTCTGCTTCTGAAACTGATACAAACCACAAGTCCAATAACCTCCAGTATTTTCAGTTAAGAGTGACAAACGTGTGAGCTGCGTGAACTATGTAGCTCCTTTGAGGTGAAAAGTGACTGCATTTACATGAAATGAATTATTGCCTGTAGGAAGACACAGAGCCTGGGATTTAACTCCACTTCTGAAGGGAAACACACAGCACAGTTCTCATCCATGAAAAACACTCTGCTATAGAGCAAGAACCAAGCTCTGGCTTTCTAGTGTCTCTAATACTGCAGGAAAAGTGAGTGTGCTCAGAACAAAAGAACTGTGTTTCCTAAACATACGGACCGTATCTAGTTCAACTCTGCTTCTGAAACTGATACAAAACACAGGTCCACTAACATCCAATGCTTCTCAGTTAAGAAGAGAAATGTGTGAGCTTCGTGAACGATGTAGGTCCTTTGGGCTGAAAAGTGAGTACCCTTACCTGAAACGAAATCTTGCTTGAAGGAAGACACAGAGCCTGGGATTTAACTCCACTTCTGAAGGGAAACACACAGCACAGTTCTCATCCATGAAACACACTCTGCTTTAGAGTAATAAGCATGATCTTTCCTTCTAGAATCTCTAAAACAGAAGGAAACATGAGTGTGCTCAGACCAAAAGAACTGTGTTTCCCAAACATTTGGACAATATCTAGTTCAACTCTGCTTCTGAAACTGATAAACACCACAAGTCCAATAACCTCCAATATTTTTAATTAAGAGTGACAAACGTGTGAGCTGCGTGAACTATGTAGCTCCTTTTAGGTGAAAAGTGACTGCATTTACATGAAATGAATTATTGCCTGTAGGAAGACACAGAACCTTGGATTTAACTCCACTTCTGAAGGGAAACACACAGCACAGTGCTCATCCATTAAAAACACTCTGCTATAGAGCAAGAACCAAGCTCTTGCTTTCTAGTGTAACTAATACTGCAGGAAAATGAGTGTGCTCAGAAAAATAGAACTGAATTTCCTAAACATACGGACCATATCTAGTTCAAATCTGCTTCTGAAACTGATACAAAACACAGGTCCACTAACATCCAATCCTTTTTCAGTTAAGAACGACAAACGTGTGAGCTTCGTGAACGATGTAGCTTCCTTTGAGCTGAAAATTAGTGCATTTACCTCAAACGTAGTCATGCTTGTAGGAAGACACTGAGCCTGGGATTTAACTCCATTTCAGAATGGGAACACACGGCAGAGTTCTCATCCAGGAAACACACCCTGATTTAGAGCAAGAATCAAGTTCTTGCTTTCTAGAGTCTCTAGTAAGGCAGGAAAAGTGATGTGCTCTGAACAAAAGAACTGTGTGTCCTGCACATATGGACCATATCTAGTTCAACTCTGTTTCTGAAAGTGATACAAATTACAGGTCTTCTAACATCCAATGCTTTTCAGTTAAGAGCGAGAAACGTGTGAGCTTCGTGAAAGATGTAGCTTGCTTTGAGCTGAAAAGTGACTGCGTTTACCTGAAACAAAATCTTGCTTGTAGGAGGACACAGAGCCTGGGATTGAACTCCATTTCTGAAGGGAAACACACAGCACAGTTCTCATCCATGCAAAACACTCTGCTTTAGATCAAAAACCAAGCTCTTGCTTTATAGTGTCTATAATACTGCAGGAAACGTGAGTGTGCTCAGAACAAAAGAACTGTGTTTCCTACAGGTAAGGATCACATCTAGGTCAACTCTGCTTCTGACAATGATACAAACCACAGGTCCTCTAACATCCAATGCTTGTCAGTTAAGAAGAGAAATGTGTGAGCTTCGTGAATGACACAGGTCCTTTGAGCTGAAAAGTGACTACCCTTACCTGAAAAGAAATTTTGCTTGTAGGAAGACACAGAGCATGGGATTTAACTCCATTTCTGAAGGGAAACACACAGCACAGTTCTCAACCATGAAACACACTCTGCTTTAGAGTAATAAGGACGGTCTTTCTTTCTAGAATCTCTAAAACAGAAGGAAACATGAGTGTGCTCAGACCAAAAGAACTGTGTTTCCCAAACATTCGGACCATATCTAGTTCAACTCTGCTTCTGAAACTGATAAAAACCACAGCTCCTCTAACATCCGATGCTTTTCAATTAAGAGCCTCAAACGTGTGAGCTGCTTGAACAATGTAGCTTCCTTTGAGCTCTAAAGTGACTGCGTTTTCATGAAATGAATTCTTGCTCGTAGGAAGACACAGAGCCTGGGATTTAACTCCGTTTCGGAAGGGAAACACTAGCACAGTTCTCATCCAAGAAAAACACACAGCTTTAGAGCAAAAACCAAGCTGTTGCTTTCTAGAGTGTCTAATACAGCAGAAAACATTAGTGTGCTCAGAAAAAAGAACGGTGTTTCCTACACATATGGACCATATCTAGTTCATCTCTGCTTCTGAAACTGATACAAACCACAGGTCCTCTAACATCCAATGCTTCTCAGTTCAGAAGAGAAATGTGTGAGCTTCGTGTGGATGCCGGTCCTTTGAGCTGAAAAGTGACTACCCTTTCCTTAAACGAAGTCTTGCTTGTAGGAAGACACAGAGCGTGGGATTTAACTCCCTTTCGGAAGGGAAACACACAGCACAGTTCTCATCCATGAAACACAATGTGCTTTAGAGCAAGAACCAAGCTCTTGCTTTCTAGAGTCTCTATTACAGCAGGAAAAGTGAGTGTGCTCTGAAAAAAGAACGTGGTATCCTACATATGCAGACCATACCTGATTCAACTCTGCTTCTGAAATTGATACAAACCACAGGTCCTCTAACATCCAATGCTTTTCAGTTAAGAACGACAAACGTGTGAGCTTTGTGAATGATGTAGCTTCCTTTGAGCTGAAAATGACTGCGTTTCCCTGAAACGTAGTCATGCTTGTAGGAAGACACTGAGCCTGGGATTTAACTCCATTTCAGAACGGGAACACACAGCAGAGTTGTCATCCAGGAAACACACCCTGATTTAGAGCAAGAATCAAGCTCTTGCTTTCTAGAGTCTCTAATACAGCAGGAAACATGAGTGTGCTCAGAGCAAAAGCATGGTGTTTTCAACACATACGGACCATATCAAGTTCAACTATGTTGGAAACTGATACAAACCATAGGTCCTCTAACATCCAATGCTTGTCAGTTAAGAAGAGAAATGTGTGAGCTTCATGAACGATGCAGGTCCTTTGAGCTGAAAAGTGACTACCCTTAACTGAAAACAAATTTTGCTTCTAGGGAGACACAGAGCCTGGGATTTAACTCCACTTCTGAAGGGAAACACACAGCACAGTTCTCATCCATGAAAAACACTCTGCTTTAGATAAAAAACCAAGCTCTTGCTTTATAGTGTCTATAATACTGCAGGAAACGTGAGTGTGCTCAGAACAATAGAACTGTGTTTCCTACAGGTAAGGATCACATCTAGGTCAACTCTGCTTCTGACACTGATACAAACCACAGGTCCTCTAACATCCAATGCTTGTCAGTTAAGAAGAGAAATTTGTGAGCTTCGTGAATGACGTAGGTCCTTTGAGCTGAAAAGTGACTACCCTTACCTGAAAACAAATTTTGCTTGTAGGAAGACACAGAGCATGGGATTTAACTCCATTTCTGAAGGGAAACACACAGCACAGTTCTCAACCATGAAACACACTCCAATTTAGAGTAATAAGCACGGACTTTCTTTCTAGAATCTCTAAAACAGAAGGAAACATGAGTGTGCTCAGACCACAAGAACTGTGTTTCCCACACATTCGGACCATATCTAGTTCAACTCTGCTTCTGAAACTGATACAAACCACAAGTCCAATAACCTCCAGTATTTTCAGTTAAGAGTGACAAACGTGTGAGCTGCGCGAACTATGTAGCTCCTTTGAGGTGAAAAGTGACTGCATTTACATGAAATGAATTATTGCCTGTAGGAAAACACAGAGCCTGGGATTTAACTCCACTTCTGAAGGGAAACACACAGCACAGTTCTCATCCATGAAAAACACTCTGCTATAGAGCAAGAACCAAGCTCTGGCTTTCTAGTGTCTCTAATACTGCAGGAAAAGTGAGTGTGCTCAGAACAAAAGAACTGTGTTTCCTAAACATACGGACCATATCTAGTTCAACTCTGCTTCTGAAACTGATACAAAACACAGGTCCACTAACATCCAATGCTTCTCAGTTAAGAAGAGAAATGTGTGAGCATCATGAACGATGTAGGTCCTTTGGGCTGAAAAGTGAGTACCCTTACCTGAAACGAAATCTTGCTTGAAGGAAGACACAGAACCTGGGATTTAACTACACTTCTGAAGGGAAACACACAGCACAGTTCTCATCCATGAAAAACACTCTGCTCTAGAGCAAGAACCAAGCTCTTGCTTTCTAGTGTCTCTAATACTGCAGGAAAAGCGAGTGTGCTCTGAACAAAAGAACTGTGTGTCCTGCACATATGGGCCATATCTAGTTCAACTGTGCTTCTGAAACTGATACAAATTACAGGTCTTCTAACATCCAATGCTTTTCAGTTAAGAGCGAGAAACGTGTTAGCTTCGTGAAAGATGTAGCTTGCTTTGAGCTGAAAAGTGACTGCGTTTACCTGAAACAAAATCTTGCTTGTAGGAGGACACAGAGCCTGGGATTGAACTCCATTTCTGAAGGGAAACACACAGCACAGTTCTCATCCATGCAAAACACTCTGCTTTAGATCAAAAACCAAGCTCTTGCTTTATAGTGTCTATAATACTGCAGGAAACGTGAGTGTGCTCAGAACAAAAGAACTGTGTTTCCTACAGGTAAGGATCACATCTAGGTCAACTGTGCTTCTGACACTGATACAAACCACAGGTCCTCTAACATCCAATGCTTGTCAGTTAAGAAGAGAAATGTGTGAGCTTCGTGAGTGACGCAGGTCCTTTGAGCTGAAAAGTGACTACCCTTACCTGAAAAGAAATTTTGCTTGTAGGAAGACACAGAGCATGGGATTTAACTCCATTTCTGAAGGGAAACACACAGCACAGTTCTCAACCATGAAACACACTCTGCTTTAGAGTAATAAGGACGGTCTTTCTTTCTAGAATCTCTAAAACAGAAAGAAACATAAGTTTGCTCAGACCAAAAGAACTGTGTTTCCCAAACCTTCAGACCATATCTAGTTCAACTCTACTTCTGAAACTGATAAAAACCACAGCTCCTCTAACATCCGATGCTTTTCAATCGAGAGCCTCAAACGTGTGAGCTGCTTGAACAATGTAGCTTCCTTTGAGCTCTAAAGTGACTGCGTTTTCATGAAACGAATTCTTGCTCGTAGGAAGACACAGAGCCTGGGATTTAACTCTGTTTCGGAAGGGAAACACTAGCACAGTTCTCATCCAAGAAAAACACACAGCTTTAGAGCAAAAACCAAGCTGTTGCTTTCTAGAGTGTCTAATACAGCAGAAAACATTAGTGTGCTCAGAAAAAAGAACGGTGTTTCCTACACATATGGACCATATCTAGTTCATCTCTGCTTCTGAAACTGATACAAACCACAGGTCCTCTAACATCGAATGCTTCTCAGTTCAGAAGAGAAATGTGTGAGCTTCATGTGGATGCCGGTCCTTTGAGCTGAAAAGTGCAAACCCTTTCCTTAAACGAAGTATTGCTTGTAGGAAGACACAGAGCGTGGGATTTAACTCCCTTTCGGAAGGGAAACACACAGCACAGTTCTCATCCATGAAACACAATGTGCTTTAGAGCAAGAACCAAGCTCTTGCTTTCTAGAGTCTCTATTACAGCAGGAAAAGTGAGTGTGCTCTGAAAAAAGAACGTGGTATCCTACATATGCAGACCATACCTGATTCAACTCTGCTTCTGAAATTGATACAAACCACAGGTCCTCTAACATCCAATGCCTTTCAGTTAAGAAAGACAAACGTGTGAGCTTTGTGAATGATGTAGCTTCCTTTGAGCTGAAAATGACTGCGTTTCCCTGAAACGTAGTCATGCTTGTAGGAAGACACTGAGCCTGGGATTTAACTCCATTTCAGAACGGGAACACACAGCAGAGTTGTCATCCAGGAAACACACCCTGATTTAGAGCAAGAATCAAGCTCTTGCTTTCTAGAGTCTCTAATACAGCAGGAAACATGAGTGTGCTCAGAGCAAAAGCATGGTGTTTTCAACACATACGGACCATATCAAGTTCAACTATGTTGGAAACTGATACAAACCATAGGTCCTCTAACATCCAATGCTTGTCAGTTAAGAAGAGAAATGTGTGAGCTTCGTGAACGATGCAGGTCCTTTGAGCTGAAAAGTGACTACCCTTACCTGAAAACAAATTTTGCTTGTAGGAAGACACAGAGCATGGGATTTAACTCCATTTCTGAAGGGAAACACACAGCACAGTTCTCATCCATGAAACACACTCTGCTTTAGAGTAATAAGCACGGTCTTTCTTTCTAGAATCTCTAAAACAGAAGGAAACATGAGTGTGCTCAGACCACAAGAACTGTGTTTCCCACACATTCGGACCATATCTAGTTCAACTCTGCTTCTGTAACTGATACAAACCACAAGACCAATAACCTCCAGTATTTTCAGTTAAGAGTGACAAACGTGTGAGCTGCGTGAACTATGTAGCTCCTTTGAGGTGAAAAGTGACTGCATTTACATGAAATGAATTATTGCCTGTAGGAAGACACAGATCCTGGGATTTAACTCCACTTCTGAAGGGAAACACACAGCACAGTTCTCATCCATGAAAAACACTCTGCTATAGAGCAAGAACCAAGCTCTTGCTTTCTAGTGTCTCTAATACTGCAGGAAAAGTGAGTGTGCTCTGAACAAAAGAACTGTGTGTCCTGCACATATGGGCCATATCTAGTTCAACTGTGCTTCTGAAACTGATACAAATTACAGGTCTTCTAACATCCAATGCTTTTCAGTTAAGAGCGAGAAACGTGTTAGCTTCGTGAAAGATGTAGCTTGCTTTGAGCTGAAAAGTGACTGCGTTCTCTGAAACAAAGTCTTGCTTGTAGGAAGACACAGAGCGTGGGATTTAACTCCCTTTCGGAAGGGAAACACACAGCACAGTTCTCATCCATGAAACACAATGTGCTTTAGAGCAAGAACCAAGCTCTTGCTTTCTAGAGTCTCTATTACAGCAGGAAAAGTGAGTGTGCTCTGAAAAAAGAACGTGGTATCCTACATATGCAGACCATACCTGATTCAACTCTGCTTCTGAAATTGATACAAACCACAGGTCCTCTAACATCCAATGCCTTTCAGTTAAGAAAGACAAACGTGTGAGCTTTGTGAATGATGTAGCTTCCTTTGAGCTGAAAATGACTGCGTTTCCCTGAAACGTAGTCATGCTTGTAGGAAGACACTGAGCCTGGGATTTAACTCCATTTCAGAACGGGAACACACAGCAGAGTTGTCATCCAGGAAACACACCCTGATTTAGAGCAAGAATCAAGCTCTTGCTTTCTAGAGTCTCTAATACAGCAGGAAACATGAGTGTGCTCAGAGCAAAAGCATGGTGTTTTCAACACATACGGACCATATCAAGTTCAACTATGTTGGAAACTGATACAAACCATAGGTCCTCTAACATCCAATGCTTGTCAGTTAAGAAGAGAAATGTGTGAGCTTCGTGAACGATGCAGGTCCTTTGAGCTGAAAAGTGACTACCCTTACCTGAAAACAAATTTTGCTTGTAGGAAGACACAGAGCATGGGATTTAACTCCATTTCTGAAGGGAAACACACAGCACAGTTCTCATCCATGAAACACACTCTGCTTTAGAGTAATAAGCACGGTCTTTCTTTCTAGAATCTCTAAAACAGAAGGAAACATGAGTGTGCTCAGACCACAAGAACTGTGTTTCCCACACATTCGGACCATATCTAGTTCAACTCTGCTTCTGTAACTGATACAAACCACAAGACCAATAACCTCCAGTATTTTCAGTTAAGAGTGACAAACGTGTGAGCTGCGTGAACTATGTAGCTCCTTTGAGGTGAAAAGTGACTGCATTTACATGAAATGAATTATTGCCTGTAGGAAGACACAGATCCTGGGATTTAACTCCACTTCTGAAGGGAAACACACAGCACAGTTCTCATCCATGAAAAACACTCTGCTATAGAGCAAGAACCAAGCTCTTGCTTTCTAGTGTCTCTAATACTGCAGGAAAAGTGAGTGTGCTCTGAACAAAAGAACTGTGTGTCCTGCACATATGGGCCATATCTAGTTCAACTGTGCTTCTGAAACTGATACAAATTACAGGTCTTCTAACATCCAATGCTTTTCAGTTAAGAGCGAGAAACGTGTTAGCTTCGTGAAAGATGTAGCTTGCTTTGAGCTGAAAAGTGACTGCGTTCTCTGAAACAAAGTCTTGCTTGTAGGAAGACACAGAGCCTGGGATTTAACTCCATTTCTGAAGGGAAACACACAGCACAGTTCATCCATGAAACACACTCTGCTTTAGAGGAAGAAACATGCTCTTGCTTTCTAGAGTCTCTAATACAGCAGGAAACGTTAGTGTGCTCTGAAAAAAGAACGTGGTATCCTACATATACAGACCATACCTGATTCAACTCTGCTTCTGAAATTGATACAAACCACAGGTCCTCTAACATCCAATGCTTTTCATTTAAGAACGACAAACGTGTGAGCTTTGTGAATGATGTAGCTTCCTTTGAGCTGAAAATGACTGCGTTTCCCTGAAACGTAGTCATGCTTGTAGGAAGACACTAAGCCTGGGATTTAACTCCATTTCAGAACGGGAACACACAGCAGAGTTGTCATCCAGGAAACACACCCTGATTTAGAGCAAGAATCAAGCTCTTGCTTTCTAGAGTCTCTAATACAGCAGGAAACATGAGTGTGCACAGAGCAAAAGCATGGTGTTTTCAACACATACGGACCATATCAAGTTCAACTATGTTGGAAACTGATACAAACCATAGGTCTTCTAACATCCAATGCTTGTCAGTTAAGAAGAGAAATGTGTGAACTTCGTGAACGATGCAGGTCCTTTGAGCTGAAAAGTGACTACCCTTACCTGAAAACAAATTTTGCTTCTAGGAAGACACAGAGCCTGGGATTTAACTCCACTTCTGAAGGGAAACACACAGCACAGTTCTCATCCATGAAAAACACTCTGCTTTAGATAAAAAACCAAGCTCTTACTTTATAGTGTCTCTAATATTGCCTGGAAAAGTGAGTGTGCTCAGGACAAAAGAACTGTGTTTCCTAAACATACGGACCATATCTAGTTCAACTCTGCTTCTGAATCTGATACAAAACACAGGTCCACTAACATCCAATGCTTCTCAGTTAAGAAGAGAAATGTGTGAGCTTCGTGAACGATGTAGGTACTTTAAGCTGAAAAATTGAGTACCCTTACCTGAAATGAAATCTTGCTTGAAGGAAGACAGAGAGCTTGGGATTTAACTCCATTTCTGAAAGAAATGCACTGCACAGTTCTCATCCATGAAACACACTCTCCTTTAGAGCAAGGAGCGCGCACTTGCTTTCTAGAGTCTCTAGTAAGGCAGGAAAAGTGATGTGCTCTGAACAAAAGAACTATGTGTCCTGCACATATGGACCATATCTAGTTCAATTCTGTTTCTGAAAGTGATACAAATTACAGGTCTTCTAACATCCAATGCTTTTCAGTTAAGAGCGAGAAACATGTGAGCTTCGTGAAAGATGTAGCTTGCTTTGAGCTGAAAAGTGACTGCGTTTACCTGAAACAAAATCTTGCTTGTAGGAGGACACAGAACCTGGGGTTTAACTCCGTTTCTGAAGGGAAATTCAGACCAGAGATCTCATCAATGAAACACGCTCTGTTTTAATGCAAGAAGCAAGCTCTTCTTTCCAGCGTCTCCAATACAGCAAGAACCATGAGCATGCCCTCAAAAAAGAACTGTGTTTCCTACTCATACAGACCATATGTAGATCAACTCTGCATATGAAACTGAAAAAAACAACAGCACCTCTTAAATAAATGCTCTTTACTTGCGTTGTTGTTTTTTAACTGTTTAAAATCATTTGAGCCCAAAATTCACTTGGTTTAACAGAATTGAACTCTTGCTTGTAGGAAGACACAGATCCTGGGGTTTAACTCCGTTTCTCAAGGGAAATTGAGACCAGAGTTCTCAGCCCTGAAAAACACTCTGTTTTAAGGAAAGAATCCCCCTCTTCTTTCTACCGTCCCCAATACATTAAGAACCATGAGCATGCCCAGAAAAAAGAACTGTTTTTCCTTCTCATACAGACCATATGTAGTTAAACTCTGCTTATGAAACTGATCCAACCCACAACTCCTCTTACATAAATTCTCTTTCGTTAATAGTAAGAATCGCGTTGGGTTCGTGAACTGCAAATAATCATTTGAGCCCAAAATTCACTGGGTTAATGAGAAATGAACTCTTGCTTGTAGGAAGACATACATGCAGGGGTTTAACTCTGTTTCTGAAGGGAAATACAGACCTGAGTTCTCATCCCTGAAGCACACTCTGTTTTAACGCAAGAAGCAAACTCCAGATTCTTAAATGCAGGAAGAACCATGAGAATGCCCAGAAAAAAAGAACTGTGTTTCATATTCATATGGACCATATGAAGTTCAACTCTGCGTATGAAACTGATACAAACCACAGCACCTCTTAAATAAATAATCTTTAGTTAATAGTGATAATCGCATTGGTTTTTTGAACTGTGTCAAATCATTTGAGCCAAAAATACACTTGGTTTACCAGAAATGAAATATTGCTTGTAGGAAGACACAGATCCTGGGGTTTAACTCCGTTTCTGAAGGGAAATTCAGACCAGTGTTCTCATCCATGAAACACACTCTGTATTAACGCAAAAAGCAAGCTCTTCTTTCCAGCATCTCCAATACAGCAAGAAAAAGGTGCATGCCCAGAAAAAAAGAACTGTGTTTCCTACTGATACGGACCAAATGTAGTTCAACTCTGCTTATGAAACTGATACAAACCACAGCTCCTCTTACATAAATCCTCTTTAGTTAATAGCGAGAATCACGTTGTTGGTTTTGAACTGTGTAAAATCATTTGAGCCAAAAATTCACTTGGTTTAACAGAATTGAACGCTTGCTTGTAAGAAGACACAGATCCTGGGGTTTAACTCTGTTTCTGAAGGGAAATTGAGACCAGAGTTCTCAGCCCTGAAAAACACTCTGTTTTAAGGCAAGAATCCTCCATTTCTTTCTACCGTCCCCAATAGTGTAAGAACCATGAGCATGCCCAGAAAAAAAGAACTGTTTTTCCTTCTCATACAGACCATATGTAGTTCATCTCTGCTTATGAAACTGATACAACCCACAACTCCTCTTACATAAATTCTCTTTCGTTAATAGTGAGAATCGCGTTGGGTTCGTGAACTGGGAAAAACCATTTGAGCCCAAAAATCACTGAGTTTACCAGAAATGAACTCCTGCTTGTAGGAAGACACAGATCCTGGGATTTAACTCCGTTTCTGAAGGGAAATTCAGACCAGAGTTCTTATCCCTGAAACACACTCTGTTTTAAAGCAAGAAGCAAGATCTTCCTTCCAGATTCTAAAATACATCAAGAACAATGAGCATACCAAGAAAAAAAAAGGATTGTGTTTCCTACTCATACGGACCATATGTAGTTCAACTCTGCTTATGAAAGTGATACAAACCACAGCTCCTCTTAAATAAATGCTCTTTAGTTAATAGTGAGAAAAGCGTTGGGTTCGTGAACTGCGAAAAATCATTTGAGCCCAAAATTCACTGGTTTCACCAGGAATGAACTCTTGCTTGTAGGAAGACATATATGCAGGGGTTTAACTCCGTTTCTGATGGGAAATTCAGACCTGAGTTCTCATCCCTGAAACACACTCTGTTTTAACGCAAGAAGCAAGCTCCAGATTCTTAAATGCAGCAAGAACCATGAGCATGCCCAGAAAAAAAGAACTGTGTTCCCTATTCATATGGACCATATGAAGTTCAACTCTGCGTATGAACTGATACAAAACACAGCACCTCTTAAATAAATAATCTTTAGTTAATAGTGATAATCGCATTGGGTTTTTGAACTGTGTAAAATCAATTGAGCCCAAAATTTATTGGGTTTTCCAGAAATGAAATCTTGCTTGTAGGAAGACACAGATCCTGGGTTTTAACTCCGTTTCTGAAGGGAAATTCAGAGCAGTGTTCTCATCAATGAAACACACTCTGTCTTAACGCAAAAAGCAAGCTCTTCTTTCCAGTCTCCAAAACAGCAAGAAAAAGGATCATGCCCAGAAAAGAAAGAACTGTGTTTCCTACTCATACGCACCATATGTAGTTCAATTCTGCTTATAAAACTGATACAAACCACAGTTCCTCTTACATAAATCCTCTTTAGTTAATAGTGAGTATCACGTTGTGTTTGTGAACTGTGAAAAATCATTTGAGCCGAAAATTCTCGTGGTTTACAAGAAATGTACTCTTGCTTGTAGGAAGACACAGATCCTGGGGATTAACTCCGTTTCTGAAGGGAAATTCAGACCAGAGATCTCATCCATGAAACACGCTCTGTTTTAATGCAAGAAGCAAGCTCTTCTTTCCAGCGTCTCCAATACAGCAAGAACCATGAGCATGCCCTCAAAAAAGAACTGTGTTTCCTACTCATACAGACCATATGTAGATCAACTCTGCATATGACACTGAAAAAAACCACAGCACCTCTTAAATAAATGCTCTTTAGTTAAAAGCGACAATCGCGTTGTTGGTTTTGAACGGTGTAAAATCATTTGAGCCCAAAATTCACTTGGTTTAACAGAATTGAACTCTTGCTTGTAGGAAGACACAGATCCTGGGGTTTAACTCCGTTTCTGAAGGGAAATAGAGACCAGAGTTCTCAGCCCTGAAAAACACTCTGTTTTAAGGCAAGAATCCTCCTCTTCTTTCCACCGTCTCCAATACACTAAGAACCATGAGCATGCCCAGAAAAAAAATAACTGTTTTTCCTTCTCATAAAGACCATATGTAGTTCATCTCTGCTTATGAAACTGATACAACCCACAACTCCTCTTACATAAATTCTCTTTCGCTAATAGCGAGAATCGCGTTGGGTTTGTGAACTGGGAAAAATCATTTGAGCCCAAAATACACTGAGTTTACCAGAAATGAACTCTTGCTTGTAGGAAGACACAGATCCTGGGGTTTAACTCCGTGTCTGAAGGGAAATTCAGACCAGAGTTTTCAGCCCTGAAAAACACTCTGTTTTAAGGAAAGAATCCTCCTCTTCTTTCTACCGTCCCCAATACAGTAAGAACCATGAGCATGCCCAGAAAAAAAGAACTGTTTTTCCTTCTCATACAGACCAAATGTAGTTAAACTCTGCTTATGAAACTGATCCAACCCACAACTCCTCTTACATAAATTCTCTTTCGTTAATAGTAAGAATTGCGTTGGGTTCTTTAACTGCAAATAATCATTTGAGCCCAAAATTCACTGGGATAATGAGAAATGAACTCTTGCTTGTAGGAAGACATACATGCAGGGGTTTAACTCTGTTTCTGAAGGGAAATACAGACCTGAGTTCTCATCCCTGAAACACACTCTGTTTTAACGCAAGAAGCAAACTCCAGATTCTTAAATGCAGGAAGAACCATGAGAATGCCCTGAAAAAAAAGAACTGTGTTTCATATTCATATGGACCATATGAAGTTCAACTCTGCGTATGAAACTGATACAAACCACAGCACCTCTTAAATAAATAATCTTTAGTTAACAGTGATAATCGCATTGGTTTTTTGAACTGTGTCAAATCATTTGAGCCAAAAATACACTTGGTTTACCAGAAATGAACTCTTGCTTGTAGGAAGACACAGATCCTGGGGTTTAACTCCGTTTCTGAAGGGAAATTCAGACCAGTGTTCTCATCCATGAAACACACTCAGTCTTAACGCAAAAAGCAAGCTCTTCTTTCCAGCATCTCCAGTACAGCAAGAAAAAGGTGCATTCCCAGAAAAAAAAGAACTGTGTTTCCTACTGATACGGACCAAATGTAGTTCAACTCTGCTTATGAAACTGATACAAACCACAGCTCCTCTTACATAAATCCTCTTTTGTTAATAGCAAGAATCGCGTTGTTGGTTTTGAACTGTGTAAAATCATTTGAGCCCAAAATTCACTTGGTTTAACAGAATTGAACTCTTGCTTGTAGGAAGACACAGATCCTGGGGTTTAACTCCGTTTCTGAAGGGAAATTGAGACCAGAGTTCTCAGCCCTGAAAAACACTCTGTTTTAAGGAAAGAATCCTCCTCTTCTTTCCACCGTCTCCAATACAGTAAGAACCATGAGCATGCCCAGAAAAAAAGAACTGTTTTTCCTTCTCATACAGACCATATGTAGTTCATCTTTGCTTATGAAACTGATACAACCCACAACTACTCTTACATAAATTCTCTTTCGTTAATAGTGAGAATCACGTTGGGTTCATGAACTGGGAAAAATCATTTGAGCCCAAAATTCACTGAGTTTACCAGAAATGAACTCTTGCTCATTGGAAGACACAGATCCTGGGGTTTAACTCCGTTTCTGAAGGGAAATTCAGACCAGAGTTCTCATCCCTGAAATACATCTTTTTTAAGGCAAGAAGTAAGGTCTTCTTTCCAGAATCTAAAATACAGCAAGAAACATGAGCATGCCCTGAAACACAGAACTGTGTTTCCTACTCATACAGACCATATGTAGTTCAAGTCGGCTGATGAAACTGATACAAACCACAGCTCCTCTTTCATAAATCCTCTTTAGTTAACAGTGCGAATCACGTTGGGTTCATGAACTGCGAAAAATAATTTGAGTCCAAAATTAACTTGTTTCACCAGAAATGAACTCTTGCTTTAGGAAGACATACATGCAGGGGTTTAACTCTGTTTCTGAAGAGAAATTCAGACCGGAGTTCTCATCCCTGAAACACACTCTGTTTTAACGCAAGAAGGAAGCTCTAGATTCTTAAATGCAGCAAGAACCATGAGCATGCCCTGAAAAAAAGAACTGTGTTCCCTATTCATATGGACCATATGAAGTTCAACTCTTTTTATGAAACTGATACAAACCACAGCACCTCTTAAATAAATAATCTTTAGTTAATAGTGATAATCGCATAGTTTTTTGAACTGTGTAAAATCATTTGAGCCCAAAATTCACTTGGTTTACCAGAAATGAACTCTTCCTTGTAGGAAGACACAGATCCTCGGGTTTAACTCCATTTCTGAAGGGAAATTCAGACCAGTGTTCTCATCCAAGAAACACACTCTGTCTTAACGCAAAAAGCAAGCTCTTCGTTCCAGAGTCTCCAAAACAGCAAGAAAAAGTAGCATGCCCAGAAAAAAAAAGAACTGTGTTTCCTACTCATATGGATCATATGTAGTTCAACTCTGCTTATGGAACTGATACAAACCACAGCTCCTCTTACATAAATCCTTTTTAGTTAATAGTGCGTATCACGTTGGGTTTGTGAACTGCGAAAAATCATTTGAGCCGAAAATTCTCTTGGTTTACAAGAAATGTACTCTTGCTTGGAGGAAGACACAGATCCTGGGGTTTAACTCCGTTTCTGAAGGGAAATTCAGACCAGAGATCTCATCCATGAAACATGCTCTGTTTTAATGCAAGAAGCAAGCTCTTCTTTCCAGCGTCTCCAATACAGCAAGAACCATGAGCATGCCCTCAAAAAAGAACTGTGTTTCCTACTAATACAGACCACATGTAGATCAACTCTGCTTATGAAACTGATACAAACCACAGCACCTTTAAATAAATGCTCTTTAGTTAATAGGGAGAATCGCGTTGTTGTTTTTGAACTGTGTAAAATCATTTGAGCCCAAAATTCACTTGGTTTAACAGAATTGAACTCTTGCTTGTAGGAAGACACAGATCCTGGGGTTTAACTCCGTTTCTCAAGGGAAATTGAGACCAGAGTTCTCAGCCCTGAAAAACACTCTGTTTTAAGGCAAGAATCCTCCTCTTCTTTCCTCCGTCCCCAATACAGTAAGAACCATGAGCATGCCCAGAAAAAAAGAACTGCTTTTCCTTCTCATACAGACCATATGTAGTTAAACTCTGCTTATGAAACTGACACAACGTACAACTCCTCTTACTTAAACTCTCTTCCGTTAATAGTGAGAATCGCTTTGGGTTAGTGAGCTGCGAAAAATCATTTGAGCCCGAAATTCACTGAGTTTACCAGAAATGAACTCTTGCTTGTAGGAAGACACAGATGCTTGGGTTTAACTCCGTTTCTGAAGGGAAATTCAGAGCAGAGTTCTCATCCCTGAAACACACTCTGTTTTAAAGCAAGAAGCAAGCTATTCTTTCCAGATTCCAAAATACAGCAAGAACCATGAGCATGCCTTGAAAAACAGAACTGTGTTTCCTACTCATACAGACCATATGTAGTTCAACTCTGATGATGAAACTGATACAGACCAAAGCTCCTCTTACATAAATGCTCTTTAGTTGTTAGTGATAATCGTGTTGGGTACTAGAACTGTGTAAAATCATTGGAGCCGAAAATTCACTTTGTTTACCAGAAATGAACTCTTACTTGTAGGAACACACACATCATGGGGTTTAACTCCATTTCTGAAGGGAAATTCCGAACAGAGTTCTCATCCCTGAAACACACTCTGTTTTAACGCAAGAAGCAAGCTCCAAATTGTAAAATGCAGCAAGAACAATGAGCATGCCCTGAAAAAAAGAACTGTGTTTCCTACTCATACAGACCATATGAAGTTCAACTCTGCGTATGAAACTGATACAAACCACAGCACCTCTTAAATAAATAATCTTTAGATAATAGTGAGAATAGCATTGGGTTTTTGAACTGTGTAAAATCATTTGAGCCCATAATTCACTTGGTTTACCAGAAATGAACTCTTTCTGGTATGAAGACACAGGTCCTGGGGTTTAACTGCGTTTCTGATGGGAAATTCAGACCAGAGTTCTCATACCTGAAACACACTCTGTTTTAAAGCAAGAAGCTATCTCTTCTTTCCAGATCCTAAAATACAGCAAGAACCATGAGCATGCCCTGAAACACAGAACTGTGTTTCCTACTCATACAGACCATATGTAGTTCAACTCTGCTGATGAAGCTGATACAACCCACAACTCCTCTTACATAAATTCTCTTTCATTAATAGTGAGAATCTCCTTGGGTTCATGAACTGGGAAAAATCATTTGGCCCCAAAATTCACTGAGTTTACCAGAAATAAACTCTTGCTTGTAGGAAGACACAGATCCTGGGGTTTAACTCCGGTTCTGAAGGGAAATTCAGAAAAGAGTTCTCATCCCTGAAACACACTCTGTTTTAAAGCAAGAAGCAAGCTCTTCTTTCCAGATTCTAAAATACAGCAAGAACCATGAGCATGCCCTGAATCATAGAACTGTGGTTCTTACTCATACAGACCATATGTAGTTCAACTCTGCTGATAAAACTGATACAGACCACAGCTCCTCTTACATAAATTCTCTTTAGTTATTAGTGAGAATCGCGTTGGGTTCATGAACTGTGTAAAATCATTTGAGCCCAAAATTCATTGTGTTTTCCAGAAATGAAATCTTTCTTGTAGGAAGACAGAGATAATGGCGTTTAACTCCGTTTCTGAAGGGAAATTCAGAACAGTGGTCTCATCGATGAAACACACTCTGTTTTCACGCAAGAAGCAAGCTCTTCTTTCCAGATTCTACAATACATCAAGAACAATGAGCATGCCCAGAAAAAAAAAAGAATTGTGTTTCCTACTCATACGGACCATATGTAGTTCAAATCTGCGTATGAAACTGATACAAACCACAGCACCTCTTAAATAAATAATCATTAGATAATAGTGAGAATCGCATTGGGTCTTTGTTTTCAGAAATGAATTCTTCCTTGTCGGAAGACAGAGATCCTGGGGTTAACTCCGTTTCTGAAGGGAAATTCAGAGCAGTGTTCTAATCAATCAAACAAACTCTGTTTTCATGCAAGAAGCAAGCTCTTCTTTCCAGATTCTAAAATACATCAAGAACAATGAGCATGCCCAGAAAAAAAAAAAGAATTGTGTTTCCTACTCATACGGACCATATGTAGTTCAACTCTCTTATAAAACTGATACAAACCACAGCTCCTCGTACATAAATGCTCTTTAGTTAATAGTGAGAATAGCGTTGGGTTCGTGAACTGCGAAAAATTATTTGAGCCCAAAGTTCACTGGTTTCACCAGAAATGAACTCTTGCTTGTAGGAAGACATACATGCAGTTGTTTAACTCCGTTTCTGAACGAAAATTCAGACCAGAGTTCTCATCCCTGAAATACACTCTGTTTTAAGGCAAGAAGCAAGCTCTTCTTTCCAGATTCTAAAATACAGCAAGAACCATGAGCATGCCCTGAAACACAGAACTGTGTTTCCTACTCATACAGACCATATGTAGTTCAACTCTGCTGATGAAACTGATACAAACCACAGCTCCTCTTACATAAATCCTCTTTAGTTAATAGTGAGAATCACGTTGGGTTCTTGAACTGCGAAAAATCATTTGAGCCGAAAATTCACTTGGTTTACAAGAAATGAACTCTTGCTTGTAGGAAGACACAGATACTGGGGTTTAACTCCGTTTCTGAAGGGAAATTCAGACCAGAGATCTCATCCATGAAACACGCTCTGTTTTAATGCAAGAAGCAAGCTCTTCTTTCCAGCCTCTTCAAAACAGCAAGAAAAAGAAGCATGCCCAGAAAAAAGAACTGTGTTTCCTACTCATACGGACCATATGTAGTTCAACTCTGCTGATGAAACTGATACAGACCACAGCTCCTCTTACATAAATCCTCTTTAGTTAATAGTGAGAATAGCATTGGGTTCGTGAACTGCGAAAAATCATTTGAGCCCAAAATTCACTGGGTTAACCAAAAATGAACTCTTGCTTGTAGGAAGACAGAGATCCTGGGATTTAACTCCGTTTCTGAAGGTAAAATCAGACCAGAGTTCTCAGCCCTGAAACACACTCTGTTTTAACGCAAGAAGCAAGCTCCAGATTGTAAAATGCAGCAAGAACTATGAGCATGCCCTGAAAAAAAGAACTGTGTTTCCTACTCATACGGACCATATGGAGTTCAACTCTCCGTATGAAACTGATACAAACAACAGCACCTCTTCAATAAATAATCTTTAGATAATAGTGAGAATCGCATTGGGTTTTTGAACTGTGTAAAATCATTTGAGCCCAAAATTAACTTTGTTTTCAGAAATGAATTCTTGCTTGTCAGAAGACAGAGATCCTGGGGTTAACTCCGTTTCTGAAGGGAAATTCAGAGCAGTGTTCTCATCAATCAAACACACTCTGTTTTCACGCAAGAAGCAAACTCTTCTTTCCAGATTCTAAAAAACATCAAGAAAAATGAGCATGCCCAGAAAAAAAAAAGAATTGTGTTTCCTACTCATACGGACCATATGTAGTTCAACTCTCTTATAAAACTGATACAAACCACAGCTCCTCTTACATAAATGCTCTTTAGTTAATAGTGAGAATGGCGTTGGGTTAGTGAACTGCGAAAAATCATTTGAGCCCAAAAATCACTGGTTTCACCAGAAATGAACTCTTGCTTGTAGGAAGACATACATGCAGTTGTTTAACTCCGTTTCTGAACGGAAATTCAGACCAGAGTTCTCTTCCCTGAAATACACTCTGTTTTAAGGCAAGAAGCAAGCTCTTCTTTCCAGATTCTAAAATACAGCAAGAACCATGAGCATGCCCTGAAACACAGAACTGTGTTTCCTACTCATACAGACCATATGTAGTTCAACTCTGCTGATGAAACTGATACAAACCACAGCTCCTCTTACATAAATCCTCTTTAGTTAATAGTGAGAATCACGTTGGGTTCTTGAACTGCGAAAAATCATTTGAGCCGAAAATTCACTTGGTTTACAAGAAATGAACTCTTGCTTGTAGGAAGACACAGATACTGGGGTTTAACTCCGTTTCTGAAGGGAAATTCAGACCAGAGATCTCATCCATGAAACACGCTCTGTTTTAATGCAAGAAGCAAGCTCTTCTTCCCAGCCTCTTCAAAACAGCAAGAAAAAGAAGCATGCCCAGAAAAAAGAACTGTGTTTCCTACTCATACGGACCATACGTAGTTCAACTCTGCTGATGAAACTGATACAGACCACAGCTCCTCTTACATAAATCCTCTTTAGTTAATAGTGAGAATAGCATTGGGTTCGTGAACTGCGAAAAATCATTTGAGCCCAAAATTCACTGGGTTAACCAGAAATGAACTCTTGCTTGTAGGAAGACAGAGATCCTGGGATTTAACTCCGTTTCTGAAGGTAAAATCAGACCAGAGTTCTCAGCCCTGAAACACACTCTGTTTTAACGCAAGAAGCAAGCTCCAGATTGTAAAATGCAGCAAGAACAATGAGCATGCCCTGAAAAAAAGAACTGTGTTTCCTACTCATACAGACCATATGGAGTTCAACTCTCCGTATGAAACTGATACAAACCACAGCACCTCTTCAATAAATAATCTTTAGATAATAGTGAGAATCGCATTGGGTTTTTTAACTGTGTAAAATCATTTGAGCCCAAAATTCACTTGGTTTACCAGAAATGAACTCTTTCTGGTAGGAAGACACAGATCCTGGGGTTTAACCCCGTTTCTGAAGGGAAATTCAGACCAGAGTTCTCATCCCTGAAACACACTCTGTTTTAAAGCAAGAAGCAAGCTCTTCTTTCCAGATTCTAAAATACAGCAAGAACCATGGGAATGCCCAGAAAAAAAAAAGAATTGTGTTTCCTACTCATACGGACCATATGTAGTTCAACTCTCTTATAAAACTGATACAAACCACAGCTCCTCTTACATAAATGCTCTTTAGTTAATAGTTAGAATAGCGTTGGGTTCGTGAACTGCGAAAAATCATTTGAGCCCAAAATTCACTGGTTTCACCAGAAATGAACTCTTGCTTGTAGGAAGACATACATGCAGTTGTTTAACTCCGTTTATGAACGGAAATTCAGACCAGAGTTCTCATCCCTGAAATACACTCTGTTTTAAGGCAAGAAGCAAGCTCTTCTTTCCAGATTCTAAAATACAGCAAGAACCATGAGCATGCCCTGAAACACAGAACTGTGTTTCCTACTCATACAGACCATATGTAGTTCAACTCTGCTGATGAAACTGATACAAACCACAGCTCCTCTTACATAAATCCTCTTTAGTTAATAGTGAGAATCACGTTGGGTTCTTGAACTGCGAAAAATCATTTGAGCCGAAAATTCACTTGGTTTACAAGAAATGAACTCTTGCTTGTAGGAAGACACAGATACTGGGGTTTAACTCCGTTTCTGAAGGGAAATTCAGACCAGAGATCTCTTCCATGAAACACGCTCTGTTTTAAAGCAAGAAGCAAGCTCTTCTTTCCAGCCTCTTCAAAACAGCAAGAAAAAGAAGCATGCCCAGAAAAAAAGAACTGTGTTTCCTACTCATACGGACCATATGTAGTTCAACTCTGCTGATGAAACTGATACAGACCACAGCTCCTCTTACATAAATCCTCTTTAGTTAATAGTGAGAATAGCATTGGGTTCGTGAACTGCGAAAAATCATTTGAGCCCAAAATTCACTGGGTTAACCAGAAATGAACTCTTGCTTGTAGGAAGACAGAGATCCTGGGATTTAACTCCGTTTCTGAAGGTAAAATCAGACCAGAGTTCTCAGCCCTGAAACACACTCTGTTTTAACGCAAGAAGCAAGCTCCAGATTGTAAAATGCAGCAAGAACAATGAGCATGCCCTGAAAAAAAGAACTGTGTTTCCTACTCATACGGACCATATGGAGTTCAACTCTGCTTATGAAACTGATACAAACCACAGCACCTCTTAAATAAATAATCTTTAGATAATAGTGAGAATCGCATTGGGTTTTTGAACTGTGTAAAATCATTTGAGCCCAAAATTCACTTGGTTTACCAGAAATGAACTCTTTCTGGTAGGAAGACACAGATACTGGGGTTTAACTCTGTTTCTGAAGCGAAATTCAGACCAGAGTTCTCATCCCTGAAACACACTCTGTTTTAAAGCAAGAAGCAAGCTCTTCTTTCCAGATTCTAAAATACAGCAAGAACCATGGGAATGCCCAGAAAAAAAAAAGAATTGTGTTTCCTACTCATACGGACCATATGTAGTTCAACTCTCTTATAAAACTGATACAAACCACAGCTCCTCTTACATAAATGCTCTTTAGTGAATAGTTAGAATGGCGTTGGGTTCGTGAACTGCGAAAAATCATTTGAGCCCAAAATTCACTGGTTTCACCAGAAATGAACTCTTGCTTGTAGGAAGACAGAGATCCTGGGATTTAACTCCGTTTCTGAAGGGAAAATCAGACCAGAGTTCTCAGCCCTGAAACACACTCTGTTTTAAGGCAAGAAGCAAGCTCTTCTTTCCAGATTCTAAAATACATCAAGAACAATGAGCATGCCCAGAAAAAAAAAGAATTGTGTTTCCTACTCATACGGACCATATGTAGTTCAACTCTGCTTATGAAACTGATACAAACCACAGCAACTCTTAAATAAATAATCTTTAGTTAATAGTGAGAATCGCATTGAATTTTGAACTGTGTAAAATCATTTGAGCCCAAAATTCACTTTGTTTTCAGAAATGAACTCTTGCTTGTAGGAAGACACAGAACCTCGTGTTTAACTCCATTTCTGAAGGGAAATTCAGAGCAGTGTTCTCATCAATCAAACACACTCTGTTTTCACGCAAGAAGCAAGCTCTTCTTTCCAGATTCTAAAATACATCAAGAACAATGAGCATGCCCAGAAAAAAAAAGAATTGTGTTTCCTACTCATAGGGACCATATGTAGTTCAACTCTCTTATAAAACTGATACAAACCACAGCTCCTCGTACATAAATGCTCTTTAGTTAATAGTGAGAATAGCGTTGGGTTCGTGACCTGCGAAAAAACATTTGAGCCCAAAATTCACTGGTTTCACCAGAAATGAACTCTTGCTTGTAGGAAGACATACATGCAGTTGTTTAACTCCGTTTCTGAACGAAAATTCAGACCAGAGTTCTCATCCCTGAAATACACTCTGTTTTAAGGCAAGAAGCAAGCTCTTCTTTCCAGATTCTAAAATACAGCAAGAACCATGAGCATGCCCTGAAACACAGAACTGTGTTTCCTACTCATACAGACCATATGTAGTTCAACTCTGCTGATGAAACTGATACAAACCACAGCTCCTCTTACATAAATCCTCTTTAGTTAATAGTGAGAATCACGTTGGATACGTGAACTGCGAAAAATCATTTGAGCCGAAAATTCTCTTGGTTTACATGAAATGAACTCTTGCTTGTTGGAAGACACAGATCCTGGGGTTTAACTCCGTCTCTGAAGGGAAATTCAGACCAGAGATCTCATCCATGAAACACGCTCTGTTTTAATGCAAGAAGCAAGCTCTTCTTTCCAGTGTCTCCAATACAGCAAGAACCATGAGCATGCCCTCAAAAAAGAACTGTGTTTCTTACTCATACAGACCATATGTAGATCAACTCTGCTTATGAAACTGATACAAACCACAGCACCTCTTACATAAATGCTCTTTAGTTAATAGTGAGAATAGCGTTGGGTTCGTGAACTGCGAAAAATCATTTGAGCCCAAAATTCACTGGGTTAACCAGAAATGAACTCTTGCTTGTAGGAAGACAGAGATCCTGGGATTTAACTCCGTTTCTGAAGGAAAATCAGACCAGAGTTCTCAGCCCTGAAACACACTCTGTTTTAACGCAAGAAGCAAGCTCCAGATTGTAAAATGCAGCAAGAACAATGAGCATGCCCTGAAAAAAAGAACTGTGTTTCCTACTCATACAGACCATATGGAGTTCAACTCTCCGTATGAAACTGATACAAACCACAGCACCTCTTCAATAAATAATCTTTAGATAATAGTGAGAATCGCATTGGGTTTTTTAACTGTGTAAAATCATTTGAGCCCAAAATTCACTTGGTTTACCAGAAATGAACTCTTTCTGGTAGGAAGACACAGATCCTGGGGTTTAACCCCGTTTCTGAAGGGAAATTCAGACCAGAGTTCTCATCCCTGAAACACACTCTGTTTTAAAGCAAGAAGCAAGCTCTTCTTTCCAGATTCTAAAATACAGCAAGAACCATGGGAATGCCCAGAAAAAAAAAAGAATTGTGTTTCCTACTCATACGGACCATATGTAGTTCAACTCTCTTATAAAACTGATACAAACCACAGCTCCTCTTACATAAATGCTCTTTAGTTAATAGTTAGAATAGCGTTGGGTTCGTGAACTGCGAAAAATCATTTGAGCCCAAAATTCACTGGTTTCACCAGAAATGAACTCTTGCTTGTAGGAAGACATACATGCAGTTGTTTAACTCCGTTTATGAACGGAAATTCAGACCAGAGTTCTCATCCCTGAAATACACTCTGTTTTAAGGCAAGAAGCAAGCTCTTCTTTCCAGATTCTAAAATACAGCAAGAACCATGAGCATGCCCTGAAACACAGAACTGTGTTTCCTACTCATACAGACCATATGTAGTTCAACTCTGCTGATGAAACTGATACAAACCACAGCTCCTCTTACATAAATCCTCTTTAGTTAATAGTGAGAATCACGTTGGGTTCTTGAACTGCGAAAAATCATTTGAGCCGAAAATTCACTTGGTTTACAAGAAATGAACTCTTGCTTGTAGGAAGACACAGATACTGGGGTTTAACTCCGTTTCTGAAGGGAAATTCAGACCAGAGATCTCTTCCATGAAACACGCTCTGTTTTAAAGCAAGAAGCAAGCTCTTCTTTCCAGCCTCTTCAAAACAGCAAGAAAAAGAAGCATGCCCAGAAAAAAAGAACTGTGTTTCCTACTCATACGGACCATATGTAGTTCAACTCTGCTGATGAAACTGATACAGACCACAGCTCCTCTTACATAAATCCTCTTTAGTTAATAGTGAGAATAGCATTGGGTTCGTGAACTGCGAAAAATCATTTGAGCCCAAAATTCACTGGGTTAACCAGAAATGAACTCTTGCTTGTAGGAAGACAGAGATCCTGGGATTTAACTCCGTTTCTGAAGGTAAAATCAGACCAGAGTTCTCAGCCCTGAAACACACTCTGTTTTAACGCAAGAAGCAAGCTCCAGATTGTAAAATGCAGCAAGAACAATGAGCATGCCCTGAAAAAAAGAACTGTGTTTCCTACTCATACGGACCATATGGAGTTCAACTCTGCTTATGAAACTGATACAAACCACAGCACCTCTTAAATAAATAATCTTTAGATAATAGTGAGAATCGCATTGGGTTTTTGAACTGTGTAAAATCATTTGAGCCCAAAATTCACTTGGTTTACCAGAAATGAACTCTTTCTGGTAGGAAGACACAGATACTGGGGTTTAACTCTGTTTCTGAAGCGAAATTCAGACCAGAGTTCTCATCCCTGAAACACACTCTGTTTTAAAGCAAGAAGCAAGCTCTTCTTTCCAGATTCTAAAATACAGCAAGAACCATGGGAATGCCCAGAAAAAAAAAAGAATTATGTTTCCTACTCATACGGACCATATGTAGTTCAACTCTCTTATAAAACTGATACAAACCACAGCTCCTCTTACATAAATGCTCTTTAGTGAATAGTTAGAATGGCGTTGGGTTCGTGAACTGCGAAAAATCATTTGAGCCCAAAATTCACTGGTTTCACCAGAAATGAACTCTTGCTTGTAGGAAGACAGAGATCCTGGGATTTAACTCCGTTTCTGAAGGGAAAATCAGACCAGAGTTCTCAGCCCTGAAACACACTCTGTTTTAAGGCAAGAAGCAAGCTCTTCTTTCCAGATTCTAAAATACATCAAGAACAATGAGCATGCCCAGAAAAAAAAAGAATTGTGTTTCCTACTCATACGGACCATATGTAGTTCAACTCTGCTTATGAAACTGATACAAACCACAGCAACTCTTAAATAAATAATCTTTAGTTAATAGTGAGAATCGCATTGAATTTTGAACTGTGTAAAATCATTTGAGCCCAAAATTCACTTTGTTTTCAGAAATGAACTCTTGCTTGTAGGAAGACACAGAACCTCGTGTTTAACTCCATTTCTGAAGGGAAATTCAGAGCAGTGTTCTCATCAATCAAACACACTCTGTTTTCACGCAAGAAGCAAGCTCTTCTTTCCAGATTCTAAAATACATCAAGAACAATGAGCATGCCCAGAAAAAAAAAGAATTGTGTTTCCTACTCATAGGGACCATATGTAGTTCAACTCTCTTATAAAACTGATACAAACCACAGCTCCTCGTACATAAATGCTCTTTAGTTAATAGTGAGAATAGCGTTGGGTTCGTGACCTGCGAAAAAACATTTGAGCCCAAAATTCACTGGTTTCACCAGAAATGAACTCTTGCTTGTAGGAAGACATACATGCAGTTGTTTAACTCCGTTTCTGAACGAAAATTCAGACCAGAGTTCTCATCCCTGAAATACACTCTGTTTTAAGGCAAGAAGCAAGCTCTTCTTTCCAGATTCTAAAATACAGCAAGAACCATGAGCATGCCCTGAAACACAGAACTGTGTTTCCTACTCATACAGACCATATGTAGTTCAACTCTGCTGATGAAACTGATACAAACCACAGCTCCTCTTACATAAATCCTCTTTAGTTAATAGTGAGAATCACGTTGGATACGTGAACTGCGAAAAATCATTTGAGCCGAAAATTCTCTTGGTTTACATGAAATGAACTCTTGCTTGTTGGAAGACACAGATCCTGGGGTTTAACTCCGTCTCTGAAGGGAAATTCAGACCAGAGATCTCATCCATGAAACACGCTCTGTTTTAATGCAAGAAGCAAGCTCTTCTTTCCAGTGTCTCCAATACAGCAAGAACCATGAGCATGCCCTCAAAAAAGAACTATGTTTCTTACTCATACAGACCATATGTAGATCAACTCTGCTTATGAAACTGATACAAACCACAGCACCTCTTACATAAATGCTCTTTAGTTAATAGTGAGAATAGCGTTGGGTTCGTGAACTGGGAAAAATCATTTGAGCCCAAAATTCACTGGTTTCACCAGAAATGAACTCTTGCTTGTAGGAAGACATACATGCAGTTGTTTAACTCCGTTTATGAACGGAAATTCAGACCAGAGTTCTCATCCCTGAAATACACTCTGTTTTAAGGCAAGAAGCAAGCTCTTCTTTCCAGATTCTAAAATACAGCAAGAACCATGAGCATGCCCTGAAACACAGAACTGTATTTCCTACTCATACAGACCATATGTAGTTCAACTCTGCTGATGAAACTGATACAAACCACAGCTCCTCTTACATAAATCCTCTTTAGTTAATAGTGAGAATCACTTTGGGTTCTTGAACTGCGAAAAATCATTTGAGCCGAAAATTCACTTGGTTTACAAGAAATGAACTCTTGCTTGTAGGAAGACACAGATACTGGGGTTTAACTCCGTTTCTGAAGGGAAATTCAGACCAGAGATCTCATCCATGAAACACGCTCTGTTTTAAAGCAAGAAGCAAGCTCTTTTTTCCAGCCTCTTCAAAACAGCAAGAAAAAGAAGCATGCCCAGAAAAAAAGAACTGTGTTTCCTACTCATACGGACCATACGTAGTTCAACTCTGTTGATGAAACTAATACAGACCACAGCTCCTCTTACATAAATCCTCTTTTGTTAATAGTGAGAATATCATTGGGTTCGTGAACTGCGAAAAATCATTTGAGCCCAAAATTCACTTGGTTTACCAGAAATGAACTCTTTCTGGTAGGAAGACAGAGATCCTGGGGTTTAACTCCGTTTCTGAAGGGAAAATCAGACCAGAGTTCTCATCCCTGAAACACACTCTGTTTTAAAGCAAGAAGCAAGCTCTTCTTTCCAGATTCTAAAATACAGCAAGAACCATGAGCATGCCCTGAAACACAGAACTGTGTTTCCTACTCATACAGACCATATGTAGTTCATCTCTGCTGATGAAACTGATACAGACCACAGCTCCTCTTACATAAATCCTCTTTAGTTAATAGTGAGAATCACGTTGGATACGTGAACTGCGAAAAATCATTTGAGCCGAAAATTCTCTTGGTTTACATGAAATGAACTCTTGCTTGTTGGAAGACACAGATCCTGGGGTTTAACTCCGTCTCTGAAGGGAAATTCAGACCAGAGATCTCAGCCCTGAAAAACACTCTGTTTTAAGGCAAGAATCCTCCTCTTCTTTCCTGCGTCCCCAATACAGTAAGAACCATGAGCATGCCCAGAAAAAAGAACTGTTTTTCCTTCTAATACAGACCATACGTAGTTAAACTCTGCTTATGAAACTGATACAACCAACAACTCCTCTTACATAAATTCTCTTTTGTTAATAGTGAGAATGCGGTGGGTTCGTGAACTGCGAAAAATCATTTGAGCCCAAAATTCACTGAGTTTACCAGAAATAAACTCTTGCTTGTAGGAAGACACAGATCCTGGGGTTTAACTCCGTTTCTGAAGGGAAATTCAGACCAGAGTTCTCATCACTGAAACACACTCTGTATTAAGGCAAGAAGCAAGCTCTTCTTTCCAGATTCTAAAATACAACAAGAACCATGAGCATGCCCTGAAACATAAAACTGTGTTTCCTACTCATACAGACCATATGTAGTTCAACTCTGCTGATGAAATTGATACAAACCACAGCTCCCCTTACATAAATTCTCTTTAGTTATTAGTGAGAATTGCGTTGGATTCATGAACTGTGTAAAATCATTTGAGCCCAAAATTCATTGTGTTTTCCAGAAATGAAATCTATCTTGTACGAAGACAGAGATAATGGCGTTTATCTCCATTTCTGAAGGGAAATTCATTGCAGTGTTCTGATCAATGAAACACACTCTGTTTTCACGCAAGAAGCAAGCTCTTCTTTCCAGATTCTAAAATACATCAAGAACAATGAGCATGCAAAGAAAAAAAAAGAATTGTGTTTCCTACTCATACGGACCATATGTAGTTCAACTCTGCGTATGAAACTGATACAAACCACAGCAACTCTTAAATAAATAATCTTTAGTTAATAGTGAGAATCGCATTGAATTTTGAACTGTGTAAAATCATTTGAGCCCAAAATTCACTTTGTTTTCAGAAATGAACTCTTGCTTGTAGGAAGACACAGAACCTCGGGTTTAACTCCGTTTCTGAAGGGAAATTCAGAGCAGTGTTCTCATCAATCAAACACACTCTGTTTTCACGCAAGAAGCAAGCTCTTCTTTCCAGATTCTAAAATACATCAAGAACAATGAGCATGCCCAGAAAAAAAAAGAATTGTGTTTCCTACTCATACGGACCATATGTAGTTCAACTCTCTTATAAAACTGATACAAACCACAGCTCCTCGTACATAAATGCTCTTTAGTTAATAGTGAGAATAGCGTTGGGTTCGTGAACTGCGAAAAAACATTTGAGCCCAAAATTCACTGGTTTCACCAGAAATGAACTCTTGCTTGTAGGAAGACATACATGCAGTTGTTTAACTCCGTTTCTGAACGAAAATTCAGACCAGAGTTCTCATCCCTGAAATACACTCTGTTTTAAGGCAAGAAGCAAGCTCTTCTTTCCAGATTCTAAAATACAGCAAGAACCATGAGCATGCCCTGAAACACGGAACTGTGTTTCCTACTCATACAGACCATATGTAGTTCAACTCTGCTGATGAAACTGATACAGACCACAGCTCCTCTTAAATAAATAATCTTTAGATAATAGTGAGAATCACATTGGGTTTTTGAACTGTGTAAAATCATTTGAGCCCAAAATTCACTTGGTTTACCAGAAATGAACTCTTTCTGGTAGGAAGACAGAGATCCTGGGGTTTAACTCCGTTTCTGAAGGGAAAATCAGACCAGAGTTCTCATCCCTGAAACACACTCTGTTTTAAAGCAAGAAGCAAGCTCTTCTTTCCTGATTCTAAAATACAGCAAGAACCATGAGCATGCCCTGAAACACAGAACTGTGTTTCCTACTCATACAGACCATATGTAGTTCATCTCTGCTGATGAAACTGATACAGACCACAGCTCCTCTTACATAAATCCTATTTAGTTAATAGTGAGAATCACATTGGATACGTGAACTGCGAAAAATCATTTGAGCCGAAAATTCTCTTGGTTTACATGAAATGAACTCTTGCTTGTTGGAAGACACAGATCCTGGGGTTTAACTCCGTCTCTGAAGGGAAATTCAGACCAGAGATCTCATCCATGAAACACGCTCTGTTTTAATGCAAGAAGCAAGCTCTTCTTTCCAGTGTCTCCAATACAGCAAGAACCATGAGCATGCCCTCAAAAAAGAACTGTGTTTCTTACTCATACAGACCATATGTAGATCAACTCTGCTTATGAAACTGATACAAACGACAACACCTCTTAAATAAATGCTCTTTAGTTAATAGCGAGAATCGTCTTGTTGATTTGAACTATGTAAAATCATTTGAGCCCAAAATTCACTTGGTTTAACAGAATTGAACTCTTGCTTGTAGGAAGACACAGATCCTGGGGTTTAACTCCGTTTCTCAAGGGAAATTGAGACCAGAGATCTCAGCCCTGAAAAACACTATGTTTTAAGGCAAGAATCCTCCTTTTCCTTCCTCCATCGCCAAAACAGTAAGAACTATGAGCATGCCCAGAAAAAAAGAACTGTTTTTCCTTCTCATACAGACCATATGTAGTTCAACTCTGCTTATGAAACTGATACAAAGCACAGCTCCTCTTACATAAATCCTCTTTAGTTAGTCGTGAGAATCACGTTGGATTCGTGAACTGCGAAAAATCATTTGAGCCCAAAATTCACTTGGTTTAACAGAATTGAACTCTTGCTTGTAGGAAGACACAGAAACTGGGGTTTAACTCCGTTTCTGAAGGGAAATTGAGATCAGAGTTCTCAGCCCTGAAAAACACTCTGTTTTAAGGCAAGAATCCTCCTATTCTTTCCTGCGTCCCCAATACAGTAAGAACCATGAGCATGCCCAGAAAAAAGAACTGTTTTTCCTTCTAATACAGACCATATGTAGTTAAACTCTGCTTATGAAACTGATACAACCTACAACTCCTCTTTCATAAATTCTCTTTCGTTAAAAGTGAGAATCGCGTTGGGTTCGTAAACTGGGAAAAATCATTTGAGCCCAAAATTCTCTGAGTTTACCAGAAATAAACTCTTGCTTGTAGGAAGACACAGATCCTGGGGTTTAACTCCGTTTCTGAAGGGAAATTCAGAAAAGAGTTCTCATCCCTGAAAAACACTCTGTTTTAAAGCAAGAAGCAAGCTCTTCTTTCCAGATTCTAAAATACTGCAGGAACCATGACCATGCCCTGAAACACAGAACTGTGTTTCCTACTCATACAGACCATATGTAGTTCATCTCTGCTGATGAAACTGATACAGACCACAGCTACTCTTACATAAATCCTCTTTAGTTAATAGTGAGAATCACGTTGGATACGTGAACTGCGAAAAATCATTTGAGCTGAAAATTCTCTTGGTTTACATGAAATGAACTCTTGCTTGTTGGAAGACACAGATCCTGGGGTTTAACTCCGTTTCTGAAGGGAAATTCAGACCAGAGATCTCATCCATGAAACACGCTCTGTTTTAATGCAAGAAGCAAGCTCTTCTTTCCAGTGTCTCCAATACAGCAAGAACCATGAGCATGCCCTTAAAAAAGAACTGTGTTTCTTACTCATACAGACCATATGTAGATCAACTCTGCTTATGAAACAGATACAAACGACAGCACCTCTTAAATAAATGCTCTTTAGTTAATAGCGAGAATCGTCTTGTTGTTTTTGAACTATGTAAAATCATTTGAGCCCAAAATTCACTTGGTTTAACAGAATTGAACTCTTGCTTGTAGGAAGACACAGATCCTGGGGTTTAACTCCGTTTCTCAAGGGAAATTGAGACCTGAGATCTAAGGCCTGAAAAACACTCTGTTTTAAGGCAAGAATCCTCCTCTTCTTTCCTGCGTCCCCAATACAGTAAGAACCATGAGCATGCCCAGAAAAAAGAACTGTTTTTCCTTCTAATACAGACCATATGTAGTTAAACTCTGTTTATGAAACTGATACAACCAACAACTCCTCTTACATAAATTCTCTTTTGTTAATAGTGAGAATCGCGGTGGGTTCGTGAACTGCGAAAAATCATTTGAGCCCAAAATTCACTGAGTTTACCAGAAATAAACTCTTGCTTGTAGGAAGACACAGATCCTGGGGTTTAACTCCGTTTCTGAAGGGAAATTCAGACCAGAGTTCTCATCACTGAAACACACTCGATATTAAGACAAGAAGCAAGCTCTTCTTTCCAGATTCTAAAATACAGCAAGAACCATGGGCATGCCCTTAAACACAGAACTGTGTTTCCTACTCATACAGACCATATGTAGTTCAACTCTGCTGATGAAGCTGATACAACCCACAACTCCTCTTTCATAAATTCTCTTTCGTTAAAAGTGAGAATCGCGTTGGGTTCGTGAACTGGGCAAAATCATTTGAGCCCAAAATTCTCTGAGTTTACCAGAAATAAACTCTTGCTTGTAGGAAGACACAGATCCTGGGGTTTAACTCCGTTTCTGAAGGGAAATTCAGACCAGAGTTCTCATCACTGAAACACACTCTGTATTAAGGCAAGAAGCAAGCTCTTCTTTCCAGATTCTAAAATACAGCAAGAACCATGAGCATGCCCTGAAACACAGAACTGTGTTTCCTACTCATACAGACCATATGTAGTTCAATTCTGCTGATGAAACTGATACAGACCACAGCTCCTCTTACATAAATTCTCTTTAGTTATTAGTGAGAATCGCGTTGGGTTCATGAACTGTGTAAAATCATTTGAGCCCAAAATTCATTGTGTCTTCCAGAAATGAAATCTTTCTTGTAGGAAGACAGAGATAATGGCGTTTAACTCCGTTTCTGAAGGGAAATTCAGAGCAGTGTTTTCATCAATGAAACCCACTCTGTTTTCACGCAAGAAGCAAGCTCTTCCTTCCAGATTCTAAAATACATCAAGAACAATGAGCATGCCCAGAAAAAAAAAGAATTGTGTTTCCTACTCATACGGACCATATGTAGTTCAACTCTGGGTATGAAACTGATACAAACCACAGCAACTCTTAAATAAATAATCTTTAGTTAATAGTGAGAATCGCATTGAATTTTGAACTGTGTAAAATCATTTGAGCCCAAAATTCACTTTGTTTTCAGAAATGAATTCTTGCTTGTAGGAAGACAGAGATCCTGGGGTTTAACTCCGTTTCTGAAGGGAAAATCAGACCAGAGTTCTCATCCCTGAAACACACTCTGTTTTAAAGCAAGAAGCAAGCTCTTCTTTCCAGATTCTAAAATACAGCAAGAACCATGAGCATGCCCTGAAACACAGAACTGTGTTTCCTACTCATACAGACCATATGTAGTTCATCTCTGCTGATGAAACTGATACAGACCACAGCTCCTCTTACATAAATCCTCTTTAGTTAATAGTGAGAATCACGTTGGATACGTGAACTGCGAAAAATCATTTGAGCCGAAAATTCTCTTGGTTTACATGAAATGAACTCTTGCTTGTTGGAAGACACAGATCCTGGGGTTTAACTCCGTCTCTGAAGGGAAATTCAGACCAGAGATCTCAGCCCTGAAAAACACTCTGTTTTAAGGCAAGAATCCTCCTCTTCTTTCCTGCGTCCCCAATACAGTAAGAACCATGAGCATGCCCAGAAAAAAGAACTGTTTTTCCTTCTAATACAGACCATACGTAGTTAAACTCTGCTTATGAAACTGATACAACCAACAACTCCTCTTACATAAATTCTCTTTTGTTAATAGTGAGAATGCGGTGGGTTCGTGAACTGCGAAAAATCATTTGAGCCCAAAATTCACTGAGTTTACCAGAAATAAACTCTTGCTTGTAGGAAGACACAGATCCTGGGGTTTAACTCCGTTTCTGAAGGGAAATTCAGACCAGAGTTCTCATCACTGAAACACACTCTGTATTAAGGCAAGAAGCAAGCTCTTCTTTCCAGATTCTAAAATACAACAAGAACCATGAGCATGCCCTGAAACATAAAACTGTGTTTCCTACTCATACAGACCATATGTAGTTCAACTCTGCTGATGAAATTGATACAAACCACAGCTCCCCTTACATAAATTCTCTTTAGTTATTAGTGAGAATTGCGTTGGATTCATGAACTGTGTAAAATCATTTGAGCCCAAAATTCATTGTGTTTTCCAGAAATGAAATCTATCTTGTACGAAGACAGAGATAATGGCGTTTATCTCCATTTCTGAAGGGAAATTCATTGCAGTGTTCTGATCAATGAAACACACTCTGTTTTCACGCAAGAAGCAAGCTCTTCTTTCCAGATTCTAAAATACATCAAGAACAATGAGCATGCAAAGAAAAAAAAAGAATTGTGTTTCCTACTCATACGGACCATATGTAGTTCAACTCTGCGTATGAAACTGATACAAACCACAGCAACTCTTAAATAAATAATCTTTAGTTAATAGTGAGAATCGCATTGAATTTTGAACTGTGTAAAATCATTTGAGCCCAAAATTCACTTTGTTTTCAGAAATGAACTCTTGCTTGTAGGAAGACACAGAACCTCGGGTTTAACTCCGTTTCTGAAGGGAAATTCAGAGCAGTGTTCTCATCAATCAAACACACTCTGTTTTCACGCAAGAAGCAAGCTCTTCTTTCCAGATTCTAAAATACATCAAGAACAATGAGCATGCCCAGAAAAAAAAAGAATTGTGTTTCCTACTCATACGGACCATATGTAGTTCAACTCTCTTATAAAACTGATACAAACCACAGCTCCTCGTACATAAATGCTCTTTAGTTAATAGTGAGAATAGCGTTGGGTTCGTGAACTGCGAAAAAACATTTGAGCCCAAAATTCACTGGTTTCACCAGAAATGAACTCTTGCTTGTAGGAAGACATACATGCAGTTGTTTAACTCCGTTTCTGAACGAAAATTCAGACCAGAGTTCTCATCCCTGAAATACACTCTGTTTTAAGGCAAGAAGCAAGCTCTTCTTTCCAGATTCTAAAATACAGCAAGAACCATGAGCATGCCCTGAAACACGGAACTGTGTTTCCTACTCATACAGACCATATGTAGTTCAACTCTGCTGATGAAACTGATACAGACCACAGCTCCTCTTAAATAAATAATCTTTAGATAATAGTGAGAATCACATTGGGTTTTTGAACTGTGTAAAATCATTTGAGCCCAAAATTCACTTGGTTTACCAGAAATGAACTCTTTCTGGTAGGAAGACAGAGATCCTGGGGTTTAACTCCGTTTCTGAAGGGAAAATCAGACCAGAGTTCTCATCCCTGAAACACACTCTGTTTTAAAGCAAGAAGCAAGCTCTTCTTTCCTGATTCTAAAATACAGCAAGAACCATGAGCATGCCCTGAAACACAGAACTGTGTTTCCTACTCATACAGACCATATGTAGTTCATCTCTGCTGATGAAACTGATACAGACCACAGCTCCTCTTACATAAATCCTATTTAGTTAATAGTGAGAATCACATTGGATACGTGAACTGCGAAAAATCATTTGAGCCGAAAATTCTCTTGGTTTACATGAAATGAACTCTTGCTTGTTGGAAGACACAGATCCTGGGGTTTAACTCCGTCTCTGAAGGGAAATTCAGACCAGAGATCTCATCCATGAAACACGCTCTGTTTTAATGCAAGAAGCAAGCTCTTCTTTCCAGTGTCTCCAATACAGCAAGAACCATGAGCATGCCCTCAAAAAAGAACTGTGTTTCTTACTCATACAGACCATATGTAGATCAACTCTGCTTATGAAACTGATACAAACGACAACACCTCTTAAATAAATGCTCTTTAGTTAATAGCGAGAATCGTCTTGTTGATTTGAACTATGTAAAATCATTTGAGCCCAAAATTCACTTGGTTTAACAGAATTGAACTCTTGCTTGTAGGAAGACACAGATCCTGGGGTTTAACTCCGTTTCTCAAGGGAAATTGAGACCAGAGATCTCAGCCCTGAAAAACACTATGTTTTAAGGCAAGAATCCTCCTTTTCCTTCCTCCATCGCCAAAACAGTAAGAACTATGAGCATGCCCAGAAAAAAAGAACTGTTTTTCCTTCTCATACAGACCATATGTAGTTCAACTCTGCTTATGAAACTGATACAAAGCACAGCTCCTCTTACATAAATCCTCTTTAGTTAGTCGTGAGAATCACGTTGGATTCGTGAACTGCGAAAAATCATTTGAGCCCAAAATTCACTTGGTTTAACAGAATTGAACTCTTGCTTGTAGGAAGACACAGAAACTGGGGTTTAACTCCGTTTCTGAAGGGAAATTGAGATCAGAGTTCTCAGCCCTGAAAAACACTCTGTTTTAAGGCAAGAATCCTCCTATTCTTTCCTGCGTCCCCAATACAGTAAGAACCATGAGCATGCCCAGAAAAAAGAACTGTTTTTCCTTCTAATACAGACCATATGTAGTTAAACTCTGCTTATGAAACTGATACAACCTACAACTCCTCTTTCATAAATTCTCTTTCGTTAAAAGTGAGAATCGCGTTGGGTTCGTAAACTGGGAAAAATCATTTGAGCCCAAAATTCTCTGAGTTTACCAGAAATAAACTCTTGCTTGTAGGAAGACACAGATCCTGGGGTTTAACTCCGTTTCTGAAGGGAAATTCAGAAAAGAGTTCTCATCCCTGAAAAACACTCTGTTTTAAAGCAAGAAGCAAGCTCTTCTTTCCAGATTCTAAAATACTGCAGGAACCATGACCATGCCCTGAAACACAGAACTGTGTTTCCTACTCATACAGACCATATGTAGTTCATCTCTGCTGATGAAACTGATACAGACCACAGCTACTCTTACATAAATCCTCTTTAGTTAATAGTGAGAATCACGTTGGATACGTGAACTGCGAAAAATCATTTGAGCTGAAAATTCTCTTGGTTTACATGAAATGAACTCTTGCTTGTTGGAAGACACAGATCCTGGGGTTTAACTCCGTTTCTGAAGGGAAATTCAGACCAGAGATCTCATCCATGAAACACGCTCTGTTTTAATGCAAGAAGCAAGCTCTTCTTTCCAGTGTCTCCAATACAGCAAGAACCATGAGCATGCCCTTAAAAAAGAACTGTGTTTCTTACTCATACAGACCATATGTAGATCAACTCTGCTTATGAAACAGATACAAACGACAGCACCTCTTAAATAAATGCTCTTTAGTTAATAGCGAGAATCGTCTTGTTGTTTTTGAACTATGTAAAATCATTTGAGCCCAAAATTCACTTGGTTTAACAGAATTGAACTCTTGCTTGTAGGAAGACACAGATCCTGGGGTTTAACTCCGTTTCTCAAGGGAAATTGAGACCTGAGATCTAAGGCCTGAAAAACACTCTGTTTTAAGGCAAGAATCCTCCTCTTCTTTCCTGCGTCCCCAATACAGTAAGAACCATGAGCATGCCCAGAAAAAAGAACTGTTTTTCCTTCTAATACAGACCATATGTAGTTAAACTCTGTTTATGAAACTGATACAACCAACAACTCCTCTTACATAAATTCTCTTTTGTTAATAGTGAGAATCGCGGTGGGTTCGTGAACTGCGAAAAATCATTTGAGCCCAAAATTCACTGAGTTTACCAGAAATAAACTCTTGCTTGTAGGAAGACACAGATCCTGGGGTTTAACTCCGTTTCTGAAGGGAAATTCAGACCAGAGTTCTCATCACTGAAACACACTCGATATTAAGACAAGAAGCAAGCTCTTCTTTCCAGATTCTAAAATACAGCAAGAACCATGGGCATGCCCTTAAACACAGAACTGTGTTTCCTACTCATACAGACCATATGTAGTTCAACTCTGCTGATGAAGCTGATACAACCCACAACTCCTCTTTCATAAATTCTCTTTCGTTAAAAGTGAGAATCGCGTTGGGTTCGTGAACTGGGCAAAATCATTTGAGCCCAAAATTCTCTGAGTTTACCAGAAATAAACTCTTGCTTGTAGGAAGACACAGATCCTGGGGTTTAACTCCGTTTCTGAAGGGAAATTCAGACCAGAGTTCTCATCACTGAAACACACTCTGTATTAAGGCAAGAAGCAAGCTCTTCTTTCCAGATTCTAAAATACAGCAAGAACCATGAGCATGCCCTGAAACACAGAACTGTGTTTCCTACTCATACAGACCATATGTAGTTCAATTCTGCTGATGAAACTGATACAGACCACAGCTCCTCTTACATAAATTCTCTTTAGTTATTAGTGAGAATCGCGTTGGGTTCATGAACTGTGTAAAATCATTTGAGCCCAAAATTCATTGTGTCTTCCAGAAATGAAATCTTTCTTGTAGGAAGACAGAGATAATGGCGTTTAACTCCGTTTCTGAAGGGAAATTCAGAGCAGTGTTTTCATCAATGAAACCCACTCTGTTTTCACGCAAGAAGCAAGCTCTTCCTTCCAGATTCTAAAATACATCAAGAACAATGAGCATGCCCAGAAAAAAAAAGAATTGTGTTTCCTACTCATACGGACCATATGTAGTTCAACTCTGGGTATGAAACTGATACAAACCACAGCAACTCTTAAATAAATAATCTTTAGTTAATAGTGAGAATCGCATTGAATTTTGAACTGTGTAAAATCATTTGAGCCCAAAATTCACTTTGTTTTCAGAAATGAATTCTTGCTTGTAGGAAGACAGAGATCCTGGGGTTAACTCCGTTTCTGAAGGGAAATTCAGAGCAGTGTTCACATCAATCAAACACACTCTGTTTTCACGCAAGAAGCAAGCTCTTCTTTCCAGATTCTAAAATACATCAAGAACAATGAGCATGCCCAGAAAAAAAAAGAATTGTGTTTCCTACTCATAGGGACCATATGTAGTTCAACTCTCTTATAAAACTGATACAAACCACAGCTCCTCTTACATAAATGCTCTTTAGTTAATAGTGAGAATAGCGTTGGGTTCGTGAACTGCGAAAAATCATTTGAGCCCAAAATTCACTGGTTTCCCCAGAAATGAACTCTTGCTTGTAGGAAGACATACATGCAGTTGTTTAACTCCGTTTCTGAACGGAAATTCAGAACAGAGTTCTCATCCCTGAAATACACTCTGTTTTAAGGCAAGAAGCAAGCTCTTCTTTCCAGATTCTAAAATACAGCAAGAACCATGAGCATGCCCTGAAACACAGAACTGTGTTTCCTACTCATACAGACCATATGTAGTTCAACTCTGCTGATGAAACTGATACAAACCACAGCTCCTCTTACATAAATCCTCTTTAGTTAATAGTGAGAATCACGTTGGGTTCTTGAACTGCGAAAAATCATTTGAGCCGAAAATTCACTTGGTTTACAAGAAATGAACTCTTGCTTGTAGGAAGACACAGATACTGGGGTTTAACTCCGTTTCTGAAGGGAAAATCAGACCAGAGTTCTCAGCCCTGAAACACACTCTGTTTTAACGCAAGAAGCAAGCTCCAGATTGTAAAATGCAGCAAGAACAATGAGCATGCCCTGAAAAAAAGAACTGTGTTTCCTACTCATACGGACCATATGGAGTTCAACTCTGCGCATGAAACTAATACAAACCACAGCACCTCTTAAATAAATAATCTTTAGATAATAGTGAGAATCGCATTGGGTTTTTGAACTGTGTAAAATCATTTGAGCCCAAAATTCACTTGGTTTACCAGAAATGAACTCTTTCTGGTAGGAAGACAGAGATCCTGGGGTTTAACTCCGTTTCTGAAGGGAAAATCAGACCAGAGTTCTCATCCCTGAAACACACTCTGTTTTAAAGCAAGAAGCAAGCTCTTCTTTCCAGATTCTAAAATACAGCAAGAACCATGGGCATGCCCTGAAACACAGAACTGTGTTTCCTACTCATACAGACCATATGTAGTTCAACTCTGCTGATGAAGCTGATACAACCCACAACTCCTCTTACATAAATTCTCTTTCGTTAATAGTGAGAATCGCGTTGGGTTCGTGAACTGGGAAAAATCATTTGAGCCCAAAATTCTCTTGGTTTATATGAAATGACCTCTTGCTTGTTGGAAGACACAGATCCTGGGGTTTAACTCCGTTTCTGAAGGGAAATTCAGACCAGAGATCTCATCCATGAAACACGCTCTGTTTTAATGCAAGAAGCAAGCTCTTCTTTCCAGTGTCTCCAATACAGCAAGAACCATGAGCATGCCCTCAAAAAAGAACTGTGTTTCTTACTCATACAGACCATATGTAGATCAACTCTGCTTATGAAACTGATACAAACCACAGCACCTCTTAAATAACTGCTCTTTAGTTAATAGCGAGAATCGTGTTGTTGTTTTTGAACTGTGTAAAATCATTTGAGCCCAAAATTCACTTGGTTTAGCAGAATTGAACTCTTGCTTGTAGGAAGAAACAGATCCTGGGGTTTAACTCCGTTTCTGAAGGGAAATTCAGACCAGAGTTCTCATCACTGAAACACACTCTGTATTAAGGCAAGAAGCAAGCTCTTCTTTCCAGATTCTAAAATACAGCAAGAACCATGAGCATGTCCTGAAACATAGAACTGTGTTTCCTACTCATACAGACCATATGTAGTTCAACTCTGCTGATGAAACTGATACAGACCACAGCTCCTCTTACATAAATTCTCTTTAGTTATTAGTGAGAATCGCGTTGGGTTCATGAACTGTGTAAAATCATTTGAGCCCAAAATTCATTGTGTTTTCCAGAAATGAAATCTTTCTTGTAGGAAGACAGAGATAATGGCATTTAACTCCGTTTCTGAAGGGAAATACACAGCAGTGTTCTCATCAATGAAACACACTCTGTTTTCACGCAAGAAGCAAGCTCTTCTTTCCAGTGTCTCTAATACAGCAAGAACCATGAGCATGCCGTCAAAAAAGAACTGTGTTTCTTACTCATACAGATCATATGAAGTTCAATTCTGAGTATGAAACTGATACAAACCACAGCACCTCTTAAATAAATGCTCTTTAGGTAATAGCGAGAATCGTGTTGTTGTTTTTGAACTGTGTAAAATCATTTGAGCCCAAAATTCACTTGGTTTAACAGAATTGAACTCTTGCTTGTAGGAAGACACAGATCCTGGGGTTTAACTCCGTTTCTCAAGGGAAATTGAGACCAGAGATCTCAGCCCTGAAAAACACTCTGTTTTAAGGCAAGAATCCTCCTCTTCTTTCCTGCGTCCCCAATACAGTAAGAACCATGAGCATGCCCAGAAAAAGGAACTGTTTTTCCTTCTAATACAGACCATATGTAGTTAAACTCTGCTTATGAAACTGATACAACCAACAACTCCTCTTACATAAATTCTCTTTTGTTAATAGTGAGAATCGCGGTGGGTTCGTGAACTGCGAAAAATCATTTGAGCCCAAAATTCACTGAGTTTACCAGAAATAAACTCTTGCTTGTAGGAAGACACAGATCCTAGGGTTTAACTCCGTTTCTGAAGGGAAATTCAGACCAGAGTTCTCATCACTGAAACACACTCTGTATTAAGGCAAGAAGCAAGCTCTTCTTTCCAGATTCTAAAATACAGGAAGAACCATGAGCATGCCCTGAAACATAGAACTGTGTTTCCTACTCATACAGACCATATGTAGTTCAACTCTGCAGATGAAACTGATACAGACCACAGCTCCTCTTACATAAATTCTCTTTAGTTATTAGTGATAATCGTGTTGGGTACTAGAACTGTGTAAAATCATTTGAGCCGAAAATTCACATTGTTTACCAGAAATGAATTCTTGCTTGTAGGAACACACACATGATGGGGTTTTAACTCCATTTCTGAAGGGAAATTCCGACCAGAGTTCTCATCCCTGAAACACACTCTGTTTTAAAGCAAGAAGCAAGCTCCAAATTGTAAAATGCAGCAAGAACAATGAGCATGCCCTGAAAAAAAGAACTGCGTTTCCTACTCATATGGACCATATGAAGTTCAACTCTGCGTATGAAACTGATACAAACCGCAGCATCTCTTAAATAAATAATCTTTAGATAATAGTGAGAATCGCATTGGGTTTTTGAACTGTGTAAAATCATTTGAGCACAAAATTCACTTGGTTTACCAGAAATGAACTCTTTCTGGTAGGAAGACAGAGATCCTGGGGTTTAACTGCGTTTCTGATGGGAAATTCAGACCAGAGTTCTCATACCTGAAACACACTCTGTTTTAAAGCAAGAAGCTATCTCTTCTTTCCAGATTCTAAAATACAGCAAGAACCATGAACATGCCCTGAAACAAAGAACTGTGTTTCCTACTCATACAGACCATATGGAGTTCAACTCTGCTGATGAAGCTGATACAACCCACAACTCCTCTTACATAAATTCTCTTTCATTAATAGTGAGAATCTCGTTGGGTTCATGAACTGGGAAAAATCATTTGAGCCCAAAATTCACTGAGTTTACCAGAAATAAACTCTTGCTTGTAGGAAGACACAGATCCTGGGGTTTAACTCCGTTTCTGAAGGGAAATTCAGAAAAGAGTTCTCATCCCTGAAACACACTCTGTTTTAAAGCAAGAAGCAAGCTCTTCTTTCCAGATTCTAAAATACAGGAAGAACCATGAGCATGCCCTGAAACACAGAACTGTGTTTCCTACTCATACAGACCATATGTAGTTCATCTCTGCTGATGAAACTGATACAGACCACAGCTCCTCTTACATAAATGTTCTTTAGTTAATAGTGAGAATCGCGTTGGGTTCATGAACTGTGTAAAATCATTTGAGCCCAAAATTCATTGTGTTTTCCAGAAATGAAATCTTTCTTGTAGGAAGACAGAGATCCTGGGGTTTAACTCCGTTTCTGAAGGGAAATTCAGAGCATTGTTCTCATCAATGAAACACACTCTGTTTTCACGCAAGAAGCAAGCTCTTCTTTCCAGATTCTAAAATACATCAAGAACAATGAGCATGCCCAGAAAAAAAAAGAATTGTGTTTCCTACTCATACGGACCATATGTAGTTCAACTCTCTTATAAAACTGAAACAAACCACAGCTCCTCTTACATAAATCCTCTTTAGTTAATAGTGAGATTCACGTTGGGTTCTTGAACTGCGAAAAATCATTTGAGCCGAAAATTCCCTTGGTTTACAAGAAATGAACTCTTGCTTGTAGGAAGACACAGATAATGAGGTTTATCTCCGTTTCTGAAGGGAAATTCAGACCAGAGATCTCATCCATGAAACACGCTCTCTTTTAATGCAAGAAGCAAGCTCTTCTTTCCAGCCTCTTCAAAACAGCAAGAAAAAGAAGCATGCCCAGAAAAAAAGAACTGTGTTTCCTACTCATACGGACCATACGGAGTTCAACTCTGCTGATGAAACTGATACAGACCACAGCTCCACTTACATAAATAATCTTTAGATAATAGTGAGAATCGCATTAGGTTTTTGAACTGTGTAAAATCATTTGAGCCCAAAATTCACTTGGTTTACCAGAAATGAACTCTTTCTGGTAGGAAGACACAGATCCTGGGGTTTAACCCCGTTTCTGAAGGGAAATTCAGACCAGAGTTCTCATCCCTGAAACACACTCTGTTTTAAAGCAAGAAGCAAGCTCTTCTTTGAAGCATCTCCAATACAGCAAGAACCATGAGTATGCCCTCAAAAAAGAACTGTGTTTCCTACTCATACAGACCATATGTAGATCAACACTGTGTATGAAACTGATACAAACCACAGGACCTCTTAAATAAATGCTCTTTAGTTAATAGCGAGAATCGCGTTGTTGTTTTTGAACTGTGTAAAATAATTTGAGCCCAAAATTCTCTTGGTTTAACAGAATTGATCTCTTTTTGTAGGAAGACACAGATCCTGGGGTTTAACTCCGTTTCTGAAGGGAAATTGAGACCAGAGTTCTCAGCCCTGAAAAACACTATGTTTTAAGGCAAGAATCCTCCTTTTCCTTCCTCCATCGCCAAAACAGTAAGAACTATGAGCATGCCCAGAAAAAAAGAACTGTTTTTCCTTCTCATACAGACCATATGTAGTTCAACTCTGCTTATGAAACTGATACAAAGCACAGCTCCTCTTACATAAATCCTCTTTAGTTAGTCGTGAGAATCACGTTGGATTCGTGAACTGCGAAAAATCATTTGAGCCCAAAATTCACTTGGTTTAACAGAATTGAACTCTTGCTTGTAGGAAGACACAGAAACTGGGGTTTAACTCCGTTTCTGAAGGGAAATTGAGATCAGAGTTCTCAGCCCTGAAAAACACTCTGTTTTAAGGCAAGAATCCTCCTCTTCTTTCCTGCGTCCCCAATACAGTAAGAACCATGAGCATGCCCAGAAAAAAGAACTGTTTTTCCTTCTAATACAGACCATATGTAGTTAAACTCTGCTTATGAAACTGATACAACCTACAACTCCTCTTTCATAAATTCTCTTTCGTTAAAAGTGAGAATCGCGTTGGGTTCGTAAACTGGGAAAAATCATTTGAGCCCAAAATTCTCTGAGTTTACCAGAAATAAACTCTTGCTTGTAGGAAGACACAGATCCTGGGGTTTAACTCCGTTTCTGAAGGGAAATTCAGAAAAGAGTTCTCATCCCTGAAAAACACTCTGTTTTAAAGCAAGAAGCAAGCTCTTCTTTCCAGATTCTAAAATACTGCAAGAACCATGATCATGCCCTGAAACACAGAACTGTGTTTCCTACTCATACAGACCATATGTAGTTCATCTCTGCTGATGAAACTGATACAGACCACAGCTCCTCTTACATAAATCCTCTTTAGTTAATAGTGAGAATCACGTTGGATACGTGAACTGCGAAAAATCATTTGAGCCGAAAATTCTCTTGGTTTACATGAAATGAACTCTTGCTTGTTGGAAGACACAGATCCTGGGGTTTAACTCCGTCTCTGAAGGGAAATTCCGACCAGAGTTCTCATCCCTGAAACACAGTCTGTTTTAATGCAAGAAGCAAGCTCCACATTGTAAAATGCAGCAAGAACAATGAGCATGCCCTGACAAAAAGAACTGTGTTTCCTACTCATAAGGACCGTATGAAGTTCAACTCTGTGTATGAAACTGATACAAATCACAGCACCTCTTAAATAAATAATCTTAAGTTAATAGTGAGAATCGCATTGGGTTTTTGAACTGTGTAAAATCATTTGAGCCCAAAATTCACTTGGATTACCAGAAATGAACTCTTTCTGGTAGGAAGACACAGATCCTGGGGTTTAACTCCGTTTCTGAAGGGAAATTCAGACCACAGTTCTCATCCGTGAAACACACTCTGTTTTAAAGCAAGAAGCAAGTTCTTCTTTCCAGATTCTAAAATACAGCAAGAACCATGAGCATGCCCTGAAACACAGAACTGTGTTTCCTACTCATACAGACCATATGTAGTTCAACTCTGCTGATGAAACTCATACAACCCACAACTCCTCTTACATAAGTCCTCTTTAGTTAATAGTGAGAATCACGTTGGATTCGTGAACTGCCAAAAATCATTTGAGCCGAAAATTCTCTTGGTTTACAAGAAATGAACTCTTGCTTTTAGGAAGACACAGATCCTGGGGTTTAACTCCGTTTCTCAAGGGAAATGGAGACCAGAGTTCTCATCACTGAAACACACTCTGTTTTAATGCAAGAAGCAATCTCCAGATTGTAAAATGCAGCAAGAACAATGAGCATGCCCTGAAAAAAAGAACTGTGTTTCCTACTCATACAGACCATATGTAGTTCAACTCTGCTGATGAAACTGATACAACCCACAACTCCTCTTACATAAATTCTCTTTCGTTAATAGTGAGAATCGCGTTGGGTTCGTGAACTGGGAAAAATCATTTGAGCCCAAAATTCACTGAGTTTACCAGAAATGAACTCTTGCTTGTAGGAAGACACGGATCCTGGGGTTTAACTCCGTTTCTGAAGGGAAATTCAGACCAGAGTTCTCATCCCTGAAACACACTCTGTTTTAAAGCAAGAAGCAAGCTCTTCTTTCCAGATTCTAAAATACAGCAAGAACCATGAGCATGCCCTGAAACACAGAACTGTGTTTCCTACTCATACAGACCATATGTAGTTCATCTCTGCTGATGAAACTGATACAGACCACAGCTCCTCTTACATAAATGCTCTTTAGTTAATAGTGAGAATCACGTTGGTTTCATGAACTGTGTAAAATCATTTGAGCACAAAATTCATTGTGTTTTCCAGAAATGAAATCTTTCTTGTAGGAAGACACAGATCCTGGTGTTTAACTCCGTTTCTGAAGGGAAATTCAGAGCAGTGTTCTCATCAATGAAACACACTCTGTTTTCACGCAAGAAGCAAGCTCTTCTTTCCAGATTCTAAAATACATCAAGAACAATGAGCATGCCCAGAAAAAAAAAGAATTGTGTTTCTTACTCATACAGACCATATGTAGTTCAACTCTGCTTATGAAACTGATACAAACCACAGCTCCTCTTACATTAATGCTCTTTAGTTAATAGTGAGAATAGCGTTGGTTTCGTGAACTGCGAAAAATTATTTGAGCCCAAAATTCACTGGTTTCACCAGAAATGAACTCTTGCTTGTAGGAAGACATACATGCAGGGGTTTATCTCCGTTTCTGAAGGAAAATTCAGACCAGAGTTCTCATCCCTGAAACACACTCTGTTTTAACACAAGAAGCAAGCTCCAGATTCTTAAGTGCAGCAAGAACCATGAGCATGCCCTGAAAAAAAGAACTGTGTTCCCTATTCATATGGACCATATGAAGTTCAACTCTGAGTATGAAACTGATACAAACCAGAGCACCTCTTAAATAAGTAATCCTTAGTTACTAGTGAGAATCGCATTGGGTTTTTGAACTGTGTAAAATCATTTGAGCCCAAAATTCACTTGGTTTACCAGAAATGAACTCTTGTTTGTAGGAAGACACAGATCCTGGGGTTTAACTCCATTTATGAAGGGAAATTCAGACCAGTGTTCTCATCCATGAAACACACTCTGTCTTAGTGCAAAAAGCAAGCTCTTCTTTCCGGAGTCTCCAAAATAGAAAGATAAAGGAGCTTGCCCAGAAAAAAAAGAACTGTGTTTCCTACTCATACGGACCATATGTAGTTCAACTCTGCTTATGAAACTGATACAAACCACAGCTCCTCTTACATAAATTCTCCTTCGTTAATAGTGAGAATCGCGTTGGGTTCGTGAACTGGGAAAAATCATTTGAGCCCAAAATTCACTGAGTTTACCAGAAATGAACTCTTGCTTGTAGGAAGACACAGACCCTGGGGTTTAACTCCATTTATGAAGGGAAATTCAGACCAGCGTTCTCATCCCTGAAATACACTCTGTTTTAAGGCAAGAAGCAAGCTCTTCTTTCCAGATTCTAAAATAGAGCAAGAGCCATGAGCATGCCCTGAAACACAGAACTGTGTTTCCTACTCATACAGACCATATGTAGTTCAACTCTGCTGATGAAACTCATACAAACAACAGCTCCTCTTTGTAGATGTATCCTGCTTGTTAAATAAGAAACACAGAGCCAGTTGCAGAGTTAAAAACCACGAGGTCAGAGCCAAAGCAGAAAACCTTACCCTTCACTGCTTCTGAGGTTCCTCCTCTCCGCAAGAGACCTACTTCTGTGCGTCCTGTCTATTTAAAGACTTTCTGTTCTCCTCCCTCATTGGTTGTAACCCAGCCACATGACCTCCTCGTCACTCCCTGTTAGTACAGACCTCCAGGTCTTCTATGGTTGGTATTGAAATTAAAGGCGTGTGTCTGCTATGCTGGCTGTGTCCTTGAACACACAGAGATCCGCCTAGCACTGCCTCCCAAGTGCTGGCATTAAGGGCGTGCCCCACTACTGCTCGGCTTCTGCTCTGGCTTGCTCTGACCTCAAGGCAACTTTATTGACATACAAATAAAATCACATTTCAATACAAATAAAATATCACTATATTTCCCCTTTTCTATTTTAATAAAAAGAAAAAAAGGAAAAAGTTATAACTAATATAAGAAAAACTATATACAAAAGTACAATAACTATATATACCATATATACAAACAATAAATACCTAAACAATGTCTAGTCCATTTGTAATTGACAAATTCAGAGAAAATAATTCCATTATCTATCCTATTTTGGTAAGTCCAGAATGTACCTGATTCACTTTTTATCCTAACTTATATAGCTAATGGAACTGTCTTATAACGTCTTTCAAATTTATACACTTACAGCTCTTAGTGAGTTTTTCTGAAATCCTTAACAAAGATAATTATAACTATAACTAACTGATCTTCAACTCCCTCAGAGACCCAAGAAGGAAATAATACTACCTAATAAAAAATAAAAACAAGAAGTGCATGCAAGCAGCTTCAAAAAAAAAAATGTGAGTTGACAGAAACAGCCAGCTGCCTGGACAGTCACCTGAGGTTTCTCCACAGTGTTGGGGCATCATCTTCAGCCTACAGGCTTAGCGTATCTGACAGACTCTTTTGTGAACTAAGATGTATACAAGGTCAACAGTTTGACCTCACATTTGGTGAGAGCAGTCCATGTACCAGAAACACCTGAATTCCATTAGTGTCATGTTATGATTCAGGATTTTAAATTCTGGAAATTATTGATGTCTTTTCAATTCAGCTGTCCATTTTTCTTGGCTGTGTATATGTGGCTTCATCTTGGCATCCTGTTCTTCTCCCCATCTCTCTATTAAACGCCAGTCTACTATTGAGAGAGGTGAGCTTAGTTATTCCTCAAGAATAACTGTTTCATCTGCTGTTCCATTGCATATAAGAAGCCATTGGCCCACTCCCTGTTCAGCTGCCTTCGAAGAAAAGGGCACGGTACGGTACCTTTTACAGATTGCAAAGGTCACTCACTTCAGGGATGGTGCCATATTGTCCTGGCTTCAGAAGATGCCTTTTGTTAAAGCCACAATCACACTTGTTTTGGCAAGAATTGGTAGTCCTTGGTTTCATGTCCGGTCTGTCCTGTTTGTCAGCAGTTGATTCAAGGATACTTTGTTGTCCAGTGGCTGACTTTTGCAACAATGAAAGTTAGTTCCATATGCAGTTTCTTCAATGCCCATATTTTCTCTGAAGTAGATTGGTACTGCCAGGAGCCGTCATGTCTCATAGTCATAGCAAAAAAGAAAAATTCTTAAGTTATTAAAACATTTTAAATGCCATATTCTGTAGATCTCTGAAGGGTTTGAAGATGACCTGTCTATCTAAAATATATCTGTTTGATCTTGACAACACACCTAATATGACTACAAGTTCAATTGTAATGTCTAACCACTAATTTTCATTTCTATATATCCTAATAGTTGGTAATACTAACATTCAAGGATTAGCAAATTGCAATTACATTGTTAAATGAATGGTATAAATACAATATCTCGAACAAGATTAGAAATACGTATATGGTATATTCTAACAATCTCAATCTCAATAATAATAATTTGTATACAATATAAAACAATCCAATTGAATGTAAAGTATTTAAAACTAGTAAATGTCTTTTTCTTTTTTCTTCTTTTTTTTTTTAAACAAGCACCTTTTGTCTAGCCCTTTACCTAACCCTTAACAACAACTTGTAACCAACCCTCCTAAACAATGAAAACTATCCCAGACCCAATACCCATAAAAAGACCAAAAAACCACCCACCCCACACCACCTCTTTGGGAATGTGGGCGTCGAATTCTTAAAATTGCTTCCTGCTGGGTATGGGCGAAGTTATCTTTATTCTGAAAAGAAAATTTTGGGTTAATTGACAAATTCTAGGAAAGATAAATATATTCTTTGTTATACATAATTCCAAAGTTCAGGGTTTATCTCAAGTCCTTATTCAAGCAGTCTTTGAAACTGGATCATCTCAGCTAGCCATCTCAGAATTGCTCTAAGCACTTTGTAGTCCAAAGCTGATCTGTAGATGATGTTTGTCAGCTTAGTGATATTATTTTCCACGTGGAATTGTCGTTGTGGGGCCCCATCTTCTTCCTGGAGATTTCATTTGATGTTAGGCCTGGCCGTGATTTCCTGCAGAAAACTGAAAAGAGACTCGAACACAAAGACATGTATAGGCAGCTAATCGAAGCCTTTTCTCTAAATTAATTAGTACTCATATGACCATTATTATCTCAACAAAGTTTAATATATATATATATATCTTGTGAATTCTGATATAAAATTCATACTTTAAGAAAAGTTTAAAGAATCAGAATAGAGTCAAAGAATTGAGATTAGTAATAGAATAGTCCCTTAATTAATTTGGTTTTTCTCCTGTCCCATGTCAGAAGATGGCTCTTTCTTCTGGTATGATACAGGGAGTTTTCATTTTCTTTTTAACAACATACTTGAGTTTAACGGAGGAGAGAGCCATTCTCCAACTCCAAAATCAGCTTGAAGCTTTAATTGAACTGGGACTACAAGAAGACTATGAGTATTAATTTTTTAGAGAAGAGCAGAAACAAACATTTAGAATGATTTATGAAATTTTGTAGATGATATACCAATAGGCCATTTTACTCTTTTTCCTGGGACAGATGATTTGTCCTTTTTCTTCAGTTGTCTCATTTGTCCAGTGTTCTTCAGATTCTTTAGCCTTCATTCTCCTAAAAGACAAAAACAAAAACCCTTCCCCAAGGCTAATTTTGGGGAGGTCCCCTTTTGGCAAGTTACATCTGATTAAATGAAAAGGCATGTATTAATGGTATAAGTGAGTTTAAACTGGATGGTCATGTTGGTTGATGAACTATCACCTCTTCTAATTAAGAGGTCTCTCTTGTTCAAATCGAACCTTTATCAGTTTTGATGGTACCCACAGCTTATCTTCTCCTGCAGAAACAAAAGCAAAACCTCGTCCCCAACGTAACACATGCCCTGGTTTCCATTCTGAGGTCAGCACATCCTTGAAGTATATAGGCTGATTTAATTCTGTTGTTTTTTCTATTAACCAATGTCTCTCTGCAGCTGTTGTTCCTTTCTCATTAGCATTGAGAAAATTCAAAGTTAATAGAGCATTGTGCAGTCTATTTCTGGGGTTTTTTGTTACCCCTTTTTGTTTATTTATCATGTCCTTTAGAGTTCTGTTGGATCTTTCTATAACTGCTTGGCCTGTAGGATTATGCGGTATACCTGTAATATGCTTTATATTATAATAAGCAAAAAACTGTTTCATTTTAATAGAGACATATGCTGGAGCATTGTCAGTTTTAATTTGTGCAGGTATACCCATGATGGCCATAACTTCTAGCAAATGAGTGATTACAGAATCAGCTTTTTCAGAACTCAAAGCAGTTGCCCATTGAAATCCTGAATAAGTATCAATAGTATGGTGTACATATTTCAATTTTCCAAAATCTGCAAAGTGAAACACATCCATCTGCCAGATTTCATTCCTCTGAGTACCCTTTGGGTTACATCCTGCTGGTAATGGTGTCTGATTGTAGAAGGAACAAGTAGGACATTTCTTTACAATTTCCTTGGCTTGTTGCTAGGTTATGGAAAAATCCTTTTTTAAACCTTTACTATTGACATGATGTTTCTTATGAAATTCTGAGGCCTCCAGCACATTTCCTATCAATAATTTATCAATCTCATCATTACCTTGTGCTAGAGGGCCTGGCAGACCAGTATGGGATCGGATGTGAGTTATATATAAAGGATGACTCCTTTCCCTGATTGTATCTTGTAATTGAATAAATAGTGAAGTTAATTCTGAAGCATCAGGGATAAATTCTGCAGTCTCAATATGTAATACCACTCTTTCAGCATACTGAGAGTCAGTAACTATATTGAGAGGTTCTGAAAAATCCATTAATACCAACAGAATAGCATACAATTCCGATTTTTGAACTGAATTATAAGGACTTTGAACCACTTTACTTAAATTTTCTGATTTGTAAACTGCCTTTCCTTGCTTGTTGGCATCTGTATAAAATGTCCGAACTCCAGATATGGGTTTTTCACGTACAATTCGAGGCAAGATCCAATCAGCTCTCTTTATAAGATCAATTCTATTGCTTTTAGGATATTTGCTGTTAATTTCTCCCAAAAAATTACTGCAAGCTCTTTGCCAAGGTTCACTTTCTGTCCATAATTTTTCAATGTCCTCTTTAGTTAAAGGTACAACAATTTCTGCTGGGTCTATTCCTGCTAATTGACGAAGTCTCAATTTTCCTTTCAAAATTAAGTCAGAGATTTTTTCCACATAAGTTTTTAATTTTTTATTTGGTTTATTTGGTAAAAATATCCATTCTAATATAATATCTTCTCTCTGCATTAATATTCCTGTAGGAGAATGCCTAGAAGGTAAAATAACCAAAATGCAATCCAGCTTTGGATCAATACGATCTACATGTCCTTCATGTACTTTTTTTTCTACCAAGGCCAATTCTTTCTCAGCTTCAGGTGATAATTCTCTTGGACTATTTAAGTCCTTGTCACCTTCTAAGGTTTTGAACAAATTATTCAGTTCATCATTTTTTACCCCAACAATAGTTCGTAGATGAGAAATGTCCCCAAATAATCTTTGAAAGTCATTAAGAGTCTGTAGGCGATCTCTCCTAATTTGTACCATTTGAGGTCTAATTTTTTGTAGCTCTATTTTATATCCTAAATAATTAATAGAATCTCCTCTTTGTATCTTTTCAGGAGCAATTTGTAATCCCCAGCCAGGCAATATTTTCTTTACTTCTTCAAACATTCTTTCTAAAGTATCTGCACTTGAGTCAGCTAGTAAAATATCATCCATATAATGATAAATTATAGATTTAGGAAATTTTTTACGTATCACTTCCAAGGGCTGTTGTACAAAATATTGGCACAGGGTTGGACTATTCAACATTCCCTGTGGGAGGACTCTCCATTGAAATCTTCTAACCGGTTGAGAATTATTGTAAGTAGGCACTGTGAAAGCAAATCTTTCTCTGTCTTTTTCTTGTAGGGGTATTGAAAAGAAACAGTCTTTTAAATCAATAACTATGAGAGGCCATCCTTTAGGTAACAGAGTAGGCAAAGGAATTCCAGATTGTAGAGAGCCCATTGGCTGAATTACTTTGTTAATTGCTCTAAGGTCTGTTACCATTCTCCATTTACCAGATTTCTTTTTAATAACAAATACAGGAGAATTCCATGGGCTAGTAGATTCTTCAATATGCTGAGCATTTAACTGTTCTTCTACCAGCTCTTCTAAAGCCTGGAGTTTCTCTGTTGTTAAAGGCCATTGATGAACCCATACAGGCTTGTCTGTTAACCATTTTAAAGGTAGAGCTGTTGGTGCCTTTGGAAGATCATCAGTTTTTCTGCCCTGTTCTTGTATAATATGGATGGCTGGTGACCACTCATTAGAATAATACCTTCTAATATTTCTCTCAGAAACATGTGCTAGTTTATTATTTATTTCTGAGGTTGGAGGGATGTTAATCTGAGTATTCCATTGTTGTAACAGGTCTCGACCCCACAGGTTCATGGCTATGTTAGCCACATATGGTTTTAATCTGCCTCTCTGTCCTTCTGGGCCTATACATTCGAGCCATCTTGCACTCTGTTTAACTTGAGATAATGTTCCAATTCCTAACAGTTGAACATTTACCTCCTGAAGAGGCCAAGATGGATGCCAAAATTCTGGTGCAATTATGGTAACATCAGCACCTGTGTCTACCAGACCAGACAACAAAACACCATTTATTTTTATTGTTAATTGTGGTCTTTGTTCATTTATAGAAGTTTGCCAAAAAATTTTCTTTATGGTCTCTCCTGAATTTTCTGTTCTCTCTGTCTCAGTTGTTCCATTACTCTGAGTAGCCTGGTTTATTCCAATAGGCATTTGTTCATTTAACTGCTCTGAGTAGGGGCCTCCTCTACGATTGCAGGAAAAGTCTAAACTGGATTCACTGTAGGGGCCTGCCTGAGGCCCCTCTGGGAGTTTCCCAAAGACTGAGGCAAAGTATTACCTTGTCTGTCCCTTGTTGATCTACATTCATTGGTCCAATGTCTTCCCTTACCACACCTTCTACATACTCCTGAAGGAAGGGGCATTCTGTTGCCATTGTTCCTTGAAGAAACATTGTTTCTAGAAGTGCCCTGTTTACAGTCCCTTTTCAAATGTCCTTGCTTTCCACATCCAAAACATCTAACATTCCTCAAACCTCTTGAAATTGCTTCTCCTACCCACATATTATCATGATCATGAGCCTCAACATTAACCGTGTCTCTAATCCAATCTTCCAAGGGTGCAGATCTCGCCTTTAACGGCCTGATTATTCTCTTGCATGCTTCATTTGCATTCTCAAAAGCCAAAGATTCAATTATTATCTGGCTAGCTTCTGAATTTGGGACCATTCTCTTTACTGCTGAAGTCAATCTTTGTAAGAAATCTGTGAAAGATTCTTTTGGGCCCTGTATAACCTTTGTAAATGACTCAGTTTTCTTCCCTGGTTCCTCAACTCTGTCCCATGCATTCATGGCTGCCATTCGACATAGAATTAGAGTTTGCATATCATATAAACATTGTGTTTGTACTGCAGCATATTGGCCTTCTCCAACAAGCTGATCCTGGAAGATTTGTATACCTCTATCACTACATTGTTTTGCTACGGTTTTAGCTTCCTGTTTGAACCACATTTGCCACTGGAGCTGCTGTCCGGGTTCTAGAACCGCCTGTGCCAGCTCCCGCCAGTCCTGTGGTATAATTCTATTATAAGTCGACCAGGAGTTTAACATTTGTTTTACATATGGAGAATGCATGCCATAAGATACTATTGCCTCCTTAAACCTTCGTAAGTCTAACATTTCAACTGGAGTCCAAATATTTTGTGTAGTCATTTGACCAGGCTGCTGTTGTATGGTTACCGGATAAATTAAGGGTGATTGTGTGAAAACAGGCTTTCTTTCTGTAACCTTATAATCCAATCCTGAAATAACTTCACTGTTAATTTCTTCTGTCTGAATCTGAATTTCTCTATAATTCATTTTAACAGGTTTAAAAAGTTTTTCTAAAATTTTTATCCTGGCACTTAAATTGACTGTCTTTTTAAAGTGTAAAATATGGATAAGAAGAATAACAATGTACATAATTCGATCAACATTAATCTTCTCATATAGTTGTTCCATTACCATACTGCCTAAAATTTCAAACAAAGCCCAATTTTCTTCCAATGTACACATAAAACTCATTTTTTTTTAATGTGGAAAAAAATCTCTTTTAAATAGTTTCCTTTAAAATATCTGATATAAATGACTTACCAATTCTGCACAGAACAGTAGAAATCTGAGGGAATTTCCAAACAGCTACCTAGCGTCCGAGGTGGGAATCCAGAGAGAGAGAGAGAAAGAGAGAAAGAGAAAGCGTAGCCACGTTCTGGCTAAAATCTTGAATCCAGCCGCTTCAATGTTCCGGTCTGAGCGGAGTCGCGCCTGGGCTCTGGCTTCCTTAAGTTCCGACCGACCACCTGCACTGGCGTTTCAGCCAAAAGCAGCCTATCTGCAGTTGCGTGTAGCTACTGCAATTAGCAGTAGCTCCCGCAGGCCTGAGTTGTTTGTAGCACTGGCTTTTTAAGCAAGTAACTCCAGCTGGGGCGCCTGAGTCCTAAGCTGAGCTAGGCCTGGGTTAGACCAGGGCTAAGCCGGAGCAAGGGAGGCAGGCCCGCCCAGGCAGGAAGCCGGACCCACTGCCAAGGCAAGCGGTTTTTTAATGAATTCTTGCCACGTTGGGCGCCAATTGTAGATGTATCCTGCTTGTTAAATAAGAAACACAGAGCCAGTTGCAGAGTTAAAAACCACGAGGTCAGAGCCAAAGCAGAAAACCTTACCCTTCACTGCTTCTGCGGTTCCTCTTCTCCGCAAGAGACCTACTTCTGTGCGTCCTGTCTATTTAAAGACTTTCTGTTCTCCTCCCTCATTGGTTGTAACCTAGCCACATGACCTCCTTGTCACTGCCTGTTTGTACAGACCTCCAGGTCTTCTATGGTTGGTATTGAAATTAAAGGCGTGTGTCTGCTATGCTGGCTGTGTCCTGGAACACACAGAGATCCGCCTAGCTCTGCCTCCCAAGTGCTGGGATTAAGGGCATGCCCCACTACTGCTCAGCTTCTGCTCTGGCTTGCTCTGACCTCAAGGCAACTTTATTGACATACAAATAAAATCACATTTCAATACAAAAAAAAATATCACTATACCTTTTACATAAATCCTCTTTAGTTAATAGTGAGAATCACGTTGGGTTCTTGAACTGCAAAAAATCATTTGAGCCGAAAATTCACTTGGTTTTCAAGAAATGAACTCTTGCTTGTAGGAACACACACATCATGGGGTTTAACTCCGTTTCTGAAGGGAAATTCCGACCAGATTTCTCATCCCTAAAACACACTCTGTTTTACCGCAAGAACGAAGCTCTTCTTTCCAGATTCTAAAATACAGCAAGAACCATGAGCATGCCCTGAAAAAAAGAACTGTGTTTCCTACTCATAAGGACCATATGTAATTCAACTCTGCTTATGAAACTGAAACAAACCACAGATCCTCTTACATGAATGCTCCTTAGTTAATAGTGACAATCACATTGGGTTCATGAACTGTGTAAAATCATATGAGCCCATAATTCACTGGGTTTTCCAGAAATGAAATCTTGCTTGTAGGAAGACACAGAATCTGGGGTTTAACTCCGTTTCTGAAGGGAAATTCCGACCAGATTTCTCATCCCTAAAACACACTCTGTTTTAACGCAAGAAGCAAGCTCCAGATTGTAAAATGCAGCAAGAACAATGAGCATGCCCTGAAAAAAAGAACTGTGTTTCCTACTCATACGGACCATATGGAGTTCAACTCTGCATATGAAACTGATACAAACCACAGCACCTCTTAAATAAATAATCTTTAGATAATAGTGAGAATCGCATTGGGTTTTTGAACAGTGTAAAATCATTTGAGCCCAAAATTCACTTGGTTTACCAGAAATGAACTCTTGCTTGTAGGAAGACACAGACCTGGGGTTTAACCCCGTTTCTGAAGGGAAATTCAGACCAGAGTTCTCATCCCTGAAACACACTCTGTTTTAAAGCAAGAAGCAAGCTTTTCTTTCCAGATTCTAAAATACAGCAAGAACCATGAGCATGCCCTGAAACACAGAACTGAGTTTCCTACTCATACAGACCATATGTAGTTCAACTCCGCTCTTGAAACTGATACAAACCACAGCTCCTCTTACATAAATCCTCTTTAGTTAATAGTGAGAATCACGTTGGATACGTGAACTGCGAAAAATCATTTGAGCCAAAAATTCTCTTGGTTTACATGAAATGAACTCTTGCTTGTTGGAAGACACAGATCCTGGGGTTTAACTCCGATTCTGAAGGGAAATTCAGACCAGAGATCTCATCCATGAAACACGCTCTGTTTGAATGCAAGAAGCAAGCTCTTCTTTCCAGTGTCTCCAATACAGCAAGAACCATGAGCATGCCCTCAAAAAAGAACTGTGTTTCTTACTCATACAGACCATATGTAGATCAACTCTGCTTATGAAACTGATACAAACCACAGCACCTCTTAAATAAATGCTCTTTAGGTAATAGCGAGAATCGTGTTGTTGTTTTTGAACTGTGTAAAATCATTTGAGCCCAAAATTCACTTGGTTTAACAGAATTGAACTCTTGCTTGTAGGAAGACACAGATCCTGGGGTTTAACTCCGTTTCTCAAGGGAAATTGAGACCAGAGATCTCAGCCCTGAAAAACACTCTGTTTTAAGGCAAGAATCCTCCTCTTCTTTCCTCCGTCCCCAATACGGTAAGAACCATGAGCATTCCCAGAAAAAAGAACTGTTTTTCCTTCTAATACAGACCATATGTAGTTAAACTCTGCTTATGAAACTGATACAACCAACAACTCCTCTTACATAAATTCTCTTTTGTTAATAGTGAGAATCGCGGTGGGTTCGTGAACTGCGAAAAATCCTTTGAGCCCAAAATTCACTGAGTTTACCAGAAATAAACTCTGGCTTGTAGGAAGACACAGATCCTGGGGTTTAACTCCGTTTCTGAAGGGAAATTCAGACCAGAGTTCTCATCACTGAAACACACTCTGTATTAAGGCAAGAAGCAAGCTCTTCTTTCCAGATTCTAAAATACAGCAAGAACCATGAGCATGCCCTGAAACATAGAACTGTGTTTCCTACTCATACAGACCATATGTAGTTCAAATCTGCTGATGAAACTGATACAGACCACAGCTCCTCTTACATAAATTCTCTTTAGTTATTAGTGATAATCGTGTTGGGTGCTAGAACTGTGTAAAATCATTTGAGACGAAAATTCACAAGGTTTACCAGAAATGAATTCTTGCTTGTAGGAACACACACATCATGGGGTTTTAACTCCGTTTCTGAAGGGAAATTCAGAATAGTGTTCTCATCCCTGAAACACACTCTGTTTTAACGCAAGAAGCAAGCTCTAAATTGTAAAATGCAGCAAGAACAATGAGCATGCCCTGAAAAAAAGAACTGTCTTTCCTACTCATACGGACCATATGAAGTTCAACTCTGCGTATGAAACTGAAACAAACCACAGCACCTCTTAAATAAAAAATCTTTGGATAATAGTGAGAATCGCATTGGGTTTTTGAACTGTGTAAAATCATTTGAGCCCAAAATTCACTTGGTTTACCATAAATGAACTCTTTCTGGTAGGAAGACACAGATCCTTGTTTTTAACTGCGTTTCTGATGGGAAATTCAGACCAGAGTTCTCATACCTGAAACACACTCTGTTTTAAAGCAAGAAGCTATCTCCTCTTTCCAGATTCTAAAATACAGCAAGAACCATGAGCATGCCCTGAAACACAGAACTGTGTTTCCTACTCATACAGACCATATGTAGTTCAACTCTGCTGATGAAGCTGATACAACCCACAACTCCTCTTACATAAATTCTCTTTCATTAATAGTGAGAATCTCGTTGGGTTCATGAACTGGGAAAAATCATTTGAGCCCAAAATTCACTGAGTTTACCAGAAATAAACTCTTGCTTGTAGGAAGACACAGATCCTGGGGTATAACTCCGTTTCTGAAGGGAAATTCAGAAAAGAGTTCTCATCCCTGAAACACACTCTGTTTTAAAGCAAGAAGCGAGCTCTTCTTTCCAGATTCTAAAATACAGCAAGAACCATGAGCATGCCCTGAAACACAGAACTGTGTTTCCTACTCATACAGACCATATGTAGTTCATCTCTGCTGATGAAACTGATACAGACCACAGCTCCTCTTACATAAATGTTCTTTAGTTAATAGTGAGAATCGCGTTGGGTTCATGAACTGTGTAAAATCATTTGAGCCCAAAATTCATTGTGTTTTCCAGAAATGAAATCTTTCTTGTAGGAAGACAGAGATCCTGGGGTTTAACTCCGTTTCTGAAGGGAGATTCAGAGCCGTGTTCTCATCAATGAAACACACTCTGTTTTCACGCAAGAAGGAAGCTCTTCTTTCCAGATTCTAAAATACATCAAGAACAATGAGCATGCACAGAAAAAAAAAGAATTGTGTTTCCTACTCATACGGACCATATGTAGTTCAACTCTGCGTATGAAACTGATACAAACCACAGCAACTCTTAAATAAATAATCTTTAGTTAATAGTGAGAATCGCATTGATTTTTGAACTGTGTAAAATCATTTGAGCCCAAAATTCACTTTGTTTTCAGAAATGAATGCTTGCTTGTAGGAAGACACAGATCCTGGGGTTAACTCCGTTTCTGAAGGGAAATTCAGACCAGAGTTCTCATCCATGAAACACATTCTGTTTAAATGCAAAAAGCAAGCTCTTCTTTCCAGCGTCTCCAATACAGCAAGAATCATGAGCATTCCTGGAATAAAAGAACTGTGTTTCCTACTCATACTGACGATATGTAGTTCAATTGTGCTAATGAAATTGATACAGAGCACAGCTCCTCTTACATAAACGCTCTTTAGTTAATAGTGATAATAGTGTAGGGTTCATGAACTGTGTAAAATCATTTGAGCCCAAAAGTCACTGGTTTTACCTGAAATGAACTCATGATTGTAAGAAGACACAGATCCTGGTGGTTAACTCCGTTTCTGAAGGGAAATTCAGACCAGAGTTCTCATCCCTGAAACCCAATCTGTTTTAAGGCAAGAAGCAAGCTCTTCTTTCCAGAGTCTAAAATACAGCAAGAAACATGAGCATGCCCTGAAAAAAAGAACTGTGTTTCCTACTCATATGGACCATATGTAGTTCAACTCTGCTACTGAAATTGATACAGACCACAGCTCCTCTTACATAAATGCTCTTTAGTTAATAGTGATAATAGTGTTGGATTCTAGAACTGTGTAAAATCATTTGAGCTGAAAATTCACTTGGTTTATCAGAAATGAACTCTTGCTTGTAGGAAGACACATATCATGGGGTTTAACTCCGTTTCTGAAGGGAAATTCAGACCAGAGTTCACATCCCTGAAACTCAATCTGTTTTAACGCAAGAAGCCAGCTCTTCTTTCCAGAGTCTATAGTACAGCAAGAACCATGAGCATGCCCTGAAAAAAAGAACTGTGTTTCCTACTCATACGGAACATAAGTAGTTCAACTATGCTTAAGAAACTGATACAAACCACAGCTCTTCTTACATAAATTCTCTTTAGTTAATAGTGAGATTCGCATTGGATTCATGAACTGTGTAAAATCATTTGAGCCCAAAATTTACTGGGTTTACCAGAAATGAACTCTTGCTTGTAGGAAGACACAGATTCTGGGGTTTAACTCCGTTTCTGAAGGGAAATTAAGACCAAAATTCTCATTCCTGAATCACAATCTGTTTTAAGGTAAGTAGCAAGGTCTTCTTTCTAGACTCTAAATACAGCAAGAACCATGAGCATGGCCTGAAAAAAGAACTGTGTTTCCTACTCATAAGGACCATATGTAATTCAACTCTGCTTATGAAACTGAAACAAACCACAACTCCTCTTTCATAAATGCTATTTAGTTAATAGTGAGAATCGCTTTGGGTTCATGAACTGTGAAAAATCATTTGAGCCCAAAATTCACTGGGTTTTCCAGAAATGAATTCTTGCTTGTAGGAAGACACAGATCCTGGGGTTTAACTTGGTTTCTGAAGGGAAATTCAGACCAGAGTTCTCATCCATGAAACACATTCTGTTTAAATGCAAGAAGCAAGCTCTTCTTTCCAGAGTCTCCAATACCTCATGAATCATAAGCATTCCCAGAATAAAAGAACTGTGTTTCCTACTCATATGGACGATATGTAGATCAACTGTGCTAATGAAATTGATGCAGAGCACAGCTCCTCTTACATAAATGCTCTTTAGTTAATAGTGATAATAGTGTTGGGTTCTAGAACTGTGTAAAATCATTTGAGCTGAAAATTCACTTGGTTTACCAGAAATGAACTCTTGCTTGTAGGAAGACACAGATCATGGGGTTTAACTCCGTTTCTGAAGGGAAATTCAGACCAGAGTTCTCATCCATGAAACACACCCTGTTTTAATGCAAGAAGCAAGCTCTTCTTTCCAGCGTCTCCAATACAGCAAGAACCATGAGCATGCCCTGAAAAAAAGAACTGTGTTTCCTACTCATATGAACCATAAGTAGTTCAACTCTGCTTATGAAACTGATACAATCCACAGCTCCTCTTATATAAATGCTCTTTAGTTAATAGTGAGAATCGCATTGGGTTTTGGAACTTTGTAAAATAATTTGAGCCCAAAATTCACTTGGTTTACCAGAAATGAACACTTGCTTGTAGGAAAATACAGATCCTGGGGTTTAACACCATTTCTGAAGGGAAATTCAGACCAGTGCTCTCATCCATGGAACACAGTCTGTTTAAATGCAGGAAGCAAGCTCTTCTTTCCAGCGTCTCCAATACAGCAAGAACCTTGAGCATGCCCAGAAAAAAAGAATTGTGTCTCCTACTCATAAAGACAATATGCAGTTCAACTCTGCTTATGAAACTGAAACAAACCACAGCTCCTCTTACATAAATTCTCTTTAGTTAATACTGAGAATCTGTTTGGGTTGGTGAACTGTGAAAAACCATTTGAGCCCAAAATTCCCTTGCGTTACCAGAAATGAACTCTTACTTGTAGGAAGACACAGATCCTGGGGTTTAACTCCGTTTCTGAAGGGAAATTCAGACCAGAATTCTCATCCCTGAAACACACACTGCTTGGTTCTTGCTCTATTTTAGACGCTGGAAATAAGAGCTTGCTTCTTGTGATAAAACAGGATCTGTGTCTTCCTAAAAGCAAGAGTTCAGTTCTGGTAAAACCATTGAATTTTGGGCTCAAATGAATTTTGCAGTTCAGAAACCCAACGAAATTCGTACTATTAACTAAAGATCATTTATGTAAGAGGAGCTGTGGTTTGTATCAGTTTCATAAGCACTGTTGAACTACATATGGTCCATATGAGTAGGAAAAACAGTTTTTTTTTCAGGGCATGCTCTTTGTTCTTGCTGTAGTTATGACTCTGGAAAGAAGAGCTTGCTTCTTGCATTAAAGCATAGTGTATTTCAGGGATGAGAACTCTGGTCTGAATTTGCTTTCAGAAACGGATTTAAACCCCAGTATCAGTGTCTTCCTACAAGCCATTGTTCATTTCTGGTGAACCCAGTCAATTTTGGGCTCAAATGATTTTTCGCAGTTCAGCAACCCAAACTTATTCTCACTATTAACTAAAGAGCTTTAATGTAAGAGGAGATGTGGTTTGTATCAGTTTCATAACAGGAGTTGAACTACATATGGTGCGTATGAGTAGAAAACACAATACTTTTTTCTGGACATGCTCATGTTTCTTACTATATTGGAGACGCTGGAAAGAAGAGGATGATTCTTGCTTTAAAACAGAGTGTTTTTCAGGGTTGAGTATTCTGGTCCTAATTTGCCGTCAGAAACGGAGTTAAACCCCAGGATCTGTGTCTTCCTACAAGCAAGTTCATTTCTGGTAAACACAGTGAATTTGGGGTTCAAATGATTTTTCGCAGTTCAGGAATCCAAGGCTATTCTCACCATTAACTAAAGAGCATTTATTTAAGTGGAGGTGTGGTATGTATCAGTTTCATAAGCAGCGATGAACAACATATGGTACGTAGGAATTGGAAACACAGTTCTTTTTTTCAGGGCATGCTCATGGTTCTTGCTGTATTTTAGACTCTGCAAAGAAGAGCTTCCTTATTGTGTTATAACAGAGTGTGTTTCAGGGAAGAGAACTCTGGTCTGAATTTCCCTTCAGAAACGGAGTTAAACCCCAGGATCTGTGTCTTCCTACAAGCAAGTGTTCATTTCTGGTAAACAAAGTGAATGTTGGGCTCAAATGATATTTCGCAGTTCAGCAACCCAAACTGATTCTCACTATTAACTAAAGAGCTTTAATGTAAGAGGAGCTGTGGTTTGTATCAGTTTCATAAGAGGAGTTGAACTACATATGGTCCCTATGAGTAGAAAACACAGTTCTTTTTTTCTGGACATGCTCATGTTTCTTACTATATTGGAGACGCTGGAAAGAAGAGGATGATTCTTGCCTTAAAACAGAGTGTTTTTCAGGGTTGAGTATTCTGGTCCTAATTTGCCGTCAGAAACGGAGTTAAACCCCAGGATCTGTGTCTTCCTAAAAGCAAGAGTTCAGTTCTGGTAAAACCATTGAATTTTGGGCTCAAATGAATTTTGCAGTTCAGAAACCCAACGAAATTCGTACTATTAACTAAAGATCATTTATGTAAGAGGAGCTGTGGTTTGTATCAGTTTCATAAGCACAGTTGAACTACGTATGGTCCGTATGAGTAGGAAACACATTTCTTTTTTTTGGGCATGCTCATTGTTCATGCTATATTGGAGACGCTGGAAGAAGAGCTTGCTTCTTGCATTAAAACAGAGTGTGTTTCATGGATAATAACTCTGGTCTGAATTTCCCTTCCGAAACGGAGTTAAACCCCATGATATGTGTCTCCCTACAAGCAAGAGTTCATTTCTGGTAAACCAAGTGAATTTTGTGCTCAAATGATTTTACACAGTTCTAGAACCGAACGCCATTATCACTATTAACTAAAGAGCATTTATGTAAGAGGAGATATGGTCTGTATCAGTTTCATAAGCAGAGTTGAACTACATATGACCCATATGAGTAGGAAACACAGTTCTTTTTTTCTTGGCATGGACATGGTTCTTACTGTATTGGAGACCCTTGACAGAAGAGGATGATTCATGCCTCAAAACAGAGTGTGTTTCAGGGATGAGAACTCTGGTCTGAATTTCCCTTCAGAAATGGAGTTAAACCCTAGAATCTGTGTCTTCCTACAAGCAAGAGTTCAATTCTGGTAAACCCACTGAATTTTGGGCTCAAATGATTTTTTGCAGTTCACGAACCCTACGCTATTCTCACTATTAACTGAAGAAGATTTATGTAAGAGGAGCTGTGGTGTGAATCAGTTTCATAAGCAGAGTTGAACTACATATGGTCCATATGAGTAGGAAACACAGTTCTTTTTTTCAGGGCATGTTCATGGTTCTTGGTGTATTTTAGACACCGGAAAGAAGGGCTTGCTTAAAACCGAGTGTGTTTCAGGGTTGTGTACTCTGGTCTGAATTTCCCTTCAGAAACCGAGTTGAACCCCAGGATCTCTGTCTTCCTACAAGCAAGAGTTCATTTCTGGTAAACCCCGTGAATTTTCGGCTCAAATGTTTTTTTGCTGTTCAGGAACCCAGCGCGATTCTCACTATCATCTAAAGAGCATTTATGTAAGAGGAGCCGTAGTCTTTATCATTTCATAAGCAGAGTTGAACTACATATGGTCCGTATGAGTAGGAAACACAGTTCTTTTTTTCTGGGCATTCTCATGGTTCTTGCTGTTTTGGAGACGCTGGATAGAAGAGGATGATTTTTACCGTAAAACAGAGTTTTTTTCAGGGATGAGAACTCTGGTCTGAATTTACCTTCACAAACGGAGATAAACCCCAGGATCTGTTCCTTCCTACAAACAAGAGTTCATTTCTGGTAAACCAGTGAATTTTGGGCTCAAATGATTTTTCACAGTTCACAAACCCTACGCGATACCCACTATTAACTAAAGAGCATGTATGTAACAGAAGCTGTGGTTTGTATCAGTTTCATAAGCACAGTTGAATTACACATGGTCTGTATGACTAGGAAAAACAATTTTTTTTCAGGGCATGCTCATGTTTCTTACTATATTGGAGTCGATGGAAAGAAGAGGATGATACTTGCATTAAAGCAGAGTATGTTTCAGGGATGAGAACTCTGGTCTGAATTTCCCTTCAGAAATGAGGTTAAACCCCTGGATTGGTGTCTTCCTACCAGCAAGAGTTCATTTTTGTTAAACAAAGAGAATTTTCTGCTCAAATGATTTTACATAGTTCTAGAACCCAAACTTGATTATCACTATTAACTAAAGAGCATTTATGTAAGAGGAGCTGCGGTTTGTATCAGTTTCATAAGCAGAGATGAACTACATATGGTCCGTATAAGTAGGAAACACAGTTCTTTTTTTCTGGGTATGCTCATGGTTCTTGCTGTAATGGAGACGCTGGAAGGAAGAGCTTGCTTCTTGCATTAAAACAGAGTGTGTTTCAGGGATGAGAACTCTGGTCTGAATTTGCCTTCACAAACGGAGTTAAACCACAGGATCTGTGTCTTCCTACAAGCAAGAGTTCAATTCTGGTAAACCCAGTGAATTTTGGGCTCAAATGATTTTTAACAGTTCACAAACCCTACGCGATTCCCACTATTAACTAAAGAGCATGTATGTAACAGGAGCCTTGGTTTGTATCAGTTTCATAAGCACAGTTGAACTACACATGGTCTGTATGAGTAGGAAAAACAATTTTTTTTCAGGGCATGCTCATGTTTCTTACTATATTGGAGTCACTGGAAATAAGAGGATGATACTTGCAGTAAAGCAGAGTATGTTTCAGGGATGAGAACTCTGATCTGAATTTCCCTTCAGAAACGGAGTTAAACCCCAGGATCTATTGCTTCCTACCAGCAGGAGTTCATTTCTGTTAAACAAAGAGAATTTTCTGCTCAAATGATTTTACATAGTTCTAGAACCCAACCTTGATTATCACTATAAACGAAATAGCATTTAGGTAAGAGGAGCTGTGGTTTGTATCAGTTTCATAATCACATTTGAACTACATATGGTCCATATGAGTAGGAAAAACAGTTTTTTTTTTTCAGGGCATACTCATGGTTCTTGATTTATTTTAGACTCTGGAAAGAAGAGCTTGCTTCTTGCACTAAAACATAGTTTGTTTCAGGGATGAGAACTCTGGTCTGAATTTCTCTTCAGAACCGGAGTTAAACCCCAGGATATGTGTCTCCCTACAAGCAAGAGTTCATTTCTGGTTAACCCAGTGATTTTTGGGCTCAAATGATTATTCGTCATTCACGAACACAACGCGATTCTCACTATTAATTAAAGAGCATTTATGTAAGAGGAGCTGTGGTTTGTATCAGTTTCATAAGCAGAGTTGAACTACATATGGTGCGTATGAGTAGGAAACACATTTCTTTTTTTCTGGGCATGCTCATTGTTCATGCTATATTGGAGACGCTGGAAAGAAGAGCTTGCGTCTTGCATTAAAACAGAGTGTGTTTCATGGATGATAACTCTGGTCTGAATTTCCCTTCCGAAACGGAGTTAAACCCCATGATCTGTGTCTCCCTACAAGCAAGAGTTCATTTCTGGTAAACCAAGTGAATTTTGTGCTCAAATGATTTTACACAGTTCTAGAACCGAACGCCATTGTCACTATTAACTAAAGAGCATTTATGTAAGAGGAGATATGGTCTGTATCAGTTTCATAAGCAGAGTTGAACTACATATGACCCGTATGAGTAGGAAACACAGTTCTTTTTTTCGTGGCATGCACATGGTTCTTACTGTATTGGAGACCCTTGACAGAAGAGGATGATTCATGCCTCAAAACAGAGTGTGTTTCAGGGATGAGAACTCTGATCTGAATTTCCCTTCAGAAATGGAGTTAAACCCTAGAATCTGTGTCTTCCTACAAGCAAGAGTTCAATTCTGGTAAACCCACTGAATTTTGGGCTCAAATGATTTTTTGCAGTTCACGAACCCTACGCTATTCTCACTATTAACTGAAGAAGATTTATGTAAGAGGAGCTGTGGTGTGAATCAATTTCATAAGCAGAGTTGAACTACATATGGTCCATATGAGTAGGAAACACAGTTCTTTTTTTCAGGGCATGTTCATGGTTCTTGGTGTATTTTAGACACTGGAAAGAAGGGCTTGCTTCTTGCGTTAAAACCGAGTGTGTTTCAGGGTTGTGTACTCTGGTGTGAATTTCCCTTCAGAAACCGAGTTGAACCCCAGGATCTCTGTCTTCCTACAAGCAAGAGTTCATTTCTGGTAAACCCAGTCAATTTTGGGCTCAAATGTTTTTTTTGCTGTTCAGGAACCCAGCGCGATTCTCACTATCAACTAAAGAGCATTTATGTAAGAGGAGTTGTAGTCTGTATCATTTCATAAGCAGAGTTGAACTACATATGGTCCGTATGAGTAGGAAACACAGTTCATTTTTTCTGGGCATGCTCATTGTACTTACTCTTTTGGAGACACTGGAAAGAAGAGGAAGATTCTTGCCTTATGACAGAGTTTTGTTTTTCAGGGATGAGAACTCTGGTCTGAATTTGCCTTCACAAACGGAGATAAACCCCAGGATCTGTTTCTTCCTACAAGCAAGAGTTCAATTGTGGTAAACCAGTGAATTTTGGGCTCAAGTGATTTTTCACAGTTCACAAACCCTACGCGATTCCCACTATTAACTAAAGAGCATGTATGTAACAGAAGCTGTGGTTTGTATCAGTTTCATAAGCACAGTTGAACTACACATGGTCTGTATGAGTAGGAAAAACAATTTTTTTTCAGGGCATGCTCATGTTTCTTACTATATTAGAGTCGATGGAAAGAAGAGGATGATACTTGCATTAAAGCAGCGTATGTTTCAGGGATGAGAACTCTGGTCTGAATTTCCCTTCAGAAATTTAGTTAAACCCCAGGATTGGTGTCTTCCTACCAGCAAGAGTTCATTTCTGTTAAACAAAGAGAATTTTCTGCTCAAATGATTTTACATAGTTCTAGAACCCAAACTTGATTATCACTATTAACTAAAGAGCATTTATGTAAGAGGAGCTGCGGTTTGTATCAGTTTCATAAGCAGAGATGAACTACATATGGTCCGTATAAGTAGGAAACACAGTTCTTTTTTTCTGGGCATGCTCATGGTTCTTGCTGTATTGGAGACGCTGGAAGGAAGAGCTTGCTTCTTGCAGTAAAACAGAGTGTGTTTCATGGATGAGAACTCTGGTCTGAATTTCGCTTCAGAAACAGAGTTAAACCCCAGGATCTCTGTCTTCCTACAAGCAAGAGTTCAGTTCTGGTAAACCAAGTGAATTGTGGACTCAAATGATTTTACACAGTTCTAGAACCCAACGCGATTCTCACTATTAACTAAAGAGCATGTATGTAACAGGAGCTGTGGTTTGTATCAGTTTCATAAACACAGGTGAACTACACATGGTCTGTATGAGTGGGAAAAACAGGTTTTTTTTTCAGGGCATGCTCATATTTCTTACTATATTGGAGTCGCTGGAAATAAGAGGATGATTCTTGCATTAAAGCAGGGTGTGTGTCAGAGATGAGAACTCTGGTCTGAATTTCCCTTCAGAAACGGAGTTAAACCCCAGGATCTGTGTCTTCCTACCAGCAAGAGTTCATTTCTGTTAAAGAAATAGAATTTTCTGCTCAAATGATTTTACACAGTTCTAGAACCCAACCGTGATTATCACTATTACCTAAAGAGCATGTATGTAACAGGAGCTGTGGTTTGTATCAGTTTCATGAGCAGAGTTGAACTACATATGGTCCGTATGAATAGCAAACACAGTTCTTTTTTTCAGACCATGCTCATGGTTCTTGCTGTATTTTAGACTCTGGAAAGAAGAGCTTGCTTCTTCCTTAAAACAGAGTGTGTTTCAGGGATGAGAACTCTGGTCTGAATTTCCCTTCACAAACGGAGATAAACCCCAGTATCTGTGTCTTCCTACCAGCAAAAGTTCATTTCTGGCAAACCAAGAGAATTTTCGGCTCAAATGATTTTACACAGTTCTAGAACCCATAACGATTATCACTATTAACTAAAGAGCATTTATGTAAAAGGAGCTCTAGTCTGTATCATTTCATAAGCAGAGTTGAACTACATATAATCCATATGAGTAGGAAACACAGTTCTTTTTTTCTGGGCATGCTCATGGTTCTTGCTGTATTGGAGACGCTGGATAGAAGAGGATGATTCTTGCCTTAAAACAGAGTTTTTTCAGGGATGAGAACTCTGGTGTGAATTTGCCTTCACAAACGGAGTTAAACCCCAGGATCTGTGTCTTCCTACAAGCAAGAGTTCATTTCTGGTAAACCCAGTGAATTTGGGGCTCAAATGATATTTCGCAGTTCACAAACCCTACGCGATTCCCACTATTAACTAAAGAGCATGTATGTAACAGGAGCTGTGGTTTGTATCAGTTTCATAAGCGCAGTTGAACTATACATGGTCTGTATGAGTAGGAAAAACAATTTTTTTTTCAGGGCATGCTCATGTTTCTTACTATATTGGAGTCACTGGAAAGAAGAGGATGATACTTGCAGTAAAGCAGAGTATGTTTCTGGGATGAGAACTCTGGGTCTGAATTTCCCTTCAGAAACTGAGTTAAACCCCAGGATCTATGTCTTCCTACCAGCAGGAGTTCATTTCTGTTAAACAAAGAGAATTTTCTGCTCAAATGATTTTACATAGTTCTGGAACCCAACTTTGATTATCACTATTAACTAAAGAGCATTTATGTAAGAGGAGCTGTGGTTTGTATCAGATTCATAAGCACAGTTGAACTACATATGGTCCATATGAGTAGGAAAAACAGTTTTTTTTTCAGGGCATACTCATGGTTCTTGATTTATTTTAGACTCTGGAAAGAAGAGCTTGCTTCTTGCACTAAAATATAGTTTGTTTCAGGGATGAGAACTCTGGTCTGAATTTCTCTTCAGAACCGAAGTTAAACCCCAGGATATGTGTCTCCCTACAAGCAAGAGTTCATTTCTGGTTAACCCAGTGATTTTTGGGCTCAAATGATTATTCGTCATTCACGAACACCACGTGATTCTCACTATTAATTAAAGAGCATTTATGTAAGAGGAGCTGTGGTTTGTATCAGTTTCATAAGCAGAGTTGAACTACATATGGTCCGTATGAGTAGGAAACACAGTTCTTTTTTTCTGGACATGCTCATTGTTCATGCTATATTGGAGACGCTGGAAAGAAGAGCTTGCTTCTTGCATTAAAACAGAGTGTGTTTCATGGTTGATAACTCTGGTCTGAATTTCCCTTCCGAAATGGAGTTAAACCCCATGATCTGTGTCTCCCTACAAGCAAGAGTTCATTTCTGGTAAACCAAGTGAATTTTGTGCTCAAATGATTTTACACAGTTCTAGAACCGAACGCCATTATCACTATTAACTTAAGAGCATTTATGTAAGAGGAGATATGGTCTGTATCAGTTTCATAAGCAGAGTTGAACTACATATGACCCATATAGGTAGGAAACACAGTTCTTTTTTTCTTGGCATGCACATGGTTCTTACTGTATTGGAGACCCTTGACAGAAGAGGATGATTCATGCCTCAAAACAGAGTGTGTTTCAAGGATGAGAACTCTGGTCTGAATTTCCCTTCAGAAACGGAGTTAAACCCCTTGATGTGTGTCTTCCTACAAGCAAGAGTTCTGTTCTGGTAAACCAAGTGAATTATGGACCCAAATGATTTTACACAGTTCTAGAACCCAACGTGATTCTCATTATTAACTAAAGAGCATGTATGTAACAGGAGCTGTGGTTTGTATCAGTTTCATAAGCACAGGTGAACTACACATGGTCTGTATGAGTGGGAAAAACAGGTTTTTTTTCAGGGCATGCTCATATTTCTTACTATATTGGAGTCGCTGGAAATAAGAGGATGATTCTTGCATTAAAGCAGGGTGTGTTTCAGAGATGAGAACTCTGGTCTGAATTTCCCTTCAGAAACGGAGTTAAACCCCAGGATCTGTGTCTTCCTACCAGCAAGAGTTCATTTCTATTAAACAAAGAGAATTTTCTGCTCAAATGATTTTACATAGTTCTAGAACCCAACCTTGATTATCACTATTAACTAAAGAGCATTTATGTAAGAGGAGCTGTGGTTTGTATCAGTTTCATAAGCACAGTTGAACTACATATGGTCCATATGAGTAGGAAAAACAGTTTTTTTTTCAGGGTATACTCATGGTTCTTGGTGTATTTTAGACTCTGGAAAGAAGAGCTTGCTTCTTGCATTAAAGCATAGTTTGTTTCAGGGATGAGAACTCTAGTCTGAATTTCCCTTCAGAAACAGAGTTAAAACCCAGGATCTGTGCCTTCCTACAATCAAGAGTTCATTTCTGGCAAACCAAGTGAATTTTGGGCTCAAATGATTTTTCGCAGTTCACGAACCCAATGATATTGTCACTAATAAATGAAGAGGATTTATGTTAGAATAGCTGTGGTTTGTATCAGTTTCATAAGCAGAGTTGGACTACATATGGTCTGTATGAGTATTAAACACAGTTCTTTTTTTCAGGGCATGCTCATGGTTCTTGCTGTATTTTAGGCTCTTGAAAGAAGAGCTTGCTTCTTGTGTTAAAACAGTGTGTGTTTCAGGGATGACATTTCTGGTTTGAATTTCTCTTCAGAAACGAAGTTAAACCATAGGATATGAGTCTCCCTACCAGCAAGAGTTCATTTCTGGTTAACCCAGTGAATTTTGGGCTCAAATGTTTATTCGTCGTTCACGAACACAACTCAATTCTCACTATTAATTAAAGAGCATTTATGTAAGAGGAGCTGTGGTTTGTATCAGTTTCATTAGCAGAGTTGAACTACATATGGTCCGTATGAGTAGGAAACACAGTTCTTTTTTTCTGGGCATGCTCTTTGTTCTTGCTATATTGGAGACGCTGGAAAGAAGAGCTTGCTTCTTGCATTAAAACAGAGTGTGTTTCATGGATGAGAACTCTGGTCTGAATTTCCCTTCCAAAACGGAGTTAAACCCCATGATTTGTGTCTTCCTACAAGCAAGAGTTCATTTCTGGTAAACCAAGTGAATTTTGTGCTCAAATGATTTTACACAGTTCTAGAACCGAACGCCATTATCACTATTAACTAAAGAGCATTTATGTAAGAGGAGATATGGTCTGTATCAGTTTTATAAGCAGTATTGACCTACATATGACCCATATGAGTAGGAAACACAGTTCTTTTTTTCTTGGCATGCTCATGGTTCTTACTGTATTGGAGACCCTTGATAGAAGAGGATGATTCATACCTCAAAACAGAGTGTGTTTCAGGGATGAGAACTCTGGGCTGAATTTACCTTCAGAAATGGAGTTAAACCCTAGAATCTGTGTCTTCCTACAAGCACGAGTTCATTTCTGGTAAACACAGTGAATTTTGGGTTCAAATGATTTTTCACAGTTCATGAACCCTACGCTATTCTCACTATTAACTACAGAGGATTTTTGTAAGAGGAGCTGTGGTGTGTATCAGTTTCAGAGGCAGAGTTGAACTACATATGGTCCGTATGAGTAGGAAACACAGTTCTTTTTTTCAGGGCATGTTCATGGTTCTTGGTGTGTTTTAGACACTGGAAAGAAGGGCTTGCTTCTTGCGTTAAAACCGAATGTGTTTCAGGGATGTGTACTCTGGTCTGAATTTCCCTTCAGAAACTGAGTTCAAACCCAGGATCTATGTCTTCCTACAAGCAAGAGTTCATTTCTGGTAAACCCAGTGAATTTTGGGCTCAAATGATTTTTCGAAGTTCAGGAACCCTACGCGATTCCCACTATTAACTAAAGAGCATGTAAGTAACAGGAGCTGTGGTTTGTAGCAGTTTCATAAGCAGAGTTGAACTACATACGGTACATATGAGTAGGAAACACAGTTCTTTTTTTCAGGGCATGTTCATGGTTCTTAGTGTATTGGAGACGCTGGAAAGAAGAGGATGATTCTTGCCTTAAAACAGAGTTTTTTTCAGGGTTGAGAACTCTGGTCAGAATTTGCCTTCAGAAACGCAGTTAAACGCCAGGATCTGTGTCTTCCTACAAGCAATAGTTCATTTCTGGTAAACCCATTGAATTTTGGGCTGAAATGATTTTTTGCAGTTCATGAACCCAACGCGATTCTCACTATTAACAAAAGAGCATTTATGTAAGTGAAGCTGTGGTTTGTATAAGTTTCATAAGCAGAGTTGAACTACATATCGTATGTATGATTAGGAAACACAGTTCTTTTTTTCTGGGCATGCTCATGGTTCTTACTGTATTGCAGACGCTGGAAAGAAGAGCTTGCTTCTTGCCTTAAATCAGAGTGTGTTTCAAAGATGAGAACTCTGGTCTGAATTTCCCTTCAGAAACGGAGTTAAACCCCATGATCTGTGTCTCCCTACAATCAAGTGTTCATTTCTGGTAAACCAAGTGAATTTTGGGCTGAAATAATTTTTCGCAGTTCACGAACCCTACGCTATTCTCACTATTAACTTAAGAGGATTTATGTAAGAGGAGCTTGGTTTGTATCAGTTTCATAAGCAGAGTTGAACTACATATGGTCAGTATGAGTATGAAACACAGTTCTTTTTTTCTGGGCATGCTCATGGTTCTTGCTGTATTGGAGACGCTGGAAAGAAGAGCTTGCTTCTTGCCTTAAAACAGAGTGTGTTTCATGGTTGAGAACTCTGGTCTGAATTTCCCTTCAAAAACGGAGTTAAACCACATGATCTGTGTCTCCCTACAAGCAAGAGTTCATTTCTGGTTAACCCAGTGAATTTTGGGTTCAAATGGTTTTTCGCAGTTCACGAACCCTACGCTATTCTCACTATTACCTGAAGATGATTTATGTAAGAGGAGCTGTGGTTTGTATCAGTTTCATAAGCAGAGTTGAACTACATATGGTCCGTATGAGTATGAAACACAGTTCTTTTTTTCTGGGCATACTCATGGTTCTTGCTGTATTGGAGATGCTGGAAAGAAGAGCTTGCTTCTTGCAGTAAAACAGAGTGTGTTTCATGGATGAGAACTCTGGTCTGAATTTCGCTTCAGAAACAGAGTTAAACCCCAGGATCTCTGTCTTCCTACAAGCAAGAGTTCAGTTCTGGTAAACCAAGTGAATTGTGGACCCAAATGATTTTACACAGTTCTAGAACCCAACGCGATTCTCACTATTAACTAAAGAGCATGTATGTAACAGGAGCTGTGGTTTGTATCAGTTTCATAAGCACAGGTGAACTACACATGGTCTGTATGAGTGGGAAAAACAGGTTTTTTTTTCAGGGCATGCTCATATTTCTTACTATATTGGAGTCGCTGGAAATAAGAGGATGATTCTTGCATTAAAGCAGGGTGTGTGTCAGAGATGAGAACTCTGGTCTGAATTTCCCTTCAGAAACGGAGTTAAACCCCAGGATCTGTGTCTTCCTACCAGCAAGAGTTCATTTCTGTTAAAGAAATAGAATTTTCTGCTCAAATGATTTTACACAGTTCTAGAACCCAACCGTGATTATCACTATTACCTAAAGAGCATGTATGTAACATGAGCTGTGGTTTGTATCAGTTTCATGAGCAGAGTTGAACTACATATGGTCCGTATGAATAGCAAACACAGTTCTTTTTTTCAGACCATGCTCATGGTTCTTGCTGTATTTTAGACTCTGGAAAGAAGAGCTTGCTTCTTCCTTAAAACAGAGTGTGTTTCAGGGATGAGAACTCTGGTCTGAATTTCCCTTCACAAACGGAGATAAACCCCAGTATCTGTGTCTTCCTACCAGCAAAAGTTCATTTCTGGCAAACCAAGAGAATTTTCGGCTCAAATGATTTTACACAGTTCTAGAACCCATAACGATTATCACTATTAACTAAAGAGCATTTATGTAAAAGGAGCTCTAGTCTGTATCATTTCATAAGCAGAGTTGAACTACATATAATCCATATGAGTAGGAAACACAGTTCTTTTTTTCTGGGCATGCTCATGGTTCTTGCTGTATTGGAGACGCTGGATAGAAGAGGATGATTCTTGCCTTAAAACAGAGTTTTTTCAGGGATGAGAACTCTGGTGTGAATTTGCCTTCACAAACGGAGTTAAACCCCAGGATCTGTGTCTTCCTACAAGCAAGAGTTCATTTCTGGTAAACCCAGTGAATTTGGGGCTCAAATGATATTTCGCAGTTCACAAACCCTACGCGATTCCCACTATTAACTAAAGAGCATGTATGTAACAGGAGCTGTGGTTTGTATCAGTTTCATAAGCGCAGTTGAACTATACATGGTCTGTATGAGTAGGAAAAACAATTTTTTTTTCAGGGCATGCTCATGTTTCTTACTATATTGGAGTCACTGGAAAGAAGAGGATGATACTTGCAGTAAAGCAGAGTATGTTTCTGGGATGAGAACTCTGGGTCTGAATTTCCCTTCAGAAACTGAGTTAAACCCCAGGATCTATGTCTTCCTACCAGCAGGAGTTCATTTCTGTTAAACAAAGAGAATTTTCTGCTCAAATGATTTTACATAGTTCTGGAACCCAACTTTGATTATCACTATTAACTAAAGAGCATTTATGTAAGAGGAGCTGTGGTTTGTATCAGATTCATAAGCACAGTTGAACTACATATGGTCCATATGAGTAGGAAAAACAGTTTTTTTTTTCAGGGCATACTCATGGTTCTTGATTTATTTTAGACTCTGGAAAGAAGAGCTTGCTTCTTGCACTAAAATATAGTTTGTTTCAGGGATGAGAACTCTGGTCTGAATTTCTCTTCAGAACCGAAGTTAAACCCCAGGATATGTGTCTCCCTACAAGCAAGAGTTCATTTCTGGTTAACCCAGTGATTTTTGGGCTCAAATGATTATTCGTCGTTCACGAACACCACGTGATTCTCACTATTAATTAAAGAGCTTTTATGTAAGAGGAGCTGTGGTTTGTATCAGTTTCATAAGCAGAGTTGAACTACATATGGTCCGTATGAGTAGGAAACACAGTTCTTTTTTTCTGGACATGCTCATTGTTCATGCTATATTGGAGACGCTGGAAAGAAGAGCTTGCTTCTTGCATTAAAACAGAGTGTGTTTCATGGTTGATAACTCTGGTCTGAATTTCCCTTCCGAAATGGAGTTAAACCCCATGATCTGTGTCTCCCTACAAGCAAGAGTTCATTTCTGGTAAACCAAGTGAATTTTGTGCTCAAATGATTTTACACAGTTCTAGAACCGAACGCCATTATCACTATTAACTTAAGAGCATTTATGTAAGAGGAGATATGGTCTGTATCAGTTTCATAAGCAGAGTTGAACTACATATGACCCATATAGGTAGGAAACACAGTTCTTTTTTTCTTGGCATGCACATGGTTCTTACTGTATTGGAGACCCTTGACAGAAGAGGATGATTCATGCCTCAAAACAGAGTGTGTTTCAAGGATGAGAACTCTGGTCTGAATTTCCCTTCAGAAACGGAGTTAAACCCCTTGATGTGTGTCTTCCTACAAGCAAGAGTTCTGTTCTGGTAAACCAAGTGAATTATGGACCCAAATGATTTTACACAGTTCTAGAACCCAACGTGATTCTCATTATTAACTAAAGAGCATGTATGTAACAGGAGCTGTGGTTTGTATCAGTTTCATAAGCACAGGTGAACTACACATGGTCTGTATGAGTGGGAAAAACAGGTTTTTTTTCAGGGCATGCTCATATTTCTTACTATATTGGAGTCGCTGGAAATAAGAGGATGATTCTTGCATTAAAGCAGGGTGTGTTTCAGAGATGAGAACTCTGGTCTGAATTTCCCTTCAGAAACGGAGTTAAACCCCAGGATCTGTGTCTTCCTACCAGCAAGAGTTCATTTCTATTAAACAAAGAGAATTTTCTGCTCAAATGATTTTACATAGTTCTAGAACCCAACCTTGATTATCACTATTAACTAAAGAGCATTTATGTAAGAGGAGCTGTGGTTTGTATCAGTTTCATAAGCACAGTTGAACTACATATGGTCCATATGAGTAGGAAAAACAGTTTTTTTTTCAGGGTATACTCATGGTTCTTGGTGTATTTTAGACTCTGGAAAGAAGAGCTTGCTTCTTGCATTAAAGCATAGTTTGTTTCAGGGATGAGAACTCTAGTCTGAATTTCCCTTCAGAAACAGAGTTAAAACCCAGGATCTGTGCCTTCCTACAATCAAGAGTTCATTTCTGGCAAACCAAGTGAATTTTGGGCTCAAATGATTTTTCGCAGTTCACGAACCCAATGATATTGTCACTAATAAATGAAGAGGATTTATGTTAGAATAGCTGTGGTTTGTATCAGTTTCATAAGCAGAGTTGGACTACATATGGTCTGTATGAGTATTAAACACAGTTCTTTTTTTCAGGGCATGCTCATGGTTCTTGCTGTATTTTAGGCTCTTGAAAGAAGAGCTTGCTTCTTGTGTTAAAACAGTGTGTGTTTCAGGGATGACATTTCTGGTTTGAATTTCTCTTCAGAAACGAAGTTAAACCATAGGATATGAGTCTCCCTACCAGCAAGAGTTCATTTCTGGTTAACCCAGTGAATTTTGGGCTCAAATGTTTATTCGTCGTTCACGAACACAACTCAATTCTCACTATTAATTAAAGAGCATTTATGTAAGAGGAGCTGTGGTTTGTATCAGTTTCATTAGCAGAGTTGAACTACATATGGTCCGTATGAGTAGGAAACACAGTTCTTTTTTTCTGGGCATGCTCTTTGTTCTTGCTATATTGGAGACGCTGGAAAGAAGAGCTTGCTTCTTGCATTAAAACAGAGTGTGTTTCATGGATGAGAACTCTGGTCTGAATTTCCCTTCCAAAACGGAGTTAAACCCCATGATTTGTGTCTTCCTACAAGCAAGAGTTCATTTCTGGTAAACCAAGTGAATTTTGTGCTCAAATGATTTTACACAGTTCTAGAACCGAACGCCATTATCACTATTAACTAAAGAGCATTTATGTAAGAGGAGATATGGTCTGTATCAGTTTTATAAGCAGTATTGACCTACATATGACCCATATGAGTAGGAAACACAGTTCTTTTTTTCTTGGCATGCTCATGGTTCTTACTGTATTGGAGACCCTTGATAGAAGAGGATGATTCATACCTCAAAACAGAGTGTGTTTCAGGGATGAGAACTCTGGGCTGAATTTACCTTCAGAAATGGAGTTAAACCCTAGAATCTGTGTCTTCCTACAAGCACGAGTTCATTTCTGGTAAACACAGTGAATTTTGGGTTCAAATGATTTTTCACAGTTCATGAACCCTACGCTATTCTCACTATTAACTACAGAGGATTTTTGTAAGAGGAGCTGTGGTGTGTATCAGTTTCAGAGGCAGAGTTGAACTACATATGGTCCGTATGAGTAGGAAACACAGTTCTTTTTTTCAGGGCATGTTCATGGTTCTTGGTGTGTTTTAGACACTGGAAAGAAGGGCTTGCTTCTTGCGTTAAAACCGAATGTGTTTCAGGGTTGTGTACTCTGGTCTGAATTTCCCTTCAGAAACTGAGTTCAAACCCAGGATCTATGTCTTCCTACAAGCAAGAGTTCATTTCTGGTAAACCCAGTGAATTTTGGGCTCAAATGATTTTTCGAAGTTCAGGAACCCTACGCGATTCCCACTATTAACTAAAGAGCATGTAAGTAACAGGAGCTGTGGTTTGTAGCAGTTTCATAAGCAGAGTTGAACTACATACGGTACATATGAGTAGGAAACACAGTTCTTTTTTTCAGGGCATGTTCATGGTTCTTAGTGTATTGGAGACGCTGGAAAGAAGAGGATGATTCTTGCCTTAAAACAGAGTTTTTTTCAGGGTTGAGAACTCTGGTCAGAATTTGCCTTCAGAAACGCAGTTAAACGCCAGGATCTGTGTCTTCCTACAAGCAATAGTTCATTTCTGGTAAACCCATTGAATTTTGGGCTGAAATGATTTTTTGCAGTTCATGAACCCAACGCGATTCTCACTATTAACAAAAGAGCATTTATGTAAGTGAAGCTGTGGTTTGTATAAGTTTCATAAGCAGAGTTGAACTACATATCGTATGTATGATTAGGAAACACAGTTCTTTTTTTCTGGGCATGCTCATGGTTCTTACTGTATTGCAGACGCTGGAAAGAAGAGCTTGCTTCTTGCCTTAAATCAGAGTGTGTTTCAAAGATGAGAACTCTGGTCTGAATTTCCCTTCAGAAACGGAGTTAAACCCCATGATCTGTGTCTCCCTACAATCAAGTGTTCATTTCTGGTAAACCAAGTGAATTTTGGGCTGAAATAATTTTTCGCAGTTCACGAACCCTACGCTATTCTCACTATTAACTTAAGAGGATTTATGTAAGAGGAGCTTGGTTTGTATCAGTTTCATAAGCAGAGTTGAACTACATATGGTCAGTATGAGTATGAAACACAGTTCTTTTTTTCTGGGCATGCTCATGGTTCTTGCTGTATTGGAGACGCTGGAAAGAAGAGCTTGCTTCTTGCCTTAAAACAGAGTGTGTTTCATGGTTGAGAACTCTGGTCTGAATTTCCCTTCAAAAACGGAGTTAAACCACATGATCTGTGTCTCCCTACAAGCAAGAGTTCATTTCTGGTTAACCCAGTGAATTTTGGGTTCAAATGGTTTTTCGCAGTTCACGAACCCTACGCTATTCTCACTATTACCTGAAGATGATTTATGTAAGAGGAGCTGTGGTTTGTATCAGTTTCATAAGCAGAGTTGAACTACATATGGTCCGTATGAGTATGAAACACAGTTCTTTTTTTCTGGGCATACTCATGGTTCTTGCTGTATTGGAGATGCTGGAAAGAAGAGCTTGCTTCTTGCAGTAAAACAGAGTGTGTTTCATGGATGAGAACTCTGGTCTGAATTTCGCTTCAGAAACAGAGTTAAACCCCAGGATCTCTGTCTTCCTACAAGCAAGAGTTCAGTTCTGGTAAACCAAGTGAATTGTGGACTCAAATGATTTTACCCAGTTCTAGAACCCAACGCGATTCTCACTATTAACTAAAGAGCATGTATGTAACAGGAGCTGTGGTTTGTATCAGTTTCATAAGCACAGGTGAACTACACATGGTCTGTATGAGTGGGAAAAACAGGTTTTTTTTTCAGGGCATGCTCATATTTCTTAGTATATTGGAGTCGCTGGAAATAAGAGGATGATTCTTGCATTAAAGCAGGGTGTGTGTCAGAGATGAGAACTCTGGTCTGAATTTCCCTTCAGAAACGGAGTTAAACCCCAGGATCTGTGTCTTCCTACCAGCAAGAGTTCATTTCTGTTAAAGAAATAGAATTTTCTGCTCAAATGATTTTACACAGTTCTAGAACCCAACCGTGATTATCACTATTACCTAAAGAGCATGTATGTAACATGAGCTGTGGTTTGTATCAGTTTCATGAGCAGAGTTGAACTACATATGGTCCGTATGAATAGCAAACACAGTTCTTTTTTTCAGACCATGCTCATGGTTCTTGCTGTATTTTAGACTCTGGAAAGAAGAGCTTGCTTCTTCCTTAAAACAGAGTGTGTTTCAGGGATGAGAACTCTGGTCTGAATTTCCCTTCACAAACGGAGATAAACCCCAGTATCTGTGTCTTCCTACCAGCAAAAGTTCATTTCTGGCAAACCAAGAGAATTTTCGGCTCAAATGATTTTACACAGTTCTAGAACCCATAACGATTATCACTATTAACTAAAGAGCATTTATGTAAAAGGAGCTCTAGTCTGTATCATTTCATAAGCAGAGTTGAACTACATATAATCCATATGAGTAGGAAACACAGTTCTTTTTTTCTGGGCATGCTCATGGTTCTTGCTGTATTGGAGACGCTGGATAGAAGAGGATGATTCTTGCCTTAAAACAGAGTTTTTTCAGGGATGAGAACTCTGGTGTGAATTTGCCTTCACAAACGGAGTTAAACCCCAGGATCTGTGTCTTCCTACAAGCAAGAGTTCATTTCTGGTAAACCCAGTGAATTTGGGGCTCAAATGATATTTCGCAGTTCACAAACCCTACGCGATTCCCACTATTAACTAAAGAGCATGTATGTAACAGGAGCTGTGGTTTGTATCAGTTTCATAAGCGCAGTTGAACTATACATGGTCTGTATGAGTAGGAAAAACAATTTTTTTTTCAGGGCATGCTCATGTTTCTTACTATATTGGAGTCACTGGAAAGAAGAGGATGATACTTGCAGTAAAGCAGAGTATGTTTCTGGGATGAGAACTCTGGGTCTGAATTTCCCTTCAGAAACTGAGTTAAACCCCAGGATCTATGTCTTCCTACCAGCAGGAGTTCATTTCTGTTAAACAAAGAGAATTTTCTGCTCAAATGATTTTACATAGTTCTGGAACCCAACTTTGATTATCACTATTAACTAAAGAGCATTTATGTAAGAGGAGCTGTGGTTTGTATCAGATTCATAAGCACAGTTGAACTACATATGGTCCATATGAGTAGGAAAAACAGTTTTTTTTTTCAGGGCATACTCATGGTTCTTGATTTATTTTAGACTCTGGAAAGAAGAGCTTGCTTCTTGCACTAAAATATAGTTTGTTTCAGGGATGAGAACTCTGGTCTGAATTTCTCTTCAGAACCGAAGTTAAACCCCAGGATATGTGTCTCCCTACAAGCAAGAGTTCATTTCTGGTTAACCCAGTGATTTTTGGGCTCAAATGATTATTCGTCGTTCACGAACACCACGTGATTCTCACTATTAATTAAAGAGCTTTTATGTAAGAGGAGCTGTGGTTTGTATCAGTTTCATAAGCAGAGTTGAACTACATATGGTCCGTATGAGTAGGAAACACAGTTCTTTTTTTCTGGACATGCTCATTGTTCATGCTATATTGGAGACGCTGGAAAGAAGAGCTTGCTTCTTGCATTAAAACAGAGTGTGTTTCATGGTTGATAACTCTGGTCTGAATTTCCCTTCCGAAATGGAGTTAAACCCCATGATCTGTGTCTCCCTACAAGCAAGAGTTCATTTCTGGTAAACCAAGTGAATTTTGTGCTCAAATGATTTTACACAGTTCTAGAACCGAACGCCATTATCACTATTAACTTAAGAGCATTTATGTAAGAGGAGATATGGTCTGTATCAGTTTCATAAGCAGAGTTGAACTACATATGACCCATATAGGTAGGAAACACAGTTCTTTTTTTCTTGGCATGCACATGGTTCTTACTGTATTGGAGACCCTTGACAGAAGAGGATGATTCATGCCTCAAAACAGAGTGTGTTTCAAGGATGAGAACTCTGGTCTGAATTTCCCTTCAGAAACGGAGTTAAACCCCTTGATGTGTGTCTTCCTACAAGCAAGAGTTCTGTTCTGGTAAACCAAGTGAATTATGGACCCAAATGATTTTACACAGTTCTAGAACCCAACGTGATTCTCATTATTAACTAAAGAGCATGTATGTAACAGGAGCTGTGGTTTGTATCAGTTTCATAAGCACAGGTGAACTACACATGGTCTGTATGAGTGGGAAAAACAGGTTTTTTTTCAGGGCATGCTCATATTTCTTACTATATTGGAGTCGCTGGAAATAAGAGGATGATTCTTGCATTAAAGCAGGGTGTGTTTCAGAGATGAGAACTCTGGTCTGAATTTCCCTTCAGAAACGGAGTTAAACCCCAGGATCTGTGTCTTCCTACCAGCAAGAGTTCATTTCTATTAAACAAAGAGAATTTTCTGCTCAAATGATTTTACATAGTTCTAGAACCCAACCTTGATTATCACTATTAACTAAAGAGCATTTATGTAAGAGGAGCTGTGGTTTGTATCAGTTTCATAAGCACAGTTGAACTACATATGGTCCATATGAGTAGGAAAAACAGTTTTTTTTTCAGGGTATACTCATGGTTCTTGGTGTATTTTAGACTCTGGAAAGAAGAGCTTGCTTCTTGCATTAAAGCATAGTTTGTTTCAGGGATGAGAACTCTAGTCTGAATTTCCCTTCAGAAACAGAGTTAAAACCCAGGATCTGTGCCTTCCTACAATCAAGAGTTCATTTCTGGCAAACCAAGTGAATTTTGGGCTCAAATGATTTTTCGCAGTTCACGAACCCAATGATATTGTCACTAATAAATGAAGAGGATTTATGTTAGAATAGCTGTGGTTTGTATCAGTTTCATAAGCAGAGTTGGACTACATATGGTCTGTATGAGTATTAAACACAGTTCTTTTTTTCAGGGCATGCTCATGGTTCTTGCTGTATTTTAGGCTCTTGAAAGAAGAGCTTGCTTCTTGTGTTAAAACAGTGTGTGTTTCAGGGATGACATTTCTGGTTTGAATTTCTCTTCAGAAACGAAGTTAAACCATAGGATATGAGTCTCCCTACCAGCAAGAGTTCATTTCTGGTTAACCCAGTGAATTTTGGGCTCAAATGTTTATTCGTCGTTCACGAACACAACTCAATTCTCACTATTAATTAAAGAGCATTTATGTAAGAGGAGCTGTGGTTTGTATCAGTTTCATTAGCAGAGTTGAACTACATATGGTCCGTATGAGTAGGAAACACAGTTCTTTTTTTCTGGGCATGCTCTTTGTTCTTGCTATATTGGAGACGCTGGAAAGAAGAGCTTGCTTCTTGCATTAAAACAGAGTGTGTTTCATGGATGAGAACTCTGGGCTGAATTTACCTTCAGAAATGGAGTTAAACCCTAGAATCTGTGTCTTCCTACAAGCATGAGTTCATTTCTGGTAAACACAGTGAATTTTGGGTTCAAATGATTTTTCACAGTTCATGAACCCTATGCTATTCTCACTATTAACTACAGAGGATTTTTGTAAGAGGAGCTGTGGTGTGTATCAGTTTCAGAGGCAGAGTTGAACTACATATGGTCCGTATGAGTAGGAAACACAGTTCTTTTTTTCAGGGCATGTTCATGGTTCTTGGTGTGTTTTAGACACTGGAAAGAAGGGCTTGCTTCTTGCGTTAAAACCGAATGTGTTTCAGGGTTGTGTACTCTGGTCTGAATTTCCCTTCAGAAACTGAGTTCAAACCCAGGATCTATGTCTTCCTACAAGCAAGAGTTCATTTCTGGTAAACCCAGTGAATTTTGGGCTCAAATGATTTTTCGAAGTTCAGGAACCCTACGCGATTCCCACTATTAACTAAAGAGCATGTAAGTAACAGGAGCTGTGGTTTGTAGCAGTTTCATAAGCAGAGTTGAACTACATACGGTACATATGAGTAGGAAACACAGTTCTTTTTTTCAGGGCATGTTCATGGTTCTTAGTGTATTGGAGACGCTGGAAAGAAGAGGATGATTCTTGCCTTAAAACAGAGTTTTTTTCAGGGTTGAGAACTCTGGTCAGAATTTGCCTTCAGAAACGCAGTTAAACGCCAGGATCTGTGTCTTCCTACAAGCAATAGTTCATTTCTCGTAAACCCATTGAATTTTGGGCTGAAATGATTTTTTGCAGTTCATGAACCCAACGCGATTCTCACTATTAACAAAAGAGCATTTATGTAAGTGAAGCTGTGGTTTGTATAAGTTTCATAAGCAGAGTTGAACTACATATCGTATGTATGATTAGGAAACACAGTTCTTTTTTTCTGGGCATGCTCATGGTTCTTACTGTATTGCAGACGCTGGAAAGAAGAGCTTGCTTCTTGCCTTAAATCAGAGTGTGTTTCAAAGATGAGAACTCTGGTCTGAATTTCCCTTCAGAAACGGAGTTAAACCCCATGATCTGTGTCTCCCTACAATCAAGTGTTCATTTCTGGTAAACCAAGTGAATTTTGGGCTGAAATAATTTTTCGCAGTTCACGAACCCTACGCTATTCTCACTATTAACTTAAGAGGATTTATGTAAGAGGAGCTTGGTTTGTATCAGTTTCATAAGCAGAGTTGAACTACATATGGTCAGTATGAGTATGAAACACAGTTCTTTTTTTCTGGGCATGCTCATGGTTCTTGCTGTATTGGAGACGCTGGAAAGAAGAGCTTGCTTCTTGCCTTAAAACAGAGTGTGTTTCATGGTTGAGAACTCTGGTCTGAATTTCCCTTCAAAAACGGAGTTAAACCACATGATCTGTGTCTCCCTACAAGCAAGAGTTCATTTCTGGTTAACCCAGTGAATTTTGGGTTCAAATGGTTTTTCGCAGTTCACGAACCCTACGCTATTCTCACTATTACCTGAAGATGATTTATGTAAGAGGAGCTGTGGTTTGTATCAGTTTCATAAGCAGAGTTGAACTACATATGGTCCGTATGAGTATGAAACACAGTTCTTTTTTTCTGGGCATACTCATGGTTCTTGCTGTATTGGAGATGCTGGAAAGAAGAGCTTGCTTCTTGCAGTAAAACAGAGTGTGTTTCATGGATGAGAACTCTGGTCTGAATTTCGCTTCAGAAACAGAGTTAAACCCCAGGATCTCTGTCTTCCTACAAGCAAGAGTTCAGTTCTGGTAAACCAAGTGAATTGTGGACTCAAATGATTTTACACAGTTCTAGAACCCAACGTGATTCTCACTATTAACTAAAGAGCATGTATGTAACAGGAGCTGTGGTTTGTATCAGTTTCATAAGCACAGGTGAACTACACATGGTCTGTATGAGTGGGAAAAACAGGTTTTTTTTTCAGGGCATGCTCATATTTCTTACTATATTGGAGTCGCTGGAAATAAGAGGATGATTCTTGCATTAAAGCAGGGTGTGTGTCAGAGATGAGAACTCTGGTCTGAATTTCCCTTCAGAAACGGAGTTAAACCCCAAGATCTGTGTCTTCCTACCAGCAAGAGTTCATTTCTATTAAACAAAGAGAATTTTCTGCTCAAATGATTTTACATAGTTCTAGAACCCAACCTTGATTATCACTATTAACTAAAGAGCATTTATGTAAGTGGAGCTGTGGTTTGTATCAGTTTCATAAGCACAGTTGAACTACATATGGTCCATATGAGTAGGAAAAACAGTTTTTTTTTCAGGGTATACTCATGGTTCTTGGTGTATTTTAGACTCTGGAAAGAAGAGCTTGCTTCTTGCATTAAAGCATAGTTTGTTTCAGGGATGAGAATTCTGGTCTGAATTTCCATTCAGAAACAGAGTTAAAACCCAGGATCTGTGCCTTCCTACATTCAAGAGTTCATTTCTGTTAAACCAAGTGAATTTTGGGCTCTAATGATTTTTTGCAGTTCACGAACCCAATGATATTGTCACTATTAACTGAAGCGGATTTATGTTAGAGTAGCTGTGGTTTGTATCAGTTTCATAAGCAGAGTTGGACTACATATGGTCTGTATGAGTATTAAACACAGTTCTTTTTTTCAAGGCATGCTCATGGTTCTTGCTGTATTTTAGGCTCTTGAAAGAAGAGCTTGCTTCTTCTGTTAAAACAGTGTGTGTTTCAGGGATGACATTTCTGGTTTGAATTTCTCTTCAGAACAGAAGTTAAACCATAGGATATGTTTCTCTCTACCAGCAAGAGTTCATTTCTGGTTAACCCAGTGAATTTTGGGCTCAAATGTTTATTCGTCGTTCACGAACACAACTCAATTCTCACTATTAATTAAAGAGCATTTATGTAAGAGGAGCTGTGGTTTGTATCAGTTTCGTTAGCAGAGTTGAACTACATATGGTCCGTATGAGTAGGAAACACAGTTCTTTTTTTCTGGGCATGCTCTTTGTTCTTGCTATATTGGAGACGCTGGAAAGAAGAGCTTGCTTCTTGCATTAAAAGAGAGTGTGTTTCATGGATGAGAACTCTGGTCTGAATTTCCCTTCCAAAACGGAGTTAAACTCCATGATTTGTGTCTTCCTACAAGCAAGAGTTCATTTCTGGTAAACCAAGTGAATTTTGTGCTCAAATGATTTTACACAGTTCTAGAACCGAACGCCATTATCACTATTAACTAAAGAGCATTTATGTAAGAGGAGATATGGTCTGTATCAGTTTTATAAGCAGAATTGAACTACATATGACCCATATGAGTAGGAAACACAGTTCTTTTTTTCTTGGCATGCTCATGGTTCTTACTGTATTGGAGACCCTTGATAGAAGAGGATGATTCATGCCTCAAAACAGAGTGTGTTTCAGGGATGAGAACTCTGGGCTGAATTTACCTTCAGAAATGGAGTTAAACCCTAGAATCTGTGTCTTCCTACAAGCAAGAGTTCATTTCTGGTAAACACAGTGAATTTTGGGCTCAAATGATTTTTCGCAGTTCATGAACCCTACGCTATTCTCACTATTAACTAAAGAGGATTTTTGTAAGAGGAGCTGTGGTGTGTATCAGTTTCATAAGCAGAGTTGAACTACATATGGTACGTATGAGTAGGAAACACAGTTCTTTTTTTCAGGGCATGTTCATGGTTCTTGGTGTATTTTAGACACTGGAAAGCAGGGCTTGCTTCTTGCATTAAAACCGAGTGTGTTTCAGGGTTGTGTACTCTGGTCTGAATTTCCCTTCAGAAACGGAGTTCAAACCCAGGATCTCTGTCTTCCTACAATCAAGAGTTCATTTCTGGTAAACCCAGTGAATTTTGGGCTCAAATGATTTTTTGCAGTTCAGGAACCCAACGCGATTCTCACTATTAACTAAAGAGCATTTATGTAAGCGGAGCTGAGGTCTGTATCATTTCATAAGCAGAGTTGAACTACATATGGTCCGTATGAGTTGGAAACACAGTTTTTTTTTTTTTTTTTTTTTCTGGGCATGCTCATGGTTCTTAGTGTATTGGAGACGCTGGAAAGAAGAGCTTGCTTCTTGCATTAAAACAGAGTGTGTTTCATGGATGAGAACTCTGGGCTGAATTTACCTTCAGAAATGGAGTTAAACCCTAGAATCTGTGTCTTCCTACAAGCATGAGTTCATTTCTGGTAAACACAGTGAATTTTGGGTTCAAATGATTTTTCACAGTTCATGAACCCTATGCTATTCTCACTATTAACTACAGAGGATTTTTGTAAGAGGAGCTGTGGTGTGTATCAGTTTCAGAGGCAGAGTTGAACTACATATGGTCCGTATGAGTAGGAAACACAGTTCTTTTTTTCAGGGCATGTTCATGGTTCTTGGTGTGTTTTAGACACTGGAAAGAAGGGCTTGCTTCTTGCGTTAAAACCGAATGTGTTTCAGGGTTGTGTACTCTGGTCTGAATTTCCCTTCAGAAACTGAGTTCAAACCCAGGATCTATGTCTTCCTACAAGCAAGAGTTCATTTCTGGTAAACCCAGTGAATTTTGGGCTCAAATGATTTTTCGAAGTTCAGGAACCCTACGCGATTCCCACTATTAACTAAAGAGCATGTAAGTAACAGGAGCTGTGGTTTGTAGCAGTTTCATAAGCAGAGTTGAACTACATACGGTACATATGAGTAGGAAACACAGTTCTTTTTTTCAGGGCATGTTCATGGTTCTTAGTGTATTGGAGACGCTGGAAAGAAGAGGATGATTCTTGCCTTAAAACAGAGTTTTTTTCAGGGTTGAGAACTCTGGTCAGAATTTGCCTTCAGAAACGCAGTTAAACGCCAGGATCTGTGTCTTCCTACAAGCAATAGTTCATTTCTGGTAAACCCATTGAATTTTGGGCTGAAATGATTTTTTGCAGTTCATGAACCCAACGCGATTCTCACTATTAACAAAAGAGCATTTATGTAAGTGAAGCTGTGGTTTGTATAAGTTTCATAAGCAGAGTTGAACTACATATCGTATGTATGATTAGGAAACACAGTTCTTTTTTTCTGGGCATGCTCATGGTTCTTACTGTATTGCAGACGCTGGAAAGAAGAGCTTGCTTCTTGCCTTAAATCAGAGTGTGTTTCAAAGATGAGAACTCTGGTCTGAATTTCCCTTCAGAAACGGAGTTAAACCCCATGATCTGTGTCTCCCTACAATCAAGTGTTCATTTCTGGTAAACCAAGTGAATTTTGGGCTGAAATAATTTTTCGCAGTTCACGAACCCTACGCTATTCTCACTATTAACTTAAGAGGATTTATGTAAGAGGAGCTTGGTTTGTATCAGTTTCATAAGCAGAGTTGAACTACATATGGTCAGTATGAGTATGAAACACAGTTCTTTTTTTCTGGGCATGCTCATGGTTCTTGCTGTATTGGAGACGCTGGAAAGAAGAGCTTGCTTCTTGCCTTAAAACAGAGTGTGTTTCATGGTTGAGAACTCTGGTCTGAATTTCCCTTCAAAAACGGAGTTAAACCACATGATCTGTGTCTCCCTACAAGCAAGAGTTCATTTCTGGTTAACCCAGTGAATTTTGGGTTCAAATGGTTTTTCGCAGTTCACGAACCCTACGCTATTCTCACTATTACCTGAAGATGATTTATGTAAGAGGAGCTGTGGTTTGTATCAGTTTCATAAGCAGAGTTGAACTACATATGGTCCGTATGAGTATGAAACACAGTTCTTTTTTTCTGGGCATACTCATGGTTCTTGCTGTATTGGAGATGCTGGAAAGAAGAGCTTGCTTCTTGCAGTAAAACAGAGTGTGTTTCATGGATGAGAACTCTGGTCTGAATTTCGCTTCAGAAACAGAGTTAAACCCCAGGATCTCTGTCTTCCTACAAGCAAGAGTTCAGTTCTGGTAAACCAAGTGAATTGTGGACTCAAATGATTTTACACAGTTCTAGAACCCAACGTGATTCTCACTATTAACTAAAGAGCATGTATGTAACAGGAGCTGTGGTTTGTATCAGTTTCATAAGCACAGGTGAACTACACATGGTCTGTATGAGTGGGAAAAACAGGTTTTTTTTTCAGGGCATGCTCATATTTCTTACTATATTGGAGTCGCTGGAAATAAGAGGATGATTCTTGCATTAAAGCAGGGTGTGTGTCAGAGATGAGAACTCTGGTCTGAATTTCCCTTCAGAAACGGAGTTAAACCCCAAGATCTGTGTCTTCCTACCAGCAAGAGTTCATTTCTATTAAACAAAGAGAATTTTCTGCTCAAATGATTTTACATAGTTCTAGAACCCAACCTTGATTATCACTATTAACTAAAGAGCATTTATGTAAGTGGAGCTGTGGTTTGTATCAGTTTCATAAGCACAGTTGAACTACATATGGTCCATATGAGTAGGAAAAACAGTTTTTTTTTCAGGGTATACTCATGGTTCTTGCTGTATTTTAGACTCTGGAAAGAAGAGCTTGCTTCTTGCATTAAAGCATAGTTTGTTTCAGGGATGAGAATTCTGGTCTGAATTTCCATTCAGAAACAGAGTTAAAACCCAGGATCTGTGCCTTCCTACATTCAAGAGTTCATTTCTGTTAAACCAAGTGAATTTTGGGCTCTAATGATTTTTTGCAGTTCACGAACCCAATGATATTGTCACTATTAACTGAAGCGGATTTATGTTAGAGTAGCTGTGGTTTGTATCAGTTTCATAAGCAGAGTTGGACTACATATGGTCTGTATGAGTATTAAACACAGTTCTTTTTTTCAAGGCATGCTCATGGTTCTTGCTGTATTTTAGGCTCTTGAAAGAAGAGCTTGCTTCTTCTGTTAAAACAGTGTGTGTTTCAGGGATGACATTTCTGGTTTGAATTTCTCTTCAGAACAGAAGTTAAACCATAGGATATGTTTCTCTCTACCAGCAAGAGTTCATTTCTGGTTAACCCAGTGAATTTTGGGCTCAAATGTTTATTCGTCGTTCACGAACACAACTCAATTCTCACTATTAATTAAAGAGCATTTATGTAAGAGGAGCTGTGGTTTGTATCAGTTTCGTTAGCAGAGTTGAACTACATATGGTCCGTATGAGTAGGAAACACAGTTCTTTTTTTCTGGGCATGCTCTTTGTTCTTGCTATATTGGAGACGCTGGAAAGAAGAGCTTGCTTCTTGCATTAAAAGAGAGTGTGTTTCATGGATGAGAACTCTGGTCTGAATTTCCCTTCCAAAACGGAGTTAAACTCCATGATTTGTGTCTTCCTACAAGCAAGAGTTCATTTCTGGTAAACCAAGTGAATTTTGTGCTCAAATGATTTTACACAGTTCTAGAACCGAACGCCATTATCACTATTAACTAAAGAGCATTTATGTAAGAGGAGATATGGTCTGTATCAGTTTTATAAGCAGAATTGAACTACATATGACCCATATGAGTAGGAAACACAGTTCTTTTTTTCTTGGCATGCTCATGGTTCTTACTGTATTGGAGACCCTTGATAGAAGAGGATGATTCATGCCTCAAAACAGAGTGTGTTTCAGGGATGAGAACTCTGGGCTGAATTTACCTTCAGAAATGGAGTTAAACCCTAGAATCTGTGTCTTCCTACAAGCAAGAGTTCATTTCTGGTAAACACAGTGAATTTTGGGCTCAAATGATTTTTCGCAGTTCATGAACCCTACGCTATTCTCACTATTAACTAAAGAGGATTTTTGTAAGAGGAGCTGTGGTGTGTATCAGTTTCATAAGCAGAGTTGAACTACATATGGTACGTATGAGTAGGAAACACAGTTCTTTTTTTCAGGGCATGTTCATGGTTCTTGGTGTATTTTAGACACTGGAAAGCAGGGCTTGCTTCTTGCATTAAAACCGAGTGTGTTTCAGGGTTGTGTACTCTGGTCTGAATTTCCCTTCAGAAACGGAGTTCAAACCCAGGATCTCTGTCTTCCTACAATCAAGAGTTCATTTCTGGTAAACCCAGTGAATTTTGGGCTCAAATGATTTTTTGCAGTTCAGGAACCCAACGCGATTCTCACTATTAACTAAAGAGCATTTATGTAAGCGGAGCTGAGGTCTGTATCATTTCATAAGCAGAGTTGAACTACATATGGTCTGTATGAGTTGGAAACACAGTTTTTTTTTTTTTTTTTCTGGGCATGTTCATGGTTCTTAGTGTATTGGAGACGCTGGAAAGAAGAGGATGATTCTTGCCTTAAAACAGAGTTTTTTTCAGGGTTGAGAACTCTGGTCAGAATTTGCCTTCAGAAACGCAGTTAAACGCCAGGATCTGTGTCTTCCTACAAGCAATAGTTCATTTCTGGTAAACCCATTGAATTTTGGGCTGAAATGATTTTTTGCAGTTCATGAACCCAACGCGATTCTCACTATTAACAAAAGAGCATTTATGTAAGTGAAGCTGTGGTTTGTATAAGTTTCATAAGCAGAGTTGAACTACATATCGTATGTATGATTAGGAAACACAGTTCTTTTTTTCTGGGCATGCTCATGGTTCTTACTGTATTGCAGACGCTGGAAAGAAGAGCTTGCTTCTTGCCTTAAATCAGAGTGTGTTTCAAAGATGAGAACTCTGGTCTGAATTTCCCTTCAGAAACGGAGTTAAACCCCATGATCTGTGTCTCCCTACAATCAAGTGTTCATTTCTGGTAAACCAAGTGAATTTTGGGCTGAAATAATTTTTCGCAGTTCACGAACCCTACGCTATTCTCACTATTAACTTAAGAGGATTTATGTAAGAGGAGCTTGGTTTGTATCAGTTTCATAAGCAGAGTTGAACTACATATGGTCAGTATGAGTATGAAACACAGTTCTTTTTTTCTGGGCATGCTCATGGTTCTTGCTGTATTGGAGACGCTGGAAAGAAGAGCTTGCTTCTTGCCTTAAAACAGAGTGTGTTTCATGGTTGAGAACTCTGGTCTGAATTTCCCTTCAAAAACGGAGTTAAACCACATGATCTGTGTCTCCCTACAAGCAAGAGTTCATTTCTGGTTAACCCAGTGAATTTTGGGTTCAAATGGTTTTTCGCAGTTCACGAACCCTACGCTATTCTCACTATTACCTGAAGATGATTTATGTAAGAGGAGCTGTGGTTTGTATCAGTTTCATAAGCAGAGTTGAACTACATATGGTCCGTATGAGTATGAAACACAGTTCTTTTTTTCTGGGCATACTCATGGTTCTTGCTGTATTGGAGATGCTGGAAAGAAGAGCTTGCTTCTTGCAGTAAAACAGAGTGTGTTTCATGGATGAGAACTCTGGTCTGAATTTCGCTTCAGAAACAGAGTTAAACCCCAGGATCTCTGTCTTCCTACAAGCAAGAGTTCAGTTCTGGTAAACCAAGTGAATTGTGGACTCAAATGATTTTACACAGTTCTAGAACCCAACGCGATTCTCACTATTAACTAAAGAGCATGTATGTAACAGGAGCTGTGGTTTGTATCAGTTTCATAAGCACAGGTGAACTACACATGGTCTGTATGAGTGGGAAAAACAGGTTTTTTTTTCAGGGCATGCTCATATTTCTTACTATATTGGAGTCGCTGGAAATAAGAGGATGATTCTTGCATTAAAGCAGGGTGTGTGTCAGAGATGAGAACTCTGGTCTGAATTTCCCTTCAGAAACGGAGTTAAACCCCAGGATCTGTGTCTTCCTACCAGCAAGAGTTCATTTCTATTAAACAAAGAGAATTTTCTGCTCAAATGATTTTACATAGTTCTAGAACCCAACCTTGATTATCACTATTAACTAAAGAGCATTTATGTAAGAGGAGCTGTGGTTTGTATCAGTTTCATAAGCACAGTTGAACTACATATGGTCCATATGAGTAGGAAAAACAGTTTTTTTTTCAGGGTATACTCATGGTTCTTGCTGTATTTTAGACTCTGGAAAGAAGAGCTTGCTTCTTGCATTAAAGCATAGTTTGTTTCAGGGATGAGAACTCTGGTCTGAATTTCCATTCAGAAATAGAGTTAAAACCCAGGATCTGTGCCTTCCTACATTCAAGAGTTCATTTCTGTTAAACCAAGTGAATTTTGGGCTCTAATGATTTTTTGCAGTTCACGAACCCAATGATATTGTCACTATTAACTGAAGCGGATTTATGTTAGAGTAGCTGTGGTTTGTATCAGTTTCATAAGCAGAGTTGGACTACATATGGTCTGTATGAGTATTAAACACAGTTCTTTTTTTCAGGGCATGCTCATGGTTCTTGCTGTATTTTAGGCTCTTGAAAGAAGAGCTTGCTTCTTGTGTTAAAACAGTGTGTGTTTCAGTGATGACATTTCTGGTTTGAATTTCTCTTCAGAACAGAAGTTAAACCATAGGATATGTTTCTCTCTACCAGCAAGAGTTCATTTCTGGTTAACCCAGTGAATTTTGGGCTCAAATGTTTATTCGTCGTTCACGAACACAACTCAATTCTCACTATTAATTAAAGAGCATTTATGTAAGAGGAGCTGTGGTTTGTATCAGTTTCGTTAGCAGAGTTGAACTACATATGGTCCGTATGAGTAGGAAACACAGTTCTTTTTTTCTGGGCATGCTCTTTGTTCTTGCTATATTGGAGACGCTGGAAAGAAGAGCTTGCTTCTTGCATTAAAAGAGAGTGTGTTTCATGGATGAGAACTCTGGTCTGAATTTCCCTTCCAAAACGGAGTTAAACTCCATGATTTGTGTCTTCCTACAAGCAAGAGTTCATTTCTGGTAAACCAAGTGAATTTTGTGCTCAAATGATTTTACACAGTTCTAGAACCGAACGCCATTATCACTATTAACTAAAGAGCATTTATGTAAGAGGAGATATGGTCTGTATCAGTTTTATAAGCAGAATTGAACTACATATGACCCATATGAGTAGGAAACACAGTTCTTTTTTTCTTGGCATGCTCATGGTTCTTACTGTATTGGAGACCCTTGATAGAAGAGGATGATTCATGCCTCAAAACAGAGTGTGTTTCAGGGATGAGAACTCTGGGCTGAATTTACCTTCAGAAATGGAGTTAAACCCTAGAATCTGTGTCTTCCTACAAGCAAGAGTTCATTTCTGGTAAACACAGTGAATTTTGGGCTCAAATGATTTTTCGCAGTTCATGAACCCTACGCTATTCTCACTATTAACTAAAGAGGATTTTTGTAAGAGGAGCTGTGGTGTGTATCAGTTTCATAAGCAGAGTTGAACTACATATGGTACGTATGAGTAGGAAACACAGTTCTTTTTTTCAGGGCATGTTCATGGTTCTTGGTGTATTTTAGACACTGGAAAGCAGGGCTTGCTTCTTGCGTTAAAACCGAGTGTGTTTCAGGGTTGTGTACTCTGGTCTGAATTTCCCTTCAGAAACGGAGTTCAAACCCAGGATCTCTGTCTTCCTACAATCAAGAGTTCATTTCTGGTAAACCCAGTGAATTTTGGGCTCAAATGATTTTTTGCAGTTCAGGAACCCAACGCGATTCTCACTATTAACTAAAGAGCATTTATGTAAGCGGAGCTGTGGTCTGTATCATTTCATAAGCAGAGTTGAACTACATATGGTCCGTATGAGTTGGAAACACAGTTTTTTTTTTTTTTTTTTTTCTGGGCATGCTCATGGTTCTTAGTGTATTGGAGACGCTGGAAAGAAGAGGATGATCCTTGCCTTAAAACAGAGTTTTTTTCAGGGTTGAGAACTCTGGTCAGAATTTACCTTCAGAAACGCAGTTAAACGCCAGGATCTGTGTCTTCCTACAAGCAATAGTTCATTTCTGGTAAACCCATTGAATTTTGGGCTGAAATGATTTTTTGCAGTTCATGAACCCAACGCGATTCTCACTATTAACAAAAGAGCATTTATGTAAGTGAAGCTGTGGTTTGTATAAGTTTCATAATCAGAGTTGAACTACATATCGTATGTATGATTAGGAATCACAGTTCTTTTTTTCTGGGCATGCACATGGTTCTTACTGTATTGCAGACGCTGGAAAGAAGAGCTTGCTTCTTGCCTTAAAACAGAGTGTGTTTCAGGGATGAGAACTCTGGTCTGAATTTCCCTTCAGAAACGGAGTTAAACCCCAGGATCTGTGTCTTCCTAACAGCAAGAGTTTATTTCTGTTAAACAAAGAGAATTTTCTGCTCAAATGAGTTTACACAGGTCTAGAACCCAACCGTGAATATCACTATTAACAAAAGAGCATGTATGTAACAGGAGCTGTGGTTTGTATCAGTTTCATAAGCAGAGTTGAACTACATATGGTCCGTATGAGTAGGAAACACAGTTTTGTTTTTTTTTTACTGGGCATGCTTATGGTTCTTAGTGTATTGGAGAAGGTGGAAAGAAGAGGATGATTCTTGCCTTAAAACAGAGTGTTTTTCAGGGTTAAGAATTCTGGTTGAATTTACCTTCAGAAATGGAGTTAAACCCCAGGATCTGTGTCTTGCTACAAGCAAGAGTTCATTTCAGGAAAACCCAGTGAATTTTGTGCTCAAATGTTTTTTTCCAGTACAGAAACCCAACGTTATTCTCACTATTAACTAAAGAGGAATTATGTAAGAGGAGCTGTGGTTTGAATCAGTTCTATAAGCAGAGTTTAACTACATATGGCCTGTATGAGTAGGAAGCACAGTTCTTTATTTCTGGGAAAGCTCATGTTTCTTACTGTATTTGAGACGCTGGATAGAAGAGCTTGCTTCTTCTGTTAAAACAATGTGTGTTTCAGGGATGAGAATTCTGGTCTGAATTTCACTTCAGAAATGGAGTTAAACCCCAGGATCTATGTCTTCCTACAAGCAAGAGTTCATTTCTGGTAAACCCAGTGAACTTTGGGCTCAAATGATTTTTTGCAGTTCACGAACCCAACGTGATTCTCACTGTTAACTAAAGAGGATTTATGTTAGAGGAGCTGTGGTTTGTATCACTTTCATAAGAAGAGTTGAACTACATATGGTCTGTATGTGTAGGAAACACAGTTCTTTTTTTCTGGGCATGCTCATGGTTCTTACTATATTGGAGAAGCTGGAAAGAAGAGGATGATTCTTGCCTTACAACAGAGTTTTTTTCAGGGTTGAGAACTCTGGTCTGGATTTGCCTTCAGAAATGCAGTTAAACCCCAGGATCTGTGTCTTCCTACAAGCAAGAGTTCATTTCTGGTAAACCCAGTGAATTTTCGGCTCAAATGATTTTTCGCAGTTCACAAAACCTACTCAATTCTCACTATTAACTGAATAGCATGTATGTACAAGGAGCTGTGGTTTGTATCAGTTTCATAAGCACAGTTGAACTACACATGGTCTCTATGAGTAGGAAAAAGAGGTTTTTTTTCTGGGCATGCTCATATTTCTTACTATATTGGAGTCGATGGAAAGAAGAGAATGATTCTTGCATTAAAGCAGAGTGTGTTTCAGAGATGAGAACTCTGGTCTGAATTTCCCTCCAGAAACGGTGTTAAACCCCAGGATCTGTGTCTTCCTACCAGCAAGAATTCATTTCTTTTATACAAAGAGAATTTTATGCTCAAATGATTTTACACAGTTCTAGAACCCAACCGTGATTATCACTATTAACTAAAGAGCATGTATGTAACAGGAGCTGTGGTTTGTATCAGTTTCATAAACAGAGTTGAACTACATATGGTCCGTATTAATAGGAAACACAGTTCTTTGTTTCAGACCATGCTCATGGTTCTTGCTGTATTTTAGACTCTGGAAAGAAGAGCTTGAATCTTCGTTGAAACAGAGTGTGTTTCAGGGAAGAAAACTCTGGTCTGAATTTCCCTTCACAAATGGAGTTAAACCCCAGGATCTGTGTCTTCCTTCCAGCAAGAGTTCATTTCTGGCAAACCAAGTGAATTTTCGGCTCAAATGACTTTACACAGTTCTAGAACCCAACGCGATTATCACTATTAACTAAAGAGCATTTATGTAAGAGGAGCTGTAGTCTGTATCATTTCATAAGCAGAGTTGAACGACATATGGTCAGTATGAGTAGGAAACACAGTTATTTTATTCTGGGCATGCTCATGGTTCTTGCTGTAGTGGAGACGCTGGAAAGAAGAGCTTGCTTCTTGCAGTAAAACAGAGTGTGTTTCATGGATGAGAACTCTGGTCTGAATTTCCCTTCAGAAACAGAGTTAAACCCCACGATCTCTGTCTTCCTACAAGCAAGAGTTCATTTTTGGTAAACCAAGTGAATTATGGGCTCAAATGATTTTACACAGTTCTAGAACCCAAAGCGATTATCACTATTAACTAAAGAGCATTTATGTAAGAGGAGCTGTGGTCTGTATCAGTTTCATAAGCAGAGTTGGACTACATATGGTACATATTAGTAGGAAATACAGTTCTTTTTTTCTTGGCATGCTCATGGTTCTTACTGTATTGGAGATGCTGGATAGAAGAGGATGATTCATGGCTTAAAACAGAGTGTTTTTCAGGGATGAGAACTCTGGTCTGAATTTGCCTTCAGAAACGGAGTTGAACCCCAGGATCTCTGTCTTCCTACAAGCAAGAGTTCATCTGGTAAACCCAGTGAATTTTGGGCTCAAAGGATTTTTTGCAGTTCAGGAACCCAACGCGATTCTCACTATTAACTAAAGAGCATTTATGTAAGAGGAGCTGTTGTTTGTATCAGTTTCATAAACAGAGTTTAAGTACATATGGTCTGTATGAGTAGGAAACAGTTCTTTTTTTCTGGGCATGCTCATGGTTCTTACTGTATTGGAGACGCTGGAAATAAGAGCTTACTTCTTGCCTTAAAACAGAGTGTGTTTCATGGTTGAGAACTCTGGTCTGAATTTCCCTTCAGAAACGGAGTTAAACCCCATGATCTGTGTCTCTCTACAAGCAAGAGTTCATTTCTGGACCCCACGTGAATTTTGGGCTCAAATGATTTTACACAGTTATAGAACCCCACCATGATTATCACTATTAACTAAAAAGCATTCATATAAGAGGAGCTGTGGTCTGTATCATTTCATAAGCAGAGTTGAACTACATATGGTCCATATGAGTAGGAAACACAGTTCTTTTTTTCTGGGCATGCTCATGGTTCTTACTGTATTGTAGACGCTGGAAAGAAGAGCTTGCTTCTTGACTTAAAACAGAGTGTTTCAAGGATGAGAACTCTGGTCTGAATTTCCCTTCAGAAATGGAGTTAAACCCCATGATGTGTGTCTCCCTACAAGCAAGAGTTCATTTCTGGTAAACCAAGAGAATTTTTGACTCAAATGATTTTTGGCAGTTCACGAACCCTACGCAATTCTCACTATTACCTGAAGAGGATTTATGTAAGAGGAGCTGTGGTTTGTATCAGTTTCATAAGCAGAGTTGAACTACATATGGTCCGTATGAGTATGAAACACAGTTCTTTATTTCTGGGCATGCTCATGGTTCTTGCTGTAGTGGAGACGCTGGAAAGAAGAGCTTGCTTCTTGCAGTAAAACAGAGTGTGTTTCATGGATGAGAACACTGGTCTGAATTTCCCTTCAAAAACAGAGTGAAACCCCAGGAACTCTGTCTTCCTACAAGCAAGAGTTCATTTCTGGTAAACCAAGTGAATTACGTGCTCAAATGATTTTACACAGTTCTAGAACCCAACGCGATTATCACTATTAACTAAAGAGCATTTATGTAAGAGGAGCTGTGGTCTGTATCAGTTTCATAAGCAGAGTTGGACTACATATGGTCCGTATTAGTAGGAAATACAGTTCATTTTTTCTTGGCATGCTCATGGTTCTTACTGTATTGGAGACCCTGGAAAGAAGAGGATCATTCATGGCTTAAAACAGAGTGTTTTTCAGGGATGAGTACTCTGTTCTGAATTTCCCTTCAGAAACGGAGTCAAACCCCAGGATCTGTGTCTTCCTACAAGCAAGAGTTCAGTTCTGGTAAACCCAGTGAATTTTGGGCCTAAATGGTTTTTCGCAGTTCAGAAACCCAATGCGATTCTCACTATTAAATAAAGAACATTTATGTAAGAGGAGCTGTGGTTTGTATCAGTTTCATAACCAGAGTTTAACTACATATGGTCTGTATGAGTAGGAAACACAGTTCTTTTTTTCTGGGAATGCAGATGTTTCTTACATTATTGGAGACGCTGGATAGAAGAGGATGATTCTTGCCTTAAAACAGAGATTTTTTCAGGGTTGAGAACTATGGGCTGCATTTGCCTTCGGAAACGGAGTTGAACCCCAGGATCTCTGTCTTCCTACAAGCAAGAGTTGATTTCTGGTAAACCCAGTGAATTTTGGGCTCAAATGACTTTTGCAGTTCATGAACCCAACGCGATTCTCACTATTAACTAAAGAGCATTTATGTAAGAGGAGCTGTGGTTTGTATCAGTTTCATAAGCAGAGATGAACTACATATGGTCTGTATGAGTAGGAAACACAGTTCTTTTTCTCTGGGCATGCTCATGGTTCTTGCTGTATTGGAGACGCTGGAAAGAAGAGCTTGCTTCTTGCCTTAAAACAGAGTGTGTTTCATGGTTGAGAACTCTGGTCTGAATTTCCCTTCAGAAACGGAGTTAAACCCAATGATCTGTGTCTCCCTACAAGCAAGAGTTCATTTCTGGTAAACCAAGAGAATTTTGGGCTCAAATGATTTTTCGCAGTTCACGAACCATATGCAATTCTCACTATTACCTGAAGAGGATTTTGTAAGAGGAGCTGTGGTTTGTATCAGTTTCATGAGCAGAGTTGAACTACATATGGTCCGTGTGAGTATGAAACACAGTTCTTTTTTTCTTGGCCTGCTCATAGTTCTTGCTGTTTTGTAGATGCTGGAAAGAAGAGTGTGCTCTTCACGTTAAAACAGAGTGTGTTTCATGGATTAGAACACTGGTCTGAATTGCCCTTCACAAACGGAGTTAAACCAAATGCTCTGTGTCTTCCTACAAGCAAGAGTTCATTTCCTGTAAACCCAGTGATTTTTCAGCTCTAATGAATTTACACAGTTCACGAAGCCAACACGATTTTCACTATTAACTAAAGATCATCTATGAAGAGATGCTGTGTTTTGTATGAGTTTAATAAGAGGAGTTGAACTAGACACAGTCATTTTGAATAGAAAGTACAGTAATTTTTTTCTGTGCATGCTCATGTTTCTTGCTGTATTGGAGACGCTGGAAGAACAGAATGCTTCTTGTGTTAAAACAGAGTGTGTTTCATGGATGAGAACACTGGTCTGAATATTCCTTCAGAAACGGAGTTAAACCAAAGGCTCTCTGTCTTCCTACAAGCAAGAGTTCATTTCCGGTAAACCCTGTGATATTTCGGCTCAAATGAATATTCACAGTTCAATCCTAACACGATTTTCACTATTAACTAAAGAGCATCTATGTAAAAGATGCTGTGGTTTGTTACAGTTTCATAAGCAGAGTTCAACTAGATATGGTCCGTATAAGTATGAAATACAGTTCTTTTTTTATGGGCATGCTCACGTTTCTTGCTGTATTAGGGACCCTGGAAAGAAGAGCATCCTTCTTGCGTCAAAACAGAGTGTGTTTCATGGATTTGAACACGGGTCTGAATTTTCCTTCAGAATCAGAGTTAAACCAAAGGTTCTGTGTCTTCCTACAATGAAGAGTTCATTTCTGGTAAACCCTTTGATTTTTTTGGCTCAAATGAATTTACACAGTTCACAAACCCAACATGATTTTCATTATTAACTAAAGAGCATCTGTGAAGAGATGCTGTGGTTTGTATGAGTTTCATAAGCAGAGTTGAACTAGACACTGTCCTTTTGAGTAGGAAATACTGTTCTTTTTTTCTGGGCATGCTCATGTTTCTTGCTGTATTGGAGACGCTGGAAAAAAGAGCAAGCTTCTTGTGCTAAAACAGAATGTTTTTCATTGATTTGGACACTGGTCTGAATTTTCCTTCAGAAACGGAGTTAAACCAAAGGCTCTGTGTCTTCCTACATGCAAGAGTTCATTTCTGGTAAACCCAGTGTTTTTTTGGCTCAAATGAATTTTGACAGATCACGAACCCAACACGAATTTCACTATTTACTAAAGAGCATCTATGTAAAAGATGCTGTGATTTGTTACAGTTTCATAAGCAGAGTTCAACTAGATATGGTACATATGAGAAGGAAACACAGTTCTTTTTTTCTGGGCATGCTCATGTTTCTTGTTATATTGCAGACGCTGGAAAGAATAGCATGCTCTTTGCCTTAAAATAGAGTGTGTTTCATGGATGAGAACACTGGTCTGAATTTGCCTTCACAAATGGAGTTAAACCAAAGGCTCTGTGTCTTTCTACAAGCAAGAGTTCATTTCTGGTAAACCCAGTGATTTTTCAGCTCAAATGAATTTACACAGTACAAGAACCCAACACGAATTTCACTATTAACTAAAGAGCTTGTATGAAGAGATGCTGTGGTTTGTATGAGTTTCATAAGCAGAGTTGAACTAGACACGGTCCATTTGAGTAGGAAATACAGTTCTTTTTTCCTAGGCATGCTCATGTTTCTTGCCATATTGGAGACGCTAGAAAGAAGAGCATGCTTCTTTCGTTAAAACAGAGAGTGTTTCATGGATTTGAACACTGGACTGAATTTTCCTTCAGAAACAGAGTTAAACCAAAGGCTCTCTGTCTTCCTACATCAAGAGTTCATTTCTGGTAAACCCAGTGATATTTCGGCAAAAGTGAATTTACTCTGTTCACGAACCCAACACGATTTTCACTTTTAGCTAAAGAGCATCTATGAAAAGATGCTATGGTTTGTATGAGTTTCATAAGCAGAGTTGAACTAGACACTGTCCTTTTAGGTAGGAAATGCAGTTCTTTTTTTCTGGGCATGCTCATGTTTCTTGCTGTATTGTAGATGCTGGAAAGAAGAGCGTGCTCTTCACATTAAAACAGAGTGTGTTTCATGGATTAGAACACTGGTATGAATTGCCCTTCACAAACAGAGTTAAACCAAATGCTCTGTGTCTTCCTACAAGCAAGAGTTCATTTCCTGTAAACCCAGTGATTTTTCAGCTCAAATGAATTTACACAGTTCACGAAGCCAACACGATTTTCACTATTAACTAAAGATCATCTATGAAGAGATGCTGTGTTTTGTATGAGTTTAATAAGAGGAGTTGAACTAGACGCGGTCCTTTTGAGTAAGAAATACAGTTCTTTTTTTCTGTGCATGCTCGTGTTTCTTGCTATATTACCGACGCTGGACAGAAGAGGATTCTTCTTGTGTTAAAACAGATGGTGTTTCATGGATGAGAACACTGGTCTGATTTCCCTTCAGATACAGAGTTAAACCAAAGGCTCTGTGTCTTCCTACAAGCAAGAGTTCATTTCAGGTAAACCCAGTGATTTTTCGGCTCTAGTGAATTTACATTTCATGAACCCAACACGATTTTCACTATTAACTAAAGAGCATCTATGAAGAGATGCTGTGATTCGTATGAGTTTCATAAGCAGAGTTGAACTAGACACGGTCCTTTTGAGTAGGAAATACATTTTTTTTTTCTGGGCATGCTCATATTTCTTGCTGTAATGGAGACGCTGGAAAGAAGAGTGTGCTTCTTGCATTAAAACAGATTGTGTTTCCTGGATTTGAACATAGGTCTGAATTTTCCTTCTGAAACGGAGTTAAAACAAAGGCTCTGTGTCTTCCTAAATGCAATAGTTCATTTCCTGTAAACCCAGTGATTTTTCAGCTCAAATGAATTTACACAGTTCACGAACCCAACACGATTTTCACTATTAACTTAAGTGCATCTATGTAAGAGATGCTGTGGCTTGTTACAGTTCCTTAAGCAGAGTTCAACTAGATATGGTACATATGAGTCGGAAACACAGTTGATTTTTTCTGGGCATGCTCGTGTTTCTTGCTATATTGCAGACGCTGGAAAGACGAGCATGCTCTTTGCGTTAAAACAGAGTGTGTTTCATGGATGAGAACACTGGTCTGAATTTCCCTTCACAAACGGAGTTAAACCAAAGGCTCTGTGACTTCCTACCAGCAAGAGTTCATTTCAGGTAAACCCAGTGATTTTTTTGGCTCAAATGAATTTACACAGTTCACAACCCAACACGATTTTCACTATTAACTAAAGAGCATATATGTAAAAGATTCTGTGGTTTGTATCAATTTCATAAGCAGAGTTCAACTAGATATGGTCTGTATGAGTAGGAAACACAGTTATTTTTTCTGGGCATGCTCATATTTGTTGGTGTATTGCCGACGCTGGACAGAAGAGGATTCTTCTTGCGTTGAAACAGATGGTGTTTCATGGATGAGAACACTGGTCTGAATTTCCCTTCAGATACAGAGTTAAACCAAAGGCTCTGTGTCTTCCTACAAGGAAGAGTTCATTTCCGGTAAACCCAGTGATTTTTGACTCAAATGAATTTGCACAGTTCACGAACCCTACACGATTTTCACTATTAACTAAAGAGTATCTCTGTGAGAGATGCTGTGGATTGTTACAGTTTCATGAGCAGAGTTCAACTAGATATGGTCCATATGAGTAGGAAACACAGTTTTTTTTTCTGGGCATGATCATGTTTCTTGCTGTATTAGAGACGGTGGAAAAATGAGGAAGCTTCTTGCGTTAAAACAGAGTGTGTTTCATGGCTTTGGACCATCGTCTGAATTTTCCTTCAGAAACGGAGTTAAACCAAAGGCTCTGTGTCTTCCTACAAGCAAGAGTTCATTTCTGGTAAACCCAGTGATTTTTCGGCTCAAATGAATTAACACAGATCAGGAACCCAAAACGACTTTCACTACTTACTAAAGGGCATCTATGTAAATGATGCTGTGGTTTGTTACAGTTTCATAAGCAGAGTTCAACTAGATATGGTCCGTATGAGTAGGAAACACAGTTATTTTTTCTGGGCATGCTCATATTTGTTGGTGTATTGCCGACCCTGGACAGAAGAGGATTCTTCTTGCGTTAAAACAGATGGTGTTTCATGGATGAGAACACTGGTCTGAATTTCCCTTCAGATACAGAGTTAAACCAAAGGCTCTGTGTCTTCCTACAAGCAAGAGTTCATTGCTGGTAAACACAGTGATTTTTCGGCTCAAATGAATTAACACAGATCAGGAACCCACCACGACTTTCACTATTTACTAAAGGGCATCTATGTAAATGATGCTGTGGTTTGTTACAGTTTCATAAGCAGAGTTCAACTAGATATGGTCTGTATGAGTAGGAAACACAGTTCTTTTTTTCTAGTCATGCTAATATTTCTTGCTGTATTAGAGACGGTGGAAAGAAGAGCATGCTCTTTTCGTTAAAAGAGAGTGTGTTTCATGGAGGAGAACACTGTTCTGTATTTCCCTTCACAAACAGAGTTAAACCAAATGCTCTGTGTCTTCCTACAAGCAAGAGTTCTTTTCCGGTAAATCCTGTGATTTTTGACTCAAATGAATTTGCACAGTTCACGAACTCAACACGATTTTCACTTGTAACTAAAGAGCATCTCTGTGAGAAATGCTGTGGTTTGTTACAGTTTCATGAGCAGAGTTCAACTAGATATGGTCCGTATGAGTAGGAAACACAGTTCATTTTTTCTGGGCATGCTCATGTTTCTTATTATATTGCAGACGTTGGAAACAATAGCATGCTCTTTGCATTAAAACAGAGTGTGTTTCATGGATGAGAACACTGGTCTGAATTTGCCTTCACAAATGGAGTTAAACCAAAGGCTCTGTGTCTTCCTACAAGCAAGTGTTCATTTCTGGTAAAGCCAGTGATTTTTCGGCTCAAATGATGTTGTGGTTTGTTACAGTTTCATAAGCAGTGTTCAACTAGATATGGTCCCTATGCTGTATTAGAGACGCTGGAAAGAAGAGCATGCTCTTTGCGTTAAAACAGAGTGTTTTTCATGGATGAGAACACTGGTCTGAATTTCCGTTCAGATACAGAGTTAAACCAATGGCTCTGTGTCTTCCTAAATGCAATAGTTCATTTCCTGTAAACCCAGTGATTTTTCAGCTCAAATGAATTTACACAGTTCACGAACCCAACACGATTTTCACTATTAACTTAAGTGCATCTATGTAAGACATGCTGTGGCTTGTTACAGTTCCTTAAGCAGAGTTCAACTAGATATGGTACATATGAGACGGAAACACAGTTGATTTTTTCTGGGCATGCTCGTGTTTCTTGCTATATTGCAGACACTGGAAAGACGAGCATGCTCTTTGCGTTAAAACAGAGTGTGTTTCATGGATGAGAACACTGGTCTGAATTTCCCTTCACAAACGGAGTTAAACCAAAGGCTCTGTGACTTCCTACCAGCAAGAGTTCATTTCAGGTAAACCCAGGGATTTTTTTGGCTCAAATGAATTTACACAGTTCACAACCCAACACGATTTTCACTATTAACTAAAGAGCATCTATGTAAGAGATTCTGTGGTTTGTATCAATTTCATAAGCAGAGTTCAACTAGATATGGTCCGTATGAGTAGGAAACACAGTTATTTTTTCTGGGCATGCTCATATTTGTTGGTGTATTGCCGACCCTGGACAGAAGAGGATTCTTCTTGCGTTAAAACAGATGGTGTTTCATGGATGAGAACACTGGTCTGAATTTCCCTTCAGATACAGAGTTAAACCAAAGGCTCTGTGTCTTCCTACAAGCAAGAGTTCATTTCTGGTAAACCCAGTGATTTTTCGGCTCAAATGAATTAACACAGATCAGGAACCCAACACGACTTTCACTATTTACTAAAGGGCATCTATGTAAATGATGCTGTGGTTTGTTACAGTTTCATAAGCAGAGTTCAATTAGATATGGTCTGTATGAGTAGGGAACACAGTTCTATTTTCTAGTCATGCTAATGTTTCTTGCTGTATTAGAGACGGTGGAAAGAAGAGCATGCTCTTTTCGTTAAAAGAGAGTGTGTTTCATGGAGGAGAACACTGTTCTGTATTTCCCTTCACAAACAGAGTTAAACCAAATGCTCTGTGTCTTCCTACAAGCAAGAGTTCTTTTCCGGTAAATCCTGTGATTTTTGACTCAAATGAATTTGCACAGTTCACGAACACAACACGATTTTCACTTTTAACTAAAGAGCATCTCTGTGAGAAATGCTGTGGTTTGTTACAGTTTCATGAGCAGAGTTCAACTAGATATGGTCCGTACGAGTAGGAAACACAGTTCATTTTTTCTGGGCATGCCCATGTTTCTTATTATATTGCAGATGTTGGAAACAATAGCATGCTCTTTGCATTAAAACAGAGTGTGTTTCATGGATGAGAACACTGGTCTGAATTTGCCTTCACAAATGGAGTTAAACCAAATGCTCTGTGACTTCCTACCAGCAAGAGTTCATTTCAGGTAAACCCAGTGATTTTTTTGGCTCAAATTAATTTACACAGTTCACAACCCAACACGATTTTCACTTTTAACTAAAGAGCATCTCTGTGAGAAATGCTGTGGTTTGTTACAGTTTCATGAGCAGAGTTCAACTAGATATGGTCCGTATGAGTAGGAAACACAGTTTTTTTTTTTTTTTTCTGGGCATGCTCATGTTTCTTGCTGTATTAGAGACAGTGGAAAGAAGAGCATGCTCTTAGCGTTAAAACAGAGTGTGTTTCATGGAGGAGAACACTGTTCTGTATTTCCCTTCACAAACAGAGTTAAACCAAAGGCTCTGTGTCTTCCTACAAGCAAGAGTTCATTTCCGGTAATCCCAGTGATTTTTCGCCTTAAATGAATTTACACAGTTCAAGAACCCAACACGATTTTCCTTATAAACTAAAGAGCATCTAAGAAGAGATACTGTGCTTTGTATGAGTTTCATATACAGAGTTGAAATAGACCTGGTCCTTTGAGTAGGAAATACAGTTCTTTTTTTCTGGGCATGCTCATGTTTCTTGCTGTATTGGAGAAGCTGGAACAAAGAGCAAGCTTCTTGCGTTAAAACAGAGTGTGTTTCATGGATTTGGACACGGGTCTGAATTTTCCTTCAGAAACGGAGTTAAACCAAAGGCTCTGTGTCTTCCTACAAGCAAGAGTTCATTTCTGGTAAACCCAGTGATTTTTCGGCTCAAATGAATTAACACAGATCAGGAACCCAACACGACTTTCACTATTTACTAAAGAGCATCTATGTAAATGATGCTGTGGTTTGTTACAGTTTCATAAGCAGAGTTCAACTAGATATGGTCTGTATGAGTAGGAAACACAGTTCTTTTTTTCTGGTCAGGCTAATGTTTCTTGCTGTATAGGAGACGCTGGACAGACTAGGATGCTTTTTGCGTTAAAACAGAGGGTGTTTCATGGATTAGAACTCTGGTCTGAATTTATCTTCACAAACGAAGTTAAACCAAAGGCTCTGTGTCTTCCTACAAGCAAGAGTTCATTTCCGTTAAACCCAGTGATTTTTCCCCTCAAATGAATTTACACAGTTCACGAACCCAACACGATTTTCACTCTTAACTAAAGAGCATCTATGTAAGACATGCTGTGGTTTGTATCAATTTCATAAGAAGAGTTCAACTAGATATGGTCCGTATGAGTAGGAAACACAGTTATTTTTTCTGGGCATGCTCATATTTCTTGCTGTATTGCCGACGCTGGACAGAAGAGGATTCTTCTTGCGATAAATAGATGGTGTTTTATGGATGAGAACACTGGTCTGAATTTCCCTTCAGATACAGAGTTAAATCAAAGGCTCTGTGTCTTCCTACAAGCAAGAGTTCATTTCAGGTAAACCCAGTGATTTTTCGGCTCAAATGAATTTACACAAGTTCACGAACACAACACGATTTTCATTATTAACTAAAGAGCATCTATGTAAGAGATGCTTTGGTTTGTATCAATTTCATAAGCAGAGTTCAACTAGATATGGTCCATATGAGTAGTAAACACAGTTATTTTTTCTGGGCATTCTCATATTTCTTGCTGTATTGCCCACGCTGGACAGAAGAGGATTCTTCTTGCGTTAAAACAGATGGTGTTTCATGGATGAGAACACTGGTCTGAATTTCCCTTCAGATACAGAGTTAAACCAAAGGCTCTGTGTCTTCCTACAAGCAAGAGTTCATTTCCGGTAAACCCAGTGATTTTTGACTCAAATGAATTTTAACAGTTCACGAACCCAACACGATTTTCACTATTAACTAAAGAGCATCTCTGTGAGAGATGCTGTGGATTGTTACAGTTTCATGACCAGAGTTCAACTAGATATGGTCCATATGAGTAGGAAACACAGTTTTTTTTTTTTTCTGGGCATGCTCATATTTCTTGCTGTATTAGAGACAGTGGAAAAATGAGCAAGCTTCTTGCGTTAAAATAGAGTGTGTTTCATGGCTTTGGACCCTCGTCTTAATTTTCCTTCAGAAACGGAGTTAAACCAAAGGCTCTGTGTCTTCCTACAAGCAAGAGTTCATTTCTGGTAAACCCAGTGATTTTTGGGCTCAAATGAATTAACACAGATCAGGAACCCAACAGGACTTTCACTATTTACTAAAGGGCATCTATGTAAATGATGCTGTGGTTTGTTACAGTTTCATAAGCAGAGTTCAACTAGAAATGGTCTGTATGAGTAGGAAACACAGTTCTTTTTTTTCTAGTCATGCTAATGTTTCTTGCTGTATTAGAGACGGTGGAAAGAAGAGCATGCTCTTAGCGTTAAAAGAGAGTGTGTTTCATGGAGGAGAACACTGTTCTGTATTTCCCTTCACAAACAGAGTTAAACCAAATGCTCTGTGTCTTCCTACAAGCAAGAGTTCTTTTCCGGTAAATCCTGTGATTTTTGACTCAAATGAATTTGCACAGTTCACGAACCCAACACGATTTTCACTTTTAACTAAAGAGCATCTCTGTGAGAAATGCTGTGGTTTGTTACAGTTTCATGAGCAGAGTTCAACTAGATATGGTCTGTATGAGTAGGAAACACAGTTCATTTTTTCTTGGCATGCTCATGTTTCTTATTATATTGCAGACGTTGGAAACAATAGCATGCTCTTTGCATTAAAACAGAGTGTGTTTCATGGATGAGAACACTGGTCTGAATTTGCCTTCACAAATGGAGTTAAACCAAAGGCTCTGTGTCTTCCTACAAGCAAGTGTTCATTTCTGGTAATGCCAGTGATTTTTCGGCTCAAATGAATTTACACAGTTCACGAACCCAACACGATTTTCACTATTAACACACGAACATCTATGTAAAAGATGTTGAGGTTTGTTACAGTTTCATAAGCAGTGTTCAACTAGATATGGTCCCTATGAGTAGGAAACACAGTTCTTTTTTTCTGATCATGCTCATGTTTCTTGCTGTATTAGAGACGCTGGAAAGACGAACATGCTCTTTGCGTTAAAACAGAGTGTTTTTCATGGATGAGAACACTGGTCTGAATTTCCCTTCACAAACGGAGTTAAACCAAAGGCTCTGTGACTTCCTACCAGCAAGAGTTCATTTCAGGTAAACCCAGGGATTTTTTTGGCTCAAATGAATTTACACAGTTCACAACCCAACACGATTTTCACTATTAACTAAAGAGCATCTATGTAAGAGATTCTGTGGTTTGTATCAATTTCATAAGCAGAGTTCAACTAGATATGGTCCGTATGAGTAGGAAACACAGTTATTTTTTCTGGGCATGCTCATATTTGTTGGTGTATTGCCGACCCTGGACAGAAGAGGATTCTTCTTGCGTTAAAACAGATGGTGTTTCATGGATGAGAACACTGGTCTGAATTTCCCTTCAGATACAGAGTTAAACCAAAGGCTCTGTGTCTTCCTACAAGCAAGAGTTCATTTCTGGTAAACCCAGTGATTTTTCGGCTCAAATGAATTAACACAGATCAGGAAACCAACACGACTTTCACTATTTACTAAAGGGCATCTATGTAAATGATGCTGTGGTTTGTTACAGTTTCATAAGCAGAGTTTAACTAGATATGGTCTGTATGAGTAGGAAACACAGTTCTTTTTTTCTAGTCATGCTAATGTTTCTTGCTGTATTAGAGACGGTGGAAAGAAGAGCATGCTCTTAGCGTTAAAAGAGAGTGTGTTTCATGGAGGAGAACACTGTTCTGTATTTCCCTTCACAAACAGAGTTAAACCAAATGCTCTGTGTCTTCCTACAAGCAAGAGTTCTTTTCCGGTAAATCCTGTGATTTTTGACTCAAATGAATTTGCACAGTTCACGAACCCAACACGATTTTCACTTTTAACTAAAGAGCATCTCTGTGAGAAATGCTGTGGTTTGTTACAGTTTCATGAGCAGAGTTCAACTAGATATGGTCCGTATGAGTAGGAAACACAGTTCATTTTTTCTGGGCATGCTCATGTTTCTTATTATATTGCAGACGTTGGAAACAATAGCATGCTCTTTGCATTAAAACAGAGTGTGTTTCATGGATGAGAACACTGGTCTGAATTTGCCTTCACAAATGGAGTTAAACCAAAGGCTCTGTGTCTTCCTACAAGCAAGTGTTCATTTCTGGTAAAGCCAGTGATTTTTCGGCTCAAATGAATTTACACAGTTCACGAACCCAACACGATTTTCACTATTAACACACGAACATCTATGTAAAAGATGTTGTGGTTTGTTACAGTTTCATAAGCAGTGTTCAACTAGATATGGTCCCTATGAGTAGGAAACACAGTTCTTTTTTTCTGATCATGCTCATGTTTCTTGCTGTATTAGAGACGCTGGAAAGAAGAGCATGCTCTTTGCGTTAAAACAGAGTGTTTTTCATGGATGAGAACACTGGTCTGAATTTCCGTTCAGATACAGAGTTAAACCAATGGCTCTGTGTCTTCCTAAATGCAATAGTTCATTTCCTGTAAACCCAGTGATTTTTCAGCTCAAATGAATTTACACAGTTCACGAACCCAACACGATTTTCACTATTAACTTAAGTGCATCTATGTAAGACATGCTGTGGCTTGTTACAGTTCCTTAAGCAGAGTTCAACTAGATATGGTACATATGAGACGGAAACACAGTTGATTTTTTCTGGGCATGCTCGTGTTTCTTGCTATATTGCAGACACTGGAAAGACGAGCATGCTCTTTGCGTTAAAACAGAGTGTGTTTCATGGATGAGAACACTGGTCTGAATTTCCCTTCACAAACGGAGTTAAACCAAAGGCTCTGTGACTTCCTACCAGCAAGAGTTCATTTCAGGTAAACCCAGGGATTTTTTTGGCTCAAATGAATTTACACAGTTCACAACCCAACACGATTTTCACTATTAACTAAAGAGCATCTATGTAAGAGATTCTGTGGTTTGTATCAATTTCATAAGCAGAGTTCAACTAGATATGGTCCGTATGAGTAGGAAACACAGTTATTTTTTCTGGGCATGCTCATATTTGTTGGTGTATTGCCGACCCTGGACAGAAGAGGATTCTTCTTGCGTTAAAACAGATGGTGTTTCATGGATGAGAACACTGGTCTGAATTTCCCTTCAGATACAGAGTTAAACCAAAGGCTCTGTGTCTTCCTACAAGCAAGAGTTCATTTCTGGTAAACCCAGTGATTTTTCGGCTCAAATGAATTAACACAGATCAGGAACCCAACACGACTTTCACTATTTACTAAAGGGCATCTATGTAAATGATGCTGTGGTTTGTTACAGTTTCATAAGCAGAGTTCAACTAGATATGGTCTGTATGAGTAGGGAACACAGTTCTATTTTCTAGTCATGCTAATGTTTCTTGCTGTATTAGAGACGGTGGAAAGAAGAGCATGCTCTTTTCGTTAAAAGAGAGTGTGTTTCATGGAGGAGAACACTGTTCTGTATTTCCCTTCACAAACAGAGTTAAACCAAATGCTCTGTGTCTTCCTACAAGCAAGAGTTCTTTTCCGGTAAATCCTGTGATTTTTGACTCAAATGAATTTGCACAGTTCACGAACACAACACGATTTTCACTTTTAACTAAAGAGCATCTCTGTGAGAAATGCTGTGGTTTGTTACAGTTTCATGAGCAGAGTTCAACTAGATATGGTCCGTATGAGTAGGAAATACAGTTCATTTTTTCTGGGCATGCTCATGTTTCTTATTATATTGCAGACGTTGGAAACAATAGCATGCTCTTTGCATTAAAACAGAGTGTGTTTCATGGATGAGAACACTGGTCTGAATTTGCCTTCACAAATGGAGTTAAACCAAAGGCTCTGTGTCTTCCTACAAGCAAGTGTTCATTTCTGGTAAAGCCAGTGATTTTTCGGCTCAAATGAATTTACACAGTTCACGAACCCAACACGATTTTCACTATTAACACACGAACATCTATGTAAAAGATGTTGTGGTTTGTTACAGTTTCATAAGCAGTGTTCAACTAGATATGGTCCCTATGAGTAGGAAACACAGTTCTTTTTTTCTGATCATGCTCATGTTTCTTGCTGTATTAGAGACGCTGGAAAGAAGAGCATGCTCTTTGCGTTAAAACAGAGTGTTTTTCATGGATGAGAACACTGGTCTGAATTTCCGTTCAGATACAGAGTTAAACCAATGGCTCTGTGTCTTCCTAAATGCAATAGTTCATTTCCTGTAAACCCAGTGATTTTTCAGCTCAAATGAATTTACACAGTTCACGAACCCAACACGATTTTCACTATTAACTTAAGTGCATCTATGTAAGACATGCTGTGGCTTGTTACAGTTCCTTAAGCAGAGTTCAACTAGATATGGTACATATGAGACGGAAACACAGTTGATTTTTTCTGGGCATGCTCGTGTTTCTTGCTATATTGCAGACACTGGAAAGACGAGCATGCTCTTTGCGTTAAAACAGAGTGTGTTTCATGGATGAGAACACTGGTCTGAATTTCCCTTCACAAACGGAGTTAAACCAAAGGCTCTGTGACTTCCTACCAGCAAGAGTTCATTTCAGGTAAACCCAGGGATTTTTTTGGCTCAAATGAATTTACACAGTTCACAACCCAACACGATTTTCACTATTAACTAAAGAGCATCTATGTAAGAGATTCTGTGGTTTGTATCAATTTCATAAGCAGAGTTCAACTAGATATGGTCCGTATGAGTAGGAAACACAGTTATTTTTTCTGGGCATGCTCATATTTGTTGGTGTATTGCCGACCCTGGACAGAAGAGGATTCTTCTTGCGTTAAAACAGATGGTGTTTCATGGATGAGAACACTGGTCTGAATTTCCCTTCAGATACAGAGTTAAACCAAAGGCTCTGTGTCTTCCTACAAGCAAGAGTTCATTTCTGGTAAACCCAGTGATTTTTCGGCTCAAATGAATTAACACAGATCAGGAACCCAACACGACTTTCACTATTTACTAAAGGGCATCTATGTAAATGATGCTGTGGTTTGTTACAGTTTCATAAGCAGAGTTCAACTAGATATGGTCTGTATGAGTAGGGAACACAGTTCTATTTTCTAGTCATGCTAATGTTTCTTGCTGTATTAGAGACGGTGGAAAGAAGAGCATGCTCTTTTCGTTAAAAGAGAGTGTGTTTCATGGAGGAGAACACTGTTCTGTATTTCCCTTCACAAACAGAGTTAAACCAAATGCTCTGTGTCTTCCTACAAGCAAGAGTTCTTTTCCGGTAAATCCTGTGATTTTTGACTCAAATGAATTTGCACAGTTCACGAACACAACACGATTTTCACTTTTAACTAAAGAGCATCTCTGTGAGAAATGCTGTGGTTTGTTACAGTTTCATGAGCAGAGTTCAACTAGATATGGTCCGTATGAGTAGGAAATACAGTTCATTTTTTCTGGGCATGCTCATGTTTCTTATTATATTGCAGACGTTGGAAACAATAGCATGCTCTTTGCATTAAAACAGAGTGTGTTTCATGGATGAGAACACTGGTCTGAATTTGCCTTCACAAATGGAGTTAAACCAAAGGCTCTGTGTCTTCCTACAAGCAAGTGTTCATTTCTGGTAAAGCCAGTGATTTTTCGGCTCAAATGAATTTACACAGTTCACGAACACAACACGATTTTCACTATTAACACACGAACATCTATGTAAAAGATGTTGTGGTTTGTTACAGTTTCATAAGCAGTGTTCAACTAGATATGGTCCCTATGAGTAGGAAACACAGTTCTTTTTTTCTGATCATGCTCATGTTTCTTGCTGTATTAGAGACGCTGGAAAGAAGAGCATGCTCTTTGCGTTAAAACAGAGTGTTTTTCATGGATGAGAACACTGGTCTGAATTTCCGTTCAGATACAGAGTTAAACCAATGGCTCTGTGTCTTCCTAAATGCAATAGTTCATTTCCTGTAAACCCAGTGATTTTTCAGCTCAAATGAATTTACACAGTTCACGAACCCAACACGATTTTCACTATTAACTTAAGTGCATCTATGTAAGACATGCTGTGGCTTGTTACAGTTCCTTAAGCAGAGTTCAACTAGATATGGTACATATGAGACGGAAACACAGTTGATTTTTTCTGGGCATGCTCGTGTTTCTTGCTATATTGCAGACGCTGGAAAGACGAGCATGCTCTTTGCGTTAAAACAGAGTGTGTTTCATGGATGAGAACACTGGTCTGAATTTCCCTTCACAAACGGAGTTAAACCAAAGGCTCTGTGACTTCCTACTAGCAAGAGTTCATTTCAGGTAAACCCAGTGATTTTTTTGGCTCAAATGAATTTACACAGTTCACAACCCAACACGATTTTCACTATTAACTAAAGAGCATCTATGTAAGAGATTCTGTGGTTTGTATCAATTTCATAAGCAGAGTTCAACTAGATATGGTCTGTATGAGTAGGAAACACAGTTATTTTTTCTGGGCATGCTCATATTTGTTGGTGTATTGCCGACGCTGGACAGAAGAGGATTCTTCTTGCGTTGAAACAGATGGTGTTTCATGGATGAGAACACTGGTCTGAATTTCCCTTCAGATACAGAGTTAAACCAAAGGCTCTGTGTCTTCCTACAAGGAAGAGTTCATTTCCGGTAAACCCAGTGATTTTTGACTCAAATGAATTTGCACAGTTCACGAACCCTACACGATTTTCACTATTAACTAAAGAGTATCTCTGTGAGAGATGCTGTGGATTGTTACAGTTTCATGAGCAGAGTTGAACTAGATATGGTCCATATGAGTAGGAAACACAGTTTTTTTTTCTGGGCATGCTCATGTTTCTTGCTGTATTAGAGACGGTGGAAAAATGAGCAAGCTTCTTGCGTTAAAACAGAGTGTGTATCATGGCTTTGGACCCTCATCTGAATTTTCCTTCAGAAACGGAGTTAAACCAAATGCTCTGTGTCTTCCTACAAGCAAGAGTTCATTTCTGGTAAACCCAGTGATTTTTCGGCTCAAATGAATTAACACAGATCAGGACCCAACACGACTTTCACTATTTACTAAAGAGCATCTATGTAAATGATGCTGTGGTTTGTTACAGTTTCATAAGCAGAGTTCAACTAGATATGGTCTGTATGAGTAGGAAACACAGTTCTTTGTTTCTGGTCATGCTAATGTTTCTTGCTGTATAGGAGACGCTGGACAGACTAGGATGCTTTTTGCGTTAAAACAGAGGGTGTTTCATGGATTAGAACGCTGGTCTGAATTTCTCTTCACAAACGGAGTTAAACCAAAGGCTCTGTGTCTTCCTACAAGCAAGAGTTCTTTTCTGGTAAATCCTGTGATTTTTGACTCAAATGAATTTGCACAGTTCACGAACCAAACACGCTTTTCACTTTTAACTAAAGAGCATCTCTGTGAGAAATGCTGTGGTTTGTTACAGTTTCATGAGCAGAGTTCAACTAGATATGGTCCGTATGAGTAGGAAACACAGTTCATTTTTTCTGGGCATGCTCATGTTTCTTATTATATTGCAGACGCTGGAAAGAATAGCATGCTCTTTGCATTAAAACAGAGTGTGTTTCATGGATGAGAACACTGGTCTGAATTTGCCTTCACAAATGGAGTTAAACCAAAGGCTCTGTGTCTTCCTACAAGCAAGTGTTCATTTCTGGTAATGCCAGTGATTTTTCGGCTCAAATGAATTTACACAGTTCACGAACCCAACACGATTTTCACTATTAACACACGAACATCTATGTAAAAGATGTTGTGGTTTGTTACAGTTTCATAAGCAGAGTTCAACTAGATATGGTCCGTATGAGTAGGAAACACAGTTCTTTTTTTTCTGATCATGCTCATGTTTCTTGCTGTACTAGAGACGCTGGAAAGAAGAGCATGCTCTTTGCGTTAAAACAGAGTGTTTTTCATGGATGAGAACACTGGTCTGAATTTCCCTTCAGATACAGAGTTAAACCAATGGCTCTGTGTCTTCCTAAATGCAATAGTTCATTTCCTGTAATCCCAGTGATTTTTCAGCTCAAATGAATTTACACAGTTCACGAACCCAACACGATTTTCACTATTAACCTTAGTGCATTTATGTAAGAGATGCTGTGGCTTGTTGCAGTTCCTGAAGCAGAGTTCAACTAGATATGGTACATATGAGTAGGAAACACAGTTGATTTTTTCTGGGCATGCTCGTGTTTCTTGCTATATTGCAGACGCTGGAAAGACGAGCATGCTCTTTGTGTTAAAACAGATTGTGTTTCATGGATGAGAACACTGGTCTGAATTTCCCTTCACAAACGGAGTTAAACCAAAGGCTTTCTGTCTTCCTACAAGCAAGAGTTCATTTCGGGTAAACCCAGTGATTTTTCGGCTCAAATGAATTTACACAGTTCATGAACCCAACATGATTTTCACTATTAACGAAAGAGCATCTATGTAAGAGATTCTGTGGTTTGTATCAATTTCATAAGCAGAGTTCAACTAGATATGGTCTGTATGAGAAGGAAACACAGTTATTTTTTCTGGGCATGCTCATATTTGTTGGTGTATTGCCGACGCTGGACAGAAGAGGATTCTTCTTGCGTTGAAACAGATGGTGTTTCATGGATGAGAACACTGGTCTGAATTTCCCTTCAGATACAGAGTTAAACCAAAGGCTCTGTGTCTTCCTACAAGGAAGAGTTCATTTCCGGTAAACCCAGTGATTTTTGACTCAAATGAATTTGCACAGTTCACGAACCCTACACGATTTTCACTTTTAACTAAAGAGTATCTCTGTGAGAGATGCTGTGGATTGTTACAGTTTCATGAGCAGAGTTCAACTAGATATGGTCCATATGAGTAGGAAACACAGTTTTTTTTTCTGGGCATGCTCATGTTTCTTGCTGTATTAGAGACGGTGGAAAAATGAGCAAGCTTCTTGCGTTAAAACAGAGTGTGTATCATGGCTTTGGACACTCGTCTGAATTTTCCTTCAGAAACGGAGTTAAACCAAATGCTCTGTGTCTTCCTACAAGCAAGAGTTCATTTCTGGTAAACCCAGTGATTTTTTGGCTCAAATGAATTAACACAGATCAGGAACCCAACACGACTTTCACTATTTACTAAAGAGCATCTATGTTAATGATGCTGTGGTTTGTTACAGTTTCATAAGCAGAGTTCAACTAGATATGGTCTGTATGAGTAGGAAACACAGTTCTTTTTTTCTGGTCATGCTAATGTTTCTTGCTGTATAGGTGACGCTGGACAGACTAGGATGCTTTTTGCGTAAAAACAGAGGGTGTTTCATGGATTAGAACGCTGGTCTGAATTTATCTTCACAAACGGAGTTAAACCAAAGGCTCTGTGTCTTCCTACAAGCAAGAGTTCTTTTCTGGTAAATCCTGTGATTTTTGACTCAAATGAATTTGCACAGTTCACGAACCAAACACGCTTTTCACTTTTAACTAAAGAGCATCTCTGTGAGAAATGCTGTGGTTTGTTACAGTTTCATGAGCAGAGTTCAACTAGATATGGTCCGTATGAGTAGGAAACACAGTTCATTTTTTCTGGGCATGCTCATGTTTCTTATTATATTGCAGACGCTGGAAAGAATAGCATGCTCTTTGCATTAAAACAGAGTGTGTTTCATGGATGAGAACACTGGTCTGAATTTGCCTTCACAAATGGAGTTAAACCAAAGGCTCTGTGTCTTCCTACAAGCAAGTGTTCATTTCTGGTAAAGCCAGTGATTTTTCGGCTCAAATGAATTTACACAGTTCACGAACCCAACACGATTTTCACTATTAACACACGAACATCTATGTAAAAGATGTTGTGGTTTGTTACAGTTTCATAAGCAGAGTTCAACTAGATATGGTCCGTATGAGTAGGAAACACAGTTCTTGTTTTTCTGATCATGCTCATGTTTCTTGCTGTATTAGAGACGCTGGAAAGAAGAGCATGCTCTTTGCGTTAAAACAGAGTGTTTTTCATGGATGAGAACACTGGTCTGAATTTCCCTTCAGATACAGAGTTAAACCAATGGCTCTGTGTCTTCCTAAATGCAATAGTTCATTTCCTGTAAACCCAGTGATTTTTCAGCTCAAATGAATTTACACAGTTCACGAACCCAACACGATTTTCACTATTAACTTAAGTGCATCTATGTAAGAGATGCTGTGGCTTGTTGAGGTTCCTGAAGCAGAGTTCAACTAGATATGGTACATATGAGTAGGAAACACAGTTGATTTTTTCTGGGCATGCTCGTGTTTCTTGCTATATTGCAGACGCTGGAAAGACGAGCATGCTCTTTGTGTTAAAACAGATTGTGTTTCATGGATGAGAACACTGGTCTGAATTTCCCTTCACAAACGGAGTTAAACCAAAGGCTTTCTGTCTTCCTACAAGCAAGAGTTCATTTCGGGTAAACCCAGTGATTTTTCGGCTCAAATGAATTTACACAGTTCATGAACCCAACATGATTTTCACTATTAACGAAAGAGCATCTATGTAAGAGATTCTGTGGTTTGTATCAATTTCATAAGCAGAGTTCAACTAGATATGGTCTGTATGAGAAGGAAACACAGTTATTTTTTCTGGGCATGCTCATATTTGTTGGTGTATTGCCGACGCTGGACAGAAGAGGATTCTTCTTGCGTTGAAACAGATGGTGTTTCATGGATGAGAACACTGGTCTGAATTTCCCTTCAGATACAGAGTTAAACCAAAGGCTCTGTGTCTTCCTACAAGGAAGAGTTCATTTCCGGTAAACCCAGTGATTTTTGACTCAAATGAATTTGCACAGTTCACGAACCCTACACGATTTTCACTTTTAACTAAAGAGTATCTCTGTGAGAGATGCTGTGGATTGTTACAGTTTCATGAGCAGAGTTCAACTAGATATGGTCCATATGAGTAGGAAACACAGTTTTTTTTTCTGGGCATGCTCATTTTTCTTGCTGTATTAGAGACGGTGGAAAAATGAGCAAGCTTCTTGCGTTAAAACAGAGTGTGTATCATGGCTTTGGACCCTCATCTGAATTTTCCTTCAGAAACGGAGTTAAACCAAATGCTCTGTGTCTTCCTACAAGCAAGAGTTCATTTCTGGTAAACCCAGTGATTTTTCGGCTCAAATGAATTAACACAGATCAGGACCCAACACGACTTTCACTATTTACTAAAGAGCATCTATGTAAATGATGCTGTGGTTTGTTACAGTTTCATAAGCAGAGTTCAACTAGATATGGTCTGTATGAGTAGGAAACACAGTTCTTTGTTTCTGGTCATGCTAATGTTTCTTGCTGTATAGGAGACGCTGGACAGACTAGGATGCTTTTTGCGTTAAAACAGAGGGTGTTTCATGGATTAGAACGCTGGTCTGAATTTCTCTTCACAAACGGAGTTAAACCAAAGGCTCTGTGTCTTCCTACAAGCAAGAGTTCTTTTCTGGTAAATCCTGTGATTTTTGACTCAAATGAATTTGCACAGTTCACGAACCCAACATGCTTTTCACTTTTAACTAAAGAGCATCTCTGTGAGAAATGCTGTGGTTTGTTACAGTTTCATGAGCAGAGTTCAACTAGATATGGTCCGTATGAGTAGGAAACACAGTTCATTTTTTCTGGGCATGCTCATGTTTCTTATTATATTGCAGACGCTGGAAAGAATAGCATGCTCTTTGCATTAAAACAGAGTGTGTTTCATGGATGAGAACACTGGTCTGAATTTGCCTTCACAAATGGAGTTAAACCAAAGGCTCTGTGTCTTCCTACAAGCAAGTGTATATTTCTGGTAAAGCCAGTGATTTTTCGGCTCAAATGAATTTACACAGTTCACGAACCCAACACGATTTTCACTATTAACACACGAACATCTATGTAAAAGATGTTGTGGTTTGTTACAGTTTCTTAAGCAGAGTTCAACTAGATATGGTCCGTATGAGTAGGAACACAGTTCTTTTTTTTCTGATCATGCTCATGTTTCTTGCTGTACTAGAGACGCTGGAAAGAAGAGCATGCTCTTTGCGTTAAAACAGAGTGTTTTTCATGGATGAGAACACTGGTCTGAATTTCCCTTCAGATACAGAGTTAAACCAATGGCTCTGTGTCTTCCTAAATGCAATAGTTCATTTCCTGTAAACCCAGTGATTTTTCAGCTCAAATGAATTTACACAGTTCACGAACCCAACACGATTTTCACTATTAACCTTAGTGCATCTATGTAAGAGATGCTGTGGCTTGTTGCAGTTCCTGAAGCAGAGTTCAACTAGATATGGTACATATGAGTAGGAAACACAGTTGATTTTTTCTGGGCATGCTCGTGTTTCTTGCTATATTGCAGACGCTGGAAAGACGAGCATGCTCTTTGTGTTAAAACAGATTGTGTTTCATGGATGAGAACACTGGTCTGAATTTCCCTTCACAAACGGAGTTAAACCAAAGGCTTTCTGTCTTCCTACAAGCAAGAGTTCATTTCGGGTAAACCCAGTGATTTTTCGGCTCAAATGAATTTACGCAGTTCATGAACCCAACACGATTTTCACTATTAACGAAAGAGCATCTATGTAAGAGATTCTGTGGTTTGTATCAATTTCATAAGCAGAGTTCAACTAGATATGGTCTGTATGAGAAGGAAACACAGTTATTTTTTCTGGGCATACTCATATTTGTTGGTGTATTGCCGACGCTGGACAGAAGAGGATTCTTCTTGCGTTGAAACAGATGGTGTTTCATGGATGAGAACACTGGTCTGAATTTCCCTTCAGATACAGAGTTAAACCAAAGGCTCTGTGTCTTCCTACAAGGAAGAGTTCATTTCCGGTAAACCCAGTGATTTTTGACTCAAATGAATTTGCACAGTTCACGAACCCTACACGATTTTCACTTTTAACTAAAGAGTATCTCTGTGAGAGATGCTGTGGATTGTTACTGTTTCATGAGCAGAGTTCAACTAGATTTGGTCCATATGAGTAGGAAACACAGTTTTTTTTTCTGGGCATGCTCATTTTTCTTGCTGTATTAGAGACGATGGAAAAATGAGCAAGCTTCTTGCGTTAAAACAGAGTGTGTATCATGGCTTTGGACCCTCGTCTGAATTTTCCTTCAGAAACGGAGTTAAACCAAATGCTCTGTGTCTTCCTACAAGCAAGAGTTCATTTCTGGTAAACCCAGTGATTTTTCGGCTCAAATGAATTAACACAGATCAGGACCCAACACGACTTTCACTATTTACTAAAGAGCATCTATGTAAATGATGCTGTGGTTTGTTACAGTTTCATAAGCAGAGTTCAACTAGATATTGTCTGTATGAGTAGGAAACACAGTTCTTTTTTTCTGGTCATGCTAATGTTTCTTGCTGTATAGGAGACGCTGGACAGACTAGGATGCTTTTTGCGTTAAAACAGAGGGTGTTTCATGGATTAGAACGCTGGTCTGAATTTATCTTCACAAACGGAGTTAAACCAAAGGCTCTGTGTCTTCCTACAAGCAAGAGTTCTTTTCTGGTAAATCCTGTGATTTTTGACTCAAATGAATTTGCACAGTTCACGAACCCAATCGCTTTTCACTTTTAACTAAAGAGCATCTCTGTGAATAATGCTGTGGTTTGTTACAGTTTCATGAGCTGAGTTCAACTAGATATGGTCCGTATGAGTAGGAAACACAGTTCATTTTTTCTGGGCATGCTCATGTTTCTTATTATATTGCAGACGCTGGAAAGAATAGCATGCTCTTTGCATTAAAACAGAGTGTGTTTCATGGATGAGAACACTGGTCTGAATTTGCCTTCACAAATGGAGTTAAACCAAAGGCTCTGTGTCTTCCTACAAGCAAGAGTTCATTTCCGTTAAACCCAGTGATTTTTCCCCTCAAATGAATTTACACAGTTCACGAACCCAACATGATTTTCACTCTTAACTAAAGAGCATCTATGTAAGACATGCTGTGGTTTGTATCAATTTCATAAGAAGAGTTCAACTAGATATGGTCCGTATGAGTAGGAAACACAGTTATTTTTTCTGGGCATGCTCATATTTCTTGCTGTATTGCCGACGCTGGACAGAAGAGGATTCTTCTTGCGATAAATAGATGGTGTTTTATGGATGAGAACACTGGTCGGAATTTCCCTTCAGATACAGAGTTAAACCAAAGGCTCTGTGTCTTCCTATAAGCAAGAGTTCATTTCAGGTAAACCCAGTGATTTTTCGGCTCCAATGTTTTACACAGTTCACGAACACAACACGATTTTCATTATTAACTAAAGAGCATCTATGTAAGAGATGCTTTGGTTTGTATCAATTTCATAAGCAGAGTTGAACTAGATATGGTCCATATGAGTAGTAAACACAGTTATTTTTTCTGGGCATGCTCATATTTCTTGCTGTATTGCCGACGCTGGACAGAAGAGGATTCTTCTTGCGTTAAAACAGATGGTGTTTCATGGACGAGAACACTGGTCTGAATTTCCCTTCAGATACAGAGTTAAACCAATGGCTCTGTGTCTTCCTAAATGCAATAGTTCATTTCCTGTAAACCCAGTGATTTTTCAGCTCAAATGAATTTACACAGTTCACGAACCCAACACGATTTTCACTATTAACTTAAGTGCATCTATGTAAGAGATGCTGTGGCTTGTTACAGTTCCTTAAGCAGAGTTCAACTAGATATGGTACATATGAGTGGGAAACACAGTTGATTTTTTCTGGGCATGCTTGTGTTTCTTGCTATATTGCAGACGCTGGAAAGACGAGCATGCACTTTGCGTTAAAACAGAGTGTGTTTCATGGATGAGAACACTGGTCTGAATTTCCCTTCACAAACGGAGTTAAACCAAAGGCTCTGTGACTTCCTACCAGCAAGAGTTCATTTCAGGTAAACCCAGTGATTTTTTTGGCTCAAAAGAATTTACACAGTTCACAACCCAACACGATTTTCACTATTAACTAAAGAGCATCTATGTAAGAGATGCTTTGGTTTGTATCAATTTCATAAGCAGAGTTCAACTAGATATGGTCTGTATGAGTAGGAAACACAGTTATTTTTTCTGGGCATGCTCATATTTGTTGGTGTATTGCCGACGCTGGACAGAAGAGGATTCTTCTTGCGTTGAAACAGATGGTGTTTCATGGATGAGAACACTGGTCTGAATTTCCCTTCAGATACAGAGTTAAACCAAAGGCTCTGTGTCTTCCTACAAGGAAGAGTTCATTTCCGGTAAACCCAGTGATTTTTGACTCAAATGAATTTGCACAGTTCACGAACCCTACACGATTTTCACTATTAACTAAAGAGTATCTCTGTGAGAGATGCTGTGGATTGTTACAGTTTCATGAGCAGAGTTCAACTAGATATGGTCCATATGAGTAGGAAACACAGTTTTTTTTTCTGGGCATGCTCATGTTTCTTGCTGTATTAGAGACGGTGGAAAAATGAGCAAGCTTCTTGCGTTAAAACAGAGTGTGTATCATGGCTTTGGACACTCGTCTGAATTTTCCTTCAGAAACGGAGTTAAACCAAATGCTCTGTGTCTTCCTACAAGCAAGAGTTCATTTCTGGTAAACCCAGTGATTTTTTGGCTCAAATGAATTAACACAGATCAGGAACCCAACACGACTTTCACTATTTACTAAAGAGCATCTATGTAAATGATGCTGTGGTTTGTTACAGTTTCATAAGCAGAGTACAACTAGATATGGTCTGTATGAGTAGGAAACACAGTTCTTTTTTTCTGGTCATGCTAATGTTTCTTGCTGTATAGGAGATGCTGGACAGACTAGGATGCTTTTTGCGTTAAAACAGAGGGTGTTTCATGGATTAGAACGCTGGTCTGAATTTATCTTCACAAACGGAGTTAAACCAAAGGCTCTGTGTCTTCCTACAAGCAAGAGTTCTTTTCTGGTAAATCCTGTGATTTTTGACTCAAATGAATTTGCACAGTTCACGAACCCAACACGCTTTTCACTTTTAACTAAAGAGCATCTCTGTGAGAAATGCTGTGGTTTGTTACAGTTTCATGAGCAGAGTTCAACTAGATATGGTCCGTATGAGTAGGAAACACAGTTCATTTTTTCTGGGCATGCTCATGTTTCTTATTATATTGCAGACTCTGGAAAGAAGAGCATGCTCTTTGCATTAAAACAGAGTGTGTTTCATGGATGAGAACACTGGTCTGAATTTGCCTTCACAAATGGAGTTAAACCAAAGGCTCTGTGTCTTCCTACAAGCAAGTGTTCATTTCTGGTAAAGCCAGTGATTTTTCGGCTCAAATGAATTTACACAATTCACGAACCCAACACGATTTTCACTATTAACACACGAACATCTATGTAAAAGATGTTGTGGTTTGTTACAGTTTCATAAGCAGAGTTCAACTAGATATGGTCCATATGAGTAGGAAACACAGTTCTTTTTTTTCTGATCCTGCTCATGTTTCTTGCTGTATTAGAGACGCTGGAAAGAAGAGCATGCTCTTTGCGTTAAAACAGAGAGTTTTTCATGGATGAGAACACTGGTCTGAATTTCCCTTCAGATACAGAGTTAAACCAATGGCTCTGTGTCTTCCTAAATGCAATAGTTCATTTCCTGTAAATCCAGTGATTTTTCAGCTCAAATGAATTTACACAGTTCACGAACCCAACACGATTTTCACTATTAACTTAAGTGCATCTATGTAAGAGATGCTGTGGCTTGTTGCGGTTCCTGAAGCAGAGTTCAACTAGATATGGTACATATGAGTAGGAAACACAGTTGATTTTTTCTGGGCATGCTCGTGTTTCTTGCTATATTGCAGACGCTGGAAAGACGAGCATGCTCTTTGCGTTAAAACAGAGTGTGTTTCATGAATGAGAACACTGGTCTGAATTTCCCTTCACAAACGGAGTTAAACCAAAGGCTCTGTGACTTCCTACCAGCAAGAGTTCATTTCAGGTAAACCCAGTGATTTTTTTGGCTCAAATGAATTTACACAGTTCACAACCCAACACGATTTTCACTATTAACTAAAGAGCATCTATGTAAGAGATTCTGTGGTTTGTATCAATTTCATAAGCAGAGTTCAACTAGATATGGTCTGTATGAGTAGGAAACACAGTTATTTTTTCTGGGCATGCTCATATTTGTTGGTGTATTGCCGACGCTGGACAGAAGAGGATTCTTCTTGCGTTGAAACAGATGGTGTTTCATGGATGAGAACACTGGTCTGAATTTCCCTTCAGATACAGAGTTAAACCAAAGGCTCTGTGTCTTCCTACAAGGAAGAGTTCATTTCCGGTAAACCCAGTGATTTTTGACTCAAATGAATTTGCACAGTTCACGAACCCTACACGATTTTCACTATTAACTAAAGAGTATCTCTGTGAGAGATGCTGTGGATTGTTACAGTTTCATGAGCAGAGTTCAACTAGATATGGTCCATATGAGTAGGAAACACAGTTTTTTTTTCTGGGCATGCTCATGTTTCTTGCTGTATTAGAGACGGTGGAAAAATGAGCAAGCTTCTTGCGTTAAAACAGAGTGTGTATCATGGCTTTGGACACTCGTCTGAATTTTCCTTCAGAAACGGAGTTAAACCAAATGCTCTGTGTCTTCCTACAAGCAAGAGTTCATTTCTGGTAAACCCAGTGATTTTTCGGCTCAAATGAATTAACACAGATCAGGACCCAACACGACTTTCACTATTTACTAAAGAGCATCTATGTAAATGATGCTGTGGTTTGTTACAGTTTCATAAGCAGAGTTCAACTAGGTATGGTCTGTATGAGTAGGAAACACAGTTCTTTTTTTCTGGTCATGCTAATGTTTCTTGCTGTATAGGAGACGCTGGACAGACTAGGATGCTTTTTGCGTTAAAACAGAGGGTGTTTCATGGATTAGAACGCTGGTCTGAATTTATCTTCACAAACGGAGTTAAACCAAAGGCTCTGTGTCTTCCTACAAGCAAGAGTTCTTTTCTGGTAAATCCTGTGATTTTTGACTCAAATGAATTTGCACAGTTCACGAACCAAACACGCTTTTCACTTTTAACTAAAGAGCATCTCTGTGAGAAATGCTGTGGTTTGTTACAGTTTCATGAGCAGAGTTCAACTAGATATGGTCCGTATGAGTAGGAAACACAGTTCATTTTTTCTGGGCATGCTCATGTTTCTTATTATATTGCAGACGCTGGAAAGAATAGCATGCTCTTTGCATTAAAACAGAGTGTGTTTCATGGATGAGAACACTGGTCTGAATTTGCCTTCACAAATGGAGTTAAACCAAAGGCTCTGTGTCTTCCTACAAGCAAGTGTTCATTTCTGGTAAAGCCAGTGATTTTTCGGCTCAAATGAATTTACACAGTTCACGAACCCAACACGATTTTCACTATTAACACACGAACATCTATGTAAAAGATGTTGTGGTTTGTTACAGTTTCATAAGCAGAGTTCAACTAGATATGGTCCGTATGAGTAGGAAACACAGTTCTTTTTTTTCTGATCATGCTCATGTTTCTTGCTGTACTATAGACGCTGGAAAGAAGAGCATGCTCTTTGCGTTAAAACAGAGTGTTTTTCATGGATGAGAACACTGGTCTGAATTTCCCTTCAGATACAGAGTTAAACCAATGGCTCTGTGTCTTCCTAAATGCAATAGTTCATTTCCTGTAAACCCAGTGATTTTTCAGCTCAAATGCATTTACACAGTTCACGAACCCAACACGATTTTCACTATTAACTTAAGTGCATCTATGTAAGAGATGCTGTGGCTTGTTGCAGTTCCTGAAGCAGAGTTCAACTAGATATGGTACATATGAGTAGGAAACACAGTTGATTTTTTCTGGGCATGCTCGTGTTTCTTGCTATATTGCAGACGCTGGAAAGACGAGCATGCTCTTTGTGTTAAAACAGATTGTGTTTCATGGATGAGAACACTGGTCTGAATTTCCCTTCACAAACGGAATTAAACCAAAGGCTTTCTGTCTTCCTACAAGCAAGAGATCATTTCGGGTAAACCCAGTGATTTTTCGGCTCAAATGAATTTACGCAGTTCATGAACCCAACACGATTTTCACTATTAACGAAAGAGCATCTATGTAAGAGATTCTGTGGTTTGTATCAATTTCATAAGCAGAGTTCAACTAGATATGGTCTGTATGAGAAGGAAACACAGTTATTTTTTCTGGGCATGCTCATATTTGTTGGTGTATTGCCGACGCTGGACAGAAGAGGATTCTTCTTGCGTTGAAACAGATGGTGTTTCATGGATGAGAACACTGGTCTGAATTTCCCTTCAGATACAGAGTTAAACCAAAGGCTCTGTGTCTTCCTACAAGGAAGAGTTCATTTCCGGTAAACCCAGTGATTTTTGACTCAAATGAATTTGCACAGTTCACGAACCCTACACGATTTTCACTTTTAACTAAAGAGTATCTCTGTGAGAGATGCTGTGGATTGTTACTGTTTCATGAGCAGAGTTCAACTAGATTTGGTCCATATGAGTAGGAAACACAGTTTTTTTTTCTGGGCATGCTCATTTTTCTTGCTGTATTAGAGACGGTGGAAAAATGAGCAAGCTTCTTGCGTTAAAACAGAGTGTGTATCATGGCTTTGGACCCTCGTCTGAATTTTCCTTCAGAAACGGAGTTAAACCAAATGCTCTGTGTCTTCCTACAAGCAAGAGTTCATTTCTGGTAAACCCAGTGATTTTTCGGCTCAAATGAATTAACACAGATCAGGACCCAACACGACTTTCACTATTTACTAAAGAGCATCTATGTAAATGATGCTGTGGTTTGTTACAGTTTCATAAGCAGAGTTCAACTAGATATTGTCTGTATGAGTAGGAAACACAGTTCTTTTTTTCTGGTCATGCTAATGTTTCTTGCTGTATAGGAGACGCTGGACAGACTAGGATGCTTTTTGCGTTAAAACAGAGGGTGTTTCATGGATTAGAACGCTGGTCTGAATTTATCTTCACAAACGGAGTTAAACCAAAGGCTCTGTGTCTTCCTACAAGCAAGAGTTCTTTTCTGGTAAATCCTGTGATTTTTGACTCAAATGAATTTGCACAGTTCACGAACCCAACACGCTTTTCACTTTTAACTAAAGAGCATCTCTGTGAATAATGCTGTGGTTTGTTACAGTTTCATGAGCAGAGTTCAACTAGATATGGTCCGTATGAGTAGGAAACACAGTTCATTTTTTCTGGGCATGCTCATGTTTCTTATTATATTGCAGACGCTGGAAAGAATAGCATGCTCTTTGCATTAAAACAGAGTGTGTTTCATGGATGAGAACACTGGTCGGAATTTCCCTTCAGATACAGAGTTAAACCAAAGGCTCTGTGTCTTCCTACAAGCAAGAGTTCATTTCAGGTAAACCCAGTGATTTTTCGGCTCCAATGAATTTACACAGTTCACGAACACAACACGATTTTCATTATTAACTAAAGAGCATCTATGTAAGAGATGCTTTGGTTTGTATCAATTTCATAAGCAGAGTTCAACTAGATATGGTCCATATGAGTAGTAAACACAGTTATTTTTTCTGGGAATGCTCATATTTCTTGCTGTATTGCCGACGCTGGACAGAAGAGGATTCTTCTTGCGTTAAAACAGATGGTGTTTCATGGACGAGAACACTGGTCTGAATTTCCCTTCAGATACAGAGTTAAACCAATGGCTCTGTGTCTTCCTAAATGCAATAGTTCATTTCCTGTAAACCCAGTGATTTTTCAGCTCAAATGAATTTACACAGTTCACGAACCCAACACGATTTTCACTATTAACTTAAGTGCATCTATATAAGAGATGCTGTGGCTTGTTACAGTTCCTTAAGCAGAGTTCAACTAGATATGGTACATATGCGTGGGAAACACAGTTGATTTTTTCTGGGCATGCTTGTGTTTCTTGCTATATTGCAGACGCTGGAAAGTCGAGCATGCACTTTGCGTTAAAACAGAGTGTGTTTCATGGATGAGAACACTGGTCTGAATTTCCCTTCACAAACGGAGTTAAACCAAAGGCTCTGTGACTTCCTACCAGCAAGAGTTCATTTCAGGTAAACCCAGTGATTTTTTTGGCTCAAAAGAATTTACACAGTTCACAACCCAACACGATTTTCACTATTAACTAAAGAGCATCTATGTAAGAGATGCTTTGGTTTGTATCAATTTCATAAGCAGAGTTCAACTAGATATGGTCTGTATGAGTAGGAAACACAGTTATTTTTTCTGGGCATGCTCATATTTGTTGGTGTATTGCCGACGCTGGACAGAAGAGGATTCTTCTTGCGTTGAAACAGATGGTGTTTCATGGATGAGAACACTGGTCTGAATTTCCCTTCAGATACAGAGTTAAACCAAAGGCTCTGTGTCTTCCTACAAGGAAGAGTTCATTTCCGGTAAACCCAGTGATTTTTGACTCAAATGAATTTGCACAGTTCACGAACCCTACACGATTTTCACTATTAACTAAAGAGTATCTCTGTGAGAGATGCTGTGGATTGTTACAGTTTCATGAGCAGAGTTCAACTAGATATGGTCCATATGAGTAGGAAACACAGTTTTTTTTTCTGGGCATGCTCATGTTTCTTGCTGTATTAGAGACGGTGGAAAAATGAGCAAGCTTCTTGCGTTAAAACAGAGTGTGTATCATGGCTTTGGACACTCGTCTGAATTTTCCTTCAGAAACGGAGTTAAACCAAATGCTCTGTGTCTTCCTACAAGCAAGAGTTCATTTCTGGTAAACCCAGTGATTTTTTGGCTCAAATGAATTAACACAGATCAGGAACCCAACACGACTTTCACTATTTACTAAAGAGCATCTATGTAAATGATGCTGTGGTTTGTTACAGTTTCATAAGCAGAGTACAACTAGATATGGTCTGTATGAGTAGGAAACACAGTTCTTTTTTTCTGGTCATGCTAATGTTTCTTGCTGTATAGGAGACGCTGGACAGACTAGGATGCTTTTTGCGTTAAAACAGAGGGTGTTTCATGGATTAGAACGCTGGTCTGAATTTATCTACACAAACGGAGTTAAACCAAAGGCTCTGTGTCTTCCTACAAGCAAGAGTTCTTTTCTGGTAAATCCTGTGATTTTTGACTCAAATGAATTTGCACAGTTCACGAACCCAACACGCTTTTCACTTTTAACTAAAGAGCATCTCTGTGAGAAATGCTGTGGTTTGTTACAGTTTCATGAGCAGAGTTCAACTAGATATGGTCCGTATGAGTAGGAAACACAGTTCATTTTTTCTGGGCATGCTCATGTTTCTTATTATATTGCAGACGTTGGAAACAATAGCATGCTCTTTGCATTAAAACAGAGTGTGTTTCATGGATGAGAACACTGGTCTGAATTTGCCTTCAAAAATGGAGTTAAACCAAAGGCTCTGTGTCTTCCTACAAGCAAGTGTTCATTTCTGGGAAAGCCAGTGATTTTTCGGCTCAAATGAATTTACACAGTTCACGAACCCAACACGATTTTCACTATTAACACACGAACGTCTATGTAAAAGATGTTGAGGTTTGTTACAGTTTCATAAGCAGTGTTCAACTAGATATGGTCCCTATGAGTAGGAAACACAGTTCTTTTTTTCTGATCATGCTCATGTTTCTTGCTGTACTAGAGACGCTGGAAAGAAGAGCATGCTCTTTGCGTTAAAACAGAGTGTTTTTCATGGATGAGAACACTGGTCTGAATTTCCCTTCAGATACAGAGTTAAACCAATGGCTCTGTGTCTTCCTAAATGCAATAGTTCATTTCCTGTAAACCCAGTGATTTTTCAGCTCAAATGAATTTACACAGTTCACGAACCCAACACGATTTTCACTATTAACTTAAGTGCATCTATGTAAGAGATGCTGTGGCTTGTTACAGTTCCTTAAGCAGAGTTCAACTAGATATGGTACATATGAGTCGGAAACACAGTTGATTTTTTCTGGGCATGCTCGTGTTTCTTGCTATATTGCAGACGCTGGAAAGACGAGCATGCTCTTTGCGTTAAAACAGAGTGTGTTTCATGGATGAGAACACTGGTCTGAATTTCCCTTCACAAACGGAGTTAAACCAAAGGCTCTGTGACTTCCTACCAGCAAGAGTTCATTTCAGGTAAACCCAGTGATTTTTTTGGCTCAAATGAATTTACACAGTTCACAACCCAACACGATTTTCACTATTAACTAAAGAGCATCTATGTAAGAGATTCTGTGGTTTGTATCAATTTCATAAGCAGAGTTCAACTAGATATGGTCTGTATGAGTAGGAAACACAGTTATTTTTTCTGGGCATGCTCATATTTGTTGGTGTATTGCCGACGCTGGACAGAAGAGGATTCTTCTTGCGTTGAAACAGATGGTGTTTCATGGATGAGAACACTGGTCTGAATTTCCCTTCAGATACAGAGTTAAACCAAAGGCTCTGTGTCTTCCTACAAGGAAGAGTTCATTTCCGGTAAACCCAGTGATTTTTGACTCAAATGAATTTGCACAGTTCACGAACCCTACACGATTTTCACTATTAACTAAAGAGTATCTCTGTGAGAGATGCTGTGGATTGTTACAGTTTCATGAGCAGAGTTCAACTAGATATGGTCCATATGAGTAGGAAACACAGTTTTTTTTTCTGGGCATGCTCATGTTTCCTGCTGTATTAGAGACGGTGGAAAAATGAGCAAGCTTCTTGCGTTAAAACAGAGTGTGTATCATGGCTTTGGACACTCGTCTGAATTTTCCTTCAGAAACGGAGTTAAACCAAATGCTCTGTGTCTTCCTACAAGCAAGAGTTCATTTCTGGTAAACCCAGTGATTTTTCGGCTCAAATGAATTAACACAGATCAGGAACCCAACACGACTTTCACTATTTACTAAAGAGCATCTACGTAAATGATGCTGTGGTTTGTTACAGTTTCATAAGCAGAGTTCAACTAGATATGGTCTGTATGAGTAGGAAACACAGTTCTTTGTTTCTGGTCATGCTAATGTTTCTTGCTGTATAGGAGACACTGGACAGACTAGGATGCTTTTTGCGTTAAAACAGAGGGTGTTTCATGGATTAGAACGCTGGTCTGAATTTATCTTCACAAACGGAGTTAAACCAAAGGCTCTGTGTCTTCCTACAAGCAAGAGTTCTTTTCTGGTAAATCCTGTGATTTTTGACTCAAATGAATTTGCACAGTTCACGAACCCAACACGCTTTTCACTTTTAACTAAAGAGCATCTCTGTGAGAAATGCTGTGGTTTGTTACAGTTTCATGAGCAGAGTTCAACTAGATATGGTCCGTATGAGTAGGAAACACAGTTCATTTTTTCTGGGCATGCTCATGTTTCTTATTATATTGCAGACGCTGGAAAGAATAGCATGCTCTTTGCATTAAAACAGAGTGTGTTTCATGGATGAGAACACTGGTCTGAATTTGCCTTCACAAATGGAGTTAAACCAAAGGCTCTGTGTCTTCCTACAAGCAAGTGTTCATTTCTGGTAAAGCCAGTGATTTTTCGGCTCAAATGAATTTACACAGTTCACGAACCCAACACGATTTTCACTATTAACACACGAACATCTATGTAAAAGATGTTGTGGTTTGTTACAGTTTCATAAGCAGAGTTCAACTAGATATGGTCCGTATGAGTAGGAAACACAGTTCTTTTTATTCTGATCATGCTCATGTTTTTTGCTGTATTAGAGACGCTGGAAAGAAGAGCATGCTCTTTGCGTTAAAACAGAGTGTTTTTCATGGATGAGAACACTGGTCTGAATTTCCCTTCAGATACAGAGTTAAACCAATGGCTCTGTGTCTTCCTAAATGCAATAGTTCATTTCCTGTAAACCCAGTGATTTTTCAGCTCAAATGAATTTACACAGTTCACGAACCCAACACGATTTTCACTATTAACTTAAGTGCATCTATGTAAGAGATGCTGTGGCTTGTTGAGGTTCCTGAAGCAGAGTTCAACTAGATATGGTACATATGAGTCGGAAACACAGTTGATTTTTTCTGGGCATGCTCGTGTTTCTTGCTATATTGCAGACGCTGGAAAGACGAGCATGCTCTTTGTGTTAAAACAGAGTGTGTTTCATGGATGAGAACACTGGTCTGAATTTCCCTTCACAAACGGAGTTAAACCAAAGGCTCAGTGACTTCCTACCAGCAAGAGTTCATTTCAGGTAAACCCAGTGATTTTTTTGGCTCAAATGAATTTACACAGTTCACAACCCAACACGATTTTCACTATTAACTAAAGAGCATCTATGTAAGAGATTCTGTGGTTTGTATCAATTTCATAAGCAGAGTTCAACTAGATATGGTCTGTATGAGTAGGAAACACAGTTATTTTTTCTGGGCATGCTCATATTTGTTGGTGTATTGCCGACGCTGGACAGAAGAGGATTCTTCTTGCGTTGAAACAGATGGTGTTTCATGGATGAGAACACTGGTCTGAATTTCCCTTCAGATACAGAGTTAAACCAAAGGCTCTGTGTCTTCCTACAAGGAAGAGTTCATTTCCGGTAAACCCAGTGATTTTTGACTCAAATGAATTTGCACAGTTCACGAACCCTACACGATTTTCACTATTAACTAAAGAGTATCTCTGTGAGAGATGCTGTGGATTGTTACAGTTTCATGAGCAGAGTTCAACTAGATATGGTCCATATGAGTAGGAAACACAGTTTTTTTTTTTTCTGGGCATGCTCATGTTTCTTGCTGTATTAGAGACGGTGGAAAAATGAGCAAGCTTCTTGCGTTAAAACAGAGTGTGTGTCATGGCTTTGGACACTCGTCTGAATTTTCCTTCAGAAACGGAGTTAAACCAAATGCTCTGTGTCTTCCTACAAGCAAGAGTTCATTTCTGGTAAACCCAGTGATTTTTCGGCTCAAATGAATTAACACAGATCTGGAACCCAACACGACTTTCACTATTTACTAAAGATCATCTATGTTAATGATGCTGTGGTTTGTTACAGTTTCATAAGCAGAGTTCAACTAGATATGGTCTGTATGAGTAGGAAGCACAGTTCTTTTTTTCTGGTCATGCTAATGTTTCTTGCTGTATAGGAGACGCTGGACAGACTAGGAAGCTTTTTGCGTTAAAACAGAGGGTGTTTCATGGATTAGAACGCTGGTCTGAATTTATCTTCACAAACGGAGTTAAACCAAAGGCTCTGTGACTTCTTACCAGCAAGAGTTCATTTCAGGTAAACCCAGTGATTTTTTTGGCTCAAATGAATTTACACAGTTCACAACCCAACACGATTTTCACTATTAACTAAAGAGCATCTATGTAAGAGATTCTGTGGTTTGTATCAATTTCATAAGCAGAGTTCAACTAGATATGGTCCGTATGAGTAGGAAACACAGTTATATTTTCTGGGCATGTTCATATTTGTTGGTGTATTGCCGACCCTGGACAGAAGAGGATTCTTCTTGCGTTAAAACAGATGGTGTTTCATGGATGAGAACACTGGTCTGAATTTCCCTTCAGATACAGAGTTAAACCAAAGGCTCTGTGTCTTCCTATAAGCAAGAGTTCATTTCGGGTAAACCCAGAGATTTTTCGGCTCAAATGAATTAACACAGATCAGGAACCCAACACGACTTTCACTATTTACTAAAGGGCATCTATGTAAATGATGCTGTGGTTTGTTACAGTTTCATAAGCAGAGTTCAACTAGATATGGTCTGTATGAGTAGGAAACACAGTTCTTTTTTTCTAGTCATGCTAATGTTTCTTGCTGTATTAGAGACGGTGGAAAGAAGAGCATGCTCTTTTCGTTAAAAGAGAGTGTGTTTCATGGAGGAGAACACTGTTCTGTATTTCCCTTCACAAACAGAGTTAAACCAAATGCTCTGTGTCTTCCTACAAGCAAGAGTTCTTTTCTGGTAAATCCTGTGATTTTTGACTCAAATGAATTTGCACAGTTCACGAACCCAACACGATTTTCACTTTTAACTAAAGAGCATCTCTGTGAGAAATGCTGTGGTTTGTTACAGTTTCATGAGCAGAGTTCAACTAGATATGGTCCGTATGAGTAGGAAACACAGTTCTTTTTTTCTGGGCATGCTCATGTTTCTTATTATATTGCAGACGTTGGAAACAATAGCATGCTCTTTGCATTAAAACAGAGTTTGTTTCATGGATGAGAACACTGGTCTGAATTTGCCTTCAAAAATGGAGTTAAACCAAAGGCTCTGTGTCTTCCTACAAGCAAGTGTTCATTTCTGGTAAAGCCAGTGATTTTTCGGCTCAAATGAATTTACACAGTTCACGAACCCAACACGATTTTCACTATTAACACACGAACATCTATGTAAAAGATGTTGTGGTTTGTTACAGTTTCATAAGCAGTGTTCAACTAGATATGGTCCCTATGAGTAGGAAACACACTTCTTTTTTTCTGATCATGCTCATGTTTCTTGCTGTACTAGAGACGCTGGAAAGAAGAGCATGCTCTTTGCGTTAAAACAGAGTGTTTTTCATGGATGAGAACACTGGTCTGAATTTCCCTTCAGATACAGAGTTAAACCAATGGCTCTGTGTCTTCCTAAATGCAATAGTTCATTTCCTGTAAACCCAGTGATTTTTCAGCTCAAATGAATTTACACAGTTCACGAACCCAACACGATTTTCACTATTAACTTAAGTGCATCTATGTAAGAGATGCTGTGGCTTGTTACAGTTCCTTAAGCAGAGTTCAACTAGATATGGTACATATGAGTCGGAAACACAGTTGATTTTTTCTGGGCATGCTCGTGTTTCTTGCTATATTGCAGACGCTGGAAAGACGAGCATGCTCTTTGCGTTAAAACAGAGTGTGTTTCATGGATGAGAACACTGGTCTGAATTTCACTTCACAAACGGAGTTAAACCAAAGGCTCTGTGACTTCCTACCAGCAAGAGTTCATTTCAGGTAAACCCAGTGATTTTTTTGGCTCAAATGAATTTACACAGTTCACAACCCAACACGATTTTCACTATTAACTAAAGAGCATCTATGTAAGAGATTCTGTGGTTTGTATCAATTTCATAAGCAGAGTTCAACTAGATATGGTCTGTATGAGTAGGAAACACAGTTATTTTTTCTGGGCATGCTCATATTTGTTGGTGTATTGCCGACGCTGGACAGAAGAGGATTCTTCTTGCGTTAAAACAGATGGTGTTTCATGGATGAGAACACTGGTCTGAATTTCCCTTCAGATACAGAGTTAAACCAAAGGCTCTGTGTCTTCCTACAAGGAAGAGTTCATTTCCGGTAAACCCAGTGATTTTTGACTCAAATGAATTTGCACAGTTCACGAACCCTACACGATTTTCACTATTAACTAAAGAGTATCTCTGTGAGAGATGCTGTGGATTGTTACAGTTTCATGAGCAGAGTTCAACTAGATATGGTCCATATGAGTAGGAAACACAGTTTTTTTTTTTCTGGGCATGCTCATGTTTCTTGCTGTATTAGAGACGGTGGAAAAATGAGCAAGCTTCTTGCGTTAAAACAGACTGTGTATCATGGCTTTGGACACTCGTCTGAATTTTCCTTCAGAAACGGAGTTAAACCAAATGCTCTGTGTCTTCCTACAAGCAAGAGTTCATTTCTGGTAAACCCAGTGATTTTTCGGCTCAAATGAATTAACACAGATCAGGAACCCAACACGACTTTCACTATTTACTAAAGAGCATCTATGTAAATGATGCTGTGGTTTGTTACAGTTTCATAAGCAGAGTTCAACTAGATATGGTCTGTATGAGTAGGAAACACAGTTCTTTGTTTCTGGTCATGCTAATGTTTCTTGCTGTATAGGAGACGCTGGACAGACTAGGATGCTTTTTGTGTTAAAACAGAGGGTGTTTCATGGATTAGAACGCTGGTCTGAATTTATCTTCACAAACGGAGTTAAACCAAAGGCTCTGTGTCTTCCTACAAGCAAGAGTTCTTTTCTGGTAAATCTGTGATTTTTGACTCAAATGAATTTGCACAGTTCACGAACCCAACACGCTTTTCACTTTTAACTAAAGAGCATCTCTGTGAGAAATGCTGTGGTTGGTTACAGTTTCATGAGCAGAGTTCAACTAGATATGGTCCGTATGAGTAGGAAACACAGTTCAATTTTTCTGGGCATGCTCATGTTTCTTATTATATTGCAGACGCTGGAAAGAATAGCATGCTCTTTGCATTAAAACAGAGTGTGTTTCATGGATGAGAACACTGGTCTGAATTTGCCTTCACAAATGGAGTTAAACCAAAGGCTCTGTGTCTTCCTACAAGCAAGTGTTCATTTCTGGTAAAGCCAGTGATTTTTCGGCTCAAATGAATTTACACAGTTCACGAACCCAACACGATTTTCACTATTAACACACGAACATCTATGTAAAAGATGTTGTGGTTTGTTACAGTTTCATAAGCAGAGTTCAACTAGATATGGTCCGTATGAGTAGGAAACACAGTTCTTTTTTTTCTGATCATGCTCATGTTTCTTGCTGTATTAGAGACGCTGGAAAGAAGAGCATGCTCTTTGTGTTAAAACAGAGTGTTTTTCATGGATGAGAACACTGGTCTGAATTTCCCTTCAGATACAGAGTTAAACCAATGGCTCTGTGTCTTCCTAAATGCAATAGTTCATTTCCTGTAAACCCAGTGATTTTTCAGGTCAAATGAATTTACACAGTTCACGAACCCAACACGATTTTCACTATTAACTTAAGTGCATCTATGTAAGAGATGCTGTGGCTTGTTGCGGTTCCTGAAGCAGAGTTCAACTAGATATGGTACATATGAGTCGGAAACACAGTTGATTTTTTCTGGGCATTCTCGTGTTTCTTGCTATATTGCAGAGGCTGGAAAGACGAGCATGCTCTTTGCGTTAAAACAGAGTGTGTTTCATGGATGAGAACACTGGCCTGAATTTCCCTTCACAAACGGAGTTATAGCAAGGGATCTGTGACTTCTTACCAGCAAGAGTTCATTTCAGGTAAACCCAGTGATTTTTTTGGCTCAAATGAATTTACACAGTTCACAACCCAACACGATTTTCACTATTAACTAAAGAGCATCTATGTAAGAGATTCTGTGGTTTGTATCAATTTCATAAGCAGAGTTCAACTAGATATGGTCCGTATGAGTAGGAAACACAGTTATTTTTTCTGGGCATGCTCATATTTGTTGGTGTATTGCCGACCCTGGACAGAAGAGGATTCTTCTTGCGTTAAAACAGATGGTGTTTCATGGATGAGAACACTGGTCTGAATTTCCCTTCAGATACAGAGTTAAACCAAAGGCTCTGTGTCTTCCTACAAGCAAGAGTTCATTTCTGGTAAACCCAATGATTTTTCGGCTCAAATGAATTAACACAGATCAGGAACCCAACACGACTTTCACTATTTACTAAAGGGAATCTATGTAAATGATGCTGTGCTTTGTTACAGTTTCATAAGCAGAGTTCAACTAGATATGGTCTGTATGAGTAGGAAACACAGTTCTTTTTTTCTAGTCATGCTAATGTTTCTTGCTGTATTAGAGACGGTGGAAAGAAGAGCATGCTCTTTTCGTTAAAAGAGAGTGTGTTTCATGGAGGAGAACACTGTTCTGTATTTCCCTTCACAAACAGAGTTAAACCAAATGCTCTGTGTCTTCCTACAAGCAAGAGTTCTTTTCTGGTAAATCTGTGATTTTTGACTCAAATGAATTTGCACAGTTCACGAACCCAACACGCTTTTCACTTTTAACTAAAGAGCATCTCTGTGAGAAATGCTGTGGTTGGTTACAGTTTCATGAGCAGAGTTCAACTAGATATGGTCCGTATGAGTAGGAAACACAGTTCAATTTTTCTGGGCATGCTCATGTTTCTTATTATATTGCAGACGCTGGAAAGAATAGCATGCTCTTTGCATTAAAACAGAGTGTGTTTCATGGATGAGAACACTGGTCTGAATTTGCCTTCACAAATGGAGTTAAACCAAAGGCTCTGTGTCTTCCTACAAGCAAGTGTTCATTTCTGGTAAAGCCAGTGATTTTTCGGCTCAAATGAATTTACACAGTTCACGAACCCAACACGATTTTCACTATTAACACACGAACATCTATGTAAAAGATGTTGTGGTTTGTTACAGTTTCATAAGCAGAGTTCAACTAGATATGGTCCGTATGAGTAGGAAACACAGTTCTTTTTTTTCTGATCATGCTCATGTTTCTTGCTGTATTAGAGACGCTGGAAAGAAGAGCATGCTCTTTGTGTTAAAACAGAGTGTTTTTCATGGATGAGAACACTGGTCTGAATTTCCCTTCAGATACAGAGTTAAACCAATGGCTCTGTGTCTTCCTAAATGCAATAGTTCATTTCCTGTAAACCCAGTGATTTTTCAGGTCAAATGAATTTACACAGTTCACGAACCCAACACGATTTTCACTATTAACTTAAGTGCATCTATGTAAGAGATGCTGTGGCTTGTTGCGGTTCCTGAAGCAGAGTTCAACTAGATATGGTACATATGAGTCGGAAACACAGTTGATTTTTTCTGGGCATTCTCGTGTTTCTTGCTATATTGCAGAGGCTGGAAAGACGAGCATGCTCTTTGCGTTAAAACAGAGTGTGTTTCATGGATGAGAACACTGGCCTGAATTTCCCTTCACAAACGGAGTTATAGCAAGGGATCTGTGACTTCTTACCAGCAAGAGTTCATTTCAGGTAAACCCAGTGATTTTTTTGGCTCAAATGAATTTACACAGTTCACAACCCAACACGATTTTCACTATTAACTAAAGAGCATCTATGTAAGAGATTCTGTGGTTTGTATCAATTTCATAAGCAGAGTTCAACTAGATATGGTCCGTATGAGTAGGAAACACAGTTATTTTTTCTGGGCATGCTCATATTTGTTGGTGTATTGCCGACCCTGGACAGAAGAGGATTCTTCTTGCGTTAAAACAGATGGTGTTTCATGGATGAGAACACTGGTCTGAATTTCCCTTCAGATACAGAGTTAAACCAAAGGCTCTGTGTCTTCCTACAAGCAAGAGTTCATTTCTGGTAAACCCAATGATTTTTCGGCTCAAATGAATTAACACAGATCAGGAACCCAACACGACTTTCACTATTTACTAAAGGGAATCTATGTAAATGATGCTGTGCTTTGTTACAGTTTCATAAGCAGAGTTCAACTAGATATGGTCTGTATGAGTAGGAAACACAGTTCTTTTTTTCTAGTCATGCTAATGTTTCTTGCTGTATTAGAGACGGTGGAAAGAAGAGCATGCTCTTTTCGTTAAAAGAGAGTGTGTTTCATGGAGGAGAACACTGTTCTGTATTTCCCTTCACAAACAGAGTTAAACCAAATGCTCTGTGTCTTCCTACAAGCAAGAGTTCTTTTCTGGTAAATCCTGTGATTTTTGACTCAAATGAATTTGCACAGTTCACGAACCCAACACGATTTTCACTTTTAACTAAAGAGCATCTCTGTGAGAAATGCTGTGGTTTGTTACAGTTTCATGAGCAGAGTTCAACTAGATATGGTCCGTATGATTAGGAAACACAGTTCATTTTTTCTGGGCATGCTCATGTTTCTTATTATATTGCAGACGTTGGAAACAAAAGCATGCTCTTTGCATTAAAACAGAGTGTGTTTCATGGATGAGAACACTGGTCTGAATTTGCCTTCAAAAATGGAGTTAAACCAAAGGCTCTGTGTCTTCCTACAAGCTTGTGTTCATTTCTGGTAAAGCCAGTGATTTTTCGGCTCAAATGAATTTACACAGTTCACGAACCCAACACGATTTTCACTATTAACACACGAACATCTATGTAAAAGATGTTGTGGTTTGTTACAGTTTCATAAGCAGAGTTCAACTAGATATGGTCTGTATGAGTAGGAAACACAGTTATTTTTTCTGGGCATGCTCATATTTGTTGGTGTATTGCTGACGCTGGACAGAAGAGGATTCTTCTTGCGTTGAAACAGATGGTGTTTCATGGATGAGAACACTGGTCTGATTTTCCCTTCAGATACAGAGTTAAACCAAAGGCTCTGTGTCTTCCTACAAGCAAGAGTTCATTTCCGGTAAACCCAGTGATTTTTGACTCAAATGAATTTGCACAGTTCACGAACCCAACACGATTTTCACTATTAACTAAAGTGCATCTATGTAAGAGATGCTGTGGCTTGTTACAGTTCCTTAAGCAGAGTTCAACTAGATATGGTCCATATGAGTAGGAAACACAGTTTTTTTTTCTGGGCATGCTCATGTTTCTTGCTGTATTAGAGACGGTGGAAAAATGAGCAAGCTTCTTGCGTTAAAACAGAGTGTGTATCATGGCTTTGGACACTCGTCTGAATTTTCCTTCAGAAACGGAGTTAAACCAAATGCTCTGTGTCTTCCTACAAGCAAGAGTTCATTTCTGGTAAACCCAGTGATTTTTCGGCTCAAATGAATTAACACAGATCAGGAACCCAACACGACTTTCACTATTTACCAAAGAGCATCTATGTAAATGATGCTGTGGTTTGTTACAGTTTCATGAGCAGAGTTCAACTAGATATGGTCCGTATGAGTAGGAAACACAGTTCTTTTTTTTCTGATCATGCTCATGTTTCTTGCTATATTAGAGACGCTGGAAAGAATAGCATGCTCTTTGCATTAAAACAGAGTGTGTTTCATGGATGAGAACACTGGTCTGAATTTGCCTTCACAAATGGAGTTAAACCAAAGGCTCTGTGTCTTCCTACAAGCAAGTGTTCATTTCTGGTAAAGCCAGTGATTTTTCGGCTCAAATGAATTTACACAGTTCACGAACCCAACACGATTTTCACTATTAACACACGAACATCTATGTAAAAGATCTTGTGGTTTGTTACAGTTTCATAAGCAGAGTTCAACTAGATATGGTCCGTATGAGTAGGAAACACAGTTCTTTTTTTTCTGATCATGCTCATGTTTCTTGCTGTATTAGAGACGCTGGAAAGAAGAGCATGCTCTTTGCATTAAAACAGAGTGTTTTTCATGGATGAGAACACTGGTCTGAATTTCCCTTCAGATACAGAGTTAAACCAATGGCTCTGTGTCTTCCTAAATGCAATAGTTCATTTCCTGTAAACCCAGTGATTTTTCAGCTCAAATGAATTTACACAGTTCACGAACCCAACACGATTTTCACTATTAACTTAAGTGCATCTATGTAAGAAATGCTGTGGCTTGTTGCGGTTCCTGAAGCAGAGTTCAACTAGATATGGTACATATGAGTAGGAAACACAGTTGATTTTTTCTGGGCATGCTCATGTTTCTTGCTGTATTAGAGACTTTGGAAAGAAGAGCATGCTCTTAGCGTTAAAACAGAGTGTGTATCATGGAGGAGAACACTGTTCTGTATTTCCCTTCACAAACAGAGTTAAACCAAAGGCTCTGTGTCTTCCTACAAGCAAGAGTTCATTTCCGGTATTCCCAGTGATTTTTTGCCTTAAATGAATTTACACAGTTCAAGAACCCAACACGATTTTCCTTATAAACTAAAGAGCATCTAAGAAGAGATACTGTGCTTTGTATGAGTTTCATATGCAGAGTTGAAATAGACCTGGTCCTTTGAGTAGGAAATACAGTTCTTTTTTTCTGGGCATGCTCATGTTTCTTGCTCTATTGGAGAAGCTGGAAAAAAGAGCAAGCTTCTTGCGTTAAAACAGAGTGTGTTTCATGGATTTGGACACGGGTCTGAATTTTCCTTCAGAAACGGAGTTAAACCAAAGGCTGTGTGTCTTCCTACAAGCAAGAGTTCATTTCTGGTAAACCCAGTGATTTTTCGGCTCAAATGAATTAACACAGATCAGGAACCCAACACGACTTTCACTATTTACTAAAGAGCATCTATGTAAATGATGCTGTGGTTTGTTACAGTTTCATAAGCAGTGTTCAACTAGATACGGTCTGTATGAGTAGGAAACACAGTTCTTTTTTTCTGGTCATGCTAATGTTTCTTGCTGTATAGGAGACGCTGGACAGACTAGGATGCTTTTTGCGTTAAAACAGAGGGTGTTTCATGGATTAGAACTCTGGTCTGAATTTATGTTCACAAACGGAGTTAAACCAAAGGCTCTGTGTCTTCCTACAAGCAAGAGTTCATTTCCGTTAAACCCAGTGATTTTTCCCCTCAAATGAATTTACACAGTTCACGAACCCAACACGATTTTCACTCTTAACTAAAGAGCATCTATGTAAGACATGCTGTGGTTTGTATCAATTTCATAAGAAGAGTTCAACTAGATATGGTCCGTAGGAGTAGGAAACACAGTTATTTTTTCTGGGCATGCTCATATTTCTTGCTGTATTGCCGACGCTGGACAGAAGAGGATTCTTCTTGCGATAAATAGATGGTGTTTTATGGATGAGAACACTGGTCTGAATTTCCCTTCAGATACAGAGTTAAACCAAAGGCTCTGTGTCTTCCTACAAGCAAGAGTTCCTTTCAGGTAAACCCAGTGATTTTTCGGCTCCATTGAATTTACACAGTTCACGAACACAACACGATTTTCATTATTAACTAAAGAGCATCTATGTAAGAGATGCTTTGGTTTGTATCAATTTCATAAGCAGAGTTCAACTAGATATGGTCCATATGAGTAGTAAACACAGTTATTTTTTCTGGGCATGCTCATATTTCTTGCTGTATTGCCGACGCTGGACAGAAGAGGATTCTTCTTGCGTTAAAACAGATGGTGTTTCATGGATGAGAACACTGGTCTGAATTTCCCTTCAGATACAGAGTTAAACCAAAGGCTCTGTGTCTTCCTACAAGCAAGAGTTCATTTCCGGTAAACCCAGTGATTTTTGACTCAAATGAATTTGCACAGTTCACGAACCCAACACGATTTTCACTATTAACTAAAGAGCATCTCTGTGAGAGATGCTGTGGATTGTTACAGTTTCATGACCAGAGTTCAACTAGATATGGTCCATATGAGTAGGAAGCACAGTTTTTTTTTCTGGGCATGCTCATATTTCTTGCTGTATTAGAGACGGTGGAAAAATGAGCAAGCTTCTTGCGTTAAAACAGAGTGTGTTTCATGGCTTTGGACCCTCGTCTTAATTTTCCTTCAGAAACGGAGTTAAACCAAAGGCTCTGTGTCTTCCTACAAGCAAGAGTTCATTTCTGGTAAACCCAGTGATTTTTGGCTCAAATGAATTAACACAGATCAGGAACCCAAAACGACTTTCACTATATACTAAAGGGCATCTATGTAAATGATGCTGTGGTTTGTTACAGTTTCATAAGCAGAGTTCAACTAGATATGGTCCGTATGAGTAGGAAACACAGTTATTTTTTCTGGGCATGCTCAAATTTGTTGGTGTATTGCCGACGCTGGACAGAAGAGGATTCTTCTTGCGTTAAAAAGGATGGTGTTTCATGGATGAGAACACTGGTCTGAATTTCCCTTCAGATACAGAGTTAAACCAAAGGCTCTGTGTCTTCCTACAAGGAAGAGTACATTTCCGGTAAACCTAGTGATTTTTGACTCAAATGAATTTGCACAGTTCACGAACACAACACGATTTTCACTATTAACTAAAGAGCATCTCTGTGAGAGATGCTGTGGATTGTTACAGTTTCAGGAGCAGAGTTCAACTAGATATGGTCCATATGAGTAGGAAACACAGTTTTTTTTTTTTTTTTTTCTGGGCATGCTCATGTTTCTTGCTGTATTAGAGACGGTGGAAAGAAGAGCATGCTCTTAGCGTTAAAACAGAGTGTGTTTCATGGAGGAGAACACTGTTCTGTATTTCCCTTCACAAACAGAGTTAAACCAAAGGCTCTGTGTCTTCCTACAAGCAAGAGTTCATTTCCGGTAATCCCAGTGATTTTTCGCCTTAAATGAATTTACACAGTTCAAGAACCCAACACGATTTTCACTATTAACTAAAGAGCATCTCTGTGAGAGATGCTGTGGATTTTTACAGTTTCATGACCAGAGTTCAACTAGATATGGTCCATATGAGTAGGAAACACAGTTTTTTTTTCTGGGCATGCTCATATTTCTTGCTGTATTAGAGACGGTGAAAAAATGAGCAAGCTTCTTGCGTTAAAACAGAGTGTGTTTCATGGCTTTGGACCTTCGTCTTAATTTTCCTTCAGAAACAGAGTTAAAACAAAGGCTCTGTGTCTTCCTACAAGCAAGAGTTCATTTCTGGTAAACCCAGTGATTTTTCGGCTCAAATGAATTAACACAGATCAGGAACCCAACACGACTTTCACTATATACTAAAGGGCATCTATGTAAATGATGCTGTGGTTTGTTACAGTTTCATAAGCAGAGTTCAACTAGATATGGTCCGTATGAGTAGGAAACACAGTTATTTTTTCTGGGCATGCTCATATTTGTTGGTGTATTGCCGACGCTGGACAGAAGAGGATTCTTCTTGCGTTAAAAAGGATGGTGTTTCATGGATGAGAACACTGGTCTGAATTTCCCTTCAGATACAGAGTTAAACCAAAGGCTCTGTGTCTTCCTACAAGGAAGAGTACATTTCCGGTAAACCTAGTGATTTTTGACTCAAATGAATTTGCACAGTTCACGAACACAACACGATTTTCACTATTAACTAAAGAGCATCTCTGTGAGAGATGCTGTGGATTGTTACAGTTTCAGGAGCAGAGTTCAACTAGATATGGTCCATATGAGTAGGAAACACAGTTTTGTTTTTTTTTCTGGGCATGCTCATGTTTCTTGCTGTATTAGAGATGGTGGAAAGAAGAGCATGCTCTTAGCGTTAAAACAGAGTGTGTTTCATGGAGGAGAACACTGTTCTGTATTTCCCTTCACAAACAGAGTTAAACCAAAGGCTCTGTGTCTTCCTACAAGCAAGAGTTCATTTCCGGTAATCCCAGTGATTTTTCGCCTTAAATGAATTTACACAGTTCAAGAACCCAACACGATTTTCCTTATAAACTAAAGAGCATCTAAGAAGAGATACTGTGCTTTGTATGAGTTTCATATGCAGAGTTGAAATAGACCTGGTCCTTTGAGTAGGAAATACAGTTCTTTTTTTCTTGGCATGCTCATGTTTCTTGCTGTATTGGAGAAGCTGGACAAAAGAGCAAGCTTCTTGCGTTAAAACAGCGTGTGTTTCATGGATTTGGACACGGGTCTGAATTTTCCTTCAGAAACGGAGTTAAACCAAAGGCTCTGTGTCTTCCTACAAGCAAGAGATCATTTCTGGTAAACCCAGTGATTTTTCGGCTCAAATGAATTAACACAGATCAGGAACCCAACACGACTTTCACTATTTACTAAAGAGCATCTATGTAAATGATGCTGTGGTTTGTTACAGTTTCATAAGCAGTGTTCAACTAGATATGGTCTGTATGAGTAGGAAACACAGTTCTTTTTTTCTGGTCATGCTAATGTTTCTTGCTGTATAGGAGACGCTGGACAGACTAGGATGCTTTTTGCGTTAAAACAGAGGGTGTTTCATGGATTAGAACTCTGGTCTGAATTTATCTTCACAAACGGAGTTAAACCAAAGGCTCTGTGTCTTCCTACAAGCAAGAGTTCATTTCCGTTAAACCCAGTGATTTTTCCCCTCAAATGAATTTACACAGTTCACGAACCCAACACGATTTTCACTCTTAACTAAAGAGCATCTATGTAAGACATGCTGTGGTTTGTATCAATTTCATAAGAAGAGTTCAACTAGATATGGTCCTTAGGAGTAGGAAACACAGTTATTTTTTCTGGGCATGCTCATATTTCTTGCTGTATTGCCGACGCTGGACAGAAGAGGATTCTTCTTGCGATAAATAGATGGTGTTTTATGGATGAGAACACTGGTCTGAATTTCCCTTCAGATACAGAGTTAAACCAAAGGCTCTGTGTCTTCCTACAAGCAAGAGTTCCTTTCAGGTAAACCCAGTGATTTTTCGGCTCCAATGAATTTACACAGTTCACGAACACAACACGATTTTCATTATTAACTAAAGAGCATCTATGTAAGAGATGCTTTGGTTTGTATCAATTTCATAAGCAGAGTTCAACTAGATATGGTCCATATGAGTAGTAAACACAGTTATTTTTTCTGGGCATGCTCATATTTCTTGCTGTATTGCCGACGCTGGACAGAAGAGGATTCTTCTTGCGTTAAAACAGATGGTGTTTCATGGATGAGAACACTGGTCTGAATTTCCCTTCAGATACAGAGTTAAACCAAAGGCTCTGTGTCTTCCTACAAGCAAGAGTTCATTTACGGTAAACACAGTGATTTTTGACTCAAATGAATTTGCACAGTTCACGAACCCAACACGATTTTCACTATTAACTAAAGAGCATCTCTGTGAGAGATGCTGTGGATTGTTACAGTTTCATGACCAGAGTTCAACTAGTAATGGTCCATATGAGTAGGAAACACAGTTTTTTTTTCTGGGCATGCTCATATTTCTTGCTGTATTACAGACGGTGGAAAAATGAGCAAGCTTCTTGCGTTAAAACAGAGTGTGTTTCATGGCTTTGGACCCTCGTCTTAATTTTCCTTCAGAAACGGAGTTAAACCAAAGGCTCTGTGTCTTCCTACAAGCAAGAGTTCATTTCTGGTAAACCCAGTGATTTTTCGGCTCAAATGAATTAACACAGATCAGGAACCCAAAACGACTTTCACTATATACTAAAGGGCATCTATGTAAATGATGCTGTGGTTTGTTACAGTTTCATAAGCAGAGTTCAACTAGATATGGTCCGTATGAGTAGGAAACACAGTTATTTTTTCTGGGCATGCTCAAATTTGTTGGTGTATTGCCGACGCTGGACAGAAGAGGATTCTTCTTGCGTTAAAAAGGATGGTGTTTCATGGATGAGAACACTGGTCTGAATTTCCCTTCAGATACAGAGTTAAACCAAAGGCTCTGTGTCTTCCTACAAGGAAGAGTACATTTCCGGTAAACCTAGTGATTTTTGACTCAAATGAATTTGCACAGTTCACGAACACAACACGATTTTCACTATTAACTAAAGAGCATCTCTGTGAGAGATGCTGTGGATTGTTACAGTTTCAGGAGCAAAGTTCAACTAGATATGGTCCATATGAGTAGGAAACACAGTTTTTTTTTTTTTTTTTCTGGGCATGCTCATGTTTCTTGCTGTATTAGAGACGGTGGAAAGAAGAGCATGCTCTTAGCGTTAAAACAGAGTGTGTTTCATGGAGGAGAACACTGTTCTGTATTTCCCTTCACAAACAGAGTTAAACCAAAGGCTCTGTGTCTTCCTACAAGCAAGAGTTCATTTCCGGTAATCCCAGTGATTTTTCGCCTTAAATGAATTTACACAGTTCAAGAACCCAACACGATTTTCACTATTAACTAAAGAGCATCTCTGTGAGAGATGCTGTGGATTTTTACAGTTTCATGACCAGAGTTCAACTAGATATGGTCCATATGAGTAGGAAACACAGTTTTTTTTTCTGGGCATGCTCATATTTCTTGCTGTATTAGAGACGGTGAAAAAATGAGCAAGCTTCTTGCGTTAAAACAGAGTGTGTTTCATGGCTTTGGACCTTCGTCTTAATTTTCCTTCAGAAACAGAGTTAAAACAAAGGCTCTGTGTCTTCCTACAAGCAAGAGTTCATTTCTGGTAAACCCAGTGATTTTTCGGCTCAAATGAATTAACACAGATCAGGAACCCAACACGACTTTCACTATATACTAAAGGGCATCTATGTAAATGATGCTGTGGTTTGTTACAGTTTCATAAGCAGAGTTCAACTAGATATGGTCCGTATGAGTAGGAAACACAGTTATTTTTTCTGGGCATGCTCATATTTGTTGGTGTATTGCCGACGCTGGACAGAAGAGGATTCTTCTTGCGTTAAAAAGGATGGTGTTTCATGGATGAGAACACTGGTCTGAATTTCCCTTCAGATACAGAGTTAAACCAAAGGCTCTGTGTCTTCCTACAAGGAAGAGTACATTTCCGGTAAACCTAGTGATTTTTGACTCAAATGAATTTGCACAGTTCACGAACACAACACGATTTTCACTATTAACTAAAGAGCATCTCTGTGAGAGATGCTGTGGATTGTTACAGTTTCAGGAGCAGAGTTCAACTAGATATGGTCCATATGAGTAGGAAACACAGTTTTGTTTTTTTTTCTGGGCATGCTCATGTTTCTTGCTGTATTAGAGATGGTGGAAAGAAGAGCATGCTCTTAGCGTTAAAACAGAGTGTGTTTCATGGAGGAGAACACTGTTCTGTATTTCCCTTCACAAACAGAGTTAAACCAAAGGCTCTGTGTCTTCCTACAAGCAAGAGTTCATTTCCGGTAATCCCAGTGATTTTTCGCCTTAAATGAATTTACACAGTTCAAGAACCCAACACGATTTTCACTATTAACTAAAGAGCATCTCTGTGAGAGATGCTGTGGATTTTTACAGTTTCATGACCAGAGTTCAACTAGATATGGTCCATATGAGTAGGAAACACAGTTTTTTTTTCTGGGCATGCTCATATTTCTTGCTGTATTAGAGACGGTGAAAAAATGAGCAAGCTTCTTGCGTTAAAACAGAGTGTGTTTCATGGCTTTGGACCTTCGTCTTAATTTTCCTTCAGAAACAGAGTTAAAACAAAGGCTCTGTGTCTTCCTACAAGCAAGAGTTCATTTCTGGTAAACCCAGTGATTTTTCGGCTCAAATGAATTAACACAGATCAGGAACCCAACACGACTTTCACTATATACTAAAGGGCATCTATGTAAATGATGCTGTGGTTTGTTACAGTTTCATAAGCAGAGTTCAACTAGATATGGTCCGTATGAGTAGGAAACACAGTTATTTTTTCTGGGCATGCTCATATTTGTTGGTGTATTGCCGACGCTGGACAGAAGAGGATTCTTCTTGCGTTAAAAAGGATGGTGTTTCATGGATGAGAACACTGGTCTGAATTTCCCTTCAGATACAGAGTTAAACCAAAGGCTCTGTGTCTTCCTACAAGGAAGAGTACATTTCCGGTAAACCTAGTGATTTTTGACTCAAATGAATTTGCACAGTTCACGAACACAACACGATTTTCACTATTAACTAAAGAGCATCTCTGTGAGAGATGCTGTGGATTGTTACAGTTTCAGGAGCAGAGTTCAACTAGATATGGTCCATATGAGTAGGAAACACAGTTTTGTTTTTTTTTCTGGGCATGCTCATGTTTCTTGCTGTATTAGAGATGGTGGAAAGAAGAGCATGCTCTTAGCGTTAAAACAGAGTGTGTTTCATGGAGGAGAACACTGTTCTGTATTTCCCTTCACAAACAGAGTTAAACCAAAGGCTCTGTGTCTTCCTACAAGCAAGAGTTCATTTCCGGTAATCCCAGTGATTTTTCGCCTTAAATGAATTTACACAGTTCAAGAACCCAACACGATTTTCCTTATAAACTAAAGAGCATCTAAGAAGAGATACTGTGCTTTGTATGAGTTTCATATGCAGAGTTGAAATAGACCTGGTCCTTTGAGTAGGAAATACAGTTCTTTTTTTCTTGGCATGCTCATGTTTCTTGCTGTATTGGAGAAGCTGGACAAAAGAGCAAGCTTCTTGCGTTAAAACAGCGTGTGTTTCATGGATTTGGACACGGGTCTGAATTTTCCTTCAGAAACGGAGTTAAACCAAAGGCTCTGTGTCTTCCTACAAGCAAGAGTTCATTTCTGGTAAACCCAGTGATTTTTCGGCTCAAATGAATTAACACAGATCAGGAACCCAACACGACTTTCACTATTTACTAAAGAGCATCTATGTAAATGATGCTGTGGTTTGTTACAGTTTCATAAGCAGTATTCAACTAGATATGGTCTGTATGAGTAGGAAACACAGTTCTTTTTTTCTGGTCATGCTAATGTTTCTTGCTGTATAGGAGACGCTGGACAGACTAGGATGCTTTTTGCGTTAAAACAGAGGGTGTTTCATGGATTAGAACTCTGGTCTGAATTTATCTTCACAAACGGAGTTAAACCAAAGGCTCTGTGTCTTCCTACAAGCAAGAGTTCATTTCCGTTAAACCCAGTGATTTTTCCCCTCAAATGAATTTACACAGTTCACGAACCCAACACGATTTTCACTCTTAACTAAAGAGCATCTATGTAAGACATGCTGTGGTTTGTATCAATTTCATAAGAAGAGTTCAACTAGATATGGTCCTTAGGAGTAGGAAACACAGTTATTTTTTCTGGGCATGCTCATATTTCTTGCTGTATTGCCGACGCTGGACAGAAGAGGATTCTTCTTGCGATAAATAGATGGTGTTTTATGGATGAGAACACTGGTCTGAATTTCCCTTCAGATACAGAGTTAAACCAAAGGCTCTGTGTCTTCCTACAAGCAAGAGTTCCTTTCAGGTAAACCCAGTGATTTTTCGGCTCCAATGAATTTACACAGTTCACGAACACAACACGATTTTCATTATTAACTAAAGAGCATCTATGTAAGAGATGCTTTGGTTTGTATCAATTTCATAAGCAGAGTTCAACTAGATATGGTCCATATGAGTAGTAAACACAGTTATTTTTTCTGGGCATGCTCATATTTCTTGCTGTATTGCCGACGCTGGACAGAAGAGGATTCTTCTTGCGTTAAAACAGATGGTGTTTCATGGATGAGAACACTGGTCTGAATTTCCCTTCAGATACAGAGTTAAACCAAAGGCTCTGTGTCTTCCTACAAGCAAGAGTTCATTTACGGTAAACACAGTGATTTTTGACTCAAATGAATTTGCACAGTTCACGAACCCAACACGATTTTCACTATTAACTAAAGAGCATCTCTGTGAGAGATGCTGTGGATTGTTACAGTTTCATGACCAGAGTTCAACTAGTAATGGTCCATATGAGTAGGAAACACAGTTTTTTTTTCTGGGCATGCTCATATTTCTTGCTGTATTACAGACGGTGGAAAAATGAGCAAGCTTCTTGCGTTAAAACAGAGTGTGTTTCATGGCTTTGGACCCTCGTCTTAATTTTCCTTCAGAAACGGAGTTAAACCAAAGGCTCTGTGTCTTCCTACAAGCAAGAGTTCATTTCTGGTAAACCCAGTGATTTTTCGGCTCAAATGAATTAACACAGATCAGGAACCCAAAACGACTTTCACTATATACTAAAGGGCATCTATGTAAATGATGCTGTGGTTTGTTACAGTTTCATAAGCAGAGTTCAACTAGATATGGTCCGTATGAGTAGGAAACACAGTTATTTTTTCTGGGCATGCTCATATTTGTTGGTGTATTTCCGACGCTGGACAGAAGATGATTCTTCTTGCGTTAAAAAGGATGGTGTTTCATGGATGAGAACACTGGTCTGAATTTCCCTTCAGATACAGAGTTAAACCAAAGGCTCTGTGTCTTCCTACAAGGAAGAGTACATTTCCGGTAAACCTAGTGATTTTTGACTCAAATGAATTTGCACAGTTCACGAACACAACACGATTTTCACTATTAACTAAAGAGCATCTCTGTGAGAGATGCTGAGGATTGTTACAGTTTCAGGAGCAGAGTTCAACTAGATATGGTCCATATGAGTAGGAAACACAGTTTTTTTTTTTTTTTCTGGGCATGCTCATGTTTCTTGCTGTATTAGAGACGGTGGAAAGAAGAGCATGCTCTTAGCGATAAAACAGAGTGTGTTTCATGGAGGAGAACACTGTTCTGTATTTCCCTTCACAAACAGAGTTAAACCAAAGGCTCTGTGTCTTCCTACAAGCAAGAGTTCATTTCCGGTAATCCCAGTGATTTTTCGCCTTAAATGAATTTACACAGTTCAAGTACCCAACACGATTTTCACTATTAACTAAAGAGCATCTCTGTGAGAGATGCTGTGGATTGTTACAGTTTCATGACCAGAGTTCAACTAGATATGGTCCATATGAGTAGGAAACACAGTTTTTTTTTCTGGGCATGCTCATATTTCTTGCTGTATTAGAGACGGTGAAAAAATGAGCAAGCTTCTTGCGTTAAAACAGAGTGTGTTTCATGGCTTTGGACCCTCGTCTTAATTTTCCTTCAGAAACAGAGTTAAAACAAAGGCTCTGTTTCTTCCTACAAGCAAGAGTTCATTTCTGGTAAACCCAGTGATTTTTCGGCTCAAATAAATTAACACAGATCAGGAACCCAACACGACTTTCACTATATACTAAAGGGCATCTATGTAAATGATGCTGTGGTTTGTTACAGTTTCATAAGCAGAGTTCAACTAGATATGGTCCGTATGAGTAGGAAACACAGTTATTTTTTCTGGGCATGCTCATATTTGTTGGTGTATTGCCGACGCTGGACAGAAGAGGATTCTTCTTGCGTTAAAAAGGATGGTGTTTCATGGATGAGAACACTGGTCTGAATTTCCCTTCAGATACAGAGTTAAACCAAAGGCTCTGTGTCTTCCTACAAGGAAGAGTACATTTCCGGTAAACCTAGTGATTTTTGACTCAAATGAATTTGCACAGTTCACGAACACAACACGATTTTCACTATTAACTAAAGAGCATCTCTGTGAGAGATGCTGTGTATTGTTACAGTTTCAGGAGCAGAGTTCAACTAGATATGGTCCATATGAGTAGGAAACACAGTTTTTTTTTTTTTCTGGGCATGCTCATGTTTCTTGCTGTATTAGAGACGGTGGAAAGAAGAGCATGCTCTTAGCGTTAAAATAGAGTGTGTTTCATGGAGGAGAACACTGTTCTGTATTTCCCTTCACAAACAGAGTTAAACCAAAGGCTCTGTGTCTTCCTACAAGCAAGAGTTCATTTCCGGTAATCCCAGTGATTTTTCGCCTTAAATGAATTTACACAGTTCAAGAACCCAACACGATTTTCCTTATAAACTAAAGAGCATCTAAGAAGAGATACTGTGCTTTGTATGAGTTTCATATGCAGAGTTGAAATAGACCTGGTCCTTTGTGTAGGAAATACAGTTCTTTTTTTCTGGGCATGCTCATGTTTCTTGCTGTATTGGAGAAGCTGGAAAAAAGAGCAAGCTTCTTGCGTTAAAACAGAGTGTGTTTCATGGATTTGGACACGGGTCTGAATTTTCCTTCAGAAACGGAGTTAAACCAAAGGCTCTGTGTCTTCCTACAAGCAAGAGTTCATTTCTGGTAAACCCAGTGATTTTTCGGCTCAAATGAATTAACACAGATCAGGAACCCAACACGACTTTCACTATTTACTAAAGAGCATCTATGTAAATGATGCTGTGGTTTGTTACAGTTTCATAAACAGTGTTCAACTAGATATGGTCTGTATGAGTAGGAAACACAGTTCTTTTTTTCTGGTCATGCTAATGTTTCTTGCTGTATAGGAGACGCTGGACAGACTAGGATGCTTTTTGCGTTAAAACAGAGGGTGTTTCATGGATTAGAACTCTGGTCTGAATTTATCTTCACAAACGGAGTTAAACCAAAGGCTCTGTGTCTTCCTACAAGCAAGAGTTCATTTCCGTTAAACCCAGTGATTTTTCCCCTCAAATGAATTTACACAGTTCACGAACACAACACGATTTTCACTCTTAACTAAAGAGCATCTATGTAAGACATGCTGTGGTTTGTATCAATTTCATAAGAAGAGTTCAACTAGATATGGTCCGTATGAGTAGGAAACACAGTTATTTTTTCTGGGCATGCTCATATTTCTTGCTGTATTGCCGACGCTGGACAGTAGAGGATTCTTCTTGCGATAAATAGATGGTGTTTTATGGATGAGAACACTGGTCTGAATTTCCCTTCAGATACAGAGTTAAACCAAAGGCTCTGTGTCTTCCTACAAGCAAGAGTTCCTTTCAGGTAAACCCAGTGATTTTTCGGCTCCAATGAATTTACACAGTTCACGAACACAACACGATTTTCATTATTAACTAAAGAGCATCTATGTAAGAGATGCTTTGGTTTGTATTAATTTCATAAGCAGAGTTCAACTAGATATGGTCCATATGAGTAGTAAACACAGTTATTTTTTCTGGGCATGCTCATATTTCTTGCTGTATTGCCAACGCTGGACAGAAGAGGATTCTTCTTGCGTTAAAACAGATGGTGTTTCATGGATGAGAACACTGGTCTGAATTTCCCTTCACAAACGGAGTTAAACCAAAGGCTCTGTGACTTCCTACCAGCAAGAGTTCATTTCAGGTAAACCCAGTGATTTTTTTGGCTTAAATGAATTTACACAGTTCACAACCCAACACGATTTTCACTATTAACTAAAGAGCATCTATGTAAGAGATGCTGTGGTTTGTATCAATTTCATAAGCAGAGTTCAACTAGATATGGTCCGTATGAGTAGGAAACACAGTTATTTTTTCTGGGCATGCTCATATTTGTTGGTGTATTGCCGACCCTGGACAGAAGAGGATACTTCTTGCGTTAAAACAGATGGTGTTTCATGGATGAGAACACTGGTCTGAATTTCCCTTCAGATACAGAGTTAAACCAAAGGCTCTGTGTCTTCCTACAAGCAAGAGTTCATTTCTGGTAAACCCAGTGATTTTTCGGCTCAAATGAATTAACACAGATCAGGAAACCAACACGACTTTCACTATTTACTAAAGGGCATCTATGTAAATGATGCTGTGGTTTGTTACAGTTTCATAAGCAGAGTTCAACTAGATATGGTCTGTATGAGTAGGAATCACAGTTCTTTTTTTCTAGTCATGCTAATGTTTCTTGCTGTATTAGAGACGGTGGAAAGAAGAGCATGCTCTTAGCGTTAAAAGAGAGTGTGTTTCATGGCTTTGGACCCTCGTCTTAATTTTCCTTCAGAAACGGAGTTAAACCAAAGGCTCTGTGTCTTCCTACAAGCAAGAGTTCATTTCTGGTAAACCCAGTGATTTTTCGGCTCAAATGAATTAACACAGATCAGGAACCCAACACGACTTTCACTATATACTAAAGGGCATCTATGTAAATGATGCTGTGGTTTGTTACAGTTTCATAAGCAGTGTTCAACTAGATATGGTCTGTATGAGTAGGAAACACAGTTATTTTTTCTGGGCATGCTCATATTTGTTGGTGTATTGCCGACGCTGGACAGAAGAGGATTCTTCTTGCGTTAAAAAGGATGGTGTTTCATGGATGAGAACACTGGTCTGAATTTCCCTTCAGATACAGAGTTAAACCAAAGGCTCTGTGTCTTCCTACAAGGAAGAGTACATTTCCGGTAAACCTAGTGATTTTTGACTCAAATGAATTTGCACAGTTCACGAACACAACACGATTTTCACTATTAACTAAAGAGCATCTCTGTGAGAGATGCTGTGGATTGTTACAGTTTCAGGAGCAGAGTTCAACTAGATATGGTCCATATGAGTAGGAAACACAGTTTTTTTTTTTTTTTTCTGGGCATGCTCATGTTTCTTGCTGTATTAGAGACAGTGGAAAGAAGAGCATGCTCTTAGCGTTAAAACAGAGTGTGTTTCATGGAGGAGAACACTGTTCTGTATTTCCCTTCACAAACAGAGTTAAACCAAAGGCTCTGTGTCTTCCTACAAGCAAGAGTTCATTTCCGGTAATCCCAGTGATTTTTCGCCTTAAATGAATTTACACAGTTCAAGAACCCAACACGATTTTCCTTATAAACTAAAGAGCATCTAAGAAGAGATACTGTGCTTTGTATGAGTTTCATATGCAGAGTTGAAATAGACCTGGTCATTTGAGTAGGAAATACAGTTCTTTTTTTCTGGGCATGCTCATGTTTCTTGCTGTATTGGAGAAGCTGGAAAAAAGAGCAAGCTTCTTGCGTTAAAACAGAGTGTGTTTCATGGATTTGGACACGGGTCTGAATTTTCCTTCAGAAACGGAGTTAAACCAAAGGCTCTGTGTCTTCCTACAAGCAAGAGTTCATTTCTGGTAAACCCAGTGATTTTTCGGCTCAAATGAATTAACACAGATCAGGAACCCAACACGACTTTCACTATTTACTAAAGAGCATCTATGTAAATGATGCTGTGGTTTGTTACAGTTTCATAAGCAGTGTTCTACTAGATAGGGTCTGTATGAGTAGGAAACACAGTTCTTTTTTTCTGGTCATGCTAATGTTTCTTGCTGTATAGGAGACGCTGGACAGACTAGGATGCTTTTTGCGTTAAAACAGAGGGTGTTTCATGGATTAGAACTCTGGTCTGAATTTATCTTCACAAACGAAGTTAAACCAAAGGCTCTGTGTCTTCCTACAAGCAGGAGTTCATTTCCGTTAAACCCAGTGATTTTTCCCCTCAAATGAATTTACACAGTTCACGAACCCAACATGATTTTCACTCTTAACTAAAGAGCATCTATGTAAGACATGCTGTGGTTTGTATCAATTTCATAAGAAGAGTTCAACTAGATATGGTCCGTATGAGTAGGAAACACAGTTATTTTCCTGGGCATGCTCATATTTCTTGCTGTATTGCCGACGCTGGACAGAAGAGGATTCTTCTTGCGATAAATAGATGGTGTTTTATGGATGAGAACACTGGTCTGAATTTCCCTTCAGATACAGAGTTAAACCAAAGGCTCTGTGTCTTCCTACAAGCAAGAGTTCATTTCAGGTAAACACAGTGATTTTTCGGCTCCAATGAATTTACACAGTTCACGAACACAACACGATTTTCATTATTAACTAAAGAGCATCTATGTAAGAGATTCTGTGGTTTGTATCAATTTCATAAGCAGAGTTCAACTAGATATGATCCATATGAGTAGTAAACACAGTTATTTTTTCTGGGCATGCTCATATTTCTTGCTGTATTGCCGACGCTGGACAGAAGAGGATTCTTCTTGCATTAAAACAGATGGTGTTTCATGGATGAGAACACTGGTCTGAATTTCCCTTCAGATACAGAGTTAAACCAAAGGCTCTGTGTCTTCCTACAAGCAAGAGTTCATTTCCGGTAAACCCAGTGATTTTTGACTCAAATGAATTTGCACAGTTCACGAACCCAACACGATTTTCACTATTAACTAAAGAGCATCTCTGTGAGAGATGCTGTGGATTGTTACAGTTTCATGACCAGAGTTCAACTAGATATGGTCCATATGAGTAGGAAACACAGTTTTTTTTTCTGGGCATGCTCATATTTCTTGCTGTATTAGAGACGGTGGAAAAATGAGCAAGCTTCTTGCGTTAAAACAGAGTGTGTTTCATGGCTTTGGACCCTCGTCTTAATTTTCCTTCAGAAACGGAGTTAAACCAAAGGCTCTGTGTCTTCCTACAAGCAAGAGTTCATTTCTGGTAAACCCAGTGATTTTTCGTCTCAAATGAATTAACACAGATCAAGAACCCAACACGACTTTCACTATATACTACAGGGCATCTATGTAAATGATGCTGTGGTTTGTTATAGTTTCATAAGCAGAGTTCAACTAGAAATGGTCTGTATGAGTAGGAAACACAGTTCTTTTTTCTAGTCATGCTAATGTTTCTTGCTGTATTAGAGACGGTGGAAAGAAGAGCATGCTCTTAGCGTTAAAAGAGAGTGTGTTTCATGGAGGAGAACACTGTTCTGTGTTTCCCTTCACAAACAGAGTTAAAGCAAATGCTCTGTGTCTTCCTACAAGCAAGAGTTCTTTTCCGGTAAATCCTGTGATTTTTGACTCAAATGAATTTTCACAGTTCACGAACCCAACACGATTTTCACTTTTAACTAAAGAGCATCTCTGTGAGAAATGCTGTGGTTTGTTACAGTTTCATGAGCAGAGTTCAACTAGATATGGTCCGTATGAGTAGGAAACACAGTTCATTTTTTCTGGGCATGCTCATGTTTCTTATTATATTGCAGACTTTGGGAACAATAGCATGCTCTTTGCATTAAAACAGAGTGTGTTTCATGGATGAGAACACTGGTCTGAATTTGCCTTCACAAATGGAGTTAAACCAAAGGCTCTGTGTCTTCCTACAAGCAAGTGTTCATTTCTGGTAAAGCCAGTGATTTTTCGGCTCAAATGAATTTACACAGGTCACGAACCCAACACGATTTTCACTATTAACACACGAACATCTATGTAAAAGATGTTGAGGTTTGTTACAGATTCATAAGCAGTGTTCAACTAGATATGGTCCCTACGAGTAGGAAACACAGTTCTTTTTTTCTGATCATGCTCATGTTTCTTGCTGTATTAGAGACGCTGGAAAGACAAGCATGCTCTTTGCGTTAAAACAGAGTGTGTTTCATGGATGAGAACAATGGTCTGAATTTCCCTTCACAAACGGAGTTAAATCAAAAGCTCTGTGACTTCCTACCAGCAAGAGTTCATTTCAGGTAAACCCAGTGATTTTTTTGGCTCAAATGAATTTACACAGTTCACAACCCAACACGATTTTCACTATTAACTAAAGAGCATCTATGTAAGAGATTCTGTGGTTTGTATCAATTTCATAAGCAGAGTTCAACTAGATATGGTCCGTATGAGTAGGAAACACAGTTTTTTTTTCTGCGCATGCTCATATTTGTTGGTGTATTGCCGACCCTGGACAGAAGAGGATTCTTCTTGCGTTAAAACAGATGGTGTTTCATGGATGAGAACACTGGTCTGAATTTCCCTTCATATACAGAGTTAAACCAAAGGCTCTGTGTCTTCCTACAAGCAAGAGTTCATTTCTGGTAAACCCAGTGATTTTTCGGCTCAAATGAATTAACACAGATCAGGAACCCAACACGACTATCACTATTTACTAAAGGGCATCTATGTAAATGATGCTGTGGTTTGTTACAGTTTCATAAGCAGAGTTCAACTAGATATGGTCTGTATGAGTAGGAAACACAGTTCTTTTTTTCTAGTCATGCTAATGTTTCTTGCTGTATTAGAGACAGTGGAAAGAAGAGCATGCTCTTAGCGTTAAAAGAGAGTGTGTTTCATGGAGGAGAACACTGTTCTGTATTTCCCTTCACAAACAGAGTTAAACCAAATGCTCAGTGTCTTCCTACAAGCAAGAGTTCTTTTCCGGTAAATCCTGTGATTTTTGACTCAAATGAATTTGCACAGTTCACGAACCCAACACGATTTTCACTTTTAACTAAAGAGCATCTCTGTGAGAAATGCTGTGGTTTGTTACAGTTTCATGAGCAGAGTTCAACTAGATATGGTCCGTATGAGTAGGAAACACAGTTCTTTTTTTCTGGGCATGCTCATGTTTCTTATTATATTGCAGACGTTGGAAACAATAGCATGCTCTTTGCATTAAAACAGAGTGTGTTTCATGGATGAGAACACTGGTCTGAATTTGCCTTCACAAATGGAGTTAAACCAAAGGCTCTGTGTCTTCCTACAAGGAAGAGTTCATTTCCGGTAAACCCAGTGATTTTTGACTCAAATGAATTTGCACAGTTCACGAACCCTACACGATTTTCACTATTAACTAAAGAGTATCTCTGTGAGAGATGCTGTGGATTGTTACAGTTTCATGAGCAGAGTTCAACTAGATATGGTCCATATGAGTAGGAAACACAGTTTTTTTTTCTGGGCATGCTCATGTTTCTTGCTGTATTAGAGACGGTGGAAAAATGAGCAAGCTTCTTGCGTTAAAACAGAGTGTGTATCATGGCTTTGGACACTCGTCTGAATTTTCCTTCAGAAAGGGAGTTAAACCAAAGGCTCTGTGTCTTCCTACAAGGAAGAGTTCATTGCTGGTAAACACAGTGATTTTTCGGCTCAAATGAATTAACACAGATCAGGAACCCAACACGACTTTCACTATTTACTAAAGAGCATCTATGTAAATGATGCTGTGGTTTGTTACAGTTTCATAAGCAGAGTTCAACTAGATATGGTCTGTATGAGTAGGAAACACAGTTCTTTTTTTCTAGTCATGCTAATGTTTCTTGCTGTATAGGAGACGCTGGACAGACTAGGATGCTTTTTGCGTTAAAACAGAGGGTGTTTCATGGATTATAACGCTGGTCTGAATTTGTCTTCACAAACGGAGTTAAACCAAATGCTCTGTGTCTTCCTACAAGCAAGAGTTCATTTCCGTTAAACCCAGTGATTTTTCCCCTCAAATGAATTTACACAGTTCACGAACCCAACACGTTTTTCACTATTAACTAAATAGCATCAATGTAAAAGACGCTGTGGTTTGTTACAGTTTCATAAGCAGAGTTAAACTAGATAGGGTCCGTATGAGTAGGAAACACAATTCATATTTTCTGGGCATGCTCATGTTTCTTGCTGTATAGGAGACGCTAGACAGAAGAGGATGCTTCTTGTGTTAAAACAGAGGGTGTTTTATGGATGAGAACGCTGGTCTGTATTTTTCTTCACAAACGGAGTTAAACCAAAGTGTCTGTGTCTTCCTACAAGCAAGAGTTAATTTCCGGTAAACATAGTGATTTGTCGGATCAAATGAATTTACACAGTTCACGAACACAACACGATTTTCACTCTTAACTAAAGAGCATCTATGTAAGACATGCTGTGGTTTGTATCAATTTCATAAGAAGAGTTCAACTAGATATGGTCCGTATGAGTAGGAAACACAGTTATTTTTTCTGGGCATGCTCATATTTCTTGGTGTATTGCTGACGCTGGACAGAAGAGGATTCTTCTTGCGATAAATAGATGGTGTTTTATGGATGAGAACACTGGTCTGAATTTCCCTTCAGATACAGAGTTAAACCAAAGGCTCTGTGTCTTCCTACAAGCAAGAGTTCATTTCAGGTAAACCCAGTGATTTTTCGGCTCCAATGAATTTACACAGTTCACGAACACAACACGATTTTCATTATTAACTAAAGAGCATCTATGTAAGAGATGCTTTGGTTTGTATCAATTTCATAAGCAGAGTTCAACTAGATATGGTCCATATGAGTAGTTTACACAGTTATTTTTTCTGGGCATGCTCATATTTCTTGCTGTATTGCCGACGCTGGACAGAAGAGGATTCTTTTTGCGTTAAAACAGATGGTGTTTCATGGATGAGAACACTGGTCTGAATTTCCCTTCAGATACAGAGTTAAACCAAAGGCTCTGTGTCTTCCTACAAGCAAGACTTCATTTCTGGTAAACCCAGTGATTTTTGACTCAAATGAATTTGCACAGTTCACGAACCCAACACGATTTTCACTATTAACTAAAGAGCATCTCTGTGAGAGATGCTGTGGATTGTTACAGTTTCATGAGCAGAGTTCAACTAGATATGGTCCATATGAGTAGGAAACACAGTTTTTTTTTCTGGGCATGCTCATGTTTCTTATTATATTGCAGACACTGGAGAGAATAGCATGCTCTTTGCATTAAAACAGAGTGTGTTTCATGGATGAGAACACTGGTCTGAATTTGCCTTCACAAATGGAGTTAAACCAAAGGCTCTGTGTCTTCCTACAAGCAAGTGTTCAATTCTGGTAAAGCCAGTGATTTTTCGGCTCAAATGAATTTACACAGTTTATGAACCCAACACGATTTTCACTATTAACACACGAACATCTATGTAAAAGAGGTTGTGGTTTGTTACAGTTTCATAAGCAGAGTTCAACTAGATATGGTCCATATGAGTAGGAAACACAGTTCTTTTTTTCTGATCATGCTCAGGTTTCTTGCTGTATTAGAGACGCTGGAAAGAAGAGCATGCTTGTTGCGTTAAAACAGAGTGTTTTTCATGGATGAGAACACTGGTCTGAATTTCCCTTCAGAAACGGAGTTAAACCAATGGCTCTGTGTCTTCCTAAATGCAATAGTTCATTTTCTGTAAACCCAGTGATTTTTCAGCTCAAATGAATTTACACAGTTCACGAACCCAACACGATTTTCACTATTAACTTAAGTGCATCTATGTAAGAGATGCTGTGGCTTGTTACGGTTCCTGAAGCAGAGTTCAACTAGATATGGTACATATGAGTAGGAAACACAGTTGATTTTTTCTGGGCATGCTCGTGTTTCTTGCTATATTGCAGACGCTGGAAAGACGAGCATGCTCTTTGTGTTAAAACAGATTGTGTTTCATGGATGAGAACACTGGTCTGAATTTCCCTTCACAAACGGAGTTAAACCAAAGGCTCTCTGTCTTTCTACAAGAAAGAGTTCATTTCGGGTAAACCCAGTGATTTTTCCCCTCAAATGAATTTACACAGTTCACGAACCCAACACGATTTTCACTCTTAACTAAAGAGCATCTATGTAAGACATGCTGTGGTTTGTATCAATTTCATAAGAAGAGTTCAACTAGATATGGTCCGTATGAGTAGGAAACACAGTTATTTTTTCTGGGCATGCTCATGTTTCTTGCTGTATAGGAGACGCTAGACAGTAGAGGATGCTTCTTGTGTTAAAACAGAGGGTGTTTTATGGATGAGAACGCTGGTCTGTATTTCTCTTCACAAACGGAGTTAAACCAAAGTGTCTGTGTCTTCCTACAAGCAAGAGTTCATTTCCGGTAAACATAGTGATTTGTCGGATCAAATGAATTTACACAGTTCACGAACACAACACAATTTTCACTCTTAACTAAAGAGCATCTATGTAAGACATGCTGTGGTTTGTATCAATTTCATAAGAAGAGTTCAACTAGATATGGTCCGTATGAGTAGGAAACACAGTTATTTTTTCTGGGCATGCTCATATTTCTTGGTGTATTGCTGACGCTGGACAGAAGAGGATTCTTCTTGCGATAAATAGATGGTGTTTTATGGATGAGAACACTGGTCTGAATTTCCCTTCAGATACAGAGTTAAACCAAAGGCTCTGTGTCTTCCTACAAGCAAGAGTTCATTTCAGGTAAACCCAGTGATTTTTCGGCTCCAAAGAATTTACCCAGTTCACGAACACAACACGATTTTCATTATTAACTAAAGAGCATCTATGTAAGAGATGCTTTGGTTTGTATCAATTTCATAAGCAGAGTTCAACTAGATATGGTCCATATGAGTAGTAAACACAGTTATTTTTTCTGGGCATGCTCATATTTCTTGCTGTATTGCCGACGCTGGACAGAAGAGGATTCTTTTTGCGTTAAAACAGATGGTGTTTCATGGATGAGAACACTGGTCTGAATTTCCCTTCAGATACAGAGATAAACCAAAGGCTCTGTGTCTTCCTACAAGCAAGACTTCATTTCTGGTAAACCCAGTGATTTTTGACTCAAATGAATTTGCACAGTTCACGAACCCAACACGATTTTCACTATTAACTAAAGAGCATCTCTGTGAGAGATGCTGTGGATTGTTACAGTTTCATGAGCAGAGTTCAACTAGATATGGTCCATATGAGTAGGAAACACAGTTTTTTTTTTCTGGGCATGCTCATGTTTCTTATTATATTGCAGACACTGGAAAGAATAGCATGCTCTTTGCATTAAAACAGAGTGTGTTTCATGGATGAGAACACTGGTCTGAATTTGCCTTCACAAATGGAGTTAAACCAAAGGCTCTGTGTCTTCCTACAAGCAAGTGTTCAATTCTGGTAAAGCCAGTGATTTTTCGGCTCAAATGAATTTACACAGTTTATGAACCCAACACGATTTTCACTATTAACACACGAACATCTATGTAAAAGAGGTTGTGGTTTGTTACAGTTTCATAAGCAGAGTTCAACTAGATATGGTCCATATGAGTAGGAAACACAGTTCTTTTTTTCTGATCATGCTCAGGTTTATTGCTGTATTAGAGACGCTGGAAAGAAGAGCATGCTTGTTGCGTTAAAACAGAGTGTTTTTCATGGATGAGAACACTGGTCTGAATTTCCCTTCAGAAACGGAGTTAAACCAATGGCTCTGTGTCTTCCTAAATGCAATAGTTCATTTCCTGTAAACCCAGTGATTTTTCAGCTCAAATGAATTTACACAGTTCACGAACCCAACACGATTTTCACTATTAACTAAAGTGCATCTATGTAAGAGATGCTGTGGCTTGTTACAGTTCCTTAATCAGAGTTCAACTAGATATGGTCCATATGAGTAGGAAACACAGTTTTTTTTTTTCTGGGCATGCTCATGTTTCTTGCTGTATTAGAGACGGTGTAAAAATGAGCAAGCTTCTTGCGTTAAAACAGAGTGTGTATCATGGCTTTGGACACTCGTCTGAATTTTCCTTCAGAAACGGAGTTAAACCAAAGGCTCTGTGTCTTCCTACAAGCAAGAGTTCATTGCTGGTAAACACAGTGATTTTTCGGCTCAAATGAATTAACACAGATCAGGAACCCAACACGACTTTCACTATTTACTAAAGAGCATCTATGTAAATGATGCTGTGGTTTGTTACAGTTTCATAAGCAGAGTTCAACTAGATATGGTCTGTATGAGTAGGAAACACAGTTCTTTTTTTCTGGTCATGCTAATGTTTCTTGCTGTATAGGAGACGCTGGACAGACTAGGATGCTTTTTGCGTTAAAACAGAGGGTGTTTCATGGATTAGAACGCTGGTCTGAATTTGTCTTCACAAACGGAGTTAAACCAAATGCTCTGTGTCTTCCTACAAGCAAGAGTTCTTTTCTGGTAAATCCTGTGATTTTTGACTCAAATGAATTTGCACAGTTCAGGAAGCCAACACGATATTCACTTTTAACTAAAGAGCATCTCTGTGAGAAATGCTGTGGTTTGTTACAGTTTCATGAGCAGAGTTCAACTAGGTATGGTCCGTATGAGTAGGAAACACAGTTCATTTTTTCTGGGCATGCTCATGTTTCTTATTATATTGCAGACGCTGGAAAGAATAGCATGCTCTTTGCGTTAAAACAGAGTGTTTTTCATGGATGAGAACACTGGTCTGAATTTCCCTTCAGATACAGAGTTAAACCAATGGCTCTGTGTCTTCCTAAATGCAATAGTTCATTTTCTGTAAACCCAGTGATTTTTCAGCTCAAATGAATTTACACAGTTCACGAACCCAACACGATTTTCACTATTAACTTAAGTGCATCTATGTAAGAGATGCTGTGGCTTGTTACGGTTCCTGAAGCAGAGTTCAACTAGATATGGTACATATGAGTAGGAAACACAGTTGATTTTTTCTGGGCATGCTCGTGTTTCTTGCTATATTGCAGACACTGGAAAGACGAGCATGCTCTTTGTGTTAAAACAGATTGTGTTTCATGGATGAGAACACTGGTCTGAATTTCCCTTCACAAACGGAGTTAAACCAAAGGCTCTCTGTCTTCCTACAAGAAAGAGTTCATTTCGGGTAAACCCAGTGTTTTTTCGGCTCAAATGAATTTACACAGTTCATGAACCCAACACGATTTTCACTATTAATGAAAGAGCATCTATGTAAGAGATGCTTTGGTTTGTATCAATTTCATAAGCAGAGTTCAACTAGATATGGTCCGTATGAGTAGGAAACACAGTTATTTTTTCTGGGCATGCTCATATTTGTTGGTGTATTGCCGACGCTGGACAGAAGAGGATTCTTCTTGCGTTAAAACAGATGGTGTTTCATGGATGAGAACACTGGTCTGAATTTCCCTTCAGATACAGAGTTAAACCAAAGGCTCTGTGTCTTCCTATAAGGAAGAGTTCATTTCAGGTAAACCCAGTGATTTTTGACTCAAATGAATTTGCACAGTTCACGAACACAACACGATTTTCACTATTAACTAAAGAGCATCTCTGTGAGAAATGCTGTGGATTGTTACAGTTTCAAGAGCAGAGTTCAACTAGATATGGTCCATATGAGTAGGAAACACAGTTTTTTTTTTTTTTTTTTCTGGGCATGCTCATGTTTCTTGCTGTTTTAGAGACGGTGGAAAGAAGAGCATGCTCTTAGCGTTAAAACAGAGTGTGTTTCATGGAGGAGAACACTGTTCTGTATTTCCCTTCACAAACAGAGTTAAACCAAAGGCTCTGTGTCTTCCTACAAGCAAGAGTTCATTTCCGGTAATCCCAGTGATTTTTCGGCTCAAATGTATTTACACAGTTCAAGAACCCAACACGATTTTCATTATAAACTAAAGAGTATCTAAGAAGAGATACTGTGCTTTGTATGAGTTTCATATGCAGAGTTGAAATAGACCTGGTCCTTTGAGTAGGAAATACAGTTCTTTTTTTCTGGGCATGCTCATGTTTCTTGCTGTATTGGAGAAGCTGGAAAAAAGAGCAAGCTTCTTGCGTTAAAACAGAGTGTGTTTCATGGATTTGGACACGGGTCTGAATTTTCCTTCAGAAACGGAGTTAAACCAAAGGCTGTGTGTCTTCCTACAAGCAAGAGTTCATTTCTGGTAAACCCAGTGATTTTTCGGCTCAAATGAATTAACACAGATCAGGAACCCAACACGACTTTCACTATTTACTAAAGAGCATCTATGTAAATGATGCTGTGGTTTGTTACAGTTTCATAAGCAGAGTTCAACTAGATATGGTCTGTATGAGTAGGAAACACAGTTCTTTTTTTCTGGTCATACTAATGTTTCTTGCTGTATAGGAGACGCTGGACAGACTAGGATGCTTTTTGCATTAAAACAGAGGGTGTTTCATGGATTAGAACTCTGGTCTGAATTTATCTTCACAAACGGAGTTAAACCAAAGGCTCTGTGTCTTCCTACAAGCAAGAGTTCATTTCCGTTAAACCCAGTGATTTTTCCCCTCAAATGAATTTACACAGTTCACGAACCCAACACGTTTTTCACTATTAACTAAATAGCATCAATGTAAAAGACGCTGTGGTTTGTTACAGTTTCATAAGCAGAGTTAAACTAGATAGGGTCCGTATGAGTAGGAAACACAATTCATATTTTCTGGGCATGCTCATGTTTCTTGCTGTATAGGAGACGCTAGACAGAAGAGGATGCTTCTTGTGTTAAAACAGAGGGTGTTTTATGGATGAGAACGCTGGTCTGTATTTTTCTTCACAAACGGAGTTAAACCAAAGTGTCTGTGTCTTCCTACAAGCAAGAGTTAATTTCCGGTAAACATAGTGATTTGTCGGATCAAATGAATTTACACAGTTCACGAACACAACACGATTTTCACTCTTAACTAAAGAGCATCTATGTAAGACATGCTGTGGTTTGTATCAATTTCATAAGAAGAGTTCAACTAGATATGGTCCGTATGAGTAGGAAACACAGTTATTTTTTCTGGGCATGCTCATATTTCTTGGTGTATTGCTGACGCTGGACAGAAGAGGATTCTTCTTGCGATAAATAGATGGTGTTTTATGGATGAGAACACTGGTCTGAATTTCCCTTCAGATACAGAGTTAAACCAAAGGCTCTGTGTCTTCCTACAAGCAAGAGTTCATTTCAGGTAAACCCAGTGATTTTTCGGCTCCAATGAATTTACACAGTTCACGAACACAACACGATTTTCATTATTAACTAAAGAGCATCTATGTAAGAGATGCTTTGGTTTGTATCAATTTCATAAGCAGAGTTCAACTAGATATGGTCCATATGAGTAGTTTACACAGTTATTTTTTCTGGGCATGCTCATATTTCTTGCTGTATTGCCGACGCTGGACAGAAGAGGATTCTTTTTGCGTTAAAACAGATGGTGTTTCATGGATGAGAACACTGGTCTGAATTTCCCTTCAGATACAGAGTTAAACCAAAGGCTCTGTGTCTTCCTACAAGCAAGACTTCATTTCTGGTAAACCCAGTGATTTTTGACTCAAATGAATTTGCACAGTTCACGAACCCAACACGATTTTCACTATTAACTAAAGAGCATCTCTGTGAGAGATGCTGTGGATTGTTACAGTTTCATGAGCAGAGTTCAACTAGATATGGTCCATATGAGTAGGAAACACAGTTTTTTTTTCTGGGCATGCTCATGTTTCTTATTATATTGCAGACACTGGAGAGAATAGCATGCTCTTTGCATTAAAACAGAGTGTGTTTCATGGATGAGAACACTGGTCTGAATTTGCCTTCACAAATGGAGTTAAACCAAAGGCTCTGTGTCTTCCTACAAGCAAGTGTTCAATTCTGGTAAAGCCAGTGATTTTTCGGCTCAAATGAATTTACACAGTTTATGAACCCAACACGATTTTCACTATTAACACACGAACATCTATGTAAAAGAGGTTGTGGTTTGTTACAGTTTCATAAGCAGAGTTCAACTAGATATGGTCCATATGAGTAGGAAACACAGTTCTTTTTTTCTGATCATGCTCAGGTTTCTTGCTGTATTAGAGACGCTGGAAAGAAGAGCATGCTTGTTGCGTTAAAACAGAGTGTTTTTCATGGATGAGAACACTGGTCTGAATTTCCCTTCAGAAACGGAGTTAAACCAATGGCTCTGTGTCTTCCTAAATGCAATAGTTCATTTTCTGTAAACCCAGTGATTTTTCAGCTCAAATGAATTTACACAGTTCACGAACCCAACACGATTTTCACTATTAACTTAAGTGCATCTATGTAAGAGATGCTGTGGCTTGTTACGGTTCCTGAAGCAGAGTTCAACTAGATATGGTACATATGAGTAGGAAACACAGTTGATTTTTTCTGGGCATGCTCGTGTTTCTTGCTATATTGCAGACACTGGAAAGACGAGCATGCTCTTTGTGTTAAAACAGATTGTGTTTCATGGATGAGAACACTGGTCTGAATTTCCCTTCACAAACGGAGTTAAACCAAAGGCTCTCTGTCTTCCTACAAGAAAGAGTTCATTTCGGGTAAACCCAGTGTTTTTTCGGCTCAAATGAATTTACACAGTTCATGAACCCAACACGATTTTCACTATTAATGAAAGAGCATCTATGTAAGAGATGCTTTGGTTTGTATCAATTTCATAAGCAGAGTTCAACTAGATATGGTCCGTATGAGTAGGAAACACAGTTATTTTTTCTGGGCATGCTCATATTTGTTGGTGTATTGCCGACGCTGGACAGAAGAGGATTCTTCTTGCGTTAAAACAGATGGTGTTTCATGGATGAGAACACTGGTCTGAATTTCCCTTCAGATACAGAGTTAAACCAAAGGCTCTGTGTCTTCCTATAAGGAAGAGTTCATTTCAGGTAAACCCAGTGATTTTTGACTCAAATGAATTTGCACAGTTCACGAACACAACACGATTTTCACTATTAACTAAAGAGCATCTCTGTGAGAAATGCTGTGGATTGTTACAGTTTCAAGAGCAGAGTTCAACTAGATATGGTCCATATGAGTAGGAAACACAGTTTTTTTTTTTTTTTTTCTGGGCATGCTCATGTTTCTTGCTGTTTTAGAGACGGTGGAAAGAAGAGCATGCTCTTAGCGTTAAAACAGAGTGTGTTTCATGGAGGAGAACACTGTTCTGTATTTCCCTTCACAAACAGAGTTAAACCAAAGGCTCTGTGTCTTCCTACAAGCAAGAGTTCATTTCCGGTAATCCCAGTGATTTTTCGGCTCAAATGTATTTACACAGTTCAAGAACCCAACACGATTTTCATTATAAACTAAAGAGTATCTAAGAAGAGATACTGTGCTTTGTATGAGTTTCATATGCAGAGTTGAAATAGACCTGGTCCTTTGAGTAGGAAATACAGTTCTTTTTTTCTGGGCATGCTCATGTTTCTTGCTGTATTGGAGAAGCTGGAAAAAAGAGCAAGCTTCTTGCGTTAAAACAGAGTGTGTTTCATGGATTTGGACACGGGTCTGAATTTTCCTTCAGAAACGGAGTTAAACCAAAGGCTGTGTGTCTTCCTACAAGCAAGAGTTCATTTCTGGTAAACCCAGTGATTTTTCGGCTCAAATGAATTAACACAGATCAGGAACCCAACACGACTTTCACTATTTACTAAAGAGCATCTATGTAAATGATGCTGTGGTTTGTTACAGTTTCATAAGCAGAGTTCAACTAGATATGGTCTGTATGAGTAGGAAACACAGTTCTTTTTTTCTGGTCATACTAATGTTTCTTGCTGTATAGGAGACGCTGGACAGACTAGGATGCTTTTTGCGTTAAAACAGAGGGTGTTTCATGGATTAGAACTCTGGTCTGAATTTATCTTCACAAACGGAGTTAAACCAAAGGCTCTGTGTCTTCCTACAAGCAAGAGTTCATTTCCGTTAAACCCAGTGATTTTTCCCCTCAAATGAATTTACACAGTTCACGAACCCAACACGTTTTTCACTATTAACTAAATAGCATCAATGTAAAAGACGCTGTGGTTTGTTACAGTTTCATAAGCAGAGTTAAACTAGATAGGGTCCGTATGAGTAGGAAACACAATTCATATTTTCTGGGCATGCTCATGTTTCTTGCTGTATAGGAGACGCTAGACAGAAGAGGATGCTTCTTGTGTTAAAACAGAGGGTGTTTTATGGATGAGAACGCTGGTCTGTATTTTTCTTCACAAACGGAGTTAAACCAAAGTGTCTGTGTCTTCCTACAAGCAAGAGTTAATTTCCGGTAAACATAGTGATTTGTCGGATCAAATGAATTTACACAGTTCACGAACACAACACGATTTTCACTCTTAACTAAAGAGCATCTATGTAAGACATGCTGTGGTTTGTATCAATTTCATAAGAAGAGTTCAACTAGATATGGTCCGTATGAGTAGGAAACACAGTTATTTTTTCTGGGCATGCTCATATTTCTTGGTGTATTGCTGACGCTGGACAGAAGAGGATTCTTCTTGCGATAAATAGATGGTGTTTTATGGATGAGAACACTGGTCTGAATTTCCCTTCAGATACAGAGTTAAACCAAAGGCTCTGTGTCTTCCTACAAGCAAGAGTTCATTTCAGGTAAACCCAGTGATTTTTCGGCTCCAATGAATTTACACAGTTCACGAACACAACACGATTTTCATTATTAACTAAAGAGCATCTATGTAAGAGATGCTTTGGTTTGTATCAATTTCATAAGCAGAGTTCAACTAGATATGGTCCATATGAGTAGTTTACACAGTTATTTTTTCTGGGCATGCTCATATTTCTTGCTGTATTGCCGACGCTGGACAGAAGAGGATTCTTTTTGCGTTAAAACAGATGGTGTTTCATGGATGAGAACACTGGTCTGAATTTCCCTTCAGATACAGAGTTAAACCAAAGGCTCTGTGTCTTCCTACAAGCAAGACTTCATTTCTGGTAAACCCAGTGATTTTTGACTCAAATGAATTTGCACAGTTCACGAACCCAACACGATTTTCACTATTAACTAAAGAGCATCTCTGTGAGAGATGCTGTGGATTGTTACAGTTTCATGAGCAGAGTTCAACTAGATATGGTCCATATGAGTAGGAAACACAGTTTTTTTTTCTGGGCATGCTCATGTTTCTTATTATATTGCAGACACTGGAGAGAATAGCATGCTCTTTGCATTAAAACAGAGTGTGTTTCATGGATGAGAACACTGGTCTGAATTTGCCTTCACAAATGGAGTTAAACCAAAGGCTCTGTGTCTTCCTACAAGCAAGTGTTCAATTCTGGTAAAGCCAGTGATTTTTCGGCTCAAATGAATTTACACAGTTTATGAACCCAACACGATTTTCACTATTAACACACGAACATCTATGTAAAAGAGGTTGTGGTTTGTTACAGTTTCATAAGCAGAGTTCAACTAGATATGGTCCATATGAGTAGGAAACACAGTTCTTTTTTTCTGATCATGCTCAGGTTTCTTGCTGTATTAGAGACGCTGGAAAGAAGAGCATGCTTGTTGCGTTAAAACAGAGTGTTTTTCATGGATGAGAACACTGGTCTGAATTTCCCTTCAGAAACGGAGTTAAACCAATGGCTCTGTGTCTTCCTAAATGCAATAGTTCATTTTCTGTAAACCCAGTGATTTTTCAGCTCAAATGAATTTACACAGTTCACGAACCCAACACGATTTTCACTATTAACTAAAGTGCATCTATGTAAGAGATGCTGTGGCTTGTTACAGTTCCTTAAGCAGAGTTCAACTAGATATGGTACATATGAGTAGGAAACACAGTTTTTTTTTCTGGGCATGCTCATGTTTCTTGCTGTATTAGAGACGGTGTAAAAATGAGCAAGCTTCTTGCGTTAAAACAGAGTGTGTATCATGGCTTTGGACACTCGTCTGAATTTTCCTTCAGAAACGGAGTTAAACCAAAGGCTCTGTGTCTTCCTACAAGCAAGAGTTCATTGCTGGTAAACACAGTGATTTTTCGGCTCAAATGAATTAACACAGATCAGGAACCCAACACGACTTTCACTATTTACTAAAGAGCATCTATGTAAATGATGCTGTGGTGTGTTACAGTTTCATAAGCAAAGTTCAACTAGATATGGTCTGTATGTGTAGGAAACACAGTTCTTTTTTTCTGGTCCTGCTAATGTTTCTTGCTGTATAGGAGACGCTGGACAGACTAGGATGCTTTTTGCGTTAAAACAGAGGGTGTTTCATGGATTAGAACTCTGGTCTCAATTTATCTTCACAAACGGAGTTAAACCAAAGGCTCTGTGTCTTCCTACAAGCAAGAGTTCTTTTCTGGTAAATCCTGAGATTTTTGACTCAAATGAATTTGCACAGTTCAGGAAGCTAACACGCTTTTCACTTTTAACTAAAGAGCATATCTGTGAGAAATGCTGTGGTTTGTTACAGTTTCATGAGCAGAGTTCAACTAGATATGGTCCGTATGAGTAGGAAACACAGTTCATTTTTTCTGGGCATGCTCATGTTTCTTATTATATTGCAGACGCTGGAAAGAATAGCATGCTCTTTGCATTAAAACAGAGTGTGTTTCATGGATGAGAACACTAGTCTGAATTTGCCTTCACAAATGGAGTTAAACCAAAGGCTCTGTGTCTTCCTACAAGCAAGTGTTCATTTCTGGTAAAGCCAGTGATTTTTCGGCTCAAATGAATTTACACAGTTCACGAACCCAACACGATTTTCACTATTAACACACGAACATCTATGTAAAAGATTTTGTGGTTTGTTACAGTTTCATAAGCAGAGTTCAACTAGATATGGTCCATATGAGTAGGAAACACAGTTCTTTTTTTCTGATCATGCTCATGTTTCTTGCTGTATTAGAGACGCTGGAAAGAAGAGCATGCTCTTTTCGTTAAAAGAGAGTGTGTTTCATGGAGGAGAACACTGTTCTGTATTTCCCTTCACAAACAGAGTTAAACCAATGGCTCTGTGTCTTCCTAAATGCAATAGTTCATTTCCTGTAAACCCAGTGATTTTTCAGCTCAAATGAATTTACACAGTTCACGAACCCAACACGATTTTCACTATTAACTTAAGTGGATCTATGTAAGAGATGCTGTGGCTTGTTATGGTTCCTGAAGCAGAGTTCAACTAGATATGGTACATATGAGTAGGAAACACAGTTGATTTTTTCTGGGCATGCTCGTGTTTCTTGCTATATTGCAGACGCTGGAAAGACGAGCATGCTCTTTTTGTTAAAACAGATTGTGTTTCATGGATTAGAACTCTGGTCTGAATTTATCTTCACAAACGGAGTTAAACCAAAGGCTCTGTGTCTTCCTACAAGCAAGAGTTCATTTCCGTTAAACCCAGTGATTTTTCCCCTCAAATGAATTTACACAGTTCACGAACCCAACACGTTTTTCACTATTAACTAAATAGCATCAATGTAAAAGACGCTGTGGTTTGTTACAGTTTCATAAGCAGAGTTAAACTAGATATGGTCCGTATGAGTAGGAATTACAATTCATATTTTCTGGGCATGCTCATGTTTCTTGCTGTATAGGAGACGCTAGACAGAAGAGGATGCTTCTTGTGTTAAAACAGAGGGTGTTTTATGGATGAGAACGCTGGTCTGAATTTCTCTTCACAAACGGAGTTAAACCAAAGTGTCTGTGTCTTCCTACAAGCAAGAGTTCATTTCTGGTAAACATAGTGATTTGTCGGATCAAATGAATTTACACAGTTCACGAACCCAACACGATTTTCACTCTTAACTAAAGAGCATCTATGTTAGACATGCTGTGGTTTGTATCAGTTTCATAAGAAGAGTTCAACTAGATATGGTCCGTATGAGTAGGAAACACAGTTATTTTTTCTGGGCATGCTCATATTTCTTGCTGTATTGCCGACGCTGGACAGAAGAGGATTCTTCTTGCGTTAAAACAGATGGTGTTTCATGGATGAGAACACTGGTCTGAATTTCCCTTCAGATACAGAGTTAAACCAAAGGCTCTGTGTCTTCCTACAAGCAAGTGTTCATTTCTGGTAAAGCCAGTGATTTTTCGGCTCAAATGAATTAACACAGTTCACGAACCCAACACGATTTTCACTATTAACACACGAACATCTATGTAAAAGATGTTGTGGTTTGTTACAGTTTCATAAGCAGAGTTCAACTAGATATGATCCGTATGAGTAGGAAACACAGTTCTTTTTTTCTGATCATGCTCATGTTTCTTGCTGTATTAGAGACGCTGGAAAGAATAGCATGCTCTTTGCGTTAAAACAGAGTGTTTTTCATGGATGAGAACACTGGTCTGAATTTCCGTTCAGATACAGAGTTAAACCAAAGGCTCTGTGTCTTCCTACAAGCAAGAGTTCATTTCAGGTAAACCCAGTGATTTTTCGGCTCCAATGAATTTACACAGTTCACGAACCCAACACGATTTTCATTATTAACTAAAGAGCATCTATGTAAGAGATGCTTTGGTTTGTATCAATTTCATAAGCAGAGTTCAACTAGATATGGTCCATATGAGTAGGAAACACAGTTTTTTTTTTTCTGGGCATGCTCATGTTTCTTGCTGTATTAGAGACGGTGGAAAGAAGAGCATGCTCTTAGCGTTAAAACAGAGTGTGTTTCATGGAGGAGAACACTGTTCTGTATTTCCCTTCACAAACAGAGTTAAACCAAAGGCTCTGTGTCTTCCTACAAGCAAGAGTTCATTTCCGGTAATCCCAGTGATTTTTCGCCTTAAATGAATTTACACAGTTCAAGAACCTAACACGATTTTCCTTATAAACTAAAGAGCATCTAAGTAGAGATACTGTGCTTTGTATGAGTTTCATATGCAGAGTTGAAATAGACCTGGTCCTTTGAGTAGGAAATACAGTTCTTTTTTTCTGGGCATGCTCATGTTTCTTGCTGTATTGGAGAAGCTGGAAAAAAGAGCAAGCTTCTTGCGTTAAAACAGAGTGTGTTTCATGGATTTGGACACGGGGCTGAATTTTCCTTCAGAAATGGAGTTAAACCAAAGGCTGTGTGTCTTCCTACAAGCAAGAGTTCATTTCTGGTAAACCCAGTGATTTTTCGGCTCAAATGAATTAACACAGATCAGGAACCCAACACGACTTTCACTATTTACTAAAGAGCATCTATGTAAATGATGCTGTGGTTTGTTACAGTTTCATAAGCAGAGTTCAACTAGATATGGTCTGTATGAGTAGGAAGCACAGTTCTTTTTTATTGGTCATGCTAATGTTTCTTGCTGTATAGGAGACGCTGGACAGACTAGGATGCTTTTGCGTTAAAACAGAGGGTGTTTCATGGATTAGAACTCTGGTCTGAATTTATCTTCACAAACGGAGTTAAACCAAGGGCTCTGTGTCTTCCTACAAGCAAGAGTTCATTTCCGTTAAACCCAGTGATTTTTCCCTTCAAATGAATTTACACAGTTCACGAACCCAACACGTTTTTCACTATTAACTAAATAGCATCAATGTAAAAGACGCTGTGGTTTGTTACAGTTTCATAAGCAGAGTTAAACTAGATATGGTCCGTATGAGTAGGAATCACAATTCATATTTTCTGGGCATGCTCATGTTTCTTGCTGTATAGGAGACGCTAGACAGAAGAGGATGCTTCTTGTGTTAAAACAGAGGGTGTTTTATGGATGAGAACGCTGGTCTGAATTTCTCTTCACAAACGGAGTTAAACCAAAGTGTCTGTGTCTTCCTACAAGCAAGAGTTCATTTCTGGTAAACATAGTGATTTTTCGGATCAAGTGAATTTACACAGTTCACGAACCCAACACGATTTTCACTCTTAACTAAAGAGCATCTATGTAAGACATGCTGTGGTTTGTATCAATTTCATAAGAAGAGTTCAACTAGATATGGTCCGTATGAGTAGGAAACACAGTTATTTTTTCTGGGCATGCTCATATTTCTTGCTGTATTGCCGACGCTGGACAGAAGAGGATTCTTCTTGCGTTAAAACAGATGGTGTTTCATGGATGAGAACACTGGTCTGAATTTCCCTTCAGATACAGAGTTAAACCAAAGGCTCTGTGTCTTCCTACAAGCAAGTGTTCATTTCTGGTAAAGCCAGTGATTTTTCGGCTCAAATGAATTAACACAGTTCACGAACCCAACACGATTTTCACTATTAACACACGAACATCTATTTAAAAGATGTTGTGGTTTGTTACAGTTTCATAAGCAGAGTTCAACTAGATATGATCCGTATGAGTAGGAAACACAGTTCTTTTTTTCTGATCATGCTCATGTTTCTTGCTGTATTAGAGATGCTGGAAAGAAGAGCATGCTCTTTGCGTTAAAACAGAGTGTTTTTCATGGATGAGAACACTGGTCTGAATTTCCGTTCAGATACAGAGTTAAACCAAAGGCTCTGTGTCTTCCTACAAGCAAGAGTTCATTTCAGGTAAACCCAGTGATTTTTCGGCTCCAATGAATTTACACAGTTCACGAACCCAACACGATTTTCATTATTAACTAAAGAGCATCTATGTAAGAGATGCTTTGGTTTGTATCAATTTCATAAGCAGAGTTCAACTAGATATGGCCCATATGAGTAGGAAACACAGATTTTTTTTTTCTGGGCATGCTCATGTTTCTTGCTGTATTAGAGACGGTGGAAAGAAGAGCATGCTCTTAGCATTAAAACAGAGTGTGTTTCATAGAGGAGAACACTGTTCTGTATTTCCCTTCACAAACAGAGTTAAACAAAAGGCTCTGTGTCTTCCTACAAGCCAGAGTTCATTTCCGGTAATCTCAGTGATTTTTCGGCTCAAATGAATTTACACAGTTCAAGAACCCAACACGATTTTTATTATAAACTAAAGAGCATCTAAGAAGAGATACTGTGCTTTGTATGAGTTTCATATGCAGAGTTGAAATAGACCTGGTCCTTTGAGTACGAAATACTGTTATTTTTTCTGGGCATGCTCATATTTGTTGGTTTATTGCAGACGCTGGACAGAAGAGGATTCTTCTTGCGTTAAAACAGATGGTGTTTCATGGATGAGAACACTGGTCTGAATTTCCCTTCAGATACAGAGTTAAACCAAAGGCTCTGTGTCTTCCTACAAGCAAGAGTTCATTTCCGGTAAACCCAGTGATTTTTGACTCAAATGAATTTGCACAGTTCAAGAACCCAACACGATTTTCACTATTAACTAAAGAGCATCTCTGTGAGAGATGCTGTGGATTGTTACAGTTTCATGAGCAGAGTTCAACAAGATATGGTCTATATGAGTAGGAAACACAGTTTTTTTTTTCTGGGCATGCTCATGTTTCTTGCTGTATTAGTTACGTTGGAAAAAGGAGCAAGCTTCTTGTGTTAAATCAGAGTGTGTATCATGGCTTTGGACACTCGTCTGAATTTTCCTTCAGAAACGGAGTTAAACCAAAGGCTCTGTGTCTTCCTACAAGCAAGAGTTCATTTCTGGTAAACCCAGTGATTTTTCGGCTCAAATGAATTAACACAGATCAGGAACCCAACACGACTTTCACTATTTACTAAAGAGCATCTATGTAAATGATGCTGTGGTTTGTTACAGTTTCATAAGCAAAGTTCAACTAGATATGGTCTGTATGAGTAGGAAACACAGTTCTTTTTTTCTGGTCATGCTAATGTTTCTTGCTGTATAGGAGACGCTGGACAGACTAGGATGCTTTTTGCGTTAAAACAGAGGGTGTTTCATGGATTAGAACGCTGGTCAGAATTTATCTTCACAAACGGAGTTAAACCAAAGGCTCTGTGTCTTCCTACAAGCAAGAGTTCTTTTCTGGTAAATCCTGTGATTTTTGACTCAAATGAATTTGCATAGTTCACGAACACAACACGATTTTCACTTTTAACTAAAGAGCATCTCTGTGAGAAATGCTGTGGTTTGTTACAGTTTCATGAGCAGAGTTCAACTAGATATGGTCCGTATGAGTAGGAAACACAGTTCATTTTTTCTGGGCATGCTCATGTTTCTTATTATATTGCAGACGCTGGAAAGAATAGCATGCTCTTTGCATTAAAACAGAGTGTGTTTCATGGATGAGAACACTGGTCTGAATTTGCCTTCACAAATGTAGTTAAACCAAAGGCTCTGTGTCTCCCTACAAGCAAGTGTTCATTTCTGGTAAAGCCAGTGATTTTTCGGCTCAAATGAATTTACACAGTTCACGAACCCAACACGATTTTCACTATTAACACACGAACATCTATGTAAAAGATTTTGTGGTTTGTTACAGTTTCATAAGCAGAGTTCAACTAGATATGGTCCATATGAGTAGGAAACACAGTTCTTTTTTTCTGATCATGCTCATGTTTCTTTCTGTATTAGAGTCGCTGGAAAGAAGAGCATGCTCTTTGCGTTAAAACAGAGTGTTTTTCATGGATGAGAACACTGGTCTGAATTTCCGTTCAGATACAGAGTTAAACCAATGGCTCTGTGTCTTCCTAAATGTAATAGTTCATTTCCTGTAAACCCAGTGATTTTTGACACAAATGAATTTACACAGTTCACGAACCCAACACGATTTTCACTATTAACTTAAGTGCATCTATGTAAGAGATGCTGTAGCTTGTTATGGTTCCTGAAGCAGACTTCAACTAGATATGGTACATATGAGTAGGAAACACAGTTGATTTTTTCTGGGCATGCTAGTGTTTCTTGCTATATTGCAGACGCTGGAAAGACGAGCATGCTCTTTGTGTTAAAACAGAGTGTGTTTCATGGATGAGAACACCGGTCTGAATTTCCCTTCACAAACGGAGTTAAACCAAAGGCTCTGTGTCTTCCTACAAGCAAGAGTTCATTTCCGGTAAACCCAGTGATTTTTGACTCAAATGAATTTGCACAGTTCAAGAACCCAACACGATTTTCACTATTAACTAAAGAGCATCTCTGTGAGAGATGCTGTGGATTGTTACAGTTTCATGAGCAGAGTTCAACAAGATATGGTCTATATGAGTAGGAAACACAGTTTTTTTTTTCTGGGCATGCTCATGTTTCTTGCTGTATTAGTTACGTTGGAAAAAGGAGCAAGCTTCTTGTGTTAAATCAGAGTGTGTATCATGGCTTTGGACACTCGTCTGAATTTTCCTTCAGAAACGGAGTTAAACCAAAGGCTCTGTGTCTTCCTACAAGCAAGAGTTCATTTCTGGTAAACCCAGTGATTTTTCGGCTCAAATGAATTAACACAGATCAGGAACCCAACACGACTTTCACTATTTACTAAAGAGCATCTATGTAAATGATGCTGTGGTTTGTTACAGTTTCATAAGCAAAGTTCAACTAGATATGGTCTGTATGAGTAGGAAACACAGTTCTTTTTTTCTGGTCATGCTAATGTTTCTTGCTGTATAGGAGACGCTGGACAGACTAGGATGCTTTTTGCGTTAAAACAGAGGGTGTTTCATGGATTAGAACGCTGGTCAGAATTTATCTTCACAAACGGAGTTAAACCAAAGGCTCTGTGTCTTCCTACAAGCAAGAGTTCTTTTCTGGTAAATCCTGTGATTTTTGACTCAAATGAATTTGCATAGTTCACGAACACAACACGATTTTCACTTTTAACTAAAGAGCATCTCTGTGAGAAATGCTGTGGTTTGTTACAGTTTCATGAGCAGAGTTCAACTAGATATGGTCCGTATGAGTAGGAAACACAGTTCATTTTTTCTGGGCATGCTCATGTTTCTTATTATATTGCAGACGCTGGAAAGAATAGCATGCTCTTTGCATTAAAACAGAGTGTGTTTCATGGATGAGAACACTGGTCTGAATTTGCCTTCACAAATGTAGTTAAACCAAAGGCTCTGTGTCTCCCTACAAGCAAGTGTTCATTTCTGGTAAAGCCAGTGATTTTTCGGCTCAAATGAATTTACACAGTTCACGAACCCAACACGATTTTCACTATTAACACACGAACATCTATGTAAAAGATTTTGTGGTTTGTTACAGTTTCATAAGCAGAGTTCAACTAGATATGGTCCATATGAGTAGGAAACACAGTTCTTTTTTTCTGATCATGCTCATGTTTCTTTCTGTATTAGAGTCGCTGGAAAGAAGAGCATGCTCTTTGCGTTAAAACAGAGTGTTTTTCATGGATGAGAACACTGGTCTGAATTTCCGTTCAGATACAGAGTTAAACCAATGGCTCTGTGTCTTCCTAAATGTAATAGTTCATTTCCTGTAAACCCAGTGATTTTTGACACAAATGAATTTACACAGTTCACGAACCCAACACGATTTTCACTATTAACTTAAGTGCATCTATGTAAGAGATGCTGTAGCTTGTTATGGTTCCTGAAGCAGACTTCAACTAGATATGGTACATATGAGTAGGAAACACAGTTGATTTTTTCTGGGCATGCTAGTGTTTCTTGCTATATTGCAGACGCTGGAAAGACGAGCATGCTCTTTGTGTTAAAACAGAGTGTGTTTCATGGATGAGAACACCGGTCTGAATTTCCCTTCACAAACGGAGTTAAACCAAAGGCTCTGTGTCTTCCTACAAGCAAGAGTTCATTTCCGGTAAACCCAGTGATTTTTGACTCAAATGAATTTGCACAGTTCAAGAACCCAACACGATTTTCACTATTAACTAAAGAGCATCTCTGTGAGAGATGCTGTGGATTGTTACAGTTTCATGAGCAGAGTTCAACAAGATATGGTCTATATGAGTAGGAAACACAGTTTTTTTTTTCTGGGCATGCTCATGTTTCTTGCTGTATTAGTTACGTTGGAAAAAGGAGCAAGCTTCTTGTGTTAAATCAGAGTGTGTATCATGGCTTTGGACACTCGTCTGAATTTTCCTTCAGAAACGGAGTTAAACCAAAGGCTCTGTGTCTTCCTACAAGCAAGAGTTCATTTCTGGTAAACCCAGTGATTTTTCGGCTCAAATGAATTAACACAGATCAGGAACCCAACACGACTTTCACTATTTACTAAAGAGCATCTATGTAAATGATGCTGTGGTTTGTTACAGTTTCATAAGCAAAGTTCAACTAGATATGGTCTGTATGAGTAGGAAACACAGTTCTTTTTTTCTGGTCATGCTAATGTTTCTTGCTGTATAGGAGACGCTGGACAGACTAGGATGCTTTTTGCGTTAAAACAGAGGGTGTTTCATGGATTAGAACGCTGGTCAGAATTTATCTTCACAAACGGAGTTAAACCAAAGGCTCTGTGTCTTCCTACAAGCAAGAGTTCTTTTCTGGTAAATCCTGTGATTTTTGACTCAAATGAATTTGCATAGTTCACGAACACAACACGATTTTCACTTTTAACTAAAGAGCATCTCTGTGAGAAATGCTGTGGTTTGTTACAGTTTCATGAGCAGAGTTCAACTAGATATGGTCCGTATGAGTAGGAAACACAGTTCATTTTTTCTGGGCATGCTCATGTTTCTTATTATATTGCAGACGCTGGAAAGAATAGCATGCTCTTTGCATTAAAACAGAGTGTGTTTCATGGATGAGAACACTGGTCTGAATTTGCCTTCACAAATGTAGTTAAACCAAAGGCTCTGTGTCTCCCTACAAGCAAGTGTTCATTTCTGGTAAAGCCAGTGATTTTTCGGCTCAAATGAATTTACACAGTTCACGAACCCAACACGATTTTCACTATTAACACACGAACATCTATGTAAAAGATTTTGTGGTTTGTTACAGTTTCATAAGCAGAGTTCAACTAGATATGGTCCATATGAGTAGGAAACACAGTTCTTTTTTTCTGATCATGCTCATGTTTCTTTCTGTATTAGAGTCGCTGGAAAGAAGAGCATGCTCTTTGCGTTAAAACAGAGTGTTTTTCATGGATGAGAACACTGGTCTGAATTTCCGTTCAGATACAGAGTTAAACCAATGGCTCTGTGTCTTCCTAAATGTAATAGTTCATTTCCTGTAAACCCAGTGATTTTTGACACAAATGAATTTACACAGTTCACGAACCCAACACGATTTTCACTATTAACTTAAGTGCATCTATGTAAGAGATGCTGTAGCTTGTTATGGTTCCTGAAGCAGACTTCAACTAGATATGGTACATATGAGTAGGAAACACAGTTGATTTTTTCTGGGCATGCTAGTGTTTCTTGCTATATTGCAGACGCTGGAAAGACGAGCATGCTCTTTGTGTTAAAACAGAGTGTGTTTCATGGATGAGAACACCGGTCTGAATTTCCCTTCACAAACGGAGTTAAACCAAAGGCTCTGTGTCTTCCTACAAGCAAGAGTTCATTTCCGGTAATCCCAGTGATTTTTCGGCTCAAATGAATTTACACAGTTCAAGAACCCAACACGATTTTCATTATAAACTAAAGAGCATCTAAGAAGAGATACTGTGCTTTGTATGAGTTTCATATGCAGAGTTGAAATAGACCTGGTCCTTTGAGTAGGAAATACAGTTCTTTTTTTCTGGGCATGCTCATGTTTCTTGCTGTATTGGAGAAGCTGGAAAAAAAGAGCAAGCTTCTTGCGTTAAAACAGAGTGTGTTTCATGGATTTGGACACGGTTCTGAATTTTCCTTCAGAAACGGAGTTAAACCAAAGGCTCTGTGTCTTCCTACAAGCAAGAGTTCATTTCTGGTAAACCCAGTGATTTTTCGGCTCAAATGAATTAACACAGATCAGGAACCCAACACGACTTTCACTATTTACTAAAGAGCATCTATGTAAATGATGCTGTGGTTTGTTACAGTTTCATAAGCAGAGTTCAACTAGATATGGTCTGTATCAGTAGGAAACACAGTTCTTTTTTTTTGGTCATGCTAATGTTTCTTGCTTTATAGGAGACACTGGACGGACTAGGATGCTTTTTGCGTTAAAACAGAGGGTGTTTCATGGATTAGAACTCTGGTCTGAATTTATCTTCACAAACGGAGTTAAACCAAAGGCTCTGTGTCTTCCTACAAGCAAGAGTTCATTTCCGTTAAACCCAGTGATTTTTCCCCTCAAATGAATTTACACAGTTCACGAACCCAACATGTTTTTCACTATTAACTAAATAGCATCAATGTAAAAGACGCTGTGGTTTGTTACAATTTCATAAGCAGAGTTAAACTAGATATGGTCCGTATGAGTAGAAAACACAATTCATATTTTCTGGGCATTCTCATGTTTCTTGCTGTACAGGAGACGCTAGACAGAAGAGGATGCTTCTTGTGTTAAAACAGAGGGTGTTTTATGGATGAGAACGCTGGTCTGTATTTCTCTTCACAAACGGAGTTAAACCAAAGTGTCTGTGTCTTCCTACAAGCAAGAGTTCATTTCCGGTAAACATAGTGATTTGTCGGATCAAATGAATTTACACAGTTCACGAATACAACACGATTTTCACTCTTAACTAAAGAGCATCTATGTAAGACATGCTGTGGTTTGTATCAATTTCATAAGAAGAGTTCAACTAGATATGGTCCGTATGAGTAGGAAACACAGTTATTTTTTCTGGGCATGCTCATATTTCTTGCTGTATTGCCGACGCTGGACAGAAGAGGATTCTTCTTGCGATAAATAGATGGTGTTTTATGGATGAGAACACTGGTCTGAATTTCCGTTCAGATACAGAGTTAAACCAAAGGCTCTGTGTCTTCCTACAAGCAAGAGTTCATTTCAGGTAAACCCAGTGATTTTTCGGCTCCAATGAATTTACACAGTTCACGAACCCAACACGATTTTCATTATTAACTAAAGAGCATCTATGTAAGAGATGCTTTGGTTTGTATCAATTTCATAAGCAGAGTTCAACTAGATATGGTCCATATGAGTAGGAAACACAGTTTTTTTTTTTTCTGGGCATGCTCATGTTTCTTGCTGTATTAGAGACGGTGGAAAGAAGAGCATGCTCTTAGCATTAAAACAGAGTGTGTTTCATAGAGGAGAACACTGTTCTGTATTTCCCTTCACAAACAGAGTTAAACAAAAGGCTCTGTGTCTTCCTACAAGCCAGAGTTCATTTCCGGTAATCCCAGTGATTTTTCGGCTCAAATGAATTTACACAGTTCAAGAACCCAACACGATTTTTATTGTAAACTAAAGAGCATCTAAGAAGAGATACTGTGCTTTGTATGAGTTTCATATGCGGAGTTGAAATAGACCTGGTCCTTTGAGCAGGAAATACTGTTATTTTTTCTGGGCATGCTCATATTTGTTGGTGTATTGCCGACGCTGGACAGAAGAGGATTCTTCTTGCGTTAAAACAGATGGTGTTTCATGGATGAGAACACTGGTCTGAATTTCCCTTCAGATACAGAGTTAAACCAAAGGCTCTGTGTCTTCCTACAAGCAAGAGTTCATTTCCGGTAAACCCAGTGATTTTTGACTCAAATGAATTTGCACAGTTCACGAACCCAACACGATTTTCACTATTAACTAAAGAGCATCTCTGTGAGAGATGCTGTGGATTGTTACAGTTTCATGAGCAGAGTTCAACAAGTTATGGTCCATATGAGTAGGAAACACAGTTTTTTTTTCTGGGCATGCTCATGTTTCTTGCTGTATTAGAGAAGGTGGAAAAATGAGCAAGATTCTTGCGTTAAATCAGAGTGTGTATCATGGCTTTGGACACTCGTCTGAATTTTCCTTCAGAAACGGAGTTAAACCAAAGGCTCTGTGTCTTCCTACAAGCAAGAGTTCATTTCTGGTAAACCCAGTGATTTTTCGGCTCAAATGAATTAACACAGATCAGGAACCCAACACGACTTTCACTATTTACTAAAGAGCATCTATGTAAATGATGCTGTGGTTTGTTACAGTTTCATAAGCAGAGTTCAACTAGATATGGTCTGTATGAGTAGGAAGCACAATTCTTTTTTTCTGGTCATGCTAATGTTTCTGGCTGTATAGGAGACGCTGGACAGACTAGGATGCTTTTTGCGTTAAAACAGAGGGTGTTTCATGGATTAGAACTCTGGTCTGAATTTATCTTCACAAACGGAGTTAAACCAAAGGCTCTGTGTCTTCCTACAAGCAAGAGTTCATTTCCGTTAAACCCAGTGATTTTTCCCCTCAAATGAATTTACACAGTTCACGAACCCAACACGTTTTTCACTATTAACTAAATAGCATCAATGTAAAAGACGCTGTGGTTTGTTACAGTTTCATAAGCAGAGTTAAACTAGATATGATCCGTATGAGTAGGAATCACAATTCATATTTTCTGGGCATGCTCATGTTTCTTGCTGTATAGGAGACGCTAGACAGAAGAGGATGCTTCTTGTGTTAAAACAGAGGGTGTTTTATGGATGAGAACGCTGGTCTGAATTTCTCTTCACAAACGGAGTTAAACCAAAGTGTCTGTGTCTTCCTACAAGCAAGAGTTCATTTCAGGTAAACATAGTGATTTGTCGGATCAAATGAATTTACACAGTTCACGAACCCAACACGATTTTCACTCTTAACTAAAGAGCATCTATGTAAGACATGCTGTGGTTTGTATCAATTTCATAAGAAGAGTTCAACTAGATATGGTCCATATGAGTAGAAAACACAGTTCTTTTTTTCTGATCATGCTCATGTTTCTTGCTGTATTAGAGTCGCTGGAAAGAAGAGCATGCTCTTTGCGTTAAAACAGAGTGTTTTTCATGGATGAGAACACTGGTCTGAATTTCCGTTCAGATACAGAGTTAAACCAATGGCTCTGTGTCTTCCTAAATGCAATAGTTCATTTCCTGTAAACCCAGTGATTTTTGACACAAATGAATTTACACAGTTCACGAACCCAACACGATTTTCACTATTAACTTAAGTGCATCTATGTAAGAGATGCTGTAGCTTGTTATGGTTCCTGAAGCAGACTTCAACTAGATATGGTACATATGAGTAGGAAACACAGTTGATTTTTTCTGGGCATGCTAGTGTTTCTTGCTATATTGCAGACGCTGGAAAGACGAGCATGCTCTTTGTGTTAAAACAGAGTGTGTTTCATGGATGAGAACACCGGTCTGAATTTCCCTTCACAAACGGAGTTAAACCAAAGGCTCTCTGTCTTCCTACAAGCAAGAGTTCATTTCCGGTAATCCCAGTGATTTTTCGGCTCAAATGAATTTACACAGTTCAAGAACCCAACACGATTTTCATTATAAACTAAAGAGCATCTAAGAAGAGATACTGTGCTTTGTATGAGTTTCATATGCAGAGTTGAAATAGACCTGGTCCTTTGAGTAGGAAATACAGTTCTTTTTTTCTGGGCATGCTCATGTTTCTTGCTGTATTGGAGAAGCTGGAAAAAAAGAGCAAGCTTCTTGCGTTAAAACAGAGTGTGTTTCATGGATTTGGACACGGTTCTGAATTTTCCTTCAGAAACGGAGTTAAACCAAAGGCTCTGTGTCTTCCTACAAGCAAGAGTTCATTTCTGGTAAACCCAGTGATTTTTCGGCTCAAATGAATTAACACAGATCAGGAACCCAACACGACTTTCACTATTTACTAAAGAGCATCTATGTAAATGATGCTGTGGTTTGTTACAGTTTCATAAGCAGAGTTCAACTAGATATGGTCTGTATCAGTAGGAAACACAGTTCTTTTTTTTTTGGTCATGCTAATGTTTCTTGCTGTATAGGAGACACTGGACGGACTAGGATGCTTTTTGCGTTAAAACAGAGGGTGTTTCATGGATTAGAACTCTGGTCTGAATTTATCTTCACAAACGGAGTTAAACCAAAGGCTCTGTGTCTTCCTACAAGCAAGAGTTCATTTCCGTTAAACCCAGTGATTTTTCCCCTCAAATGAATTTACACAGTTCACGAACCCAACACGTTTTTCACTATTATCTAAATAGCATCAATGTAAAAGACGCTGTGGTTTGTTACAATTTCATAAGCAGAGTTAAACTAGATATGGTCCGTATGAGTAGGAAACACAATTCATATTTTCTGGGCATGCTCATGTTTCTTGCTGTATAGGAGACGCTAGACAGAAGAGGATGCTTCTTGTGTTAAAACAGAGGGTGTTTTATGGATGAGAACGCTGGTCTGTATTTCTCTTCACAAACGGAGTTAAACCAAAGTGTGTGTGTCTTCCTACAAGCAAGAGTTCATTTCCGGTAAACATAGTGATTTGTCGGATCAAATGAATTTACACAGTTCACGAATACAACACGATTTTCACTCTTAACTAAAGAGCATCTATGTAAGACATGCTGTGGTTTGTATCAATTTCATAAGAAGAGTTCAACTAGATATGGTCCGTATGAGTAGGAAACACAGTTATTTTTTCTGGGCATGCTCATATTTCTTGCTGTATTGCCGACGCTGGACAGAAGAGGATTCTTCTTGCGATAAATAGATGGTGTTTTATGGATGAGAACACTGGTCTGAATTTCCCTTCAGATACAGAGTTAAACCAAAGGCTCTGTGTCTTCCTACAAGCAAGAGTTCATTTCAGGTAAACCCAGTGATTTTTCGGCTCCAATGAATTTACACAGTTCACGAACCCAACACGATTTTCATTATTAACTAAAGAGCATCTATGTAAGAGATGCTTTGGTTTGTATCAATTCCATAAGCAGAGTTCAACTAGATATGGTCCATATGAGTAGGAAACACAGTTTTTTTTTTTTCTGGGCATGCTCATGTTTCTTGCTGTATTAGAGACGGTGGAAAGAAGAGCATGCTCTTAGCATTAAAACAGAGTGTGTTTCATAGAGGAGAACACTGTTCTGTATTTCCCTTCACAAACAGAGTTAAACAAAAGGCTCTGTGTCTTCCTACAAGCAAGAGTTCATTTCCGGTAATCCCAGTGATTTTTCGGCTCAAATGAATTTACACAGTTCAAGAACCCAACACGATTTTTATTGTAAACTAAAGAGCATCTAAGAAGAGATACTGTGCTTTGTATGAGTTTCATATGCGGAGTTGAAATAGACCTGGTCCTTTGAGTAGGAAATACTGTTATTTTTTCTGGGCATGCTCATATTTGTTGGTTTATTGCCGACGCTGGACAGAAGAGGATTCTTCTTGCGTTAAAACAGATGGTGTTTCATGGATGAGAACACTGGTCTGAATTTCCCTTCAGATACAGAGTTAAACCAAAGGCTCTGTGTCTTCCTACAAGCAAGAGTTCATTTCCGGTAAACCCAGTGATTTTTGACTCAAATGAATTTGCACAGTTCACGAACCCAACACGATTTTCACTATTAACTAAAGAGCATCTCTGTGAGAGATGCTGTGGATTGTTACAGTTTCATGAGCAGAGTTCAACAAGTTATGGTCCATATGAGTAGGAAACACAGTTTTTTTTTCTGGGCATGCTCATGTTTCTTGCTGTATTAGAGAAGGTGGAAAAATGAGCAAGATTCTTGCGTTAAATCAGAGTGTGTATCATGGCTTTGGACACTCGTCTGAATTTTCCTTCAGAAACGGAGTTAAACCAAAGGCTCTGTGTCTTCCTACAAGCAAGAGTTCATTTCTGGTAAACCCAGTGATTTTTCGGCTCAAATGAATTAACACAGATCAGGAACCCAACACGACTTTCACTATTTACTAAAGAGCATCTATGTAAATGATGCTGTGGTTTGTTACAGTTTCATGAGCAAAGTTCAACCAGATATGGTCTGTATGAGTAGGAAACACAGTTCTTTTTTTCTGGTCATGCTAATGTTTCTTGCTGTATAGGAGACGCTGGACAGACTAGGATGCTTTTTGCGTTAAAACAGAGGGTGTTTCATGGATTAGAACGCTGGTCAGAATTTATCTTCACAAACGGAGTTAAACCAAAGGCTCTGTGTCTTCCTACAAGCAAGAGTTCTTTTCTGGTAAATCCTGTGATTTTTGAATCAAATGAATTTGCACAGTTCACGAACCCAACACGCTTTTCACTTTTAACTAAAGAGCATCTCTGTGAGAAATGCTGTGGTTTGTTACAGTTTCATGAGCAGAGTTCAACTAGATATGGTCCGTATGAGTAGGAAACACAGTTCATTTTTTCTGGGCATGCTCATGTTTCTTATTATATTGCAGACGCTGGAAAGAATAGCATGCTCTTTGCATTAAAACAGAGTGTGTTTCATGGATGAGAACACTGGTCTGAATTTGCCTTCACAAATGTAGTTAAACCAAAGGCTCTGTGTCTCCCTACAAGCAAGTGTTCATTTCTGGTAAAGCCAGTGATTTTTCGGCTCAAATGAATTTACACAGTTCACGAACCCAACACGATTTTCACTATTAACACACGAACATCTATGTAAAAGATTTTGTGGTTTGTTACAGTTTCATAAGCAGAGTTCAACTAGATATGGTCCATATGAGTAGGAAACACAGTTCTTTTTTTCTGATCATGCTCATGTTTCTTGCTGTATTAGAGTCGCTGGAAAGAAGAGCATGCTCTTTGCGTTAAAACAGAGTGTTTTTCATGGATGAGAACACTGGTCTGAATTTCCGTTCAGATACAGAGTTAAACCAATGGCTCTGTGTCTTCCTAAATGCAATAGTTCATTTCCTGTAAACCCAGTGATTTTTGACACAAATGAATTTACACAGTTCACGAACCCAACACGATTTTCACTATTAACTTAAGTGCATCTATGTAAGAGATGCTGTAGCTTGTTATGGTTCCTGAAGCAGACTTCAACTAGATATGGTACATATGAGTAGGAAACACAGTTGATTTTTTCTGGGCATGCTAGTATTTCTTGCTATATTGCAGACGCTGGAAAGACGAGCATGCTCTTTGTGTTAAAACAGAGTGTGTTTCATGGATGAGAACACCGGTCTGAATTTCCCTTCACAAAAGGAGTTAAACCAAAGGCTCTCTGTCTTCCTACAAGCAAGAGTTCATTTCGGGTAAACCCAGTGATTTTTCGGCTCAAATGTATTTACACAGTTCATGAACCCAACACGATTTTCACTATTAACTAAAGAGCATCTATGTAAGAGATGCTTTGGATTGTATCAATTTCATAAGCAGAGTTCAACTAGATATGGTCCATATGATTAGGAAACACAGTTATTTTTTCTGGGCATGCTCATATTTCTTGCTGTATTGCCGACACTGGACAGAAGAGGATTCTTCTAGCATTAAAACAGATGGTGATTGATGGATGAGAACACTGGTCTGAATTTCCCATCAGATACAGAGTTAAACCAAAGGCTCTGTGACTTCCTACAAGCAAGAGTTCATTTCAGGTAAACCCAGTGATTTTTCGGCTCCAATGAATTTACACAGTTCACGAACCCAACACGATTTTCACTCTTAACTAAAGAGCATCTATAAAGAGATGCTGTGATTTGTATCAATTTCATAAGGAGAGTTCAACTAGATATGGTCCGTATGAGTAGGAAACACAATTCATATTTTCTGGGCATGCTCATGTTTCTTGCTGTATAGGAGACACTAGACAGAAGAGGATGCTTCTTGTGTTAAAACAGAGGGTGTTTTATGGATGAGAACGCTGGTCTGTATTTCTCTTCACAAACGGAGTTAAACCAAAGTGTCTGTGTCTTCCTACAAGCAAGAGTTCATTTCCGGTAAACATAGTGATTTGTCGGCTCAAATGAATTTACACAGTTCACGAACCCAACACGATTTTCACTCTTAACTAAAGAGCGTCTATGTAAGACATGCTGTGGTTTGTATCAATTTCATAAGAAGAGTTCAACTAGATATGGTCCGTATGAGTAGGAAACACAGTTATTTTTTCTGGGCATGCTCATATTTCTTGCTGTATTGCTGACGCTGGACAGAAGAGTATTCTTCTTGCGATAAATAGATGGTGTTTCATGGATGAGAACACTGGTCTGAATTTCCCTTCAGATACAGAGTTAAACCAAAGGCTCTGTGTCTTCCTACAAGCAAGAGTTCATTTCAGGTAAACCCAGTGATTTTTCGGCTCCAATGAATTTACACAGTTCACGAACCCAACACGATTTTCACTCTTAACTAAAGAGCATCTATAAAGAGATGCTGTGATTTGTATGAGTTTCATAAGCATAGTTGAACTAGACACGGTCCTTTTGAGTAGGAAATACATTTCTTTTTTTCTTGGCATGCTCATATTTCTTGCTGTATTGGAGACGCTGGAAAGAAGAGTTTGCTTCTTGAATTAGAACAGATTGTTTTTCCTGGATTTGAACACATGTCTGAATTTTCCTTCAGAAACGGAGTAAAACAAATGCTCTGTGTCTTCCTACAAGCAAGAGTTCTTTTCCGGTAAATCCTGTGATTTTTGACTCAAATGAATTTGCACAGTTCACCAACCCAACACGCTTTACACTTTTAACTAAAGAGCATCTCTGTGAGAAATGCTGTGGTTTGTTACACTTTCATGAGCAGAGTTCAACTAGATATGGTCCGTATGCGTAGGAAACACAGTTCTTTTTTTCTGATCATGCTCAGGTTTTGTGCTGTATTAGAGACGCTTGAAAGCAGAGCATGCTTGTTGCGTTAAAACAGAGTGTTTTTCATGGATGAGAACACTGGTCTTAATTTCCCTTCAGAAACGGAGTTAAACCAGTGGCTCTGTGTCTTCCTAAATGCAATAGTTCATTTCCTGTAAACCCAGTGATTTTTCAGCTCAAATGAATTTACTCAGTTCACGAACCCAACACGATTTTCACTATTAACTAAAGTGCATCTATGTAAGAGATGCGGTGGATTGTTACAGTTTCAGGAGCAGAGTTCAACTAGATATTGTCCATATGAGTAGGAAACACAGTTTTTTTTTTTCTGGGCATGCTCATGTTTCTTTCTGTATTAGAGACACTGGAAAGAACAGCATGCTCTTAGCGTTAAAACAGAGTGTGTTTCATGGAGGAGAACACTGTTCTGTATTTCCTTTCACAAACAGAGTTAAACCAAAGGCTCTGTGTCTTCCTACAAGCAAGAGTTCATTTCCTGTAATCCCAGAGATTTTTCGGCTCAAATGAATTTACACAGTTCAAGAACCCAACACGATCTTTATTATAAACCAAAGAGCATCTAAGAAGAGATACTGTGCTTTGTATGAGTTTCATATGCAGAATTTAAATAGACCTGCTCCTTTTGAATAGGAAATAAAGTTCATTATTTCTGGGCATGCTCATGTTTCTTATTATATTGCAGACGCTGGAAAGAATAGCATGCTCTTTGCATTAAAACAGAGCATGTTTCATGGATGAGAACACTGGTCTGAATTTCCGTTCAGATACAGAGTTAAACCAATGGCTCTCTGTCTTCCTAAATGCAATAGTTCATTTCCTGTAAACCCAGTGATTTTTCAGCTCAAATGAATTTACACAGTTCACGAACCCAACACGATTTTCACTATTAACTAATGTGCATCTATGTAAGAGATGCTGTGGCTTGTTACAGTTCCTTAAGCAGAGTTCAACTAGATATGGTACATATGAGTAGGAAACACAGTTGATTTTTTCTGGGCATGCTCGTGTTTCTTGCTATATTGCAGACGCTGGAAAGACGAGCATACTCTTTGTGTTAAAACAGAGTGTGTTTCATGGATGAGTACACTGGTCTGAATTTCCCTTCACATACGGAGTTAAACCAAAGGCTCTCTGTCGTCCTACAAGCAAGAGTTCATTTCAGGTAAACCCACTGATTTTTCGGCTCAAATGAATTTACACAGTTCACAAACCCAACACGATTTTCATTATTAACTAAAGAGCATCTATGTAAGAGATGCTTTGGTTTGTATCAATTTCATAAGCAGAGTTCAACTAGATATGGTCCATATGAGTAGTAAACACAGTTATTTTTTCTGGGCATGCTCATATTTGTTGGTGTATTGCCGACGCTGGACAGAAGAGGATTCTTCTTGCGTTAAAACACATGGTGTTTCATGGATGAGAACACTGGACTGAATTTCCCTTCAGATACAGAGTTAAACCAAAGGCTCTGTGACTTCCTACAAGCAAGAGTTCATTTCAGGTAAACCCAGTGATTTTTCGGCTCAAATGAATTTACACAGTTCACAACCCAACACGATTTTCACTATTAATTAAAGAGCATCTATGTAAGAGATTCTGTGGTTTGTATCAATTTCATAAGCAGAGTTCAACTAGATATGGTCCGTATGAGTAGGAAACACATTTATTTTTTCTGGGCATGCTCATATTTGTTGGTGTATTGCCGACGCTGGACAGAAGAGGATTCTTCTTGCGTTAAAACAGATGGTGTTTCATGGATGAGAACACTGGTCTGAATTTCCCTTCAGATACAGAGTTAAACCAAAGGCTCTGTGTCTTCCTACAAGGAAGAGTTCATTTCCAGTAAACCCAGTGATTTTTGACTCAAATGAATTTGCACAGTTCACAAACCCAACACGATTTTCACTATTAACTAAAGAGCATCTCTGTGAGACATGCTGTGGATTGTTACAGTTTCAAGAGCAGAGTTCAACTAGATATGGTCCATATGAGTAGGAAACACAGTTTTTTTTTTTTTCTGGGCATGCTCATGTTTCTTGCTGTATTAGAGACGGTGGAAAGAAGAGCATGCTCTTAGCGTTAAAACAGAGTGTGTTTCATGGAGGAGAACACTGTTCTGTATTTCCCTTCACAAACAGAGTTAAACCAAAGGCTCTGTGTCTTCCTAAAAGCAGGAGTTCATTTCCGGTAATCCCAGTGATTTTTGGGCTCAAATGAATTTACACAGTTCAAGAACCCAACACGATTTTCCTTATAAACTAAAGAGCATCTAAGAAGAGATACTGTGCTTTGTATGAGTTTCATATGCAGAGTTGAAATAGACCTGGTCCTTTGAGTAGGAAATACAGTTCTTTTTTTCTGGGCATGCTCATGTTTCTTGCTGTATTGGAGACGCTGGAAAAAAGAGCAAGCTTCTTGCGTTAAAACAGAGTGTGTTTCATGGATTTGGACAAGGGTCTGACTTTTCCTTCAGAAACGGAGTTAAACCAAAGGCTCTGTGTCTTCCTACAAGCAAGAGTTCATTTCTGGTAAACCCAGTGATTTTTCGGCTCAAATGAATTAACACAGATCAGGAACCCAACACGACTTTCACTATTTACTAAAGAGCATCTATGTAAATGATGCTGTGTTTTGTTACAGTTTCATAAGCAGAGTTCAACTAGATATGGTCTGTATGAGTAGGAAACACAGTTCTTTTTTTCTGGTCATGCTAATGTTTCTTGCTGTATAGGAGACACTGGACAGACTAGGATGCTTTTTGCGTTAAAGCAGAGGGTGTTTCATGGATTAGAACTCTAGTCTGAATTTATCTTCACAAACGGAGTTAAACCAAAGGCTCTGTGTCTTCCTACAAGCAAGAGTTCATTTCCGTTAAACCCAGTGATTTTTCCCCTCAAATGAATTTACACAGTTCACGAACCCAACACGTTTTTCACTATTAACTAAATAGCATCAATGTAAAAGACGCTGTGGTTTGTTACAGTTTCATAAGCAGAGTTAAACTAGATAGGGTCCGTATGAGTAGGAAACACAATTCATATTTTCTGGGCATGCTCATGTTTCTTGCTGTATAGGAGACGCTAGACAGAAGAGGATGCTTCTTGTGTTAAAACAGAGGGTGTTTTATGGATGAGAACGCTGGTCTGTATTTCTCTTCACAAACGGAGTTAAACCAAAGTGTCTGTGTCTTCCTACAAGCAAGAGTTCATTTCCGGTAAACATAGTGATTTGTCGGATCAAATGAATTTACACAGTTCACGAACCCAACACGATTTTCACTCTTAACTAAAGAGCATCTATGTAAGACATGCTGTGGTTTGTATCGATTTCATAAGAAGAGTTCAACTAGATATGGTCCGTATGAGTAGGAAACACAGTTATTTTTTCTGGGCATGCTCATATTACTTGCTGTATTGCCGACGCTGGACAGAAGAGGATTCTTCTTGCGATAAATAGATGGTGTTTCATGGATGAGAACACTGGTCTGAATTTCCCTTCAGATACAGAGTTAAACCAAAGGCTCTGTGTCTTCCTACAAGCAAGAGTTCATTTTAGGTAAACCCAGTGATTTTTCGGCTCCAATGAATTTACACAGTTCACGAACCCAACACGATTTTCACTCTTAACTAAAGAGCATCTATAAAGAGATGCTGTGAGTTGTATGAGTTTCATAAGCATAGTTGAACTAGACAGGGTCCTTTTGAGTAGGAAATACATTTCTTTTTTTCTGGGCATGCTCATATTTCTTGCTGTATTGGAGACGCTGGAAAGAAGAGTTTGCTTCTTGCATTAAAACAGATTGTTTTTCCTGGATTTGAACACATGTCTGAATTTTCCTTCAGAAACGGAGTTAAAACAAATGCTCTGTGTCTTCCTACAAGCAAGAGTTCTTTTCCGGTAAATCCTGTGATTTTTGACTCAAATGAATTTGCACAGTTCACCAACCCAACACGCTTTTCACTTTTAACTAAAGAGCATCTCTGTGAGAAATGCTGTGGTTTGTTACACTTTCATGAGCAGAGTTCTACTAGATATGGTCCGTATGAGTAAGAAACACAGTTCTCTTTTTCTGATCATGCTCAGGTTTCTTGCTGTATTAGAGATGGTGGAAAGAAGAGCATGCTCTTAGCGTTAAAACAGCGTGTGTTTCATGGAGGAGAACACTGTTCTGTATTTCCCGTCACAAACAGAGTTAAACCAAAGGCTCTGTGTCTTCCTACAAGCAAGAGTTCATTTCTGGTAAACCCAGTGATTTTTCGGCTCAAATGAATTAACACAGATCAGGAACCCAACACGACTTTCACTATTTACTAAAGAGCATCTATGTAAATGATGCTGTGTTTTGTTACAGTTTCATAAGCAGAGTTCAACTAGATATGGTCTGTATGAGTAGGAAACACAGTTCTTTTTTTCTGGTCATGCTAATGTTTCTTGCTGTATAGGAGACGCTGGACAGACTAGGATGCTTTTTGCGTTAAAGCAGAGGGTGTTTCATGGATTAGAACTCTAGTCTGAATTTATCTTCACAAACGGAGTTAAACCAAAGGCTCTGTGTCTTCCTACAAGCAAGAGTTCATTTCCGTTAAACCCAGTGATTTTTCCCCTCAAATGAATTTACACAGTTCACGAACCCAACACGTTTTTCACTATTAACTAAATAGCATCAATGTAAAAGACGCTGTGGTTTGTTACAGTTTCATAAGCAGAGTTAAACTAGATAGGGTCCGTATGAGTAGGAAACACAATTCATATTTTCTGGGCATGCTCATGTTTCTTGCTGTATAGGAGACGCTAGACAGAAGAGGATGCTTCTTGTGTTAAAACAGAGGGTGTTTTATGGATGAGAACGCTGGTCTGTATTTCTCTTCACAAACGGAGTTAAACCAAAGTGTCTGTGTCTTCCTACAAGCAAGAGTTCATTTCCGGTAAACATAGTGATTTGTCGGATCAAATGAATTTACACAGTTCACGAACCCAACACGATTTTCACTCTTAACTAAAGAGCATCTATGTAAGACATGCTGTGGTTTGTATCAATTTCATAAGAAGAGTTCAACTAGATATGGTCCGTATGAGTAGGAAACACAGTTATTTTTTCTGGGCATGCTCATATTACTTGCTGTATTGCCGACGCTGGACAGAAGAGGATTCTTCTTGCGATAAATAGATGGTGTTTCATGGATGAGAACACTGGTCTGAATTTCCCTTCAGATACAGAGTTAAACCAAAGGCTCTGTGTCTTCCTACAAGCAAGAGTTCATTTTAGGTAAACCCAGTGATTTTTCGGCTCCAATGAATTTACACAGTTCACGAACCCAACACGATTTTCACTCTTAACTAAAGAGCATCTATAAAGAGATGCTGTGAGTTGTATGAGTTTCATAAGCATAGTTGAACTAGACAGGGTCCTTTTGAGTAGGAAATACATTTCTTTTTTTCTGGGCATGCTCATATTTCTTGCTGTATTGGAGACGCTGGAAAGAAGAGTTTGCTTCTTGCATTAAAACAGATTGTTTTTCCTGGATTTGAACACATGTCTGAATTTTCCTTCAGAAACGGAGTTAAAACAAATGCTCTGTGTCTTCCTACAAGCAAGAGTTCTTTTCCGGTAAATCCTGTGATTTTTGACTCAAATGAATTTGCACAGTTCACCAACCCAACACGCTTTTCACTTTTAACTAAAGAGCATCTCTGTGAGAAATGCTGTGGTTTGTTACACTTTCATGAGCAGAGTTCTACTAGATATGGTCCGTATGAGTAAGAAACACAGTTCTCTTTTTCTGATCATGCTCAGGTTTCTTGCTGTATTAGAGACGGTGGAAAGAAGAGCATGCTCTTAGCGTTAAAACAGAGTGTGTTTCATGGAGGAGAACACTGTTCTGTATTTCCCGTCACAAACAGAGTTAAACCAAAGGCTCTGTGTCTTCCTACAAGCAAGAGTTCATTTCTGGTAAACCCAGTGATTTTTCGGCTCAAATGAATTAACACAGATCAGGAACCCAACACGACTTTCACTATTTACTAAAGAGCATCTATGTAAATGATGCTGTGTTTTGTTACAGTTTCATAAGCAGAGTTCAACTAGATATGGTCTGTATGAGTAGGAAACACAGTTCTTTTTTTCTGGTCATGCTAATGTTTCTTGCTGTATAGGAGACGCTGGACAGACTAGGATGCTTTTTGCGTTAAAGCAGAGGGTGTTTCATGGATTAGAACTCTAGTCTGAATTTATCTTCACAAACGGAGTTAAACCAAAGGCTCTGTGTCTTCCTACAAGCAAGAGTTCATTTCCGTTAAACCCAGTGATTTTTCCCCTCAAATGAATTTACACAGTTCACGAACCCAACACGTTTTTCACTATTAACTAAATAGCATCAATGTAAAAGACGCTGTGGTTTGTTACAGTTTCATAAGCAGAGTTAAACTAGATAGGGTCCGTATGAGTAGGAAACACAATTCATATTTTCTGGGCATGCTCATGTTTCTTGCTGTATAGGAGACGCTAGACAGAAGAGGATGCTTCTTGTGTTAAAACAGAGGGTGTTTTATGGATGAGAACGCTGGTCTGTATTTCTCTTCACAAACGGAGTTAAACCAAAGTGTCTGTGTCTTCCTACAAGCAAGAGTTCATTTCCGGTAAACATAGTGATTTGTCGGATCAAATGAATTTACACAGTTCACGAACCCAACACGATTTTCACTCTTAACTAAAGAGCATCTATGTAAGACATGCTGTGGTTTGTATCGATTTCATAAGAAGAGTTCAACTAGATATGGTCCGTATGAGTAGGAAACACAGTTATTTTTTCTGGGCATGCTCATATTACTTGCTGTATTGCCGACGCTGGACAGAAGAGGATTCTTCTTGCGATAAATAGATGGTGTTTCATGGATGAGAACACTGGTCTGAATTTCCCTTCAGATACAGAGTTAAACCAAAGGCTCTGTGTCTTCCTACAAGCAAGAGTTCATTTTAGGTAAACCCAGTGATTTTTCGGCTCCAATGAATTTACACAGTTCACGAACCCAACACGATTTTCACTCTTAACTAAAGAGCATCTATAAAGAGATGCTGTGAGTTGTATGAGTTTCATAAGCATAGTTGAACTAGACAGGGTCCTTTTGAGTAGGAAATACATTTCTTTTTTTCTGGGCATGCTCATATTTCTTGCTGTATTGGAGACGCTGGAAAGAAGAGTTTGCTTCTTGCATTAAAACAGATTGTTTTTCCTGGATTTGAACACATGTCTGAATTTTCCTTCAGAAACGGAGTTAAAACAAATGCTCTGTGTCTTCCTACAAGCAAGAGTTCTTTTCCGGTAAATCCTGTGATTTTTGACTCAAATGAATTTGCACAGTTCACCAACCCAACACGCTTTTCACTTTTAACTAAAGAGCATCTCTGTGAGAAATGCTGTGGTTTGTTACACTTTCATGAGCAGAGTTCTACTAGATATGGTCCGTATGAGTAAGAAACACAGTTCTCTTTTTCTGATCATGCTCAGGTTTCTTGCTGTATTAGAGATGGTGGAAAGAAGAGCATGCTCTTAGCGTTAAAACAGCGTGTGTTTCATGGAGGAGAACACTGTTCTGTATTTCCCGTCACAAACAGAGTTAAACCAAAGGCTCTGTGTCTTCCTACAAGCAAGAGTTCATTTCTGGTAAACCCAGTGATTTTTCGGCTCAAATGAATTAACACAGATCAGGAACCCAACACGACTTTCACTATTTACTAAAGAGCATCTATGTAAATGATGCTGTGTTTTGTTACAGTTTCATAAGCAGAGTTCAACTAGATATGGTCTGTATGAGTAGGAAACACAGTTCTTTTTTTCTGGTCATGCTAATGTTTCTTGCTGTATAGGAGACGCTGGACAGACTAGGATGCTTTTTGCGTTAAAGCAGAGGGTGTTTCATGGATTAGAACTCTAGTCTGAATTTATCTTCACAAACGGAGTTAAACCAAAGGCTCTGTGTCTTCCTACAAGCAAGAGTTCATTTCCGTTAAACCCAGTGATTTTTCCCCTCAAATGAATTTACACAGTTCACGAACCCAACACGTTTTTCACTATTAACTAAATAGCATCAATGTAAAAGACGCTGTGGTTTGTTACAGTTTCATAAGCAGAGTTAAACTAGATAGGGTCCGTATGAGTAGGAAACACAATTCATATTTTCTGGGCATGCTCATGTTTCTTGCTGTATAGGAGACGCTAGACAGAAGAGGATGCTTCTTGTGTTAAAACAGAGGGTGTTTTATGGATGAGAACGCTGGTCTGTATTTCTCTTCACAAACGGAGTTAAACCAAAGTGTCTGTGTCTTCCTACAAGCAAGAGTTCATTTCCGGTAAACATAGTGATTTGTCGGATCAAATGAATTTACACAGTTCACGAACCCAACACGATTTTCACTCTTAACTAAAGAGCATCTATGTAAGACATGCTGTGGTTTGTATCAATTTCATAAGAAGAGTTCAACTAGATATGGTCCGTATGAGTAGGAAACACAGTTATTTTTTCTGGGCATGCTCATATTACTTGCTGTATTGCCGACGCTGGACAGAAGAGGATTCTTCTTGCGATAAATAGATGGTGTTTCATGGATGAGAACACTGGTCTGAATTTCCCTTCAGATACAGAGTTAAACCAAAGGCTCTGTGTCTTCCTACAAGCAAGAGTTCATTTTAGGTAAACCCAGTGATTTTTCGGCTCCAATGAATTTACACAGTTCACGAACCCAACACGATTTTCACTCTTAACTAAAGAGCATCTATAAAGAGATGCTGTGAGTTGTATGAGTTTCATAAGCATAGTTGAACTAGACAGGGTCCTTTTGAGTAGGAAATACATTTCTTTTTTTCTGGGCATGCTCATATTTCTTGCTGTATTGGAGACGCTGGAAAGAAGAGTTTGCTTCTTGCATTAAAACAGATTGTTTTTCCTGGATTTGAACACATGTCTGAATTTTCCTTCAGAAACGGAGTTAAAACAAATGCTCTGTGTCTTCCTACAAGCAAGAGTTCTTTTCCGGTAAATCCTGTGATTTTTGACTCAAATGAATTTGCACAGTTCACCAACCCAACACGCTTTTCACTTTTAACTAAAGAGCATCTCTGTGAGAAATGCTGTGGTTTGTTACACTTTCATGAGCAGAGTTCTACTAGATATGGTCCGTATGAGTAAGAAACACAGTTCTCTTTTTCTGATCATGCTCAGGTTTCTTGCTGTATTAGAGACGGTGGAAAGAAGAGCATGCTCTTAGCGTTAAAACAGAGTGTGTTTCATGGAGGAGAACACTGTTCTGTATTTCCCGTCACAAACAGAGTTAAACCAAAGGCTCTGTGTCTTCCTACAAGCAAGAGTTCATTTCTGGTAAACCCAGTGATTTTTCGGCTCAAATGAATTAACACAGATCAGGAACCCAACACGACTTTCACTATTTACTAAAGAGCATCTATGTAAATGATGCTGTGGTTTGTTACAGTTTCATAAGCAGAGTTCAACTAGATATGGTCTGTATGAGTAGGAAACACAGTTCTTTTTTTCTGGTCATGCTAATGTTTCTTGCTGTATAGGAGACGCTGGACAGACTAGGATGCTTTTTGCGTTAAAGCAGAGGGTGTTTCATGGATTAGAACTCTAGTCTGAATTTATCTTCACAAACGGAGTTAAACCAAAGGCTCTGTGTCTTCCTACAAGCAAGAGTTCATTTCCGTTAAACCCAGTGATTTTTCCCCTCAAATGAATTTACACAGTTCACGAACCCAACACGTTTTTCACTATTAACTAAATAGCATCAATGTAAAAGACGCTGTGGTTTGTTACAGTTTCATAAGCAGAGTTAAACTAGATAGGGTCCGTATGAGTAGGAAACACAATTCATATTTTCTGGGCATGCTCATGTTTCTTGCTGTATAGGAGACGCTAGACAGAAGAGGATGCTTCTTGTGTTAAAACAGAGGGTGTTTTATGGATGAGAACGCTGGTCTGTATTTCTCTTCACAAACGGAGTTAAACCAAAGTGTCTGTGTCTTCCTACAAGCAAGAGTTCATTTCCGGTAAACATAGTGATTTGTCGGATCAAATGAATTTACACAGTTCACGAACCCAACACGATTTTCACTCTTAACTAAAGAGCATCTATGTAAGACATGCTGTGGTTTGTATCAATTTCATAAGAAGAGTTCAACTAGATATGGTCCGTATGAGTAGGAAACACAGTTATTTTTTCTGGGCATGCTCATATTACTTGCTGTATTGCCGACGCTGGACAGAAGAGGATTCTTCTTGCGATAAATAGATGGTGTTTCATGGATGAGAACACTGGTCTGAATTTCCCTTCAGATACAGAGTTAAACCAAAGGCTCTGTGTCTTCCTACAAGCAAGAGTTCAGTTTAGGTAAACCCAGTGATTTTTCGGCTCCAATGAATTTACACAGTTCACGAACACAACACGATTTTCACTCTTAACTAAAGAGCATCTATAAAGAGATGCTGTGAGTTGTATGAGTTTCATAAGCATAGTTGAACTAGACAGGGTCCTTTTGAGTAGGAAATACATTTCTTTTTTTCTGGGCATGCTCATATTTCTTGCTGTATTGGAGACGCTGGAAAGAAGAGTTTGCTTCTTGCATTAAAACAGATTGTTTTTCCTGGATTTGAACACATGTCTGAATTTTCCTTCAGAAACGGAGTTAAAACAAATGCTCTGTGTCTTCCTACAAGCAAGAGTTCTTTTCCGGTAAATCCTGTGATTTTTGACTCAAATGAATTTGCACAGTTCACCAACCCAACACGATTTTCACTTTTAACTAAAGAGCATCTCTGTGAGAAATGCTGTGGTTTGTTACACTTTCATGAGCAGAGTTCTACTAGATATGGTCCGTATGAGTAAGAAACACAGTTCTCTTTTTCTGATCATGCTCAGGTTTCTTGCTGTATTAGAGACGGTGGAAAGAAGAGCATGCTCTTAGCGTTAAAACAGCGTGTGTTTCATGGAGGAGAACACTGTTCTGTATTTCCCGTCACAAACAGAGTTAAACCAAAGGCTCTGTGTCTTCCTACAAGCAAGAGTTCATTTCTGGTAAACCCAGTGATTTTTCGGCTCAAATGAATTAACACAGATCAGGAACCCAACACGACTTTCACTATTTACTAAAGAGCATCTATGTAAATGATGCTGTGGTTTGTTACAGTTTCATAAGCAGAGTTCAACTAGATATGGTCTGTATGAGTAGGAAACACAGTTCTTTTTTTCTGGTCATGCTAATGTTTCTTGCTGTATAGGAGACGCTGGACAGACTAGGATGCTTTTTGCGTTAAAGCAGAGGGTGTTTCATGGATTAGAACTCTAGTCTGAATTTATCTTCACAAACGGAGTTAAACCAAAGGCTCTGTGTCTTCCTACAAGCAAGAGTTCATTTCCGTTAAACCCAGTGATTTTTCCCCTCAAATGAATTTACACAGTTCACGAACCCAACACGTTTTTCACTATTAACTAAATAGCATCAATGTAAAAGACGCTGTGGTTTGTTACAGTTTCATAAGCAGAGTTAAACTAGATAGGGTCCGTATGAGTAGGAAACACAATTCATATTTTCTGGGCATGCTCATGTTTCTTGCTGTATAGGAGACGCTAGACAGAAGAGGATGCTTCTTGTGTTAAAACAGAGGGTGTTTTATGGATGAGAACGCTGGTCTGTATTTCTCTTCACAAACGGAGTTAAACCAAAGTGTCTGTGTCTTCCTACAAGCAAGAGTTCATTTCCGGTAAACATAGTGATTTGTCGGATCAAATGAATTTACACAGTTCACGAACCCAACACGATTTTCACTCTTAACTAAAGAGCATCTATGTAAGACATGCTGTGGTTTGTATCAATTTCATAAGAAGAGTTCAACTAGATATGGTCCGTATGAGTAGGAAACACAGTTATTTTTTCTGGGCATGCTCATATTACTTGCTGTATTGCCGACGCTGGACAGAAGAGGATTCTTCTTGCGATAAATAGATGGTGTTTCATGGATGAGAACACTGGTCTGAATTTCCCTTCAGATACAGAGTTAAACCAAAGGCTCTGTGTCTTCCTACAAGCAAGAGTTCAGTTTAGGTAAACCCAGTGATTTTTCGGCTCCAATGAATTTACACAGTTCACGAACACAACACGATTTTCACTCTTAACTAAAGAGCATCTATAAAGAGATGCTGTGAGTTGTATGAGTTTCATAAGCATAGTTGAACTAGACAGGGTCCTTTTGAGTAGGAAATACATTTCTTTTTTTCTGGGCATGCTCATATTTCTTGCTGTATTGGAGACGCTGGAAAGAAGAGTTTGCTTCTTGCATTAAAACAGATTGTTTTTCCTGGATTTGAACACATGTCTGAATTTTCCTTCAGAAACGGAGTTAAAACAAATGCTCTGTGTCTTCCTACAAGCAAGAGTTCTTTTCCGGTAAATCCTGTGATTTTTGACTCAAATGAATTTGCACAGTTCACCAACCCAACACGATTTTCACTTTTAACTAAAGAGCATCTCTGTGAGAAATGCTGTGGTTTGTTACACTTTCATGAGCAGAGTTCTACTAGATATGGTCCGTATGAGTAAGAAACACAGTTCTCTTTTTCTGATCATGCTCAGGTTTCTTGCTGTATTAGAGACGGTGGAAAGAAGAGCATGCTCTTAGCGTTAAAACAGAGTGTGTTTCATGGAGGAGAACACTGTTCTGTATTTCCCGTCACAAACAGAGTTAAACCAAAGGCTCTGTGTCTTCCTACAAGCAAGAGTTCATTTCCGGTAATCCCAGTGATTTTTCGGCTCAAATGAATTTACACAGTTCAAGAACCCAACACGATTTTCATTATAAACTAAAGAGCATCTATGTAAGAGATGCTTTGTTTTGTATCAATTTCATAAGCAGAGTTGAAATAGACCTGGTCCTTTTGAGTAGGAAACACAGTTCTTTATTTCTGGGCATGCTCATGTTTCTTGCTGTATTGGAGACGCTGGAAAAAAGAGCAAGCTTCTTGCGTTAAAACAGAGTGTGTTTCATGGATTTGGACACGGGTCTGAATTTTCCTTCAGAAACGGAGTTAAACCAAAGGCTCTGTGTCTTCCTACAAGCAAGAGTTCATTTCCGGTAAACCCAGTGATTTTTCGGCTCAAATGAATTAACACAGATCAGGAACCCAACACGACTTTCACTATTTACTAAAGAGCATCTATGTAAATGATGCTGTGGTTTGTTACAGTTTCATAAGCAGAGTTCAACTAGATATGGTCTGTATGAGTAGGAAACACAGTTCTTTTTTTCTGGTCATGCTAATGTTTCTTGCTGTATAGGAGACGCTGGACAGACTAGGATGCTTTTTGCGTTAAAACAGAGGGTGTTTCATGGATTAGAACGCTGGTCAGAATTTATCTTCACAAACGGAGTTAAACCAAAGGCTCTGTGTCTTCCTACAAGCAAGAGTTCATTTCCGTTAAACCCAGTGATTTTTCCCCTCAAATGAATTTACACAGTTCACGAACCCAACACGTTTTTCACTATTAACTAAATAGCATCAATGTAAAAGACGCTGTGGTTTGTTACAGTTTCATAAGCAGAGTTAAACTAGATATGGTCCGTATGAGTAGGAAACACAATTCATATTTTCTGGGCATGCTCATGTTTCTTGCTGTATAGGAGACGCTAGACAGAAGAGGATGCTTCTTGTGTTAAAACAGAGGGTGTTTTATGGATGAGAACGCTGGTCTGTATTTCTCTTCACAAACGGAGTTAAACCAAAGTGTCTGTGTCTTCCTACAAGCAAGAGTTCATTTCCGGTAAACATAGTGATTTGTCGGATCAAATGAATTTACACAGTTCACGAACCCAACACGATTTTCACTCTTAACTAAAGAGCATCTATGTAAGACATGCTGTGGTTTGTATCAATTTCATAAGAAGAGTTCAACTAGATATGGTCCATATGAGTAGGAAACACAGTTATTTTTTCTGGGCATGCTCATATTTCTTGCTGTATTGCCGACGCTGGACAGAAGAGGATTCTGCTTGCGATAAATAGATGGTGTTTCATGGATGAGAACACTGGTCTGAATTTCCCTTCAGATACAGAGTTAAACCAAAGGCTCTCTGTCTTCCTACAAGTAAGAGTTCATTTCGGGTAAACCCAGTGATTTTTCGGCTCCAATTAATTTACACAGTTCACGAACCCAACACGATTTTCACTCTTAACTAAAGAGCATCTATGAAGAGATGCTGTGATTTGTATGAGTTTCATAAGCAGAGTTGAACTAGACACGGTCCTTTTGAGTAGGAAATACATTTCTTTTTTTCTGGGCATGCTCATATTTCTTGCTGTATTGGAGACGCTGGAAAGAAGAGTTTGCTTCTTGCATTAAAACAGATTGTTTTTCCTGGATTTGAACACATGTCTGAATTTTCCTTCAGAAACGGAGTTAAAACAAATGCTCTGTGTCTTCCTACAAGCAAGAGTTCTTTTCTGGTAAATCCTGTGATTTTTGACTCAAATGAATTTGCACAGTTCACCAACCCAACACGATTTTCACTTTTAACTAAAGAGCATCTCTGTGACAAATGCTGTGGTTTGTTACAGTTTCATGAGCAGAGTTCAACTAGATATGGTCCGTATGAGTAGGAAACACAGTTCATTTTTTCTGGGCATGCTCATGTTTCTTATTATATTGAAGACGCTGGAAAGAATAACATGCTCTTTGAATTAAAACAGAGTGTGTTTCATGGGTGAGAACACTGGTCTGAATTTGCCTTCACAAATGTAGTTAAACCAAAGGCTCTGTGTCTTCCTACAAGCAAGTGTTCATTTCTGGTAAAGCCAGTGATTTTTCGGCTCAAATGAATTTACACAGTTTATGAACCTAACACGATTTTCAATATTAACACACGAACATCTATGTAAAAGAGGTTTTGGTTTGTTACAGTTTCACAATCAGAGTTCAACTAGATATGGTCCATATGAGTAGGAAACACAGTTCATTTTTTCTGATCATGCTCAGGTTTCTTGCTGTATTAGAGACGCTGGAAAGAAGAGCATGCTTGTTGCGTTAAAACAGAGTGTTTTTCATGGATGAGAACACTGGTCTGAATTTCCCTTCAGAAACGGAGTTAAACCAATGGCTCTGTGTCTTCCTAAATGCAATGGTTCATTTCCTGTAAACCCAGTGATTTTTCAGCTCAAATGAATTTACACAGTTCACGAACCCAACACGATTTTCACTATTAACTAAAGAGCATCTATGTAAGAGATGCTTTGGTTTGTATCAATTTCATAAGCAGAGTTCAACTAGATATGGTCCATATGAGTAGGAAACACAGTTATTTTTTCTGGGCATGCTCATATTTCTTGCTGTATTGCCGACACTGGACAGAAGAGGATTCTTCTAGCGTTAAAACAGATGGTGTTTCATGGATGAGAACACTGGTCTGAATTTCCGTTCAGATACAGAGTTAAACCAAAGGCTCTTTGTCTTCCTACAAGCAAGAGTTCATTTCCGGTATACCCAGTGATTTTTTGACTCAAATGAATTTACACAGTTCACAAACCTAACACGTTTTTCATGTTTTTCTAAAGAGCATCTATGTAATAGATGCTGTGGTTTGTATGAGTTTCATAAGCAGAGTTCAACTGGATATGGTACAAATGAGTAGGAAACACAGTTGATTTTTTCTGGGCATGCTCATGTTTCTTGCTATATTGCAGACGCTGGAAAGACGAGCATGCTCTTTGCGTTAAAACAGAGTGTGTTTCATGGATGAGACACTGGTCTGACTTTCCCTTCACAAACGGAGTTAAACGAAAGGCTCTCTGTCTTCCTACAAGCAAGAGATCATTTCGGGTAAACCCAGTGATATTTCGGCTCAAATGAATTTACACAGTTCACAACCCAACACAATTTACACTATTAACTAAAGAGCATCTATGTAAGAGATTCTGTGGTTTGTATCAATTTCATAAGCAGAGTTCAACTAGATATGGTCCGTATGAGTAGGAAACACAGTTATTTTTTCTGGGCATGCTTATATTTGTTGCTGTATTGCCGACGCTGGACAGAGGAGGATTCTTCTTGCGTTAAAACAGATGGTGTTTCATGGATGAGAACACTGGTCTGAATTTGCCTTCACAAATGGAGTTAAAACAAAGGCCCTCTGTCTTCCTACAAGCAAGAGTTCATTTCCGGTATACCCAGTAATTTTTTGGCTCAAATGAATTTACACAGTTCACAGACACGTTTTTCATGTTTAACTAAAGAGCATCTATGTAAGAGATGCTGTGGTTTGTATGAGTTTCATAAGCAGAGTTCAACTATATATGTTCCGTATGAGTAGGAAACACAGTTCTTTTTTTCTGGGCATGCTCATATTTCTTTCTGTAGTGCAGACGCTGGACAGAAGAGCATGCTTCTTGCGTTAAAACAGATGGTGTTTCATGGATGAGAACACTGGTCTGAATTTCCCTTCAGAAACGGAGTTAAACCAATGGCTCTGTGTCTTCCTAAATGCAAGAGTTCGTTTCCGGTAAAACCAGTGATTTTACAGCTCTAATGAATTTACACACTTCACGAACCCAACATGATTTTCACTATTAACAAAAGAGCATCTATGGAAAAGATGCTGTGGTTTGTTGCAGTTTCATGAGCAGAGTTCAACTAGATATGGTCCGTATGAGTACGAAACACAGTTCTATTTTATGGGCATGCTCATGTTTCTTCCTGTACTGGAGATGCTGGACAGAAGAGGATGCTTCTTGCGTTAAAACCGAGGGTGTTTCATGGATGAGAACACTGGTCTGAATTTCCCTTCAGAAATGAGTTAAACCAAAGGCTCTGTGTTTTCCTATAGCAAGAGTTCATTTCCGGTAAACCCAGTGATATTTTGGCTCAAATGAATTTACACAGTTCAATAAACCAACACTATTTTCACTTTTAACTAAAGAGCATCTATGAAACGATGCTCTGGTTTGTATGAGTTTCATAAGCAGAGTTGAACTAGACACTATCCTTTTAAGTAGGAAATACTGTTCTTTTTTTCTGAGCATGCTCATGTTTCTTGCTGTATTTGAGACAGTGGAAAAAAGTGCATGCTCTTTGCGTTAAAACAGAGTGTGTTTCATGGATGAAAACACTGATCTGAATTTCCCTTCTAAAACGGAGTTTAAAAAAAGGCTCTGTGTCCTCCTACAAGTAAGAGTTCATTTCCTGTGAAACCAGTGATTTTTCGGCTCAAATGAATTTTCACAGTACACGAACCCAAAACGATTTTCACTTTTAACTAAAGAGCATCTATGAAGAGATGCTGGGGTTTGTATGAGTTTCATAAGCAGAGTTCAACTAGACACTGTCCTTTTGAGTAGGAAATACAGTTCTTTTTTTCTGGGCATGCTCAATTTTCTTGCTGTATTGGAGACGCTGGAAAGAAGAGGATGATTCTTGCCTTAAAACAGAGTGTTTTTATTGGAGGAGAACTCTGGTCTGAATTTGCCTTCAAAAACAGAGTTACACCCCATGATCTGTGTCTTCCTACAATAAAGAGTTCATTACTGGTAAACACAGTGAATTTTGGGCTCAAATGATTTTACACAGTTCACAAACACAAAGCTACTCTCAGTATTAACTAAAGAACCTTTATTTAAGAGGAGCTGTGGTTTGTTTCAGTTTCATAAGCAGAGTTGAACTACATATGGTCTGAATGAGTAGGAAACACAGTTCTTTTTTTCTGGGCATGCTCATGGTTCTTGGTGTATTGGAGACGCTGGAAAGAAGAGCTTGCTTCTTGCGTTAAAACAGAGTGTGTTTCATGGATGAGAACACTGGTCTGAATTTCCCTTCAGAAACGGAATTAAACCCCAGGATCTGTGTCTTCCTACAAGCAAGAGTTCATTTCTGGTAAACCCAGTGAATTTTGGGCTCAAATGATTTTACACAGTTCACGAACGCAACGCTATTCTCACTATTAACTAAAGAGTATGCATGTAAGAGGAGCTGTGGTTTGTTTCAGTTTCATATGCAGAGTTGAACTACATATGGTCCGTTTGAGTAGGAAACACAGTTTTTATTTTTCTGGGCATGCTCATGGATCTTGCTCTATTGGAGAAGCTGGAATGAAGAGCTTGCTTCTTGCATTAAAACAGAGTGTGATTCATGGATGAGAACTGTGGTCTGAATTTCCTTTCAGAAATGGCGTTAAACCCCATGATCTGTGTCTTCCTAAAAGCAAGAGTTCATTTCTGGTAAACCAAGTGAATTTTCCGCTCAAATGATTTTACCCTGTTCTAGGACCCAACGCGAATATCTCTATTAACTAAAGAGCATTTATGTAAGAGGAGTTGTGGTTTGTATCAGTTTCATAAACAGAGTTGAACTACATATGGTCCATATGAGTAGGAAACACAGTTCATTTTTTCAGGCCATACTCATGCTTCTTGCTGTATTTTAGACTCTGGAAAGAATAGCTTGCTTCTTCGTTAAAGCAGAGTGTGTTTCAGGGATGAGAACTCTGGTCTGAATTTCCCTTCAGAAATGAAGTTCAACCCCAATATCGGTGTCTTCCTATAAGCAAGAGTTCAATTCTGGTAAACCCAGGGAATTTTGGGCTCAAATGTTTTTTTGCAGTTCACAAACCCTACGCGATTCTCACTATTAACTAAAGAGCATTTATGTAAGAGGAGCTGTGGTCTGTATCATTTCATAAGCAGAGTTGAACTACAAATGGTCCGTATAAGTAGGAAACACAGTTTTTTTTTCTGGGAATGATCATGTATCTTAGTGTATTGGAGAAGGTGGAAAGAAGGGGATGATTCTTGCCTTAAAACAGAGTGTTTTTCAGGGTTGAGAATTCTGTTTGAATTTACCTTCAGAAATGGAGTTAAACGCCAGGATCTGTGTCTTCCTACAATCAAGAGTTCATTTCAGGAAAACCCAGTGAATTTTGTGCTCAAATGTTTTTTCCCAGTACAGAAACCCAACGCGATTCTCACTATTAACTAAAGAGGAATTATGTAAGAGGAGCTGTGGTTTGAATCAGTTTCATAGGCAGAGTTTAACTACATATGGTCTGTATGAGTAGGAAACACAGTTCTTTTTTTCTGGGAATGCTCATGGTTCTTGCTGTATTTTAGACTCTGGAAAGAAGAGCTTGCTTGTTCATTAAAACAGAGTGTGTTTCAGGGATGAGAACTCTGGTCTGAATTTCCCGTCACAAACGGAGTTAAACCCCAGGATCTATGTCTTCCTCCCAGCAAGAGTTCATTTCTGGTAAAATAAGAAAATTATGGGCTCAAATGATGTTACACAGTTCTAGAACCCAACGCGATTCTCACTATTAACTAAAGAGCATTTATGTAAGAGGCGCTGTATTTTGTATCAGTTTCATAACCAGAGTTTAACTACATATGGTCTGTATGAGTAGGAAACACAGTTCTTTTTTTCTGGGAATGCACATGTTTCTTACAGTATTGGAGACGCTGCATAGAAGAGGATGATTCTTGCCTTTAAACCGAGTTTTTTTCAGGGTTGAAAACTCTGGTCTGAATTTGCCTTCAGAAACGGAGTTAAACTCCAGGATCTGTTTCTTCCTACAAGCAAGAGTTCAGTTCTGGTAAACCCAGTGAATTTTGGGCTCAAATGATTTTTTCCAGTTAACGAACCCTACGCGATTCTCACTATTAACTAAAGAGATTTTATGTAAGAGGAGGTGTGGTCTGTATCAGTTTCATAAGCAGAGTTGAACTACATATGGTCCGTATGAATAGGAAACACAGTTCTTTTTTTCAGACCATGCTCATGGTTCTTGCTGTATTTTAGACTCTGGAAAGAAGAGCTTGCTTCTTTGTTAAAACAGAGTGTGTTTCAGGGATGAGAATGCTGGTCTGAAATTCCCTTCAGAAATGAAGTTAAACCCCAGGATCTGTGTCTTCCTACAAACAAGAGTTCATTTCTTGTAAACCAAGTGAATTTTCGGCTCAAATGATTTTACACAGTTCTAGAACCTGTCGCGATTATCACTATTAACTAAAGAGCATTTATGTAAGAGGAGCTGTGGTTTGTATCAGTTTCATAAGCACAGTTGAACTACACAGGGTCTGTATGAGCAGGAAAAACAGGTTTTTTTTTCAGGGCATGCTCATATTTCTTACTATATTGGAGTCGCTGGAAAGAAGAGGATGATTCTTGCTTTAAACCAGAGTGTGTTTCAGAGATGAGAACTCTGGTCTGAATTTCCCTTCAGAAACGAGGTTAAACCCCAGGATCTGGGTCTTCCTACCTGCAAGAATTCATTTCTGTTAAACAAAGAGAATTTTCTGCTCCAATGATTTTACACAGTTCTAGAACAAAACCGTGATTATCACTATTAACTAAAGAGCATGTATGTAACAGGAGCTGTGGTTTGTATCAGTTTCATAAGCAGAGTTGAACTACATATGGTCTGTATGAATAACAAACACAGTTCTTTTTTTCTGGGCATGCTCATGGTTCTTGCTGTATTTTAGACTCTGGAAAGAAGAGCTTGCTTCTTCGTTAAAACAGAGTGTGTTTCAGGGATGAGAACTCTGGTCTGAATTTCCCTTCACAAACGGAGTTAAACCCCAGGATCTGTGTCTTCCTACCAGCAAGAGTTCATTTCTGGCAAACCAAGTGAATTTTCGGCTCAAATGACTTTACACAGTTCTAGAACCCAACGCGATTATTACTATTATCTAAAGAGCATTTATATAGGAGGAGCTGTAGTCTGTATCATTTCATAAGCAGATTTGAACTACATATGGTCCTTATGAGTAGGAAAAACAGTTTTCTTTTTTCTGGGCATGCTCATGGTTCTTAGTGTATTGGAGAAGGTGGAAAGAAGAGGATGATTCTTGCCTTAAAACAGAGTGTTTTTCAGGGTTGAGAATTCTGGTTGAATTTACCTTCAGAAATGGAGTTAAACCCCAGGATCTGTGTCTTCCTACAAGCAAGAGTTCATTTCAGGAAAACCCAGTGAATTTTGTGCTCAAATGATTTTTCCCAGTACAGAAAACCAAAGCGATTCTCACTATTAAGTAAAGAGCAATTGTGTAAGAGGAGATGTGGGTTGTATCAGTGTCATAACCAGAGTTTAACTACATATGGTCTGTATGAGTAGGAAACACAGTTCTTTTTTTCTGTGAATGCAGATATTTTTTACATTATTGGAGACGCTGGATAGAAGAGGATGATTCTTGCCTTAAAACAGAGTTTTTTTCAGGGTTGAGAACTCTGGTCTGAATTTGCCTTCAGAAACGGAGTTAAACCCCAGGATCTCTGTCTTCCTACAAGCAAGAGTTCATTTCTGGTAAACCCAGTGAATTTTGGGCTCAAATGATTTTTTGCAGTTCAGGAACCCAATGTGATTCTCACTATTAACTAAAGAGCATTTATGTAAGAGGAGCTGTGGTTTGTATCAGTTTCATAAGCAGAGTTGAACTACATATGGTCCGTATGAGTAGGAAACACAGTTCTTTTTTTCTGGGCATGCTCATGGTTATTACCTTATTGGAGACGCTGAAAAGAAGAGCTTGCTTCTTGCCTTAAAACAGAGTGTGTTTCATGGATGAGAACTCTGGTCTGAATTTCCCTTCAGAAACGAAGATAAACCCCAGGATCTGTGTCTTCCTACAAACAAGAGTTCAGTTCTGGTAAACCCAGTGAAGTTTGGGCTCAAATGATTTTTCGCAGTTCACCAACCCTACGTGATTCTCACTATTAACTAAATAGCATTTATGTAAGAGGAGGTGTGGTCTGTATCAGTTTCATAAGCAGAGTTGAACTACATATGGTCCGTATGAATAGGAAACACAGTTCTTTTTTTCAGACCATGCTCATGGTTCTTGCTGTATTTTAGACTCTGAAAAGAAGAGCTTGCTTCTTCGTTAAAACAGAGTGTGTTTCAGGGATGAAAACTCTGGTCTGAATTTCCCTTCAGAAATGAAGTTCAACCCCAATATCGGTGTCTTCCTATAAGCAAGAGTTCATTTCTGGTAAACCCAGGGAATTTTGGGCTCAAATGTTTTTTTTGTAGTTCACAAACCCTACGCGATTCTCACTATTAACTAAAGAGCATTCATGTAAGAGGAGCTGTGGTCTGTATCATTTCATAAGCAGAGTTGAACTACATATGGTCCCTATAAGTAGGAAACACAGTTTTTTTTTTTCTGGGAATGCTCATGGTTCTTAGTGTATTGGAGAAGGTGGAAAGAAGGGGATGATTCTTGCCTTAAAACAGAGTGTTTTCAGGGTTGAGAATTCTGTTTGAATTTACCTTCAGAAATGGAGTTAAACGCCAGGATCTGTGTCTTCCTACAATCAAGAGTTCATTTCAGGAAAACCCAGTGAATTTTGTGCACAAATGTTTTGTCCCAGTACAGAAACCCAACGCGATTCTCACTATTAACTAAAGAGGAATTATGTAAGAGGAGCTGTGGTTTGAATCAGTTTCATAAGCAGAGTTTAACTACATATGGTCTGTATGAGTAGGAAACACAGTTCTTTTTTTCTGGGAATGCTCATGGTTCTTGCTGTATTTTAGACTCTGGAAAGAAGAGCTTGCTTCTTCTTTTAAACAGAGTGTGTTTCAGGGATGAGAACTCTGGTCTGATTTTCCCTTCACAAAAGGAGTTAAACCCCAGGATCTATGTCTTCCTCCCAGCAAGAGTTCATTTCTGGCAAACCAAGTGAATTTTCGGCTCAAATGATTTTTCGCAGTTCCAGGACCCAACCTGATTCTCACTATTAACTAAAGAGCATTTATGTAAGAGGCGCTGTGTTTTGTATCAGTTTCATAACCAGAGTTTAACTACATATGGTCTGTATGAGTAGGAAACACAGTTCTTTTTTTCTGGGAATGCACATGTTTCTTACAGTATTGGAGACGCTGGATAGAAGAGGATGATTCTTGCCTTAAAACCGAGTTTTTTTCAGGGTTGAAAACTCTGGTCCGAATTTGCCTTCAGAAACGGAGTTTAACTCCAGGATCTGTTTCTTCCTACAAGCAAGAGTTCAGTTCTGGTAAACCCAGTGAATTTTGGGCTCAAATGATTTTTCGCAGTTCACGAACCCTACGCGATTCTCACTATTAACTAAAGAGATTTTATGTAAGAGGAGGTGTGGTCTGTATCAGTTTCATAAGCAGAGTTGAACTACATATGGTCCGTATGAATAGGAAACACAGTTCTTTTTTTCAGACCATGCTCATGGTTCTTGCTGTATTTTAGACTCTGGAAAGAAGAGCTTGCTTCTTCGTTAAAACAGAGTGTGTTTCAGGGATGAGAACTCTGGTCTGAAATTCCCTTCAGAAATGAAGTTAAACCCCAGGATCTGTGTCTTCCTACAAACAAGAGTTCATTTCTTGTAAACCAAGTGAATTTTCGGCTCAAATGATTTTACACAGTTCTAGAACCTGTCGCGATTATCACTATTAACTAAAGAGCATTTATGTAAGAGGAGCTGTGGTTTGTATCAGTTTCATAAGCACAGTTGAACTACACAGGGTCTGTATGAGCAGGAAAAACAGGTTTTTTTTTCAGGGCATGCTCATATTTCTTACTATATTGGAGTCGCTGGAAAGAAGAGGATGATTCTTGCTTTAAACCAGAGTGTGTTTCAGAGATGAGAACTCTGGTCTGAATTTCCCTTCAGAAACGAGGTTAAACCCCAGGATCTGTGTCTTCCTACCTGCAAGAATTCATTTCTGTTAAACAAAGAGAATTTTCTGCTCCAATGATTTTACACAGTTCTAGAACAAAACCGTGATTATCACTATTAACTAAAGAGCATGTATGTAACAGGAGCTGTGGTTTGTATCAGTTTCATAAGCAGAGTTGAACTACATATGGTCTGTATGAATAACAAACACAGTTCTTTTTTTCTGGGCATGCTCATGGTTCTTGCTGTATTTTAGACTCTGGAAAGAAGAGCTTGCTTCTTCGTTAAAACAGAGTGTGTTTCAGGGATGAGAACTCTGGTCTGAATTTCCCTTCACAAACGGAGTTAAACCCCAGGATCTGTGTCTTCCTACCAGCAAGAGTTCATTTCTGGCAAACCAAGTGAATTTTCGGCTCAAATGACTTTACACAGTTCTAGAACCCAACGCGATTATTACTATTATCTAAAGAGCATTTATATAGGAGGAGCTGTAGTCTGTATCATTTCATAAGCAGATTTGAACTACATATGGTCCTTATGAGTAGGAAAAACAGTTTTCTTTTTTCTGGGCATGCTCATGGTTCTTAGTGTATTGGAGAAGGTGGAAAGAAGAGGATGATTCTTGCCTTAAAACAGAGTGTTTTTCAGGGTTGAGAATTCTGGTTGAATTTACCTTCAGAAATGGAGTTAAACCCCAGGATCTGTGTCTTCCTACAAGCAAGAGTTCATTTCAGGAAAACCCAGTGAATTTTGTGCTCAAATGATTTTTCCCAGTACAGAAAACCAAAGCGATTCTCACTATTAAGTAAAGAGCAATTGTGTAAGAGGAGATGTGGGTTGTATCAGTGTCATAACCAGAGTTTAACTACATATGGTCTGTATGAGTAGGAAACACAGTTCTTTTTTTCTGTGAATGCAGATATTTTTTACATTATTGGAGACGCTGGATAGAAGAGGATGATTCTTGCCTTAAAACAGAGTTTTTTTCAGGGTTGAGAACTCTGGTCTGAATTTGCCTTCAGAAACGGAGTTAAACCCCAGGATCTCTGTCTTCCTACAAGCAAGAGTTCATTTCTGGTAAACCCAGTGAATTTTGGGCTCAAATGATTTTTTGCAGTTCAGGAACCCAATGTGATTCTCACTATTAACTAAAGAGCATTTATGTAAGAGGAGCTGTGGTTTGTATCAGTTTCATAAGCAGAGTTGAACTACATATGGTCCGTATGAGTAGGAAACACAGTTCTTTTTTTCTGGGCATGCTCATGGTTATTACCTTATTGGAGACGCTGAAAAGAAGAGCTTGCTTCTTGCCTTAAAACAGAGTGTGTTTCATGGATGAGAACTCTGGTCTGAATTTCCCTTCAGAAACGAAGATAAACCCCAGGATCTGTGTCTTCCTACAAACAAGAGTTCAGTTCTGGTAAACCCAGTGAAGTTTGGGCTCAAATGATTTTTCGCAGTTCACCAACCCTACGTGATTCTCACTATTAACTAAATAGCATTTATGTAAGAGGAGGTGTGGTCTGTATCAGTTTCATAAGCAGAGTTGAACTACATATGGTCCGTATGAATAGGAAACACAGTTCTTTTTTTCAGACCATGCTCATGGTTCTTGCTGTATTTTAGACTCTGAAAAGAAGAGCTTGCTTCTTCGTTAAAACAGAGTGTGTTTCAGGGATGAAAACTCTGGTCTGAATTTCCCTTCAGAAATGAAGTTCAACCCCAATATCGGTGTCTTCCTATAAGCAAGAGTTCATTTCTGGTAAACCCAGGGAATTTTGGGCTCAAATGTTTTTTTTGTAGTTCACAAACCCTACGCGATTCTCACTATTAACTAAAGAGCATTCATGTAAGAGGAGCTGTGGTCTGTATCATTTCATAAGCAGAGTTGAACTACATATGGTCCCTATAAGTAGGAAACACAGTTTTTTTTTTTCTGGGAATGCTCATGGTTCTTAGTGTATTGGAGAAGGTGGAAAGAAGGGGATGATTCTTGCCTTAAAACAGAGTGTTTTCAGGGTTGAGAATTCTGTTTGAATTTACCTTCAGAAATGGAGTTAAACGCCAGGATCTGTGTCTTCCTACAATCAAGAGTTCATTTCAGGAAAACCCAGTGAATTTTGTGCACAAATGTTTTGTCCCAGTACAGAAACCCAACGCGATTCTCACTATTAACTAAAGAGGAATTATGTAAGAGGAGCTGTGGTTTGAATCAGTTTCATAAGCAGAGTTTAACTACATATGGTCTGTATGAGTAGGAAACACAGTTCTTTTTTTCTGGGAATGCTCATGGTTCTTGCTGTATTTTAGACTCTGGAAAGAAGAGCTTGCTTCTTCTTTTAAACAGAGTGTGTTTCAGGGATGAGAACTCTGGTCTGATTTTCCCTTCACAAAAGGAGTTAAACCCCAGGATCTATGTCTTCCTCCCAGCAAGAGTTCATTTCTGGCAAACCAAGTGAATTTTCGGCTCAAATGATTTTTCGCAGTTCCAGGACCCAACCTGATTCTCACTATTAACTAAAGAGCATTTATGTAAGAGGCGCTGTGTTTTGTATCAGTTTCATAACCAGAGTTTAACTACATATGGTCTGTATGAGTAGGAAACACAGTTCTTTTTTTCTGGGAATGCACATGTTTCTTACAGTATTGGAGACGCTGGATAGAAGAGGATGATTCTTGCCTTAAAACCGAGTTTTTTTCAGGGTTGAAAACTCTGGTCCGAATTTGCCTTCAGAAACGGAGTTTAACTCCAGGATCTGTTTCTTCCTACAAGCAAGAGTTCAGTTCTGGTAAACCCAGTGAATTTTGGGCTCAAATGATTTTTCGCAGTTCACGAACCCTACGCGATTCTCACTATTAACTAAAGAGATTTTATGTAAGAGGAGGTGTGGTCTGTATCAGTTTCATAAGCAGAGTTGAACTACATATGGTCCGTATGAATAGGAAACACAGTTCTTTTTTTCAGACCATGCTCATGGTTCTTGCTGTATTTTAGACTCTGGAAAGAAGAGCTTGCTTCTTCGTTAAAACAGAGTGTGTTTCAGGGATGAGAACTCTGGTCTGAAATTCCCTTCAGAAATGAAGTTAAACCCCAGGATCTGTGTCTTCCTACAAACAAGAGTTCATTTCTTGTAAACCAAGTGAATTTTCGGCTCAAATGATTTTACACAGTTCTAGAACCTGTCGCGATTATCACTATTAACTAAAGAGCATTTATGTAAGAGGAGCTGTGGTTTGTATCAGTTTCATAAGCACAGTTGAACTACACATGGTCTGTATGAGCAGGAAAAACAGGTTTTTTTTTCAGGGCATGCTCATATTTCTTACTATATTGGAGTCGCTGGAAAGAAGAGGATGATTCTTGCTTTTAACCAGAGTGTGTTTCAGAGATGAGAACTCTGGTCTGAATTTCCCTTCAGAAACGAGGTTAAACCCCAGGATCTGGGTCTTCCTACCTGCAAGAATTCATTTCTGTTAAACAAAGAGAATTTTCTGCTCCAATGATTTTACACAGTTCTAGAACAAAACCGTGATTATCACTATTAACTAAAGAGCATGTATGTAACAGGAGCTGTGGTTTGTATCAGTTTCATAAGCAGAGTTGAACTACATATGGTCTGTATGAATAACAAACACAGTTCTTTTTTTCTGGGCATGCTCATGGTTCTTGCTGTATTTTAGACTCTGGAAAGAAGAGTTTGCTTCTTCGTTAGAACAGAGTGTGTTTCAGGGATGAGAACTCTGGTCTGAATTTCCCTTCACAAACGGAGTTAAACCCCAGGATCTGTGTCTTCCTACCAGCAAGAGTTCATTTCTGGCAAAACAAGTGAATTTTTGGGCTCAAATGACTTTACACAGTTCTAGAACCCAACGCGATTATCACTATTAACTAAAGAGCATTTATATAGGAGGAGCTGTAGTCTGTATCATTTCATAAGCAGATTTGAACTACATATGGTCCGTAGGAGTAGGAAAAACAGTTTTCTTTTTTCTGGGCATGCTCATGGTTCTTAGTGTATTGGAGAAGGTGGAAAGAAGAGGATGATTCTTGCCTTAAAACAGAGTGTTTTTCAGGGTTGAGAACTCTAGTCTGAATTTGCCTTCATAAACGGAGTTAAACCCCAGGATCTGTGTCTTCCTATAAGCAAGAGTTCAGTTCTGGTAAACCCAGAGAATTTTGGGCTCAAATGATTTTTCGCAGTTCACCAACCCTACGTGATTCTCACTATTAACTAAATAGCATTTATGTAAGAGGAGGTGTGGTCTGTATCAGTTTCATAAGCAGAGTTGAACTACATATGGTCCGTATGAATAGGAAACACAGTTCTTTCTTTCAGACCATGCTCATGGTTCTTGCTTTATTTTAGACTCTGGAAAGAAGAGCTTGCTTCTTCGTTAAAACAGAGTGTGTTTCAGGGATGAGAACTCTGGTCTGAATTTCCCTTCACAAACGGAGTTAAACCCCAGGATCTATGTCTTCCTCCCAGCAAGAGTTCATTTCTGGCAAACCAAGTGAATTTTCGGCTCAAATGATTTTTCGCAGTTCCAGGACCCAACGCGATTCTCACTATTAACTAAAGAGCATTTATGTAAGAGGCGCTGTGTTTTGTATCAGTTTCATAACCAGAGTTTAACTACATATGGTCTGTATGAGTAGGAAACACAGTTCTTTTTTTCTGGGAATGCACATGTTTCTTACAGTATTGGAGACGCTGGATAGAAGAGGATGATTCTTGCCTTAAAACCGAGTTTTTTTCAGGGTTGAAAACTCTGGTCCGAATTTGCCTTCAGAAACGGAGTTTAACTCCAGGATCTGTTTCTTCCTACAAGCAAGAGTTCAGTTCTGGTAAACCCAGTGAATTTTGGGCTCAAATGATTTTTCGCAGTTCACGAACCCTACGCGATTCTCACTATTAACTAAAGAGATTTTATGTAAGAGGAGGTGTGGTCTGTATCAGTTTCATAAGCAGAGTTGAACTACATATGGTCCGTATGAATAGGAAACACAGTTCTTTTTTTCAGACCATGCTCATGGTTCTTGCTGTATTTTAGACTCTGGAAAGAAGAGCTTGCTTCTTCGTTAAAACAGAGTGTGTTTCAGGGATGAGAACTCTGGTCTGAAATTCCCTTCAGAAATGAAGTTAAACCCCAGGATCTGTGTCTTCCTACAAACAAGAGTTCATTTCTTGTAAACCAAGTGAATTTTCGGCTCAAATGATTTTACACAGTTCTAGAACCTGTCGCGATTATCACTATTAACTAAAGAGCATTTATGTAAGAGGAGCTGTGGTTTGTATCAGTTTCATAAGCACAGTTGAACTACACATGGTCTGTATGAGCAGGAAAAACAGGTTTTTTTTTCAGGGCATGCTCATATTTCTTACTATATTGGAGTCGCTGGAAAGAAGAGGATGATTCTTGCTTTAAACCAGAGTGTGTTTCAGAGATGAGAACTCTGGTCTGAATTTCCCTTCAGAAACGAGGTTAAACCCCAGGATCTGTGTCTTCCTACCTGCAAGAATTCATTTCTGTTAAACAAAGAGAATTTTCTGCTCCAATGATTTTACACAGTTCTAGAACAAAACCGTGATTATCACTATTAACTAAAGAGCATGTATGTAACAGGAGCTGTGGTTTGTATCAGTTTCATAAGCAGAGTTGAACTACATATGGTCTGTATGAATAACAAACACAGTTCTTTTTTTCTGGGCATGCTCATGGTTCTTGCTGTATTTTAGACTCTGGAAAGAAGAGCTTGCTTCTTCGTTAAAACAGAGTGTGTTTCAGGGATGAGAACTCTGGTCTGAATTTCCCTTCACAAACGGAGTTAAACCCCAGGATCTGTGTCTTCCTACCAGCAAGAGTTCATTTCTGGCAAAACAAGTGAATTTTTGGGCTCAAATGACTTTACACAGTTCTAGAACCCAACGCGATTATCACTATTAACTAAAGAGCATTTATATAGGAGGAGCTGTAGTCTGTATCATTTCATAAGCAGATTTGAACTACATATGGTCCGTAGGAGTAGGAAAAACAGTTTTCTTTTTTCTGGGCATGCTCATGGTTCTTAGTGTATTGGAGAAGGTGGAAAGAAGAGGATGATTCTTGCCTTAAAACAGAGTGTTTTTCAGGGTTGAGAACTCTAGTCTGAATTTGCCTTCATAAACGGAGTTAAACCCCAGGATCTGTGTCTTCCTATAAGCAAGAGTTCAGTTCTGGTAAACCCAGAGAATTTTGGGCTCAAATGATTTTTCGCAGTTCACCAACCCTACGTGATTCTCACTATTAACTAAATAGCATTTATGTAAGAGGAGGTGTGGTCTGTATCAGTTTCATAAGCAGAGTTGAACTACATATGGTCCGTATGAATAGGAAACACAGTTCTTTTTTTCAGACCATGCTCATGGTTCTTGCTGTATTTTAGACTCTGGAAAGAAGAGCTTGCTTCTTCGTTAAAACAGAGTGTGTTTCAGGGATGAGAACTCTGGTCTGAATTTCCCTTCACAAATGGAGTTAAACCCCAGGATCTATGTCTTCCTCCCAGCAAGAGTTCATTTCTGGCAAACCAAGTGAATTTTCGGCTCAAATGATTTTTCGCAGTTCCAGGACCCAACGCGATTCTCACTATTAACTAAAGAGCATTTATGTTAGAGGCGCTGTGTTTTGTATCAGTTTCATAACCAGAGTTTAACTACATATGGTCTGTATTAGTAGGAAACACAGTTCTTTTTTTCTGGGAATGCACATGTTTCTTACAGTATTGGAGACGCTGGATAGAAGAGGATGATTCTTGCCTTAAAACCGAGTTTTTTTCAGGGTTGAAAACTCTGGTCTGAATTTGCCTTCAGAAACGGAGTTAAACTCCAGGATCTGTTTCTTCCTACAAGCAAGAGTTCAGTTCTGGTAAACCCAGTGAATTTTGGGCTCAAATGATTTTTCGCAGTTCACGAACCCTACGCGATTCTCACTATTAACTAAAGAGATTTTATGTAAGAGGAGGTGTGGTCTGTATCAGTTTCATAAGCAGAGTTGAACTACATATGGTCCGTATGAATAGGAAACACAGTTCTTTTTTTCAGACCATGCTCATGGTTCTTGCTGTATTTTAGACTCTGGAAAGAAGAGCTTGCTTCTTCGTTAAAACAGAGTGTGTTTCAGGGATGAGAACTCTGGTCTGAATTTCCCTTCAGAAATGAAGTTCAACCCCAATATCGGTGTCTTCCTATAAGCAAGAGTTCATTTCTGGTAAACCCAGGGAATTTTGGGCTCAAATGTTTTTTTGCAGTTCACAAACCCTACGCGATTCTCACTATTAACTAAAGAGCATTCATGTAAGAGGAGCTGTGGTCTGTATCATTTCATAAGCAGAGTTGAACTACATATGGTCCGTATAAGTAGGAAACACAGTTTTTTTTTTCTGGGAATGCTCATGGTTCTTAGTGTTTTGGAGAAGGTGGAAAGAAGGGGATGATTCTTGCCTTAAAACAGAGTGTTTTTCAGGGTTGAGAATTCTGTTTGAATTTACCTTCAGAAATGGAGTTAAACGCCAGGATCTGTGTCTTCCTACAATCAAGAGTTCATTTCAGGGAAACCCAGTGAATTTTGTGCTCAAATGTTTTGTCCCAGTACAGAAACCCAACGCGATTCTCACTATTAACTAAAGAGGAATTATGTAAGAGGAGCTGTGGTTTGAATCAGTTTCATAAGCAGAGTTTAACTACATATGGTCTGTATGAGTAGGAAACACAGTTCTTTTTTTCTGGGAATGCTCATGGTTCTTGCTGTATTTTAGACTCTGGAAAGAAGAGCTTGCTTCTTTGTTAAAACAGAGTGTGCTTCAGGGATGAGAACTCTGGTCTGAATTTCCCTTCACAAACGGAGTTAAACCCCAGGATCTATGTCTTCCTCCCAGCAAGAGTTCATTTCTGGCAAACCAAGTGAATTTTCGGCTCAAATGATTTTTCGCAGTTCCAGGACCCAACGCGATTCTCACTATTAACTAAAGAGCATTTATGTTAGAGGCGCTGTGTTTTGTATCAGTTTCATAACCAGAGTTTAACTACATATGGTCTGTATGAGTAGGAAACACAGTTCTTTTTTTCTGGGAATGCACATGTTTCTTACAGTATTGGAGACGCTGGATAGAAGAGGATGATTCTTGCCTTAAAACCGAGTTTTTTTCAGGGTTGAAAACTCTGGTCTGAATTTGCCTTCAGAAACGGAGTTAAACTCCAGGATCTGTTTCTTCCTACAAGCAAGAGTTCAGTTCTGGTAAACCCAGTGAATTTTGGGCTCAAATGATTTTTCGCAGTTCACGAACCCTACGCGATTCTCACTATTAACTAAAGAGATTTTATGTAAGAGGAGGTGTGGTCTGTATCAGTTTCATAAGCAGAGTTGAACTACATATGGTCCGTATGAATAGGAAACACAGTTCTTTTTTTCAGACCATGCTCATGGTTCTTGCTGTATTTTAGACTCTGGAAAGAAGAGCTTGCTTCTTCGTTAAAACAGAGTGTGTTTCAGGGATGAGAACTCTGGTCTGAATTTCCCTTCACAAACGGAGTTAAACCCCAGGATCTATGTCTTCCTCCCAGCAAGAGTTCATTTCTGGCAAACCAAGTGAATTTTCGGCTCAAATGATTTTTCGCAGTTCCAGGACCCAACGCGATTCTCACTATTAACTAAAGAGCATTTATGTTAGAGGCGCTGTGTTTTGTATCAGTTTCATAACCAGAGTTTAACTACATATGGTCTGTATGAGTAGGAAACACAGTTCTTTTTTTCTGGGAATGCACATGTTTCTTACAGTATTGGAGACGCTGGATAGAAGAGGATGATTCTTGCCTTAAAACCGAGTTTTTTTCAGGGTTGAAAACTCTGGTCTGAATTTGCCTTCAGAAACGGAGTTAAACTCCAGGATCTGTGTCTTCCTACAAACAAGAGTTCATTTCTTGTAAACCAAGTGAATTTTCGGCTCAAATGATTTTACACAGTTCTAGAACCTGTCGCGATTATCACTATTAACTAAAGAGCATTTATGTAAGAGGAGCTGTGGTTTGTATCAGTTTCATAAACACAGTTGAACTACACATGGTCTGTATGAGCAGGAAAAACAGGTTTTTTTTTCAGGGCATGCTCATATTTCTTACTATATTGGAGTCGCTGGAAAGAAGAGGATGATTCTTGCTTTAAACCAGAGTGTGTTTCAGAGATGAGAACTCTGGTCTGAATTTCCCTTCAGAAACGAGGTTAAACCCCAGGATCTGTGTCTTCCTACCTGCAAGAATTCATTTCTGTTAAACAAAGAGAATTTTCTGCTCCAATGATTTTACACAGTTCTAGAACAAAACCGTGATTATCACTATTAACTAAAGAGCATGTATGTAACAGGAGCTGTGGTTTGTATCAGTTTCATAAGCAGAGTTGAACTACATATGGTCTGTATGAATAACAAACACAGTTCTTTTTTTCTGGGCATGCTCATGGTTCTTGCTGTATTTTAGACTCTGGAAAGAAGAGCTTGCTTCTTCGTTAAAACAGAGTGTGTTTCAGGGATGAGAACTCTGGTCTGAATTTCCCTTCACAAACGGAGTTAAACCCCAGGATCTGTGTCTTCCTACCAGCAAGAGTTCATTTCTGGCAAAACAAGTGAATTTTTGGGCTCAAATGACTTTACACAGTTCTAGAACCCAACGCGATTATCACTATTAACTAAAGAGCATTTATATAGGAGGAGCTGTAGTCTGTATCATTTCATAAGCAGATTTGAAGTACATATGGTCCGTAGGAGTAGGAAAAAGAGTTTTCTTTTTTCTGGGCATGCTCATGGTTCTTAGTGTATTGGAGAAGGTGGAAAGAAGAGGATGATTCTTGCCTTAAAACAGAGTGTTTTTCAGGGTTGAGAACTCTAGTCTGAATTTGCCTTCATAAACGGAGTTAAACCCCAGGATCTGTGTCTTCCTATAAGCAAGAGTTCAGTTCTGGTAAACCCAGAGAATTTTGGGCTCAAATGATTTTTCGCAGTTCACCAACCCTACGTGATTCTCACTATTAACTAAATAGCATTTATGTAAGAGGAGGTGTGGTCTGTATCAGTTTCATAAGCAGAGTTGAACTACATATGGTCCGTATGAATAGGAAACACAGTTCTTTTTTTCAGACCATGCTCATGGTTCTTGCTGTATTTTAGACTCTGGAAAGAAGAGCTTGCTTCTTCGTTAAAACAGAGTGTGTTTCAGGGATGAGAACTCTGGTCTGAATTTCCCTTCAGAAATGAAGTTCAACCCCAATATCGGTGTCTTCCTATAAGCAAGAGTTCATTTCTGGTAAACCCAGGGAATTTTGGGCTCAAATGTTTTTTTGCAGTTCACAAAACCTATGCGATTCTCACTATTAACTAAAGAGCATTCATGTAAGAGGAGCTGTGGTCTGTATCATTTCATAAGCAGAGTTGAACTACATATGGTCCGTATAAGTAGGAAACACAGTTTTTTTTTTCTGGGAATGCTCATGGTTCTTAGTGTTTTGGAGAAGGTGGAAAGAAGGGGATGATTCTTGCCTTAAAACAGAGTGTTTTTCAGGGTTGAGAATTCTGTTTGAATTTACCTTCAGAAATGGAGTTAAACGCCAGGATCTGTGTCTTCCTACAATCAAGAGTTCATTTCAGGAAAACCCAGTGAATTTTGTGCTCAAATGTTTTGTCCCAGTACAGAAACCCAACACGATTCTCACTATTAACTAAAGAGGAATTATGTAAGAGGAGCTGTGGTTTGAATCAGTTTCATAAGCAGAGTTTAACTACATATGGTCTGTATGAGTAGGAAACACAGTTCTTTTTTTCTGGGCATGCTCATGGTTCTTGCTGTATTTTAGACTCTGGAAAGAAGAGCTTGCTTCTTCGTTAAAACAGAGTGTGTTTCAGGGATGAGAACTCTGGTCTGAATTTCCCTTCACAAACGGAGTTAAACCCCAGGATCTGTGTCTTCCTACCAGCAAGAGTTAATTTCTTGCAAAACAAGTGAATTTTTGGGCTCAAATGACTTTACACAGTTCTAGAACCCAATGCGATTATCACTATAACTAAAGAGCATTTATATAGGAGGAGCTGTAGTCTGTATCATTTCATAAGCAGATTTGAACTACATATGATCCGTATGAGTAGGAAAAACAGTTTTCTTTTTTCTGGGCATGCTCATGGTTCTTAGTGTATTGGAGAAGGTGGAAAGAAGAGGATGATTCTTGCCTTAAAACAGAGTGTTTTTCAGGATTGAGAACTCTAGTCTGAATTTGCCTTCATAAACGGAGTTAAACCCCAGGATCTGTGTCTTCCTATAAGCAAGAGTTCAGTTCTGGTAAACCCAGAGAATTTTGGGCTCAAATGATTTTTCGCAGTTCACCAACCCTACGTGATTCTCACTATTAACTAAATAGCATTTATGTAAGAGGAGGTGTGGTCTGTATCAGTTTCATAAGCAGAGTTGAACTACATATGGTCCGTATGAATAGGAAACACAGTTCTTTTTTTCAGACCATGCTCATGGTTCTTGCTGTATTTTAGACTCTGGAAAGAAGAGCTTGCTTCTTCGTTAAAACAGAGTGTGTTTCAGGGATGAGAACTCTGGTCTGAATTTCCCTTCACAAACGGAGTTAAACCCCAGGATCTGTGTCTTCCTACCAGCAAGAGTTCATTTCTGGCAAAACAAGTGAATTTTTGGGCTCAAATGACTTTACACAGTTCTAGAACCCAACGCGATTATCACTATTAACTAAAGAGCATTTATATAGGAGGAGCTGTAGTCTGTATCATTTCATAAGCAGATTTGAACTACATATGGTCCGTAGGAGTAGGAAAAACAGTTTTCTTTTTTCTGGGCATGCTCATGGTTCTTAGTGTATTGGAGAAGGTGGAAAGAAGAGGATGATTCTTGCCTTAAAACAGAGTGTTTTTCAGGGTTGAGAACTCTAGTCTGAATTTGCCTTCATAAACGGAGTTAAACCCCAGGATCTGTGTCTTCCTATAAGCAAGAGTTCAGTTCTGGTAAACCCAGAGAATTTTGGGCTCAAATGATTTTTCGCAGTTCACCAACCCTACGTGATTCTCACTATTAACTAAATAGCATTTATGTAAGAGGAGGTGTGGTCTGTATCAGTTTCATAAGCAGAGTTGAACTACATATGGTCCGTATGAATAGGAAACACAGTTCTTTTTTTCAGACCATGCTCATGGTTCTTGCTGTATTTTAGACTCTGGAAAGAAGAGCTTGCTTCTTCGTTAAAACAGAGTGTGTTTCAGGGATGAGAACTCTGGTCTGAATTTCCCTTCACAAACGGAGTTAAACCCCAGGATCTATGTCTTCCTCCCAGCAAGAGTTCATTTCTGGCAAACCAAGTGAATTTTCGGCTCAAATGATTTTTCGCAGTTCCAGGACCCAACGCGATTCTCACTATTAACTAAAGAGCATTTATGTTAGAGGCGCTGTGTTTTGTATCAGTTTCATAACCAGAGTTTAACTACATATGGTCTGTATGAGTAGGAAACACAGTTCTTTTTTTCTGGGAATGCACATGTTTCTTACAGTATTGGAGACGCTGGATAGAAGAGGATGATTCTTGCCTTAAAACCGAGTTTTTTTCAGGGTTGAAAACTCTGGTCTGAATTTGCCTTCAGAAACGGAGTTAAACTCCAGGATCTGTTTCTTCCTACAAGCAAGAGTTCAGTTCTGGTAAACCCAGTGAATTTTGGGCTCAAATGATTTTTCGCAGTTCACGAACCCTACGCGATTCTCACTATTAACTAAAGAGATTTTATGTAAGAGGAGGTGAGGTCTGTATCAGTTTCATAAGCAGAGTTGAACTACATATGGTCCGTATGAATAGGAAACACAGTTCTTTTTTTCAGACCATGCTCATGGTTCTTGCTGTATTTTAGACTCTGGAAAGAAGAGCTTGCTTCTTCGTTAAAACAGAGTGTGTTTCAGGGATGAGAACTCTGGTCTGAAATTCCCTTCAGAAATGAAGTTAAACCCCAGGATCTGTGTCTTCCTACAAACAAGAGTTCATTTCTTGTAAACCAAGTGAATTTTCGGCTCAAATGATTTTACACAGTTCTAGAACCTGTCGCGATTATCACTATTAACTAAAGAGCATTTATGTAAGAGGAGCTGTGGTTTGTATCAGTTTCATAAACACAGTTGAACTACACATGGTCTGTATGAGCAGGAAAAACAGGTTTTTTTTTCAGGGCATGCTCATATTTCTTACTATATTGGAGTCGCTGGAAAGAAGAGGATGATTCTTGCTTTAAACCAGAGTGTGTTTCAGAGATGAGAACTCTGGTCTGAATTTCCCTTCAGAAACGAGGTTAAACCCCAGGATCTGTGTCTTCCTACCTGCAAGAATTCATTTCTGTTAAACAAAGAGAATTTTCTGCTCCAATGATTTTACACAGTTCTAGAACAAAACCGTGATTATCACTATTAACTAAAGAGCATGTATGTAACAGGAGCTGTGGTTTGTATCAGTTTCATAAGCAGAGTTGAACTACATATGGTCTGTATGAGTAGGAAACACAGTTCTTTTTTTCTGGGCATGCTCATGGTTCTTGCTGTATTTTAGACTCTGGAAAGAAGAGCTTGCTTCTTCGTTAAAACAGAGTGTGTTTCAGGGATGAGAACTCTGGTCTGAATTTCCCTTCACAAACGGAGTTAAACCCCAGGATCTGTGTCTTCCTACCAGCAAGAGTTAATTTCTTGCAAAACAAGTGAATTTTTGGGCTCAAATGACTTTACACAGTTCTAGAACCCAATGCGATTATCACTATAACTAAAGAGCATTTATATAGGAGGAGCTGTAGTCTGTATCATTTCATAAGCAGATTTGAACTACATATGATCCGTATGAGTAGGAAAAACAGTTTTCTTTTTTCTGGGCATGCTCATGGTTCTTAGTGTATTGGAGAAGGTGGAAAGAAGAGGATGATTCTTGCCTTAAAACAGAGTGTTTTTCAGGGTTGAGAACTCTAGTCTGAATTTGCCTTCATAAACGGAGTTAAACCCCAGGATCTGTGTCTTCCTATAAGCAAGAGTTCAGTTCTGGTAAACCCAGAGAATTTTGGGCTCAAATGATTTTTCGCAGTTCACCAACCCTACGTGATTCTCACTATTAACTAAATAGCATTTATGTAAGAGGAGGTGTGGTCTGTATCAGTTTCATAAGCAGAGTTGAACTACATATGGTCCGTATGAATAGGAAACACAGTTCTTTTTTTCAGACCATGCTCATGGTTCTTGCTGTATTTTAGACTCTGGAAAGAAGAGCTTGCTTCTTCGTTAAAACAGAGTGTGTTTCAGGGATGAGAACTCTGGTCTGAATTTCCCTTCACAAACGGAGTTAAACCCCAGGATCTGTGTCTTCCTACCAGCAAGAGTTCATTTCTGGCAAAACAAGTGAATTTTTGGGCTCAAATGACTTTACACAGTTCTAGAACCCAATGCGATTATCACTATTAACTAAAGAGCATTTATATAGGAGGAGCTGTAGTCTGTATCATTTCATAAGCAGATTTGAACTACATATGGTCCGTAGGAGTAGGAAAAACAGTTTTCTTTTTTCTGGGCATGCTCATGGTTCTTAGTGTATTGGAGAAGGTGGAAAGAAGAGGATGATTCTTGCCTTAAAACAGAGTGTTTTTCAGGGTTGAGAACTCTAGTCTGAATTTGCCTTCATAAACGGAGTTAAACCCCAGGATCTGTGTCTTCCTATAAGCAAGAGTTCAGTTCTGGTAAACCCAGAGAATTTTGGGCTCAAATGATTTTTCGCAGTTCACCAACCCTACGTGATTCTCACTATTAACTAAATAGCATTTATGTAAGAGGAGGTGTGGTCTGTATCAGTTTCATAAGCAGAGTTGAACTACATATGGTCCGTATGAATAGGAAACACAGTTCTTTTTTTCAGACCATGCTCATGGTTCTTGCTGTATTTTAGACTCTGGAAAGAAGAGCTTGCTTCTTCGTTAAAACAGAGTGTGTTTCAGGGATGAGAACTCTGGTCTGAATTTCCCTTCACAAACGGAGTTAAACCCCAGGATCTATGTCTTCCTCCCAGCAAGAGTTCATTTCTGGCAAACCAAGTGAATTTTCGGCTCAAATGATTTTTCGCAGTTCCAGGACCCAACGCGATTCTCACTATTAACTAAAGAGCATTTATGTTAGAGGCGCTGTGTTTTGTATCAGTTTCATAACCAGAGTTTAACTACATATGGTCTGTATGAGTAGGAAACACAGTTCTTTTTTTCTGGGAATGCACATGTTTCTTACAGTATTGGAGACGCTGGATAGAAGAGGATGATTCTTGCCTTAAAACCGAGTTTTTTTCAGGGTTGAAAACTCTGGTCTGAATTTGCCTTCAGAAACGGAGTTAAACTCCAGGATCTGTTTCTTCCTACAAGCAAGAGTTCAGTTCTGGTAAACCCAGTGAATTTTGGGCTCAAATGATTTTTCGCAGTTCACGAACCCTACGCGATTCTCACTATTAACTAAAGAGATTTTATGTAAGAGGAGGTGAGGTCTGTATCAGTTTCATAAGCAGAGTTGAACTACATATGGTCCGTATGAATAGGAAACACAGTTCTTTTTTTCAGACCATGCTCATGGTTCTTGCTGTATTTTAGACTCTGGAAAGAAGAGCTTGCTTCTTCGTTAAAACAGAGTGTGTTTCAGGGATGAGAACTCTGGTCTGAAATTCCCTTCAGAAATGAAGTTAAACCCCAGGATCTGTGTCTTCCTACAAACAAGAGTTCATTTCTTGTAAACCAAGTGAATTTTCGGCTCAAATGATTTTACACAGTTCTAGAACCTGTCGCGATTATCACTATTAACTAAAGAGCATTTATGTAAGAGGAGCTGTGGTTTGTATCAGTTTCATAAGCACAGTTGAACTACACATGGTCTGTATGAGCAGGAAAAACAGGTTTTTTTTTCAGGGCATGCTCATATTTCTTACTATATTGGAGTCGCTGGAAAGAAGAGGATGATTCTTGCTTTAAACCAGAGTGTGTTTCAGAGATGAGAACTCTGGTCTGAATTTCCCTTCAGAAACGAGGTTAAACCCCAGGATCTGTGTCTTCCTACCTGCAAGAATTCATTTCTGTTAAACAAAGAGAATTTTCTGCTCCAATGATTTTACACAGTTCTAGAACAAAACCGTGATTATCACTATTAACTAAAGAGCATGTATGTAACAGGAGCTGTGGTTTGTATCAGTTTCATAAGCAGAGTTGAACTACATATGGTCTGTATGAATAACAAACACAGTTCTTTTTTTCTGGGCATGCTCATGGTTCTTGCTGTATTTTAGACTCTGGAAAGAAGAGCTTGCTTCTTCGTTAAAACAGAGTGTGTTTCAGGGATGAGAACTCTGGTCTGAATTTCCCTTCACAAACGGAGTTAAACCCCAGGATCTGTGTCTTCCTACCAGCAAGAGTTCATTTCTGGCAAAACAAGTGAATTTTTGGGCTCAAATGACTTTACACAGTTCTAGAACCCAACGCGATTATCACTATTAACTAAAGAGCATTTATATAGGAGGAGCTGTAGTCTGTATCATTTCATAAGCAGATTTGAACTACATATGGTCCGTAGGAGTAGGAAAAACAGTTTTCTTTTTTCTGGGCATGCTCATGGTTCTTAGTGTATTGGAGAAGGTGGAAAGAAGAGGATGATTCTTGCCTTAAAACAGAGTGTTTTTCAGGGTTGAGAACTCTAGTCTGAATTTGCCTTCATAAACGGAGTTAAACCCCAGGATCTGTGTCTTCCTATAAGCAAGAGTTCAGTTCTGGTAAACCCAGAGAATTTTGGGCTCAAATGATTTTTCGCAGTTCACCAACCCTACGTGATTCTCACTATTAACTAAATAGCATTTATGTAAGAGGAGGTGTGGTCTGTATCAGTTTCATAAGCAGAGTTGAACTACATATGGTCTGTATGAATAGGAAACACAGTTCTTTTTTTCAGACCATGCTCATGGTTCTTGCTGTATTTTAGACTCTGGAAAGAAGAGCTTGCTTCTTCGTTAAAACAGAGTGTGTTTCAGGGATGAGAACTCTGGTCTGAATTTCCCTTCAGAAATGAAGTTCAACCCCAATATCGGTGTCTTCCTATAAGCAAGAGTTCATTTCTGGTAAACCCAGGGAATTTTGGGCTCAAATGTGTTTTTGCAGTTCACAAAACCTATGCGATTCTCACTATTAACTAAAGAGCATTCATGTAAGAGGAGCTGTGGTCTGTATCATTTCATAAGCAGAGTTGAACTACATATGGTCCGTATAAGTAGGAAACACAGTTTTTTTTTTTCTGGGAATGCTCATGGTTCTTAGTGTTTTGGAGAAGGTGGAAAGAAGGGGATGATTCTTGCCTTAAAACAGAGTGTTTTTCAGGGTTGAGAATTCTGTTTGAATTTACCTTCAGAAATGGAGTTAAACGCCAGGATCTGTGTCTTCCTACAATCAAGAGTTCATTTCAGGAAAACCCAGTGAATTTTGTGCTCAAATGTTTTGTCCCAGTACAGAAACCCAACGCGATTCTCACTATTAACTAAAGAGGAATTATGTAAGAGGAGCTGTGGTTTGAATCAGTTTCATAAGCAGAGTTTAACTACATATGGTCTGTATGAGTAGGAAACACAGTTCTTTTTTTCTGGGCATGCTCATGGTTCTTGCTGTATTTTAGACTCTGGAAAGAAGAGCTTGCTTCTTCGTTAAAACAGAGTGTGTTTCAGGGATGAGAACTCTGGTCTGAATTTCCCTTCACAAACGGAGTTAAACCCCAGGATCTGTGTCTTCCTACCAGCAAGAGTTAATTTCTTGCAAAACAAGTGAATTTTTGGGCTCAAATGACTTTACACAGTTCTAGAACCCAATGCGATTATCACTATAACTAAAGAGCATTTATATAGGAGGAGCTGTAGTCTGTATCATTTCATAAGCAGATTTGAACTACATATGATCCGTATGAGTAGGAAAAACAGTTTTCTTTTTTCTGGGCATGCTCATGGTTCTTAGTGTATTGGAGAAGGTGGAAAGAAGAGGATGATTCTTGCCTTAAAACAGAGTGTTTTTCAGGGTTGAGAACTCTAGTCTGAATTTGCCTTCATAAACGGAGTTAAACCCCAGGATCTGTGTCTTCCTATAAGCAAGAGTTCAGTTCTGGTAAACCCAGAGAATTTTGGGCTCAAATGATTTTTCGCAGTTCACCAACCCTACGTGATTCTCACTATTAACTAAATAGCATTTATGTAAGAGGAGGTGTGGTCTGTATCAGTTTCATAAGCAGAGTTGAACTACATATGGTCCGTATGAATAGGAAACACAGTTCTTTTTTTCAGACCATGCTCATGGTTCTTGCTGTATTTTAGACTCTGGAAAGAAGAGCTTGCTTCTTCGTTAAAACAGAGTGTGTTTCAGGGATGAGAACTCTGGTCTGAATTTCCCTTCACAAACGGAGTTAAACCCCAGGATCTGTGTCTTCCTACCAGCAAGAGTTCATTTCTGGCAAAACAAGTGAATTTTTGGGCTCAAATGACTTTACACAGTTCTAGAACCCAACGCGATTATCACTATTAACTAAAGAGCATTTATATAGGAGGAGCTGTAGTCTGTATCATTTCATAAGCAGATTTGAACTACATATGGTCCGTAGGAGTAGGAAAAACAGTTTTCTTTTTTCTGGGCATGCTCATGGTTCTTAGTGTATTGGAGAAGGTGGAAAGAAGAGGATGATTCTTGCCTTAAAACAGAGTGTTTTTCAGGGTTGAGAACTCTAGTCTGAATTTGCCTTCATAAACGGAGTTAAACCCCAGGATCTGTGTCTTCCTATAAGCAAGAGTTCAGTTCTGGTAAACCCAGAGAATTTTGGGCTCAAATGATTTTTCGCAGTTCACCAACCCTACGTGATTCTCACTATTAACTAAATAGCATTTATGTAAGAGGAGGTGTGGTCTGTATCAGTTTCATAAGCAGAGTTGAACTACATATGGTCCGTATGAATAGGAAACACAGTTCTTTTTTTCAGACCATGCTCATGGTTCTTGCTGTATTTTAGACTCTGGAAAGAAGAGCTTGCTTCTTCGTTAAAACAGAGTGTGTTTCAGGGATGAGAACTCTGGTCTGAATTTCCCTTCACAAACGGAGTTAAACCCCAGGATCTATGTCTTCCTCCCAGCAAGAGTTCATTTCTGGCAAACCAAGTGAATTTTCGGCTCAAATGATTTTTCGCAGTTCCAGGACCCAACGCGATTCTCACTATTAACTAAAGAGCATTTATGTTAGAGGCGCTGTGTTTTGTATCAGTTTCATAACCAGAGTTTAACTACATATGGTCTGTATGAGTAGGAAACACAGTTCTTTTTTTCTGGGAATGCACATGTTTCTTACAGTATTGGAGACGCTGGATAGAAGAGGATGATTCTTGCCTTAAAACCGAGTTTTTTTCAGGGTTGAAAACTCTGGTCTGAATTTGCCTTCAGAAACGGAGTTAAACTCCAGGATCTGTTTCTTCCTACAAGCAAGAGTTCAGTTCTGGTAAACCCAGTGAATTTTGGGCTCAAATGATTTTTCGCAGTTCACGAACCCTACGCGATTCTCACTATTAACTAAAGAGATTTTATGTAAGAGGAGGTGAGGTCTGTATCAGTTTCATAAGCAGAGTTGAACTACATATGGTCCGTATGAATAGGAAACACAGTTCTTTTTTTCAGACCATGCTCATGGTTCTTGCTGTATTTTAGACTCTGGAAAGAAGAGCTTGCTTCTTCGTTAAAACAGAGTGTGTTTCAGGGATGAGAACTCTGGTCTGAAATTCCCTTCAGAAATGAAGTTAAACCCCAGGATCTGTGTCTTCCTACAAACAAGAGTTCATTTCTTGTAAACCAAGTGAATTTTCGGCTCAAATGATTTTACACAGTTCTAGAACCTGTCGCGATTATCACTATTAACTAAAGAGCATTTATGTAAGAGGAGCTGTGGTTTGTATCAGTTTCATAAGCACAGTTGAACTACACATGGTCTGTATGAGCAGGAAAAACAGGTTTTTTTTTCAGGGCATGCTCATATTTCTTACTATATTGGAGTCGCTGGAAAGAAGAGGATGATTCTTGCTTTAAACCAGAGTGTGTTTCAGAGATGAGAACTCTGGTCTGAATTTCCCTTCAGAAACGAGGTTAAACCCCAGGATCTGTGTCTTCCTACCTGCAAGAATTCATTTCTGTTAAACAAAGAGAATTTTCTGCTCCAATGATTTTACACAGTTCTAGAACAAAACCGTGATTATCACTATTAACTAAAGAGCATGTATGTAACAGGAGCTGTGGTTTGTATCAGTTTCATAAGCAGAGTTGAACTACATATGGTCTGTATGAATAACAAACACAGTTCTTTTTTTCTGGGCATGCTCATGGTTCTTGCTGTATTTTAGACTCTGGAAAGAAGAGCTTGCTTCTTCGTTAAAACAGAGTGTGTTTCAGGGATGAGAACTCTGGTCTGAATTTCCCTTCACAAACGGAGTTAAACCCCAGGATCTGTGTCTTCCTACCAGCAAGAGTTCATTTCTGGCAAAACAAGTGAATTTTTGGGCTCAAATGACTTTACACAGTTCTAGAACCCAACGCGATTATCACTATTAACTAAAGAGCATTTATATAGGAGGAGCTGTAGTCTGTATCATTTCATAAGCAGATTTGAACTACATATGGTCCGTAGGAGTAGGAAAAACAGTTTTCTTTTTTCTGGGCATGCTCATGGTTCTTAGTGTATTGGAGAAGGTGGAAAGAAGAGGATGATTCTTGCCTTAAAACAGAGTGTTTTTCAGGGTTGAGAACTCTAGTCTGAATTTGCCTTCATAAACGGAGTTAAACCCCAGGATCTGTGTCTTCCTATAAGCAAGAGTTCAGTTCTGGTAAACCCAGAGAATTTTGGGCTCAAATGATTTTTCGCAGTTCACCAACCCTACGTGATTCTCACTATTAACTAAATAGCATTTATGTAAGAGGAGGTGTGGTCTGTATCAGTTTCATAAGCAGAGTTGAACTACATATGGTCCGTATGAATAGGAAACACAGTTCTTTTTTTCAGACCATGCTCATGGTTCTTGCTGTATTTTAGACTCTGGAAAGAAGAGCTTGCTTCTTCGTTAAAACAGAGTGTGTTTCAGGGATGAGAACTCTGGTCTGAATTTCCCTTCAGAAATGAAGTTCAACCCCAATATCGGTGTCTTCCTATAAGCAAGAGTTCATTTCTGGTAAACCCAGGGAATTTTGGGCTCAAATGTGTTTTTGCAGTTCACAAAACCTATGCGATTCTCACTATTAACTAAAGAGCATTCATGTAAGAGGAGCTGTGGTCTGTATCATTTCATAAGCAGAGTTGAACTACATATGGTCCGTATAAGTAGGAAACACAGTTTTTTTTTTTCTGGGAATGCTCATGGTTCTTAGTGTTTTGGAGAAGGTGGAAAGAAGGGGATGATTCTTGCCTTAAAACAGAGTGTTTTTCAGGGTTGAGAATTCTGTTTGAATTTACCTTCAGAAATGGAGTTAAACGCCAGGATCTGTGTCTTCCTACAATCAAGAGTTCATTTCAGGAAAACCCAGTGAATTTTGTGCTCAAATGTTTTGTCCCAGTACAGAAACCCAACGCGATTCTCACTATTAACTAAAGAGGAATTATGTAAGAGGAGCTGTGGTTTGAATCAGTTTCATAAGCAGAGTTTAACTACATATGGTCTGTATGAGTAGGAAACACAGTTCTTTTTTTCTGGGCATGCTCATGGTTCTTGCTGTATTTTAGACTCTGGAAAGAAGAGCTTGCTTCTTCGTTAAAACAGAGTGTGTTTCAGGGATGAGAACTCTGGTCTGAATTTCCCTTCACAAACGGAGTTAAACCCCAGGATCTGTGTCTTCCTACCAGCAAGAGTTAATTTCTTGCAAAACAAGTGAATTTTTGGGCTCAAATGACTTTACACAGTTCTAGAACCCAATGCGATTATCACTATAACTAAAGAGCATTTATATAGGAGGAGCTGTAGTCTGTATCATTTCATAAGCAGATTTGAACTACATATGATCCGTATGAGTAGGAAAAACAGTTTTCTTTTTTCTGGGCATGCTCATGGTTCTTAGTGTATTGGAGAAGGTGGAAAGAAGAGGATGATTCTTGCCTTAAAACAGAGTGTTTTTCAGGGTTGAGAACTCTAGTCTGAATTTGCCTTCATAAACGGAGTTAAACCCCAGGATCTGTGTCTTCCTATAAGCAAGAGTTCAGTTCTGGTAAACCCAGAGAATTTTGGGCTCAAATGATTTTTCGCAGTTCACCAACCCTACGTGATTCTCACTATTAACTAAATATCATTTATGTAAGAGGAGGTGTGGTCTGTATCAGTTTCATAAGCAGAGTTGAACTACATATGGTCCGTATGAATAGGAAACACAGTTCTTTTTTTCAGACCATGCTCATGGTTCTTGCTGTATTTTAGACTCTGGAAAGAAGAGCTTGCTTCTTCGTTAAAACAGAGTGTGTTTCAGGGATGAGAACTCTGGTCTGAATTTCCCTTCACAAACGGAGTTAAACCCCAGGATCTGTGTCTTCCTACCAGCAAGAGTTCATTTCTGGCAAAACAAGTGAATTTTTGGGCTCAAATGACTTTACACAGTTCTAGAACCCAACGCGATTATCACTATTAACTAAAGAGCATTTATATAGGAGGAGCTGTAGTCTGTATCATTTCATAAGCAGATTTGAACTACATATGGTCCGTAGGAGTAGGAAAAACAGTTTTCTTTTTTCTGGGCATGCTCATGGTTCTTAGTGTATTGGAGAAGGTGGAAAGAAGAGGATGATTCTTGCCTTAAAACAGAGTGTTTTTCAGGGTTGAGAACTCTAGTCTGAATTTGCCTTCATAAACGGAGTTAAACCCCAGGATCTGTGTCTTCCTATAAGCAAGAGTTCAGTTCTGGTAAACCCAGAGAATTTTGGGCTCAAATGATTTTTCGCAGTTCACCAACCCTACGTGATTCTCACTATTAACTAAATAGCATTTATGTAAGAGGAGGTGTGGTCTGTATCAGTTTCATAAGCAGAGTTGAACTACATATGGTCCGTATGAATAGGAAACACAGTTCTTTTTTTCAGACCATGCTCATGGTTCTTGCTGTATTTTAGACTCTGGAAAGAAGAGCTTGCTTCTTCGTTAAAACAGAGTGTGTTTCAGGGATGAGAACTCTGGTCTGAATTTCCCTTCACAAACGGAGTTAAACCCCAGGATCTATGTCTTCCTCCCAGCAAGAGTTCATTTCTGGCAAACCAAGTGAATTTTCGGCTCAAATGATTTTTCGCAGTTCCAGGACCCAACGCGATTCTCACTATTAACTAAAGAGCATTTATGTTAGAGGCGCTGTGTTTTGTATCAGTTTCATAACCAGAGTTTAACTACATATGGTCTGTATGAGTAGGAAACACAGTTCTTTTTTTCTGGGAATGCACATGTTTCTTACAGTATTGGAGACGCTGGATAGAAGAGGATGATTCTTGCCTTAAAACCGAGTTTTTTTCAGGGTTGAAAACTCTGGTCTGAATTTGCCTTCAGAAACGGAGTTAAACTCCAGGATCTGTTTCTTCCTACAAGCAAGAGTTCAGTTCTGGTAAACCCAGTGAATTTTGGGCTCAAATGATTTTTCGCAGTTCACGAACCCTACGCGATTCTCACTATTAACTAAAGAGATTTTATGTAAGAGGAGGTGAGGTCTGTATCAGTTTCATAAGCAGAGTTGAACTACATATGGTCCGTATGAATAGGAAACACAGTTCTTTTTTTCAGACCATGCTCATGGTTCTTGCTGTATTTTAGACTCTGGAAAGAAGAGCTTGCTTCTTCGTTAAAACAGAGTGTGTTTCAGGGATGAGAACTCTGGTCTGAAATTCCCTTCAGAAATGAAGTTAAACCCCAGGATCTGTGTCTTCCTACAAACAAGAGTTCATTTCTTGTAAACCAAGTGAATTTTCGGCTCAAATGATTTTACACAGTTCTAGAACCTGTCGCGATTATCACTATTAACTAAAGAGCATTTATGTAAGAGGAGCTGTGGTTTGTATCAGTTTCATAAGCACAGTTGAACTACACATGGTCTGTATGAGCAGGAAAAACAGGTTTTTTTTTCAGGGCATGCTCATATTTCTTACTATATTGGAGTCGCTGGAAAGAAGAGGATGATTCTTGCTTTAAACCAGAGTGTGTTTCAGAGATGAGAACTCTGGTCTGAATTTCCCTTCAGAAACGAGGTTAAACCCCAGGATCTGTGTCTTCCTACCTGCAAGAATTCATTTCTGTTAAACAAAGAGAATTTTCTGCTCCAATGATTTTACACAGTTCTAGAACAAAACCGTGATTATCACTATTAACTAAAGAGCATGTATGTAACAGGAGCTGTGGTTTGTATCAGTTTCATAAGCAGAGTTGAACTACATATGGTCTGTATGAATAACAAACACAGTTCTTTTTTTCTGGGCATGCTCATGGTTCTTGCTGTATTTTAGACTCTGGAAAGAAGAGCTTGCTTCTTCGTTAAAACAGAGTGTGTTTCAGGGATGAGAACTCTGGTCTGAATTTCCCTTCACAAACGGAGTTAAACCCCAGGATCTGTGTCTTCCTACCAGCAAGAGTTCATTTCTGGCAAAACAAGTGAATTTTTGGGCTCAAATGACTTTACACAGTTCTAGAACCCAACGCGATTATCACTATTAACTAAAGAGCATTTATATAGGAGGAGCTGTAGTCTGTATCATTTCATAAGCAGATTTGAACTACATATGGTCCGTAGGAGTAGGAAAAACAGTTTTCTTTTTTCTGGGCATGCTCATGGTTCTTAGTGTATTGGAGAAGGTGGAAAGAAGAGGATGATTCTTGCCTTAAAACAGAGTGTTTTTCAGGGTTGAGAACTCTAGTCTGAATTTGCCTTCATAAACGGAGTTAAACCCCAGGATCTGTGTCTTCCTATAAGCAAGAGTTCAGTTCTGGTAAACCCAGAGAATTTTGGGCTCAAATGATTTTTCGCAGTTCACCAACCCTACGTGATTCTCACTATTAACTAAATAGCATTTATGTAAGAGGAGGTGTGGTCTGTATCAGTTTCATAACCAGAGTTTAACTACATATGTTCTGTATGAGTAGGAAACACAGTTCTTTTTTTCTGGGAATGCACATGTTTCTTACAGTATTGGAGACGCTGGAAAGAAGAGGATGATTCTTGCCTTAAAACCGTGTTTTTTTCAGGGTTGAAAACTCTGGTCTGAATTTGCCTTCAGAAACGGAGTTAAACTCCAGGATCTGTTTCTTCCTACAAGCAAGAGTTCAGTTCTGGTAAACCCAGTGAATTTTGGGCTCAAATGATTTTTCGCAGTTCACGAACCCTACGCGATTCTCACTATTAACTAAAGAGATTTTATGTAAGAGGAGGTGTGGTCTTTATCAGTTTCATAAGCAGAGTTGAACTACATATGGTCCGTATGAATAGGAAACACAGTTCTTTTTTTCAGACCATGCTCATGGTTCTTGCTGTATTTTAGACTCTGGAAAGAAGAGCTTGCTTCTTCGTTAAAACAGAGTGTGTTTCAGGGATGAGAACGCTGGTCTGAATTTCCCTTCAGAAACGAGGTTAAACCCCAGGATCTGTGTCTTCCTACCTGCAAGAATTCATTTCTGTTAAACAAAGAGAATTTTCTGCTCCAATGATTTTACACAGTTCTAGAACAAAACCGTGATTATCACTATTAACTAAAGAGCATGTATGTAACAGGAGCTGTGGTTTGTATCAGTTTCAAAGCAGAGTTGAACTACATATGGTCTGTATGAGTAGGAAACACTGTTCTTTTTTTCTGGGCATGCTCATGTTTCTTACTACATTGGAGACGCTGGAAAGAAGAGGATGATTCTTGCCTTAAAACAGAATGTTTTTCAGGGATGAGAACTCTGGTCTGAATTTGCCTTCAGAAACGAGCTTAAACCCCAGGATCAGTGTCTTCCTACAAGCAAGAGTTCATTTCTGGTAAACCCAGAGTATTTTGAGCACAAATGATTTTTCGCAGTTCAAGAACCCTATGCTATTCTCACTATTAACTAAAGAGGATTTATGTAATAGGAGCTGTTGTTTGTATCAGTTTCATAACCAGAGTTGAACTACGTATGGTCGGTATGAATAGGAAACACAGTTCTTTTTTTCAGGCCATGATCATGGTTATTGCTATAATTTATACTCTGGAAAGAAGAGCTTGCTAATACATTAATACAGAGTGTGTTTCAGGGATGAGAACTCTTTTCTGAATTTCCCTTCGGAAACGGAGTTAAACCCCAGCATCTGTGTCTTCCTACAAGCAAGAGTTCATTACTGGTTAACCCAGTGAATATTGGGCTCAAATGATTTTTCGCAGCTCACGAACCCTATGCAATTCTCACTATTAACTAAAGAGCATTTATGTAAGAGGAGCTGGGGTCTGTATCATTTCATAAGCAGAGTTGAACTACATATGGTCCGTATGAGTAGGAAACACAGTTCTTTTTTGGGCATGCTCATGGTTCTTACTTTATTGGAGACGATGGAAAGAAGAGGATGATGCTTGCCTTAATACAGGGTTTTTTCAGGGATGAGAACTCTGATCTGAATTTGCCTTCAGAAACAGAGTTAAACCTCAGGATCAGTGTCTTCCTACAAGCAAGAGTTCATTTCTGGTAAACCCTGTGAATTTTGGATCAAATGATTTTTCACAGTTCACGAACCAAACATGATTCTCACTATTAACTATAGAGCATTTATGTAAGAGGAGCTGTGGTTTGTATCAGTTTCATAAGCAGAGTTGAACTACATATGGTGCGTATGAGTAGGAAACACAGTTCTTTTTTTCAGGGCATGCTCATGGTTCTTGCTGTATTTTAGACTCTGGAAAGAAGAGCTTGCTTCTTGCATTATAGCAGAGATTGTTTTAGGGATGAGCACTCTGGTCTGAATTTCCCTTCTGAAGCGGAGATAAACCCCAGGATCTGTGTCTTCCTACAAGCAAGAGTTCATTTCAGGTTAACACAGTGAATTTTGGGCTCCAATGATTTTTCACAGTTCACGAACCCAACGCGATTCTCGCTATTAACTAAAGATCTTTTAAGTAAGAGGAGCTGTGGTGTGTATCATCTCATAAGCAGAGTTGAACTACATATGGTCCGTATGAGTAGGAAACATAATTCTTTTTTTCAGGGCATGCTCATGGTTCTTGCTGTATTGGGGAGGCTGGAAAGAAGAGCTTGCTTCTTGCATTTAAACAGAGTGGGTTTCATGGGTGAGAACTCTGGTCTGAATTTCCCTTCACAAACGGAGTTAAACCCCATGATCTGTGTCTTCCTACCAGCAAGAGTTCATTTCTGGTTAACCCAGTGAATATTGGGCTCAAATGAGTTTTCACAGCTCACGAACCCTACGCAATTCTCACTATTACCTAAAGAGCATTTATGTAAGAGGAGTTGGGGTCTGTATCATTTCATAAGCAGAATTGAACTACATATGGTCAGTATGAGTAGGAAACACAGTTCTTTTTTTGGGCATGCTCATGGTTCTTACTTTATTGGAGACGATGGAAAGAAGAGGATGATGCTTGCCTTAATACAGGGTTTTTTCAAGGATGAGAACTCTGATCTGAATTTGCCTTCAGAAACAGAGTTAAACCTCAGGATCAGTGTCTTCCTACAAGCAAGAGTTCATTTCTGGTAAACCCTGTGAATTTTGGATCAAATGATTTTTCACAGTTCACGAACCAAACATGATTCTCACTATTAACTATAGAGCATTTATGTAAGAGGAGCTTTGGTTTGTATCAGTTTCATAAGCAGAGTTGAACTACATATGGTCCGTATGAGTAGGAAACATAATTCTTTTTTCAGGGCATGCTCATGGTTCTTGCTGTATTGGAGACGCTGGAAAGAAGAGCTTGCTTCTTGCATTTAAACAGAGTGTGTTTCATGGGCGAGAACTCTGGTCTGAATTTCCCTTCACAAACGGAGTTAAACCCAATGATCTGTGTCTTCCTACAAGCAAGAGTTCATTTATGGTAAACCAAGAGAACTTTCGGCTCAAATGACTTTACACAGTTCTAGAACCCAAGGCGATTATCACAATTAACTAAAGAGCATTTATGTAAGAGGAGCTGTGGTCTGTACCATTTCATAAGCAGAGTTGAACTACATATGGTCTGTATGAATAGGAAACACAGTTCTTTTTCTTGGCATGCTCATGGTTCTTACTTTATTGGAGACCCTGGAAAGAAGAGGATGATTCATGCTTTAAAACAGAGTGTTTTTCGGGGATGAGAATTCTGGTCTGCATTTCCCTTCAGAAACGGAGTTGTACCCGAGGATCTGTGTCTTCTTACAAGCAAGAGTTCATTTCTGGTTAACCCAGTGAATTTTAGGCTCAAATGATTTTTCTCAGTTCACAAACTAAACATGATTCTCACTATTAACTAAGGAGCATTTATGTAAGAGGAGGTGTGGTCTGTATCAGTTTCATGAGCAGAGTTGAACTACATATGGTCCGTATGAGTAGGAAACACAGTTTTTTTTTTTTCTGGGCATGCTCATGGTTCTTACTTTATTGGAGACGCTGGAAAGAAGAGGATGATTCTTGCCTTAAAACAGAGTTTTTTTCAGGGATGAGAACTCTGATCTGAATTTGCCTTCAGAAACAGAGTTAAACCCAAGGATCTGTGTCTTCCTACAAACAAGATTTCAGTTCTGGTAAACCCAGTGAATTTTGGGCTCAAATGATTTTTCAGAGTTCAGGAATCCAACGCTATTCTCACTATTAACTAAAGAGCATTTATGTAAGCGGAGGTGTGGTCTGTATCAGTTTCATAAAGAGAGTTGAACCACATATGGTCCGTATGAATAGGAAACCCAGTTCTTTCTTTCAGGCCATGCTCATGGTTCTTGCTGTATTTTAGACTCTGGAAAGAAGAGCTTCCTTCCTCTTTAAACAGAGTGTGTTTCAGGGATGAGAAATCTGGTCGGAATTTACCTGCAGAAATGGAGTTAAACCCCAGGATCTGTGGCATCCTACAAGCAAGAGTTCATTTCTCATAAACCCAGTGAATTTTGGGCTCAAATGATTTTTTGCAGTTCAAGAACCCTATGCTAATCTCACTATTAAATAAAGAGGATTTATGTAAGAGGAGCTGTTGTTTGTATCAGTTTCAAAGCAGAGTTGAACTACATATGGTCTGTATGAGTAGGAAACACTGTTCTTTTTTTCTGTGCATGCTCATGTTTCTTACTAAATTGGAGTCGCTGGAAAGAAGAGGATGATTCTTCCCTTAAATCAGAATGTTTTTCAGGGATGATAACTCTGGTCCTAATTTGCCTTCAGAAACGGACTTAAACCCCAGGATCAGTGTCTTCCTACAAGCAAGAGTTCATTTCTGGTAAACCCAGAGTATTTTGGGCACAAATGATTTTTCGCAGTTCAAGAACCCTATGCTATTCTCACTATTAACTAAAGAGGATTTATGTAATAGGAGCTGTTGTTTGTATCAGTTTCATAACCAGAGTTGAACTACATATAGTCCGTATGAGTAGGAAACACAGTTCTTTTTTTGGGCAAGCTCATGGTTCTTACTTTATTGGAGACGATGGAAAGAAGAGGATGATGCTTGCCTTTATACAGGGTTTTTTCAGGGATGAGAACTCTGATCTGAATTTGCCTTCAGAAACAGAGTTAAACCTCAGGATCAGTGTCTTCCTACAAGCAAGAGTTCATTTCTGGTAAACCCTGTGAATTTTGGATCAAATGATTTTTCACAGTTCACGAACCAAACATGATTCTCACTATTAACTATAGAGAATTTATGTAAGAGGAGCTGTGGTCTGTACCATTTCATAAGCAGACTTGAACTACATATGGTCTGTATGAGTAGGAAACACAGTTCTTTTATTCTGGGCATGCTCATGGTTCTTGCTGTACGTTATACTCTGGAAAGAAGAGCTTGCTTCTACGTTAATACAGAGTGTGTTTCAGGGATGAGAACTCTGGTGTGAATTTCCCTTCAGAAACGGAGTTAAACCCCAGCATCTGTGTCTTCCTACAAGCAAGAGTTCATTTCTGGTAAACCAATTGAATTTTGGGCTCAAATGATTTTTCGCAGATCACCAACCCAAACTGATTCCCACTATTAACAAGAGAGCATTTATGTAAGAGGAGCTGGGGTCTGTTTCATTTCATAAGCAGAGTTGAACTACATATGGTCCGTATGAGTAGGAAACACAGTTCTTTTTTCTGGGCATGCTCATGGTTCTTACTTTATTGGAGACGCTGGAAAGAAGAGGATGATGCTTGCCTTAATACAGAGTTTTTTTCAGGGATGAGAACTCTGATCTGAATTTGCCTTCAGAACCAGAGTTAAACCTCAGGATCAGTGTCTTCCTACAAGCAAGAGTTCATTTCTGGTAAACCCTGAGAATTTTGGATCAAATGATTTTTCACAGTTCACGAACCAAACATGATTCTCACTATTAACTATAGAGGATTTATGTAAGAGGAGGTGTGGTCTGTACCATTTCATAAGCAGAGTTGAACTACATATTGTCCGTATGAGTAGGAAACACAGTTCTTTTTTTCAGGGCATGCTCTTGTTTCTTACTATATTGGAGAGGCTGGAAAGAAGAGCTTGCTTTTTGCCTTAAAACAGAGTGTTTTTCAGTGTTGAGAATTCTGGTCTGAATTTGTCTTTACAAACGGAGTTAAACCCAAGGATCTGTGTCTTCCTACAAGCAAGAGTTCAGTTCTGGTAAACCCAGTGAATTTTGGGCTCAAATGATATTTCACAGTTCAGGAACCCAACGCTATTCTCACTATTAACTAAAGAGGATTTATTTAAGAGGAGCTGTTGTTTGTATCAGTTTCATAAGCAGAGTTGAACTACATATGGTCTGTATGAATAGGAAACACAGTTCTTTTTCTTGGCATGCTCATGGTTCTTACTGTATTGGAGACCCTGCAAAGAAGAGGATGATTCATGCCTTAAAACAGAGTGTTTTTCAGGGATGAGAATTCTGGTCTGCATTTCCCTTCAGAAACGGAGTTGAACCCGAAGATCTGTGTCTTCTTACAAGCAAGAGTTCATTTCTAGATAACCCAGTGAATTTTGGGCTCAAATGATTTTTCTCAGTTCACGAACCAAACATGATTCTCACTATTAACTATAGAGGATTTATGTAAGAGGAGCTGTGGTCTGTACCATTTCATAAGCAGAGTTGAACTACATATGGTCCGTATGAGTAGGAAACATAGTTCTTTTATTCATGGCATGCTCAGGGTTCTTGCTATATTGGAGAAGCTGGAAAGAAGAGCTTGCTTCTTGCATTTAAACAGAGTGTGTTTCATGGGTGAGAACTCTGGTCTGAATTTCCCTTCACAAACGGAGTTAAACCCCATGATCTGTGTCTTCCTACCAGCAAGAGTTCATTTATGGTAAACCAAGAGAATTTTCGGCCCAAATGATTTTTCAGAGTTTAGGAATCCAACGCTATTCTCACTATTAACTAAAGAGCATTTATGTAAGCGGAGGTGTGGTCTGTATCAGTTTCATAAACAGAGTTGAACCACATATGGTCCATATGAATAGGAAACCCAGTTCTTTCTTTCAGGCCATGCTCATGGTTCTTGCTGTATTTTAGACTCTGGAAAGAAGAGCTTCCTTCCTCGTTTAAACAGAGTGTTTTTCAGGGATGAGAAATCTGGTCGGAATTTACCTGCAGAAACGGAGTTAAACCCCAGGATCTGTGTCTTCCTACAAGCAAGAGTTCATTTCTCATAAACCCAGTGAATTTTGGGCTCAAATGATTTTTTGCAGTTCAAGAACCCTATGCTATTCTCACTATTAACTAAAGAGGATTTATGTAAGAGGAGCTGTTGTTTGTATCAGTTTCAAAGCAGAGTTGAACTACATATGGTCTGTATGAGTAGGAAACACAGTTCTTTTTTTCTGGGCATGCTCATGTTTCTTACTACATTGGAGACGCTGCCTTAAAAGAGAATGTTTTTCAGTGATTATAACTCTGGTCTGAATTTGCCTTCAGAAACGGACTAAAACCCCAGGATCAGTGTCTTCCTACAAGCAAGAGTTCATTTCTGGTAAACCCAGAGTATTTTGGGCACAAATGATTTTTCGCAGTTCAAGAACCCTATGCTATTCTCACTAATAACTAAAGAGGATTTATGTAATAGGAGCTGTAGTTTGTATCAGTTTCATTAGCAGAGTTGAACTACATATGGTCCGTATGAATAGGAAACACAGTTCTTTTTTTCAGGCCATGATCATGGTTATTGCTGTACTTTATACTCTGGAAAGAAGAGCTTGCTAATACGTTAATACAGAGTGTGTTTGAGGGATGAGAACTCTTTTCTGAATTTCCCTTCAGAAACGGAGTTAAACCCCAGCATCTGTGTCTTCCTACAAGCAAGGGTTCATTTCTGGTTAACCCAGTGAATATTGGGCTCAAATGATTTTTCGCAGCTCACGAACCCTACGCAATTCTCACTATTAACTAAAGAGCATTTATGTAAGAGGAGCTGGGGTCTGTATCATTTCATAAGCAGAGTTGAACTACATATGGTCCATATGAGTAGGAAACACAGTTCTTTTTTTGGGCATGCTCATGGTTCTTACTTTATTGGAGACGATGGAAAGAAGAGTATGATGCCTGCCTTAATACAGGGTTTTTTCAGGGATGAGAACTCTGATCTGAATTTTCCTTCAGAAATAGAGTTAAACCTCAGGATCCGTGTCTTCCTACAAGCAAGAGTTCATTTCTGGTAAACCCATTGAATTTTGTGCTCAAATGATTTTTTGCAGTTCAAGAGCCCAACACTATTCTAAATATTAATTAAAGAGCATTTATGTAAGAAGAGGTGTGGTTTGTATCAGTTTCATAAGCAGAGTTGAACTACATATGGTCCCTATGAATAGGAAACACAGTTCTTTTTTTCAGGCCATGATCATGGTTATTGCTTTATTTTAGACTCTGGAAAGAAGAGCTTGCTTCTACGTTAATACAGAGTGTGTTTCAGGGATGAGAACTCTGGTGTGAATTTCCCTTCAGAAACGGAGTTAAACCACAGCATCTGTGTCTTCCTACAAGCAAGACTTAATTTCTGGTTAACCCAGTGAATTGTGTGCTCAAATGATTTTTCGCAGTTCAGGAACCCAACGCTATTCTCACTATTAACTGAAGGGCATTTATGTAAGAGGAGGTGTGGTCTGTATCAGTTTCATAAGCAGAGTTGAACTACATATGGTCCGTATGAATAGGAAACACAGTTATTTTTTTCAGGCCATGCTCATGGTTATTGCTGTATTTTAGACTCTGGAAAGAAGAGCTTCCATCTTCGTTTAAACAGAGTGTGTTACAGGGATGAGAACTCTGGTCTGAATTTCCCTTCAGAAGCGGAGATAAACCCCAGGAAATGTGTCTTCCTACAAGCAAGAGTTCATTTCAGGTTAACACAGTGAATTTTGGGCTCAAATGATTTTTCACAGTTCACGAACCCAACGCGATTCTCGCTATTAACTAAAGATCTTTTAAGTAAGAGGAGCTGTGGTCTGTATCATTTCATAAGCAGAGTTGAACTACATATGGTCCGTTTGAGTAGGAAACACAGTTCTTTTTTTCAGGGCATGCTCATGTTTCTTACTATATTGGAGAGGCTGGAAAGAAGAGCTTGCTTTTTGCCTTAAAACAGAGTGTTTTTCAGGGTTGAGAATTCTGGTCTGAATTTGTCTTTAGAAACGGAGTTAAACCCAAGGATCTGTGTCTTCCTACAAACAAGAGTTCAGTTCTGGTAAACCCAGTGAATTTTGGCTCAAATGATTTTTCTCAGTTCAGAAACCCTATGCTATTCTCACTATTAACTAAAGAGGATTTATGTAAGAGGAGCTCTGGTTTGTATCAGTTTCATAAGCAGAGTTGAACTACATATGGTCCTCATGACTCGGAAACACAGTTCTTTTTTTCTGGGCATGCTCATGTTTCTTACTACTTTGGAGAAGCTGGAAAGAAGAGGATGATTCTTACCTTAAAACAGAATCGTTTTCAGGGATGAGAACTCTGGTCTGAATTTGCCTTCAGAAACGGACATAAACCCCAGGATCAGTGTCTTCCTACAAGCAAGAGTTCATTTCTGGTAAACCCAATGAATTTTGGGCACAAATGATTTTTCACAGTTCACGAACCAAACATGATTCTCACTATTAACTAAAGTGCATTTATGTAAGAGGCACCGTGGTTTGTATCAGTTTCATAAGTAGAGTTGAACTACATATGGTCCTTATGAGTAGGAAACACAGTTCTTTTTTTCAGGGCATGCTCATGGTCCTTGGTTTATTTTAGACTCTGGAAAGAAGAGCTTGCTTCTTGCATTATAGCAGAGATTGTTTTAGGGATGAGAACTCTGGTCTGAATTTCCCTTCAGAAGTGGAGTTAAACCCCAGGATCTGTGTCTTCCTACAAGCAAGAGTTCATTTCTGGTAAACCCTGTGAATTTTGGATCAAATGATTTTCACAGTTCATGAACCAAACCTGATTCTCACTATTAACTATAGAGCATTTATGTAAGAGGAGCTGTGGTTTGTATCAGTTTCATAAGGAGAGTTGAACTACATATGGTCCGTATGAGTAGGAAACATAGTTCTTTTTTTCAGGGCATGCTCATGGTTCTTGCTGTAATTTAGACTCTGGAAAGAAGAGCTTGCTTCTTGCATTATAGCAGAGATTGTTTTAGGGATGAGAACTCTGGTCTGAATTTCCTGTCAGAAGCGGAGATAAAACCCAAGATCTGTGTCTTCCTACAAGCTAGAGTTCATTTCTGGTAAATCCAGTGAATTTTGGGCTCAAATGATTTTTTCGCAGTTCAGGAACCCAACGCTATTCTCACTATTACCTAAAGAGCATTTATGTAAGAGGAGGTGTGGTCTGTATCAGTTTCATAAGCAGAGTTGAACTACATATGGTCCATATTAGTAGGAAACACAGTTCTTTTTCTTGGCATGCTCATGGTTCTTGCTGTATTGGAGAGCCTGGAAAGAAGAGGATGATTCATGCCTTAAAACAGAGTGTTTTTCAGGGATGAGAATTCTGGTCTGCATTTCCCTTCAGAAAAGGAGTTGAAACCCAGGATCTGTGTCTTCCTACAAGCAAGAGTTCATTTCTGGTAAACCCATTGAATTTTGTGCTCAAATGATTTTTTGCAGTTCATGAGCCCAACACTATTCTAAATATTAATTAAAGAGCATTTACGTAAGAAGAGGTGTGGTTTGTATCAGTTTCATAAGCAGAGTTGAACTATATATGGTCCGTATGAATAGGAAACACAGTTCTTTTTTTCAGGCCATGATCATGGTCATTGCTGTACTTTATACTCTGGAAAGAAGAGCTGGCTTCTACGTTAATACAGAGTGTGTTTCAGGGATGAGAACTCTGGTGTGAATTTCCCTTCAGAAACGGAGTTAAACCCCAGCATCTGTGTCTTCCTACAAGCAAGATTTCATTTCTGGTAAACCAATTGAATTTTGGGCTCAAATGATTTTTCGCAGATCACCAACCCAAACTGATTCCCACTATTAACAAGAGAGCATTTATGTAAGAGGAGCTAGGGTCTGTTTCATTTCATAAGCAGAGTTGAACTACATATGGTCCGTAAGAGGAGGAAACACAGTTCTTTTTTCTGGGCATGCTCATGGTTCTTACTTTATTGGAGACGCTGGAAAGAAGAGGATGATGCTTGCCTTAATACAGAGTTTTTTTCAGGGATGAGAACTCTGATCTGAATTTGCCTTCAGAAACAGAGTTAAACCTCAGGATCAGTGTCTTCCTACAAGCAAGAGTTCATTTCTGGTAAACCCTGAGAATTTTGGATCAAATGATTTTTCACAGTTCACAAACCAAACATGATTCTCACTATTAACTATAGAGGATTTATGTAAGAGGAGCTGTGGTCTGCACCATTTCATAAGCAGAGTTGAACTACCTATGGTCAGTATGAGTAGGAAACACAGTTCTTTTTTTCAGGGCATGCTCATGTTTCTTACTATATTGGAGAGGCTGGAAAGAAGAGCTTGCTTTTTGCCTTAAAACACAGTGTTTTTCAGTGTTGAGAATTCTGGTCTGAATTTGTCTTTACAAACGGAGTTAAACCCAAGGATCTGTGTCTTCCTACAAGCAAGAGTTCAGTTCTGGTAAACCCAGTGAATTTTGGGCTCAAATGATTTTTCACAGTTCAGGAAACCAACGCTATTCTCACTATTAACTAAAGAGGATTTATGCAAGAGGAGCTGTTGTTTGTATCAGTTTCATAAGCAGAGTTGAACTACATATGGTCTGTATGAATAGGAAACACAGTTCTTTTTCTTGGCATGCTCATGGTTCTTACTGTATTGGAGACCCTGGAAAGAAGAGGATGATTCATGCCTTAAAACAGAGTGTTTTTCAGGGATGAGAATTCTGGTCTGCATTTCCCTTCAGAAACGGAGTTGAACCCGAGGATCTGTGTCTTCTTACAAGCAAGAGTTCATTTCTGGATAACCCAGTGAATTTTGGGCTCAAATGATTTTTCACAGTTCACGAACCAAACATGATTCTCACTATTAACTATAGAGGATTTATGTAAGAGGAGCTGTGGTCTGTACCATTTCATAAGCAGAGTTGAACTACATATGGTCCGTATGAGTAGGAAACATAGTTCTTTCATTCATGGCATGCTCAGGGTTCTTGCTATATTGGAGAAGCTGGAAAGAAGAGCTTGCTTCTTGCATTTAAACAGAGTGTGTTTCATGGGTGAGAACTCTGGTCTGAATTTCCCTTCACAAACGGAGTTAAACCCCATGATCTGTGTCTTCCTACCAGCAAGAGTTCATTTATGGTAAACCAAGAGAATTTTTGGCTCAAATGATTTTTCAGAGTTCAGGAATCCAACGCTATTCTCACTATTAACTAAAGAGCATTTATGTAAGCGGAGGTGTGGTCTGTATCAGTATCATAAACAGAGTTGAACCACATATGGTCCATATGAATAGGAAACCCAGTTCTTTCTTTCAGGCCATGCTCATGGTTCTTGCTGTATTTTAGACTCTGGAAAGAAGAGCTTCCCTCCTCTTTTAAACAGAGTGTGTTTCAGGGATGAGAAATCTGGTCGGAATTTCCCTGCAGAAACGGAGTTAAACCCCAGGATCTGTGTCTTCCTACAAGCAAGAGTTCATTTCTCGTAAACCCAGTGAATTTTGGGCTAAAATGATTATTTGCAGTTCAAGAACCCTATGCTATTCTCACTATTAACTAAAGAGGATTTATGTAAGAGGAGCTGTTGTTTGTATCAGTTTCAAAGCAGAGTTGAACTCCATATGGTCTGTATGAGTAGGAAACACAGTTATTTTTTTCTGGGCATGCTCATGTTTCTTACTACATTGGAGACGCTTGAAAGAAGAGGATGATTCTTGCCTTGAAACAGAATGTTTTTCAGGGATGATAACTCTGGTCTGAATTTGCCTTCAGAAACGGACTTAAACCCCAGGATCAGTGTCTTCCTACAAGCAAGAGTTCATTTCTGGTAAACCCAGAGTATTTTGGGCACAAATGATTTTTCGCAGTTCAAGAACCCTATGCTATTCTCACTATTAACTAAAGAGGATTTATGTAATAGGAGCTGTTGTTTGTATCAGTTTCATAAGCAGAGTTGAACTACATATGGTCCGTATGAATAGGAAACACAGTTCTTTTTTTCAGGCCATGATCATGGTCATTGCTGTACTTTATACTCTGGAAAGAAGAGCTTGCTAATACGTTAATACAGAGTGTGTTTCAGGGATGAGAACTCTTTTCTGAATTTCCCTTCAGAAACGGAGTTAAACCCCAGCATCTGTGTCTTCCTACAAGCAAGAGTTCATTTCTGGTTAACCCAGTGAATATTGGGCTCAAATGATTTTTCGCAGCTCACGAACCCTACGCAATTCTCACTATTAACTAAAGAGCATTATGTAAGAGGAGCTGGGGTCTGTATCATTTCATAAGCAGAGTTGAACTACATATGGTCCATATGAGTAGGAAACACAGTTCTTTTTTTGGGCATGCTCATGTTTCTTACTTTATTGGAGACGATGGAAAGAAGAGGATGATGCCTGCCTTAATAAGGGTTTTTTCAGGGATGAGAACTCTGATCTGAATTTTCCTTCAGAAACAGAGTTAAACCTCAGGATCCGTGTCTTCCTACAAGCAAGAGTTCATTTCTGGTAAACCCATTGAATTTTGTGCTCAAATGATTTTTTGCAGTTCACGAGCCCAACACTATTCTAAATATTAATTAAAGAGCATTTATGTAAGAAGAGATGTGGTTTGTATCAGTTTCATAAGCAGAGTTGAACTACATATGGTCCCTATGAATAGGAAACACAGTTCTTTTTTTCAGGCCATGCTCATGGTTCTTGCTGTATTTTAGACTTTGGAAAGAAGAACTTCCATCTTCGTTTAAACAGAGTGTGTTACAGGGATGAGAACTCTGGTCTGAATTTCCCTTCAGAAGAGGAGATAAACTCCAGGAAATGTGTCTTCCTACAAGCAAGAGTTCATTTCAGGTTAACACAGTGAATTTTGGGCTCAAATGATTTTTCACAGTTCACGAACCCAACGCGATTCTCGCTAATAACTAAAGATCTTTTAAGTAAGAGGAGCTGTGGTCTGTATCATTTCATAAGCAGAGTTGAACTACATATGGTCCGTTTGAGTAGGAAACACAGTTGTTTTTTTCAGGGCATGCTCATGTTTCTTACTATATTGGAGAGGCTGGAAAGAAGAGCTTGCTTTTTGCCTTAAAACAGAGTGTTTTTCAGGGTTGAGAATTCTGGTCTGAATTTGTCTTTAGAAACGGAGTTAAACCCAAGGATCTGTGTCTTCCTACAAACAAGAGTTCAGTTCTGGTAAACCCAGTGAATTTTGACTCAAATGATTTTTCTCAGTTCAGGAACCCTATGCTATTCTCACTATTAACTAAAGAGGATTTATGTAAGAGGAGCTGTGGTTTGTATCAGTTTCATAAGCAGAGTTGAACTACATATGGTCCTCATGACTCGGAAACACAGTTCTTTTTTTCTGGGCATGCTCATGTTTCTTACTACATTGGAGAAGCTGGAAAGAAGAGGATGATTCTTGCATTATAGCAGAGATTGTTTTAGGGATGAGAACTCTGGTCTGAATTTCCCTTCAGAAGTGGAGTTAAACCCCAGGATCTGTGTCTTCCTACAAGCAAGAGTTCATTTCTGGTAAACCCTGTGAATTTTGGATCAAATGATTTTCACAGTTCACGAACCAAACCTGATTCTCACTATTAACTATAGAGCATTTATGTAAGAGGAGCTGTGGTTTGTATCAGTTTCATAAGGAGAGTTGAACTACATATGGTCCGTATGAGTAGGAAACATAGTTCTTTTTTTCAGGGCATGCTCATGGTTCTTGCTGTATTGGAGACGCTGGAAAGAACAGCTTGGTTTTTGCCTTAAAACAGAGTGTTTTTCAGGGTTGAGAATTCTGGGGTGAATTTGTCTTTACAAACGGAGTTAAACCCAAGGATCTGTGTCCTCCTACAAGCAAGAGTTCAGTTCTGGTAAACCCAGTGAATTTTGGGCTCAAATGATTTTTCGCAGTTCAGGAACCCAACGCTATTCTCACTATTAACTAAAGAGCATTTATGTAAGAGGAGGTGTGGTCTGTATCAGTTTCATAAGCAGAGTTGAACTACATATGGTCCATATGAGTAGGAAACACAGTTCTTTTTTTCAGGGCATGCTCATGTTTCTTACTATATTGGAGAGGCTGGAAAGAAGAGCTTGCTTTTTTCCTTAAAACAGAGTGTTTTTCAGGGTTGAGAATTCTGGTCTGAATTTGTCTTTACAAACGGAGTTAAACCCAAGGATCTGTGTCTTCCTACAAGCAAGAGTTCATTTCTGGTAAACCACGTGAATTTTGGGCTCAAATGATTTTACACAGTTCTAGAACTGAACCCGATTATCACTATTAACTAATGAGCATTTATGCAAGAGGAGATGTGGACGGTATCAGTTTTATAAGCAGAGTTGGACCACATATGGTCTGTATGAGTAGGAAACACAGTTCTTTTTCTTGCCATGCTCATGGTTCTTGCTGTATTGGAGACCCTGGAAAGAAGAGGATGATTCATGCCTTAAAACAGAATGTTTTTCAGGGATGAGAATTCTGGTCTGCATTTCCCTTCAGAAACGGAGTTGAACCCCAGGATCTGTGTCTTCCTAGAAGCAAGAGTTCATTTCTGGTAAACCCATTGAATTTTGTGCTCAAATGATTTTTTGCAGTTCATGAGCCCAACACTATTCTAAATATTAATTAAAGAGCATTTATGTAAGAAGAGGTGTGGTTTGTATCAGTTTCATTAGCAGAGTTGTACTACATATGGTCCGTATGAATAGGAAACACAGTTCTTTTTTTCAGGCCATGATCATGATTATTGCTGTAGTTTAGACTCTGGAAAGAAGAGCTTGCTTCTACGTTAATACAGAGTGTGTTTCAGGGATGAGAACTCTGGTGTGAATTTCCCTTCAGAAACGGAGTTAAACCACAGCATCTGGTCTTCCTACCAGCAAGACTTAATTTCTGGTTAACCCAGTGAATTGTGTGCTCAAATGATTTTTCGCAGTTCAGGAACCCAACGCTATTCTCACTATTAACTGAAGGGCATTTATGTAAGAGGAGGTGTGGTCTGTATCAGTTTCATAAGCAGAGTTGAACTACATATGGTCCGTATGAATAGGAAACACAGTTCTTTTTTTCAGGCCATGCTCATGGTTCTTGCTGTATTTTAGACTCTGGAAAGAAGAGCTTCCATCTTCGTTTAAACAGAGTGTGTTTCAGGGATGAGAAATCTGGTCAGAATTTCCAGGCAGAAACGGAGTTAAACCCCAGGATCTTTATCATCCTACAAGCAAGAGTTCATTTCTGGTAAACCCAGTGAATTTTGGCTCAAATGATTTTTCGCACTTCAAGAACACTAAGGTATTCTCACTATTAACTAACATGCATTTATGTAAGAGGAGCCGTGGTTTGTATCAGTTTCATAAGCGGAGTTGAACTACATATGGTCCTTATGCGTAGGAAACACAGTTCTTTTTTTCAGGGCATGCTCATGTTTCTTGCTGTATTTTAGACTCTGGAAAGAAGAGTTTGCTTCTTGCATTATAACAGAGAGTGTTTTAGGGATGAGAACTCTAGTCTGAATTTCCCTTCAGAAACGGAGATAAACCCCAGGAAATGTGTCTTCCTACAAGCAAGAGTTCATTTCAGGTTAACACAGTGAATTTTGGGCTCAAATGATTTTTCACAGTTCACGAACCCAACGCGATTCTCGCTATTAACTAAAGATCTTTCAAGTAAGAGGAGCTGTGGTCTGTATCATTTCATAAGCAGAGTTGAACTACATATGGTCCGTTTGAGTAGGAAACACAGTTCTTTTTTTCAGGGCATGCTCATGTTTCTTACTATATTGGAGAGGCTGGAAAGAAGAGCTTGCTTTTTGCCTTAAAACAGAGTGTTTTTCAGGGTTGAAAATTCTGGTCTGAATTTGTCTTTAGAAACGGAGTTAAACCCAAGGATCTGTGTCTTCCTACAAACAAGAGTTCTGTTCTGGTAAACCCAGTGAATTTTGGCTCAAATCATTTTTCTCAGTTCAGGAACCCTATGCTATTCTCACTATTAACTAAAGAGGATTTATGTAAGAGGAGCTGTGGTTTGAATCAGTTTCATAAGCAGAGTTGAACTACATATGGTCCTCATGACTCGGAAACACAGTTCTTTATTTCTGGGCATGCTCATGTTTCTTACTACATTGGAGAAGCTGGAAAGAAGAGGATGATTCTTGCCTTAAAACAGAATGGTTTTCAGGTATGAGAACTCTGGTCTGAATTTGCCTTCAGAAACGGACTTAAACCCCAGGATCAGTGTCTTCCTACAAGCAAGAGTTCATTTCTGGTAAACCCAATGAATTTTGGGCACAAATGATTTTTCGCAGTTCAGGAACCAAACATGATTCTCACTATTAACTAAAGTGCATTTATGTAAGAGGCACCGTGGTTTGTATCAGTTTCATAAGCAGAGTTGAACTACATATGGTCCTTATGAGTAGGAAACACAGTTCTTTCTTTCAGGGCATGCTCATGGTTCTTGGTGTATTTTAGACTCTGGAAAGAAGAGCGTGCTTCTTGCATTATAGCAGAGATTGTTTTAGGGATGAGAACTCTGGTCTGAATTTCCCTTCAGAAGTGGAGTTAAACCCCAGGATCTGTGTCTTCCTACAAGCAAGAGTTCATTTCTGGTAAACCCTGTGAATTTTGGATCAAATGATTTTCACAGTTCACGAACCAAACCTGATTCTCACTATTAACTATAGAGCATTTATGTAAGAGGAGCTGTGGTTTGTATCAGTTTCATTAGGAGAGTTGAACTACATATGGTCCGTATGAGTAGGAAACATAGTTCTTTTTTTCAGGACATGCTCATGGGTCTTGCTGTATTGGAGACGCTGGAAAGAACAGCTTGGTTTTTGCCTTAAAACAGAGTGTTTTTCAGGGTTGAGAATTCTGGTCTGAATTTGTCTTTACAAACTGAGTTAAACCCAAGGATCTGTGTCTTCCTACAAGCAAGAGTTCAGTTCTGGTAAACCCAGTAACTTATGGGCTCAAATGATTTTTCGCAGTTCACGAACCCTACGCTATTCTCACAATTAACTAAAGAGCATTTATTTAATTGGTGGTGTGGTCTGTATCAGTTTCATAAGCAGAGTTGAACTACATATGGTCTGTATGAATAGGAAACACAGTTCTTTTTCTTAGGCCATGTTCATGGTTCTTGCTGTATATTAGAATCTGGAAAGAAGAGCTTGCTTCTTCGTTAAAACATAGTGTGTTTCAGGTATGAGAACTCTGGTGTGAATTTCCCTCCAAAAACGGAGTTAAAACCCAGGATCTGTGTCTTTCTAAAAGCAAGAGTTCATTTCTGGTAAACCCAGTGATTTTTGGGCTCAAATAATTTTTCGCAGTTCACGAACCCAACATGATTCTCACTATTAACTAAAGAGTATTTATGAAAGAGGAGCTGTGGTTTGTAGCACTTTCATAACCAGAGTTGAACTACATATGGTCTGTATGAGTCGGAAACACATTTCTTTTTTTTTTTTGAGCATGCTCATGTTTCTTACTATATTGGAGACGCTGGAAAGAAGAGAATGATTCTTGCCTTAAAACAGAGTGTTTTTCAGGGATGAGAACTCTGGCCTGAATTTGCCTTCAGAAACGGAGTTAAACCCCAGGATCTGTGTCTTCCTACAAGCAAGAGTTCATTTCTGATAAACCCAGTGATTTTTGGGCTCAAATAATTTTTCGCAGTTCACGAACCCAACATGATTCTCACTATTAACTAAAGAGTATTTATGAAAGAGGAGCTGTGGTTTGTATCAGTTTCATAACCAGAGTTGAACTACATATGGTCTGTATGAGTCGGAAACACATTTCGTTTTTTTTTGAGCATGCTCATGTTTCTTACTATATTGGAGACGCTGGAAAGAAGAGAATGATTCTTGCCTTAAAACAGAGTGTTTTTCAGGGATGAGAACTCTGGCCTGAATTTGCCTTCAGAAACGGAGTTAAACCCCAGGATCTGTGTCTTCCTACAAGCAAGAGTTCATTTCTGGTAAACCCAGTAACTTATGGGCTCAAATGATTTTTCGCAGTTCACGAACCCTATGCTATTCTCACAATTAACTAAAGAGCATTTATTTAGTTGGAGGTGTGGTTTGTATCAGTTTCATAAGCAGAGTTGAACTACATATGGTCTGTATGAGTCAGAAACACAGTTCTTTTTTTCAGGGCATGCTCATGGTTATTGGTGTATTTTAGACTCTGGAAAGAAGAGCTTGCTTCTTGTGGTAAAACAGAGTGTTTTTCATGGATGAGAACACTGTTCTGAATTTCCCTTCAGAAACGGAGTTAAACCCAGGATCTGTGTCTTCCTACAAGCAAGTTCTTTTCTGGTAAACACAGTTAATTTTGGGTTCAAATGATTTTTCGCACTTCAAGAACCCAACATGATTCTCACTATTAACTAAAGAGCAGTTATGTAAGAGGAGCCATGGTTTGTATCAGTTTCATAAGCAGAGTTGAACTACATATGGTCCTTATGAGTAGGAAACACAGTTCTTTTTTTCAGGGCATGCTCATGGTTCTTGCTCTATTTTAGACTCTGGAAAGAAGAGCTTGGTGCTTGCGTTATAACAGAGTGTATTTTAGGGATGAGAACTCTGGTCTGAATTTCCCTTGAGAAACGGAGTTAAACCCCAGGATCTATGTCTTCCTACAAGCAAGAGTTCATTACTTTTTAACCCAGTGAATTTTCGGGTCAAATGATTTTTTCGCAGTTCACGAACCCAACGAGATTCTCAGTATTAACTAAAGAGCATTTATGTTAGAGGAGCTGTGGGTTGTATCAGTTTCATAAGCAGAATTGAACTATATATGGTCCGTATGAGTAGGAAACACAGTTCTTTTTTTCTGGGCATGCTCATGTTTCTTACTATATGGAGACGCTGGAAAGAAGAGGAGGATTCTTGCCTTAAAACAGAGTGTTTTTCAGGGTTGAGAACTCGGGTCTGAATTTGTCTTCAGAAACTGATTTAAACACCAGGATCAGTGTCTTCCTACAAGCAGGAGTTCATTTCTGGTAAACCCAGTGATTTTGGGGCTCAAATGATTTTTCGCAGTTCACGAATCGAAAATGATTCTCACTATTAACCTAAGAGTATTTATGTAAGAGGAGCTGTGGTTTGTATCAATTTCTTAAGCAGAGTTGAACTACATATGGTCTGTATGAGTCGGAAATACAGTTCTTTTTTTCTGGGCATGCTCATGTTTCTTATTATATGGAGACGCTGGAAAGAAGAGGAGGATTCTTTCCTTAAAACAGAGTGTTTTTCAGGGTTGAGAACTCGGGTCTGAATATGTCTTCAGAAACTGAGTTAAACACCAGGATCAGTGTCTTCCTACAAGCAGGAGTTCATTTCTGGTAAACCCAGTGATTTTGGGGCTCAAATGATTTTTCGCAGTTCACGAATCGAAAATGATTCTCACTATTAACCTAAGAGTATTTATGTAAGAGGAGCTGTGGTTTGTATCAATTTCATAAGCAGAGTTGAACTACATATGGTCTGTATGAGTCGGAAATACAGTTCTTTTATTCTGGGCATGCTCATGTTTCTTACTATATTGGAGACTCAGGAAAGAAGAGCTTGCTTCTTGCGTTATAACAGAGTGTTTTTCAGGGATGAGAACTCTGGTCTGAATTTACATTCAGAAACCGAGTTAAACCCCAAGAACAGTGTCTTCCTACAAGCAAGAGTTCAGTTCTGGTAAACCCAGTGAATTTTGTGCTCAAATGATTTTTCACAGTTCAGGAACCCAACGCTATTCTCACAATTAACTAAAGAGCATTTATTTAAGTGGAGGTGTGGTCTGTATCCGTTTCATGAGCAGAGTTGAACTACATATGGTCCGTATGTGTAAAAAACACAGTACTTTTTTTTAGGGCATGCTCATGGTTCTTGCTGTAATTTATACTCTGGAAAGAAGAGCTTGCTTCTTCGTTTAAACATAGTGTGTTTCAGGGATGAGAACTCAGGTGTGAATTTCCCTGCAAAAACGGAGTTAAAACCCAGGATCTGTGTCTTTCTATAAGCAAGAGTTCATTTCTGGTAAACACAGTGAATTTTGGGATCAAAAGTTTTTTCGCAGTTCACGAACCCAACATGATTCTTACTATTAACTAAAGAGTATTTATGAAAGAGGAGCTGTGGTTTGTATCAGTTTCATAAGCAGAGTTGAACTACATATTGTCTTTATGAGTCGGAAACACAGTTCATTTTTTCTGGGCATGCGCATGTTTCTTACTATATTGGAGACGCTGGAAAGAAGAGGATGATTCTTGCCTTAAAACAGAGTGTTTTTCAGGGATGAGAACTCTGGTCTAAATTTGCCTTCAGAAATGGAGTTAAACCCCAGGATCTGTGTCTTCCTACGAGCAAGAGTTCATTTCTGGTAAACCCAGGAAGTTATGGGCTCAAATGATTTTTTGCAGTTCACGAACCCAACAGGATTCTCACTATTAACTAAAGAGGATTTATGTAAGAGGAGCTGTGGTTTGTATCAATTTCATAAGCAGAGTTGAACAACATATGGTACGTATGAATAGGAAACACAGTTCTTTTTTTCAGGGCATGCTTATGGTTCTTGCTGTACTTTATACTCTGGAAAGAAGAGCTTGTTTCTACGTTAATACAGAGTGTGTTTCAGGGATGAGAACTCTGGTCTGAATTTCCCTTCAGAAACGGAGTTAAGCCCCAGGATCTGTGTCTTCCTACAAGCAAGAGTTCATTTCTGGTTAACCCAGTGAATTTTGGGCTCAAATGATTTTTCGAAGTTCATGAACCCTACGCTATTCTCACTATTATGTAAAGAGGATTTATGTAAGAAGAGCTGCGGTCTGTATCATTTCATAATTACAGTTGAACTACATATGGTCCGTCTGAGTAGGAAACACAGTTCTTTTTTCAGGGCATGCTCATGGTTCTTGCTGTATTTTAGACTCTGGAAAGAAGAGCTTGCTTCTTCGTTAAAACAGAGTGTGTTTCATGGATGATTATACTGGTCTGAATTTCCCTTCAGCAATGGAGTTAAACCCCAAGATCTGTGTCTTCCTATAAGCAAGTTCTTTTCTGGTAAACACAGTGATTTTTGGGTTCAAATGATTTTTATTCTCACAATTAACTAAAGAGCATTTATTTAAGTGGAGGTTTGGTCTTTATCAGTTTCATAAGCAGTGTTGAACTACATATTGTCTGTATGAGTCGGAAACACAGTTCTTTTTTTCTGGGCATGCTCATGTTTCTTACTATATTGGAGACGCTGGAAAGAAGAGGATGATTCTTGCATTAAAACAGAGTGTTTTTCAGGGATGAGAACTCTGGTCTAAATTTGCCTTCAGAAAAGGAGTTAAACCCCAGGATCTGTGTCTTCCTACAAGCAAGAGTTCATTTCTGGTAAACCCAGGAAGTTATGGGCTCAAATGTTTTTTTGCAGTTCACGATCCCTACGCTATTCTCACAATTAACTAAAGAGCATTTATGTAAGAGGAGCCATGGTTTGTATCAGTTTCATAAGCAGAGTTGAACTACATATGGGTCTTATGAGTAGGAAACACTGTTCTTTTTTTCAGGGCATGCACATGGTTCTTGCTGTATTTTAGACTCTGGAAAGAAGATATTGCTTCTTGTGTTATAACAGAATGTGTTTCAGGGATGAGAACTCTGGTCTGAATTTCCCTTTATTGACTGAGTTAAACCCCAGGATCTGTGTCTTCCGACAAGCAAGAGTTCATTTCTGGTTAACCCAGTGAATTTTCGGCTCAAATGATTTTTTCGCAGTTCACGAACCCAAGGCGATTCTCAGTATTAACTAAAGAGCATTTATGTTAGAGGAGCTGTGGTTTGTATCAGTTTCATAAGCAGAGTTGAACTATATATGGTCCGTATGAGTAGGAAACACAGGTCATATTTTCTGGGCATGCTCATGTTTCTTACTATATTGGAGACTCAGGAAAGAAGAGCTTGCTTCTTGCGTTATAACAGAGTGTTTTTCACGGATGAGAACTCTGGTCTGAATTTACATTCAGAAACCGAGTTAAACCCCAAGAACAGTGTCTTCCTATAAGCAAGAGTTCAGTTCTGGTAAACCCAGTGAATTTTGAACTACATATGGTCCGTATGTGTAAAAAATACAGTAATTTTTTTAAGGGCATGCTCATGGTTCGTGCTGTAATTTATTCTCTGGAAAGAAGAGCTTGCTTCTTCGTTTAAACATAGTGTGTTTCAGGGATGAGAACTCTGGTGTGAATTTCTCTGCAGAAACGGAGTTAAAACCCAGGATCTGTGTCTTCCTACAAGCAAGAGTTCATTTCTGGTAAACCCAGGAATTTATGGGCTCAAATGATTTTTTGCAGTTCACAAACCCTACGCTATTCTCACAATTAACTAAAGAGCATTTATGTAAGAGGAGCCATGGTTTGTATCAGTTTCATAAGCAGAGTTGAACTACATATGGTTCTTATGAGTAGGAAACACTGTTCTTTTTTTCAGGGCATGCACATGGTTCTTGCTGTATTTTAGACTCTAGAAAGAGGATATTGCTTCTTGTGTTATAACAGAATGTGTTTCAGGGATGAGAACTCTGGTCTGTATTTCCCTTTATTGACTGAGTTAAACCCCAGGATCTGTGTCTTCCAACAAGCAAGAGTTCAGTTCTGGTAAACCCAGTAAATTTTGGCCTCAAATGATATTTCCCAGTTCCTGAACACAACGCTATCCTCACTATGAACTAAAGAGCATTCATGTAAGAGGAGGTGTGGTCTGTTTCACTTTCATAAACAGAGTTGAACTACATATGATCCGTTTGAATAGGAAAAACAGTTCATTTTTTCAGGCCATGCTCATGGTTCTTGCTGTATTTTGGACTATGGAAAGAAGAGCTTGCTTCTTCGTTTAAACTGAGTGTGTTTCAGGGATGAGAACTCTGCTGTGAATTTCCTTGCAGAAACGGAGTTAAACCCCAGGACCTGTGTCTTACAGCAAGCAAGAGTTCATTTCTGGTAAACCCAGTTAATTTTGGGCTCAAATGATTTTTTGCAGTTCACGAACCCTACGCTATTCTCACTATTAACTAAAGAGGATTTAGGTAAAGGAGCTGTGGTTTGTATCAGTTTCACAAGCAGAGTTGAATTATATATGGTCTGTATGATTTAAATACAGTTCATTTATTCTGGGCATGCTCATTTTTCTTACTATAAAGGAGACGCTGGAAAGAAGAAGATGATTCTTGCCTTAAAAGAGAGTGTTTTTCAGGGTTGAGAACTCGGGTCTGAATTTGTCTTCAGAAATGGAGTTAAACACCAGGATCGGTGTCTTCCTACAAGCAAGAGTTCATTTCTGGTAAACCCAGTGATTTTTGGGCTCAAATGATTTTTTGCAGTTCACGAACCCAACATGATTCTCACTATTAACTAAAGAGGATTTATGTAAGAGGATCTGTGGTTTGTATCAATTTCATAAGCAGAGTTGAACAACATATGGTACGTATGAATAGGAAACACAGTTCTTTTTTTCAGGGCATGCTCATGGTTCTTGCTGTATTTTAGACTCTGGAAAGAAGAGCTTGCTTCTTGCGTTATAACAGAGTGTGTTTCAGGGATGAGAACTCTGGTCGGAATTTCCCTTCAGAAACGGAGTTAAGCCCCAGGATCTGTGTCTTCCTACAAGCAAGAGTTCATTTCTGGTTAACCCAGTGAATTTTGGGCTCAAATGATTTTTCGAAGTTCACGAACCCTACGCTATTCTCACTATTATGTAAAGAGGATTTATGTAAGAGGAGCTGCGGTCTGTATCATTTCATAATTACAGTTGAACTACATATGTTCCGTCTGAGTAGGAAACACAGTTCTTTTTTTCAGGGCATGCTCATGGTTCTTGCTGTATTTTAGACTCTGGAAAGAAGAGCTTGCTTCTTGTGGTAAAACAGAGTGTGTTTCATGGATGAGAACACTGGTCTAAATTTCCCTTCAGAAACGGAGTTAAACCCCAAGATCTGTGTCTTCCTATAAGCAAGTTCATTTCTGGTAAACACAGTGATTTTTGGGTTCAAATGATTTTTCTCACTTCAAGAACCCAACATGATTCTCACAATTAACTAAAGAGCATTTATTTAAGTGGAGATTTGGTCTGTATCAGTTTCATAAGCAGAGTTGAACTACATATGGTCCTTATGAGTAGGAAACACAGTTCTTTTTTTCAGGGCATCCTCATGGTTCTTGCTCTATTTTAGACTCTGGAAAGAAGAGCTTGCTGCTTGCGTTATAACAGAGTGTGTTTTAGGGATGAGAACTCTGGTCTGAATTTCCCTTGAGAAACGGAGTTAAACCCCAGGATCTGTGTCTTCCTACAAGCAAGAGTTCATTTCTGGTTAACCCAGTGAATTTTCGGCTCAAATGATTTTTTCACAGTTCACGAACCCAAGGCGATTCTCAGTATTAACTAAAGAGCATTTATGTTATAGGAGCTGTGGTTTGTATCAGTTTCATAAGCAGAGTTGAACTATATATGGTCCTTATGTGTAGGAAACACAGTTCATATTTTCTGGGCATGCTCATGTTTCTTACTATATTGGATACTCAGGAAAGAAGAGCTTGCTTCTTGCGTTATAACAGAGTGTTTTTCACGGATGAGAACTCTGGTCTGAATTTACATTCAGAAACCGAGTTAAACCCCAAGAACAGTGTCTTCCTACAAGCAAGAGTTCAGTTCTGGTAAACCCAGTGAATTTTGGGCTCAAATAATTTTTCACAGTTCAGGAACCCAACGCTATTCTCACAATTAACTAAAGAGCATTTATTTAAGTGGAGGTGTGGTCTGTATCAGTTTCATGAGCAGAGTTGAACTACATATGGTCCGTATGTGTAAAAAATACAGTACTTTTTTTAAGGGCATGCTCATGGTTCGTGTTGTAATTTATACTCTGGAAAGAAGAGCTTGCTTCTTCGTTTAAACATAGTGTGTTTCTGGGATGAGAACTCTGGTGTGAATTTCCCTGCAGAAACGGAGTTAAAACCCAGGATCTGTGTCTTTCTACAAGCAAGAGTTCATTTCTGGTAAACCCAGTGAATTTTGGGATCAAAAGATTTTTCACAGTTCATGAACCCAACATGATTCTCACTATTAACTAAAGAGTATTTATGAAAGAGGAGCTGTGGTTTGTATCAGTTTCATAAGCAGAGTGGAACTACATATTGTCTGTATGAGTCGGAAACAGTTCTTTTTTTCTGGGCATGCTCATGTTTCTTACTATATTGGAGACGCTGGAAAGAAGAGGATGATTCTTGCTTTAAAACAGAGTGTTTTTCAGGGATGAGAACTCTGGTCTAAATTTGCCTTCAGAAATGGAGTTAAACACCAGGATCGGTGTCTTCCTACAAGCAAGAGTTCATTTCTGGTAAACCCAGTGATTTTTGGGCTCAAATGATTTTTTGCAGTTCACGAACCCAACATGATTCTCACTATTAACTAAAGAGGATTTATGTAAGAGGAGCTGTGGTTTGTATCAATTTCATAAGCAGAGTTGAACAACATATGGTACGTATGAATAGGAAACACAGTTCTTTTTTTCAGGGCATGCTCATGGTTCTTGCTGTATTTTAGACTCTGGAAAGAAGAGCTTGCTTCTTGCGTTATAACAGAGTGTGTTTCAGGGATGAGAACTCTGGTCTGAATTTCCCTTCAGAAACGGAGTTAAGCCCCAGGATCTGTGTCTTCCTACAAGCAAGAGTTCATTTCTGGTTAACCCAGTGAATTTTGGGCTCAAATGATTTTTCGAAGTTCACGAACCCTACGCTATTCTCACTATTATGTAAAGAGGATTTATGTAAGAGGAGCTGCGGTCTGTATCATTTCATAATTACAGTTGAACTACATATGGTCCGTCTGAGTAGGAAACACAGTTCTTTTTTTCAGGGCATGCTCATGGTTCTTGCTCTATTTTAGACTCTGGAAAGAAGAGCTTGCTTCTTGTGGTAAAACAGAGTGTGTTTCATGGATGAGAACACTGGTCTGAATTTCCCTTCAGCAACGGAGTTAAACCCCAAGATCTGTGTCTTCCTATAAGCAAGTTCATTTCTGGTAAACACAGTGATTTTTGGGTTCAAATGATTTTTCTCACTTCAAGAACCCAACATGATTCTCACAATTAACTAAAGAGCATTTATTTAAGTGGAGGTTTGGTCTGTATCAGTTTCATAAGCAGAGTTGAACTACATATGGTCCTTATGAGTAGGAAACACGGTTCTTTTTTTCTGGGCATGCTCATGTTTCTTACTATATTGGAGACTCAGGAAAGAAGAGCTTGCTTCTTGCGTTATAACAGAGTGTTTTTCAGGAATGAGAACTCTGGTCTGAATTTACATTCAGAAACCGAGTTAAACCCCAAGAACAGTGTCTTCCTACAAGCAAGAGTTCAGTTCTGCTAAACGCAGTGAATTTTGGGCTCAAATGATTTTTCACAGTTCAGGAACCCTATGCTATTCTCACAATTAACTAAAGAGCATTTATGTAAGAGGAGCCATGGTTTGTATCAGTTTCATAAGCAGCGTTGAACTACACATGGTCCTTATGAGTAGGAAACACTGTTCTTTTTTTCAGGGCATGCACATGGTTCTTGCTGTATTTTAGACTCTGGAAAGAAGATGTTGCTTCTTGTGTTATAACAGAATGTGTTTCAGGGATGAGAACTCTGGTCTGAATTTCCCTTTATTGACTGAGTTAAACCCCAGGATCTGTGTCTTCCGACAAGCAAGAGTTCAGTTCTGGTAAACCCAGTAAATTTTGGGCTCAAATGATTTTTCCCAGTTCCTGAACACAACGCTATCCTCACTATTAACTAAAGAGGATTTATGTAAGAGGAGCAGTGGTTTTTATCAATTTCATAAGCAGAGTTGAACAACATATGGTACATATTTATAGGAAACACAGTTCTTTTTTTCAGGGCATGCTCATGGTTCTTGCTGTACATTATACTCTGGAAAGAAGAGCTTGCTTCTACGTTTAAACAGAGTGTGTTTCAGGGATGAGAACTCTGGTCTGAATTTCCCTTCAGAAACGGAGTTAAGCCCCAGGATCTGTGTCTTCCTACAAGCAAGAGTTCATTTCTGGTTAACCCAGTGAATTTTGGGCTCAAATGATTTTTCGAAGTTCACGAACCCTACGCTATTCTCACTATTATGTAAAGAGGATTTATGTAAGAGGAGCTGCGGTCTGTATCATTTCATAATTACAGTTGAACTACATATGGTCCGTCTGAGTAGGAAACACAGTTCTTTTTTTCAGGGCATGCTCATGGTTCTTGCTGTATTTTAGACTCTGGAAAGAAGAGCTTGCTTCTTGTGGTAAAACAGAGTGTGTTTCATCGATGAGAACACTGGTCTAAATTTCCCTTCAGAAACGGAGTTAAACCCCAAGATCTGTGTCTTCCTATAAGCAAGTTCATTTCTGGTAAACACAGTGATTTTTGGGTTCAAATGATTTTTCTCACTTCAAGAACCCAACATGATTCTCACAATTAACTAAAGAGCATTTATTTAAGTGGAGATTTGGTCTGTATCAGTTTCATAAGCAGAGTTGAACTACATATGGTCCTTATGAGTAGGAAACACAGTTCTTTTTTTCAGGGCATCCTCATGGTTCTTGCTCTATTTTAGACTCTGGAAAGAAGAGCTTGCTGCTTGCGTTATAACAGAGTGTGTTTTAGGGATGAGAACTCTGGTCTGAATTTCCGTTGAGAAACGGAGTTAAACCCCAGGATCTGTGTCTTCCTACAAGCAAGAGTTCATTTCTGGTTAACCCAGTGAATTTTCGGCTCAAATGATTTTTTCACAGTTCACGAACCCAAGGCGATTCTCAGTATTAACTAAAGAGCATTTATGTTAGAGGAGCTGTGGTTTGTATCAGTTTCATAAGCAGAGTTGAACTATATATGGTCCTTATGTGTAGGAAACACAGTTCATATTTTCTGGGCATGCTCATGTTTCTTACTATATTGGATACTCAGGAAAGAAGAGCTTGCTTCTTGCGTTATAACAGAGTGTTTTTCACGGATGAGAACTCTGGTCTGAATTTACATTCAGAAACCGAGTTAAACCCCAAGAACAGTGTCTTCCTACAAGCAAGAGTTCAGTTCTGGTAAACCCAGTGAATTTTGGGCTCAAATAATTTTTCACAGTTCAGGAACCCAACGCTATTCTCACAATTAACTAAAGAGCATTTATTTAAGTGGAGGTGTGGTCTGTATCAGTTTCATGCGCAGAGTTGAACTACATATGGTCCGTATGTGTAAAAAATACAGTACTTTTTTTAAGGGCATGCTCATGGTTCGTGTTGTAATTTATACTCTGGAAAGAAGAGCTTGCTTCTTCGTTTAAACATAGTGTGTTTCTGGGATGAGAACTCTGGTGTGAATTTCCCTGCAGAAACGGAGTTAAAACCCAGGATCTGTGTCTTTCTACAAGCAAGAGTTCATTTCTGGTAAACCCAGTGAATTTTGGGATCAAAAGATTTTTCACAGTTCATGAACCCAACATGATTCTCACTATTAACTAAAGAGTATTTATGAAAGAGGAGCTGTGGTTTGTATCAGTTTCATAAGCAGAGTGGAACTACATATTGTCTGTATGAGTCGGAAACAGTTCTTTTTTTCTGGGCATGCTCATGTTTCTTACTATATTGGAGACGCTGGAAAGAAGAGGATGATTCTTGCTTTAAAACAGAGTGTTTTTCAGGGATGAGAACTCTGGTCTAAATTTGCCTTCAGAAATGGAGTTAAACACCAGGATCGGTGTCTTCCTACAAGCAAGAGTTCATTTCTGGTAAACCCAGTGATTTTTGGGCTCAAATGATTTTTTGCAGTTCACGAACCCAACATGATTCTCACTATTAACTAAAGAGGATTTATGTAAGAGGAGCTGTGGTTTGTATCAATTTCATAAGCAGAGTTGAACAACATATGGTACGTATGAATAGGAAACACAGTTCTTTTTTTCAGGGCATGCTCATGGTTCTTGCTGTATTTTAGACTCTGGAAAGAAGAGCTTGCTTCTTGCGTTATAACAGAGTGTGTTTCAGGGATGAGAACTCTGGTCGGAATTTCCCTTCAGAAACGGAGTTAAGCCCCAGGATCTGTGTCTTCCTACAAGCAAGAGTTCATTTCTGGTTAACCCAGTGAATTTTGGGCTCAAATGATTTTTCGAAGTTCACGAACCCTACGCTATTCTCACTATTATGTAAAGAGGATTTATGTAAGAGGAGCTGCGGTCTGTATCATTTCATAATTACAGTTGAACTACATATGTTCCGTCTGAGTAGGAAACACAGTTCTTTTTTTCAGGGCATGCTCATGGTTCTTGCTGTATTTTAGACTCTGGAAAGAAGAGCTTGCTTCTTGTGGTAAAACAGAGTGTGTTTCATGGATGAGAACACTGGTCTAAATTTCCCTTCAGAAACGGAGTTAAACCCCAAGATCTGTGTCTTCCTATAAGCAAGTTCATTTCTGGTAAACACAGTGATTTTTGGGTTCAAATGATTTTTCTCACTTCAAGAACCCAACATGATTCTCACAATTAACTAAAGAGCATTTATTTAAGTGGAGATTTGGTCTGTATCAGTTTCATAAGCAGAGTTGAACTACATATGGTCCTTATGAGTAGGAAACACAGTTCTTTTTTTCAGGGCATCCTCATGGTTCTTGCTCTATTTTAGACTCTGGAAAGAAGAGCTTGCTGCTTGCGTTATAACAGAGTGTGTTTTAGGGATGAGAACTCTGGTCTGAATTTCCCTTGAGAAACGGAGTTAAACCCCAGGATCTGTGTCTTCCTACAAGCAAGAGTTCATTTCTGGTTAACCCAGTGAATTTTCGGCTCAAATGATTTTTTCACAGTTCACGAACCCAAGGCGATTCTCAGTATTAACTAAAGAGCATTTATGTTATAGGAGCTGTGGTTTGTATCAGTTTCATAAGCAGAGTTGAACTATATATGGTCCTTATGTGTAGGAAACACAGTTCATATTTTCTGGGCATGCTCATGTTTCTTACTATATTGGATACTCAGGAAAGAAGAGCTTGCTTCTTGCGTTATAACAGAGTGTTTTTCACGGATGAGAACTCTGGTCTGAATTTACATTCAGAAACCGAGTTAAACCCCAAGAACAGTGTCTTCCTACAAGCAAGAGTTCAGTTCTGGTAAACCCAGTGAATTTTGGGCTCAAATAATTTTTCACAGTTCAGGAACCCAACGCTATTCTCACAATTAACTAAAGAGCATTTATTTAAGTGGAGGTGTGGTCTGTATCAGTTTCATGAGCAGAGTTGAACTACATATGGTCCGTATGTGTAAAAAATACAGTACTTTTTTTAAGGGCATGCTCATGGTTCGTGTTGTAATTTATACTCTGGAAAGAAGAGCTTGCTTCTTCGTTTAAACATAGTGTGTTTCTGGGATGAGAACTCTGGTGTGAATTTCCCTGCAGAAACGGAGTTAAAACCCAGGATCTGTGTCTTTCTACAAGCAAGAGTTCATTTCTGGTAAACCCAGTGAATTTTGGGATCAAAAGATTTTTCACAGTTCATGAACCCAACATGATTCTCACTATTAACTAAAGAGTATTTATGAAAGAGGAGCTGTGGTTTGTATCAGTTTCATAAGCAGAGTGGAACTACATATTGTCTGTATGAGTCGGAAACAGTTCTTTTTTTCTGGGCATGCTCATGTTTCTTACTATATTGGAGACGCTGGAAAGAAGAGGATGATTCTTGCTTTAAAACAGAGTGTTTTTCAGGGATGAGAACTCTGGTCTAAATTTGCCTTCAGAAATGGAGTTAAACACCAGGATCGGTGTCTTCCTACAAGCAAGAGTTCATTTCTGGTAAACCCAGTGATTTTTGGGCTCAAATGATTTTTTGCAGTTCACGAACCCAACATGATTCTCACTATTAACTAAAGAGGATTTATGTAAGAGGAGCTGTGGTTTGTATCAATTTCATAAGCAGAGTTGAACAACATATGGTACGTATGAATAGGAAACACAGTTCTTTTTTTCAGGGCATGCTCATGGTTCTTGCTGTATTTTAGACTCTGGAAAGAAGAGCTTGCTTCTTGCGTTATAACAGAGTGTGTTTCAGGGATGAGAACTCTGGTCTGAATTTCCCTTCAGAAACGGAGTTAAGCCCCAGGATCTGTGTCTTCCTACAAGCAAGAGTTCATTTCTGGTTAACCCAGTGAATTTTGGGCTCAAATGATTTTTCGAAGTTCACGAACCCTACGCTATTCTCACTATTATGTAAAGAGGATTTATGTAAGAGGAGCTGCGGTCTGTATCATTTCATAATTACAGTTGAACTACATATGGTCCGTCTGAGTAGGAAACACAGTTCTTTTTTTCAGGGCATGCTCATGGTTCTTGCTCTATTTTAGACTCTGGAAAGAAGAGCTTGCTTCTTGTGGTAAAACAGAGTGTGTTTCATGGATGAGAACACTGGTCTGAATTTCCCTTCAGCAACGGAGTTAAACCCCAAGATCTGTGTCTTCCTATAAGCAAGTTCATTTCTGGTAAACACAGTGATTTTTGGGTTCAAATGATTTTTCTCACTTCAAGAACCCAACATGATTCTCACAATTAACTAAAGAGCATTTATTTAAGTGGAGGTTTGGTCTGTATCAGTTTCATAAGCAGAGTTGAACTACATATGGTCCTTATGAGTAGGAAACACGGTTCTTTTTTTCTGGGCATGCTCATGTTTCTTACTATATTGGAGACTCAGGAAAGAAGAGCTTGCTTCTTGCGTTATAACAGAGTGTTTTTCAGGAATGAGAACTCTGGTCTGAATTTACATTCAGAAACCGAGTTAAACCCCAAGAACAGTGTCTTCCTACAAGCAAGAGTTCAGTTCTGCTAAACGCAGTGAATTTTGGGCTCAAATGATTTTTCACAGTTCAGGAACCCTATGCTATTCTCACAATTAACTAAAGAGCATTTATGTAAGAGGAGCCATGGTTTGTATCAGTTTCATAAGCAGCGTTGAACTACACATGGTCCTTATGAGTAGGAAACACTGTTCTTTTTTTCAGGGCATGCACATGGTTCTTGCTGTATTTTAGACTCTGGAAAGAAGATGTTGCTTCTTGTGTTATAACAGAATGTGTTTCAGGGATGAGAACTCTGGTCTGAATTTCCCTTTATTGACTGAGTTAAACCCCAGGATCTGTGTCTTCCGACAAGCAAGAGTTCAGTTCTGGTAAACCCAGTAAATTTTGGGCTCAAATGATTTTTCCCAGTTCCTGAACACAACGCTATCCTCACTATTAACTAAAGAGGATTTATGTAAGAGGAGCAGTGGTTTTTATCAATTTCATAAGCAGAGTTGAACAACATATGGTACATATTTATAGGAAACACAGTTCTTTTTTTCAGGGCATGCTCATGGTTCTTGCTGTACATTATACTCTGGAAAGAAGAGCTTGCTTCTACGTTTAAACAGAGTGTGTTTCAGGGATGAGAACTCTGGTCTGAATTTCCCTTCAGAAACGGAGTTAAGCCCCAGGATCTGTGTCTTCCTACAAGCAAGAGTTCATTTCTGGTTAACCCAGTGAATTTTGGGCTCAAATGATTTTTCGAAGTTCACGAACCCTACGCTATTCTCACTATTATGTAAAGAGGATTTATGTAAGAGGAGCTGCGGTCTGTATCATTTCATAATTACAGTTGAACTACATATGGTCCGTCTGAGTAGGAAACACAGTTCTTTTTTTCAGGGCATGCTCATGGTTCTTGCTGTATTTTAGACTCTGGAAAGAAGAGCTTGCTTCTTGTGGTAAAACAGAGTGTGTTTCATCGATGAGAACACTGGTCTAAATTTCCCTTCAGAAACGGAGTTAAACCCCAAGATCTGTGTCTTCCTATAAGCAAGTTCATTTCTGGTAAACACAGTGATTTTTGGGTTCAAATGATTTTTCTCACTTCAAGAACCCAACATGATTCTCACAATTAACTAAAGAGCATTTATTTAAGTGGAGATTTGGTCTGTATCAGTTTCATAAGCAGAGTTGAACTACATATGGTCCTTATGAGTAGGAAACACAGTTCTTTTTTTCAGGGCATCCTCATGGTTCTTGCTCTATTTTAGACTCTGGAAAGAAGAGCTTGCTGCTTGCGTTATAACAGAGTGTGTTTTAGGGATGAGAACTCTGGTCTGAATTTCCGTTGAGAAACGGAGTTAAACCCCAGGATCTGTGTCTTCCTACAAGCAAGAGTTCATTTCTGGTTAACCCAGTGAATTTTCGGCTCAAATGATTTTTTCACAGTTCACGAACCCAAGGCGATTCTCAGTATTAACTAAAGAGCATTTATGTTAGAGGAGCTGTGGTTTGTATCAGTTTCATAAGCAGAGTTGAACTATATATGGTCCTTATGTGTAGGAAACACAGTTCATATTTTCTGGGCATGCTCATGTTTCTTACTATATTGGATACTCAGGAAAGAAGAGCTTGCTTCTTGCGTTATAACAGAGTGTTTTTCACGGATGAGAACTCTGGTCTGAATTTACATTCAGAAACCGAGTTAAACCCCAAGAACAGTGTCTTCCTACAAGCAAGAGTTCAGTTCTGGTAAACCCAGTGAATTTTGGGCTCAAATAATTTTTCACAGTTCAGGAACCCAACGCTATTCTCACAATTAACTAAAGAGCATTTATTTAAGTGGAGGTGTGGTCTGTATCAGTTTCATGCGCAGAGTTGAACTACATATGGTCCGTATGTGTAAAAAATACAGTACTTTTTTTAAGGGCATGCTCATGGTTCGTGTTGTAATTTATACTCTGGAAAGAAGAGCTTGCTTCTTCGTTTAAACATAGTGTGTTTCTGGGATGAGAACTCTGGTGTGAATTTCCCTGCAGAAACGGAGTTAAAACCCAGGATCTGTGTCTTTCTACAAGCAAGAGTTCATTTCTGGTAAACCCAGTGAATTTTGGGATCAAAAGATTTTTCACAGTTCATGAACCCAACATGATTCTCACTATTAACTAAAGAGTATTTATGAAAGAGGAGCTGTGGTTTGTATCAGTTTCATAAGCAGAGTGGAACTACATATTGTCTGTATGAGTCGGAAACAGTTCTTTTTTTCTGGGCATGCTCATGTTTCTTACTATATTGGAGACGCTGGAAAGAAGAGGATGATTCTTGCTTTAAAACAGAGTGTTTTTCAGGGATGAGAACTCTGGTCTAAATTTGCCTTCAGAAATGGAGTTAAACACCAGGATCGGTGTCTTCCTACAAGCAAGAGTTCATTTCTGGTAAACCCAGTGATTTTTGGGCTCAAATGATTTTTTGCAGTTCACGAACCCAACATGATTCTCACTATTAACTAAAGAGGATTTATGTAAGAGGAGCTGTGGTTTGTATCAATTTCATAAGCAGAGTTGAACAACATATGGTACGTATGAATAGGAAACACAGTTCTTTTTTTCAGGGCATGCTCATGGTTCTTGCTGTATTTTAGACTCTGGAAAGAAGAGCTTGCTTCTTGCGTTATAACAGAGTGTGTTTCAGGGATGAGAACTCTGGTCGGAATTTCCCTTCAGAAACGGAGTTAAGCCCCAGGATCTGTGTCTTCCTACAAGCAAGAGTTCATTTCTGGTTAACCCAGTGAATTTTGGGCTCAAATGATTTTTCGAAGTTCACGAACCCTACGCTATTCTCACTATTATGTAAAGAGGATTTATGTAAGAGGAGCTGCGGTCTGTATCATTTCATAATTACAGTTGAACTACATATGGTCCGTCTGAGTAGGAAACACAGTTCTTTTTTTTCAGGGCATGCTCATGGTTCTTGCTCTATTTTAGACTCTGGAAAGAAGAGCTTGCTTCTTGTGGTAAAACAGAGTGTGTTTCATGGATGAGAACACTGGTCTGAATTTCCCTTCAGCAACGGAGTTAAACCCCAAGATCTGTGTCTTCCTATAAGCAAGTTCATTTCTGGTAAACACAGTGATTTTTGGGTTCAAATGATTTTTCTCACTTCAAGAACCCAACATGATTCTCACAATTAACTAAAGAGCATTTATTTAAGTGGAGGTTTGGTCTGTATCAGTTTCATAAGCAGAGTTGAACTACATATGGTCCTTATGAGTAGGAAACACGGTTCTTTTTTTCTGGGCATGCTCATGTTTCTTACTATATTGGAGACTCAGGAAAGAAGAGCTTGCTTCTTGCGTTATAACAGAGTGTTTTTCAGGGATGAGAACTCTGGTCTGAATTTACATTCAGAAACCGAGTTAAACCCCAAGAACAGTGTCTTCCTACAAGCAAGAGTTCAGTTCTGCTAAACGCAGTGAATTTTGGGCTCAAATGATTTTTCACAGTTCAGGAACCCTATGCTATTCTCACAATTAACTAAAGAGCATTTATGTAAGAGGAGCCATGGTTTGTATCAGTTTCATAAGCAGCGTTGAACTACACATGGTCCTTATGAGTAGGAAACACTGTTCTTTTTTTCAGGGCATGCACATGGTTCTTGCTGTATTTTAGACTCTGGAAAGAAGATGTTGCTTCTTGTGTTATAACAGAATGTGTTTCAGGGATGAGAACTCTGGTCTGAATTTCCCTTTATTGACTGAGTTAAACCCCAGGATCTGTGTCTTCCGACAAGCAAGAGTTCAGTTCTGGTAAACCCAGTAAATTTTGGGCTCAAATGATTTTTCCCAGTTCCTGAACACAACGCTATCCTCACTATTAACTAAAGAGGATTTATGTAAGAGGAGCAGTGGTTTTTATCAATTTCATAAGCAGAGTTGAACAACATATGGTACATATTTATAGGAAACACAGTTCTTTTTTTCAGGGCATGCTCATGGTTCTTGCTGTACATTATACTCTGGAAAGAAGAGCTTGCTTCTACGTTTAAACAGAGTGTGTTTCAGGGATGAGAACTCTGGTCTGAATTTCCCTTCAGAAACGGAGTTAAGCCCCAGGATCTGTGTCTTCCTACAAGCAAGAGTTCATTTCTGGTTAACCCAGTGAATTTTGGGCTCAAATGATTTTTCGAAGTTCACGAACCCTACGCTATTCTCACTATTATGTAAAGAGGATTTATGTAAGAGGACCTGCGGTCTGTATCATTTCATAATTACAGTTGAACTACATATGGTCCGTCTGAGTAGGAAACACAGTTCTTTTTTTCAGGGCATGCTCATGGTTCTTGCTGTATTTTAGACTCTGTAAAGAAGAGCTTGCTTCTTGTGGTAAAACAGAGTGTGTTTCATGGATGAGAACACTGGTCTGAATTTCCGTTCAGAAACGGAGTTAATCCCCAAGATCTGTGTCTTCCTCTAAGCAAGTTCATTTCTGGTAAACACAGTGATTTTTGGGTTCAAATGATTTTTCTCACTTCAAGAACCCAACATGATTCTCACAATTAACTAAAGAGCATTTATTTAAGTGGAGATTTGGTCTTTATCAGTTTCATAAGCAGAGTTGAACTACATATTGTCTGTATGAGTCGGAAACACAGTTCTTTTTTTCAGGGCATGCTCATGGTTCTTGCTCTATTTTAGACTCTGGAAAGAAGAGCTTGCTGCTTGCGTTATAACAGAGTGTATTTTAGGGATGAGAACTCTGGTCTGAATTTCCCTTGAGAAACGGAGTTAAACCCCAGGATCTATGTCTTCCTACAAGCAAGAGTTCATTTCTGGTTAACCCAGTGAATTTTCGGGTCAAATGATTTTTTCGCAGTTCACGAACCCAAGGCGATTCTCGGTATTAACTAAAGAGCATTTATGTTAGAGGAGCTGTGGTTTGTATCAGTTTCATAAGCAGAGTTGAACTATATATGGTCCGTATGAGTAGGAAACACAGTTTTTTTTCTGGGCATGCTCATGTTTCTTACTATATGGAGACGCTGGAAAGAAGAGGATGATTCTTGCATTAAAACAGAGTGTTTTTCAGGGATGAGAACTCTGGTCTAAATTTGCCTTCAGAAAAGGAGTTAAACCCCAGGATCTGTGTCTTCCTACAAGCAAGAGTTCATATCTGGTTAACCCAGGAAGTTATGGGCTCAAATGATTTTTTGCAGTTCACGAACCCTACGCTATTCTCACAATTAACTAAAGAGCATTTATGTAAGAGTAGCCATGGTTTGTATCAGTTTCATAAGCAGAGTTGAACTACATATGGTTCTTATGAGTAGGAAACACTGTTCTTTTTTTCAGGGCATGCACATGGTTCTTGCTGTATTTTAGACTCTGGATAGAAGATATTGCTTCTTGTGTTATAACAGAATGTGTTTCAGGGATGAGAACTCTGGTCTGAATTTCCCTTTATTGACTGAGTTAAACCCCAGGATCTGTGTCTTCCGACAAGCAAGAGTTCAGTTCTGGTAAACCCAGTAAATTTTGGGCTCAAATGATTTTTCCCAGTTCCTGAACACAACGCTATCCTCACTATTAACTAAAGAGGATTTATGTAAGAGGAGCAGTGGTTTTTATCAATTTCATAAGCAGAGTTGAACAACATATGGTACATATTTATAGGAAACACAGTTCTTTTTTTCAGGGCATGCTCATGGTTCTTGCTGTACATTATACTCTGGAAAGAAGAGCTTGCTTCTATGTTTAAACAGAGTGTGTTTCAGGGATGAGAACTCTGGTCTGAATTTCCCTTCAGAAACGGAGTTAAGCCCCAGGATCTGTGTCTTCCTACAAGCAAGAGTTCATTTCTGGTTAACCCAGTGAATTTTGGGCTCAAATGATTTTTCGAAGTTCACGAACCCTACGCTATTCTCACTATTATGTAAAGAGGATTTATGTAAGAGGACCTGCGGTCTGTATCATTTCATAATTACAGTTGAACTACATATGGTCCGTCTGAGTAGGAAACACAGTTCTTTTTTTCAGGGCATGCTCATGGTTCTTGCTGTATTTTAGACTCTGGAAAGAAGAGCTTGCTTCTTGTGGTAAAACAGAGTGTGTTTCATGGATGAGAACACTGGTCTGAATTTCCGTTCAGAAACGGAGTTAATCCCCAAGATCTGTGTCTTCCTCTAAGCAAGTTCATTTCTGGTAAACACAGTGATTTTTGGGTTCAAATGATTTTTCTCACTTCAAGAACCCAACATGATTCTCACAATTAACTAAAGAGCATTTATTTAAGTGGAGATTTGGTCTTTATCAGTTTCATAAGCAGAGTTGAACTACATATTGTCTGTATGAGTCGGAAACACAGTTCTTTTTTTCAGGGCATGCTCATGGTTCTTGCTCTATTTTAGACTCTGGAAAGAAGAGCTTGCTGCTTGCGTTATAACAGAGTGTATTTTAGGGATGAGAACTCTGGTCTGAATTTCCCTTGAGAAACGGAGTTAAACCCCAGGATCTATGTCTTCCTACAAGCAAGAGTTCATTTCTGGTTAACCCAGTGAATTTTCGGGTCAAATGATTTTTTCGCAGTTCACGAACCCAAGGCGATTCTCGGTATTAACTAAAGAGCATTTATGTTAGAGGAGCTGTGGTTTGTATCAGTTTCATAAGCAGAGTTGAACTATATATGGTCCATATGAGTAGGAAACACAGTTTTTTTTCTGGGCATGCTCATGTTTCTTACTATATGGAGACGCTGGAAAGAAGAGGATGATTCTTGCATTAAAACAGAGTGTTTTTCAGGGATGAGAACTCTGGTCTAAATTTGCCTTCAGAAAAGGAGTTAAACCCCAGGATCTGTGTCTTCCTACAAGCAAGAGTTCATATCTGGTTAACCCAGGAAGTTATGGGCTCAAATGATTTTTTGCAGTTCACGAACCCTACGCTATTCTCACAATTAACTAAAGAGCATTTATGTAAGAGTAGCCATGGTTTGTATCAGTTTCATAAGCAGAGTTGAACTACATATGGTTCTTATGAGTAGGAAACACTGTTCTTTTTTTCAGGGCATGCACATGGTTCTTGCTGTATTTTAGACTCTGGATAGAAGATATTGCTTCTTGTGTTATAACAGAATGTGTTTCAGGGATGAGAACTCTGGTCTGAATTTCCCTTTATTGACTGAGTTAAACCCCAGGATCTGTGTCTTCCGACAAGCAAGAGTTCAGTTCTGGTAAACCCAGTAAATTTTGGGCTCTAATGATTTTTCCCAGTTCCTGAACACAACGCTATCCTCACTATTAACTAAAGAGCATTCATGTAAGAGGAGGTGTGGTCTGTTTCACTTTCATAAACGGAGTTGAACTACATATGGTCCGTTTGAATAGGAAACACAGTTCTTTTTTTCAGGCCATGCTCATGGTTCTTGCTGTATTTTAGACTATGGAAAGAAGAGCTTGCTTCTTCGTTTAAACAGAGTGTGTTTCAGGGATTAGAACTCTGCTCTGAATTTCCTTGCAGAAACGGAGTTAAACCCCAGGACCTGTGTCTTACAACAAGCAAGAGTTCATTTCTGGTAAACCCAGTTAATTTTGGGCTCAAATGATTTTTCGAAGTTCAGGAACCCTACGCTATTCTCACTATTAACTAAAGAGGATTTATGTAAAGGAGCTGTGGTTTGTATCAGTTTCACAAGCAGAGTTGAACTATATATGGTCTGTATGATTTAAACACAGTTCATTTATTCTGGGCATGCTCATTTTTCTTACTATATTGGAGACGCTGGAAAGAAGAAGATTATTCTTGCCTTAAAAGAGAGTGTTTTTCAGGGTTGAGAACTCGGGTCTGAATTTGTCTTCAGAAATGGAGTTAAACACCAGGATCGGTGTCTTCCTACAAGCAAGTGTTCATTTCTGGTAAACCCAGTGAATTTCGGGATCAAATGATTTTTCACAGTTCACAACCCTACGCTATTCTCACTATTAACGAAAGAGGATTTATGTAAGAGGAGCTGTGGTTTGTTTCAGTTTAATAAGCAGAGTTGAAGTAAATATGGTCTGTATGAGTAGGAAACACAGTTCTTTTTTTTAGGCCATGCTCATGGTTCTTGCTGTATTTTAGACTCTGGAAAGAAGAGCTTGCTTCTTGTTTTACAACAGAGTGTGTTTCAGGGATGAGAACTCTGGTCAGAATTTTCCTTCAGAAACGGAGTTAAACCCCAGGATCAGTGTCTTCCTACAAGCAAGAGTTCTTTTCTGGTAAAACCAGTGAATTTTGTGCTCAAATTATTTTTTCGCAGTTCCCGAACCCAACATGATTCTCACTATTAACTAAAGAGCATTTATGTATGAGGAGCCGTGGTTTGTATCAGTTTCATAAGCAGAGTTGAACTACACATGGTCTGTATGAGTATGAAACACAGTTATTTTTTTCCGGGCATGCTCATGTTTCTTGCTGTATTTTAGACTCTGGAAGGAAGAGCTTACTTCTTGCATTAAAACAGGGTGTCTTTCATGGATGAGAGCTCTGGTCTGAATTTCCCTTTACATACGGAGTTAAACACCATGATCTGTGTCTTCCTACCAGCAAGAGTTCATTTCTGGTAAACCAAGTGTATTTTTGGCTCAAATGACTTTACACAGTTCTAGAAATCAATGAGATTATCACTATTAACTAAAGAGCATTTATGTAAGAGGAGCTGTGGTCTGTATCAGTTTCATAAGCAGAGTTGGAATACATATGGTCGTATGAGTAGGAAACACAGTTCTTTTTTTGAGGGCATGCTCATGTTTCTTGTTGTATTTTAGACTCTGGAAATAAGAGCTTGCTTCTTGCGTTAAAACACATTGTGTTTCATGGATGAGAACTCTGGTCTGAATTTCCCTTCAGAAACGGAGTGAAACCCCATGATCTGTGTCTTCCAACAAGCACGAGTTCATTTCTGTTAAACCAAGTGAATTTTCAGCTCTAATGATTTTACACAGTTGTAGAACACAACGCGATTATCACTATTAACAAAAGAGCATTTATGTCAGAGGAGCTGTGGTCTGTATCATTTCATAAGCAGAGTTGAACTACATATGGTCCGTAAGAGAAGGAAACAAAGTTCTTTTTTTCAGGGCTTACTCAGGGTTCTTGCTGTATTTTAGACTCTGGAAAGAAGAGCTTGCTTCTTGCATTAAAACAGGGTGTGTTTCATGGATGAGAACTCTGCTGTAAATTTCCCTTCACAAACGGAGTTAAACCCCATGATCTGTGTCTTCCTACAAGCAAGATTTCATTTGTGGTAAACCGAGTGAATTTTTGGCTCAAATGAATTTACACAGTTCTAGTACCCAACGCAATTATCACTATTAACTAAAGAGCATTTATGTAAGAGGAGCTGTTGTCTGTATCATTTCATAAGCAGAGTTGAACTACATTTGGTCTGTATGAGTACAAACACATTTCTTTTTTTCTGGGAATGCTCATGGTTCGTACTCTATTGGACACGCTGGAAAGAAGAGGATGATTCCTGCCTTAAAACAGAGTGTTATTCAGAGATGAGAATTCTGGTCTGAATTTGCCTTCACAAACGGACTTAAACCCTAGGATCTGTGTCTTCCTACAAGCAAGATTTCATTTCTGGTAAACCAGTTGAAATTTGGCCTCTAATGATTTTTCGCAGTTCACCAACCCAAACCGATTCTCACTATTAACTCAAGAGCATTTTTGTAAGTGGAGGTTTGGTTTGTATAAGTTTCATAAGCAGAGTTGAACTACATATGTTCCGGATGAGTAGGAAACACAGTTCTTTTTTTCAGGGCATGCTCAAGGTTCTTGCTGTATTTTAGACTCTGGAAAGAAGAGCTTGCTTCTTATGTTAAAACAGAGTGTTTCAGGGATGAGAACTCTGGTCTGAATTTCCCTGCAGAAAAGAAGTTCAACCCCAGGATCTGTGTCTTTCTATAAGGAAGAGTTCATTTCTGGTAAACAAAGTGAATTTTTGGCTGAAATGATTTTTCACAGTTCACCAACCCAAACCGATTCTCACTATTAACTAAAGAGAATTTATGTAAGAGGAGCTGTTGTTTGTATCAGTTTCATAAGCAGAGTTGAACTACATAAGGTCCGTATGAGTAGGAAACACAGTTCTTTTTTTCTGGGCATGCTAATGGTTCTTGCTGTATTTTAGACACCGGAAAGAATTTCTTGCTTCTTGCGTGAAAACAGAGTGTGTTTCATGGATTTGAACACTAGTCTGTATTTCCCTTCAGTAATGGAGTTAAACCCCAGGATCTGTGTCTTCATACAAGCAAGAGTTCAGTTCTCATAAACCCAGTGAATTTTGGCCTCAAATGATTTTTCGCAGTTCAGGAATCCAACGCTATTCTCACTATTAACTAAAGAGCATTTAAGTAAGAGGTGGTGTGGTCTTTATCAGTTTCATAAGCAGAGTTGAACTAATTATGGTCTGTATGAATAGTTAACACAGTTCTTTTTTTCAGGCCATGCTCATGGTTCTTGTTGTATTTTAGACTCTGGAAAGAAGAGCTTGCTTCTTCGTTAAAACAGAGTGTGTTTCAAGGATGAGAACTCTGGTCTGAATTTCCCTGCAGAAACGGAGTTAAACCCCACAATCTGTGTCTTCCTACAAGCAAGAGTTCAGTCCTGGTAAACCCAGTGAATTTTCGGCTCAAATGATTTTTCGATGTTCAGGATACCAATGCTATTCTCACTATTAAATAAAGAGCAATTATTAAAGAGGAGCTGTTGTTTTTATCAGTTTCATAAGCAGAATTGAACTACATATGGTCCGCATGAGTAGGAAACACAGTTCTTTTTTTCAGGGCATGATCACGGTTCATGCTGTATTTTAGACTCTGGAAAGAAGAGATTGCTTCTTGAGTTAAATCAGAGTGTGTTTCATGGATGAGAACTCTGATCTGAATTTGCCTTCAGAAACAGAGTTAAACCCCAGGATCTGTGTCTTCCTACAAGCAAGAGTTCTTTTCTGGTAAACTCATTGTATTTTCGGCTCAAATGTTTTTTTTGTAGTTCAGGAACCAAAACGCGATTCTCACTATTAACTAAAGAGGATTTATGTAAGAGGAGCTGTGGTTTGTATCAGTTTCATAACAGGAGTTGAACTACATATGGTCTGTATGAGTATGAAACACAGTTCTTTTTTTCTGGGCATGCTCCTGTTTCGTACTGTATAGGAGACGCTGGAAAGAAGAGGATCATTCTTGCATTAAAACAGAGTGTGTTTCATGGATGAGAACTCTGGTCTGAATTTCCCTTCAGAAATGGAGTTAAACCCCAGGATCTGTGTCTTCCTACAAGCAAGAGTTCATTTCTGGTAAACCCATTGGATTTTGGGCTCAAATGATATTTAGCAGTTCACGAACCAAAACGCAATTTTCACTATTAACTAAAGAGCATTTATGTAAGTGGAGCTGTGGTTTGTATCAGTTTCAAAACCAGAGTTGAACTAAATATGGTCCGAATGAGTAGGAAACACAGTTCTTTTTTTCAGGGCATGCTCATGGTTCATGCTGTATTTTAGTCTGTGTAAAGAAGAGCTTGCTTCTTGCGTTAAATCAGAGTGTGTTTCAGGGATGAGAACTCTGGTCTGAGTTTACCTTCACAAACGGAGTTAAACCCCAGGATCTGTGTCTTCCTACAAGCAAGAGTTCTTTTCTGGTAAACTCATTGAATTTTCGGCTCAAATGATTTTTCGCAATTCAAGAACCAAAACGCGATTCTCACTATTAACTAAAGATGATTTATGTAAGAGGAGCTGTGGTCTGTATCAGTTTCATAAGCAGAGTTGAACTAATTGTGGTCTGTATGAATAGTAAACACAGTTCTTTTTTTCTGGGCATGATCATAGTTCTTGCTGTATTTTAGACAATGGAAAGAAGAGCTTGCTTCTTGCGTGAAAACAGAGTGTGTTTCATGGATTTGAACACTAGTCTGTATTTCCCTTCAGTAACGGAGTTAAACCCCAGGATCTGTGTCTTCATACAAGCAAGAGTTCAGTTCTCATAAACCCAGTGAATTTTGGCCTCAAATGATTTTTCGCAGTTCAGGAACCCAACGCTATTCTCACTATGAACTAAAGAGCATTTAAGTAAGAGGTGGTGTGGTCTGTATCAGTTTCATGAGCAGAGTTGAACGAATTATGGTCTGTATGAATAGTAAACACAGTTCTTTTTTTCAGGCCATGCTCATGGTTCTTGTTGTATTTTAGACTCTGGAAAGAAGAGCTTGCTTCTTCGTTAAAACAGAGTGTGTTTCAAGGATGAGAACTCTGGTCTGAATTGCCCTGCAGAAACGGAGTTAAACCCCAGGATCTGTGTCTTCCTACAAGCAAGAGTTCATTTCTGGTAAACCCAGTGAATTTTGGGCTCAAATGATTTTTCACAGATCAGGAACCCAACGCGATTCTCACTACTAACTAAAGAGCATTTATGTAAGAGGAGCTGTGGTTTGTATCAGTTTCATAAGCAGTGTTGAACTACATATGGTCCGCATGAGTAGGACACAAGGTTCTTTTTGTCAGGGCATGCTCATGGTTCATGCTGTATTTTAGACTCTGTAAAGAAGAGCTTGCTTCTTGCGTTAAATCAGAGTGTGTTTTAGGGATGAGAACTCTGGACTGAATTTACCTTCAGAAACGGAGTTAAACCCCCGGATCTGTGTCTTCCTACAAGCAAGAGTTCTTTTCTGGTAAACTCATTGAATTTTCGGCTCAAATGTTTTTTCGCAATTCTAGAACCAAAACGCGATTATCACTATTAACTAAAGAGCATTTATATAAGAGGAGCTGTGGTCTGTGTCATTTCATAAGCAGAGCTGAAGTATATTTGGTCTGTATGAGTACAAACACAGTTCTTTTTTTCTGGGCATGATCATGGTTCGTACTCTATTGGACACGCTGTAAAGAAGAGGATGATTCTTGCCTTAAAATAGAGTGTTTTTCAGGGATGAGAACTCTGGTCTGTTAGGGATGAGAACTCTGGACTGAATTAGCCTTTCGAAACTGAGTTAAACCCCAGGATCATTGTCTTCCTACAAGCAAGAGTTCAGTTCTGGTAAACCCAGTGAATTTTGGGCTCAAAAGATTTTTTGCAATTCACGAACCCAACATGATTCTCACTATTAACTAAAGAGCATTTATGTAAGAGGAGCCGTGTTTTGTATCAGTTGCATAAGCAGAGTTGAACTACATATGGTCTGTATGAGTAGGAAACACAGTTATTTTTTAAGGGCATGCTCATGGTTCATGCTGTATTTTAGACTCTGGAAAGAAGAGCTTGCTTCTTGCATTAAAACAGGGTGTGTTTCATGGATGAGAAGTCTGGTCTGAATTTCCCTTCACAAACGGAGATAAACTCCATGATCTGTGTCTTCCTGCAAGCAAGAGATCATTTCTTTTAAACCAAGTGAATTTTTGGCTCAAATGCCTTTACACAGTTCTAGTACATCAACGCGATTATCACTATTAACTAAAGAGCATTTATGTAAGAGGAGCTGTGGTCTGTATCATTTTATAAGCATAGCTGAACTATATTTGGTCTGTATGAGTACAAACACAGTTCTTTTTTTCTGGGCATGATCATGGTTTGTACTCTATTGGACACACTGGAAAGAAGAGGATGATTCTTGCCATAAAATAGAGTGTTTTTCAGGGATGAGAACTCTGGTCTTAATTAGCCTTTAGAAACTGAGTTAAACCGCAGGATCATTGTCTTCCTACAAGCAAGAGTTCAGTTCTGGTAAACCCAGTGAATTTTGGGCTCAAATGATTTTTCGCAGTTCAGGAACCCAATGCGATTCCCACTATTAACTAAAGAGCATTTATGTAAGAGGAGCTGTGGTTTGTTTCAGTTTCATAACAGGAGTTGAACTACTTCTGGTCTGTATGAATAGGAAACACAGTTCTTTTTTCTGCACATGCTCATTGTTCTTACTGTATTGGAGAAGCTGGAAAGAAGAGGATCTATCTTGCCTTAAAACAGAGTGTTTTTCAGGGATGAGAATTCTGGTCTGAATTTCCCTTCAGAAACGGAGTTAAACCCCAGGTTCAGTGTCTTCATACAAGCAAAAGTTCATTTCTGGTAAACCAAGTGAATTTTCGGCTCAAATGTCTTTACACAGTTCTAGAAATCAACGAGATTATCACTATTAACTAAAGAGCATTTATGTAAGAGGAGCTGTGGTCTGTATCAGTTTCATAAGCAGAGTTGGACTATATTTGGTCTGTATGAGTACAAACACAGTTCTTTTTTCAGGGCATGCTCATGGTTCTTGCTGTATTTTAGACTCTGGAAAGAAGAGCTTGCTTCTTGTTTTACAACAGAGTGTGTTTCAGGGATGAGAACTCTGGTCAGAATTTTCCTTCAGAAACGGAGTTAAACCCCAGGATCAGTGTCTTCCTACAAGCAAGAGTTCTTTTCTGGTAAAACCAGTGAATTTTGTGCTCAAATTATTTTTTCGCAGTTCCCGAACCCAACATGATTCTCACTATTAACTAAAGAGCATTTATGTATGAGGAGCCGTGGTTTGTATCAGTTTCATAAGCAGAGTTGAACTACACATGGTCTGTATGAGTATGAAACACAGTTATTTTTTTCCGGGCATGCTCATGTTTCTTGCTGTATTTTAGACTCTGGAGGGAAGAGCTTACTTCTTGCATTAAAACAGGGTGTCTTTCATGGATGAGAGCTCTGGTCTGAATTTCCCTTTACATACGGAGTTAAACACCATGATCTGTGTCTTCCTACCAGCAAGAGTTCATTTCTGGTAAACCAAGTGTATTTTTGGCTCAAATGACTTTACACAGTTCTAGAAATCAATGAGATTATCACTATTAACTAAAGAGCATTTATGTAAGAGGAGCTGTGGTCTGTATCAGTTTCATAAGCAGAGTTGGAATACATATGGTCGTATGAGTAGGAAACACAGTTCTTTTTTTGAGGGCATGCTCATGTTTCTTGTTGTATTTTAGACTCTGGAAATAAGAGCTTGCTTCTTGCGTTAAAACACATTGTGTTTCATGGGTGAGAACTCTGGTCTGAATTTCCCTTCAGAAACGGAGTAAAACCCCATGATCTGTGTCTTCCAACAAGCACGAGTTCATTTCTGTTAAACCAAGTGAATTTTCAGCTCTAATGATTTTACACAGTTGTAGAACACAACGCGATTATCACTATTAACAAAAGAGCATTTATGTCAGAGGAGCTGTGGTCTGTATCATTTCATAAGCAGAGTTGAACTACATATGGTCCGTAAGAGAAGGAAACAAAGTTCTTTTTTTCAGGGCTTACTCAGGGTTCTTGCTGTATTTTAGACTCTGGAAAGAAGAGCTTGCTTCTTGCATTAAAACAGGGTGTGTTTCATGGATGAGAACTCTGCTGTAAATTTCCCTTCACAAACGGAGTTAAACCCCATGATCTGTGTCTTCCTACAAGCAAGATTTCATTTGTGGTAAACCGAGTGAATTTTTGGCTCAAATGAATTTACACAGTTCTAGTACCCAACGCAATTATCACTATTAACTAAAGAGCATTTATGTAAGAGGAGCTGTTGTCTGTATCATTTCATAAGCAGAGTTGAACTACATTTGGTCTGTATGAGTACAAACACATTTCTTTTTTTCTGGGAATGCTCATGGTTCGTACTCTATTGGACACGCTGGAAAGAAGAGGATGATTCCTGCCTTAAAACAGAGTGTTATTCAGAGATGAGAATTCTGGTCTGAATTTGCCTTCACAAACGGACTTAAACCCTAGGATCTGTGTCTTCCTACAAGCAAGATTTCATTTCTGGTAAACCAGTTGAAATTTGGCCTCTAATGATTTTTCGCAGTTCACCAACCCAAACCGATTCTCACTATTAACTCAAGAGCATTTTTGTAAGTGGAGGTTTGGTTTGTATAAGTTTCATAAGCAGAGTTGAACTACATATGTTCCGGATGAGTAGGAAACACAGTTCTTTTTTTCAGGGCATGCTCAAGGTTCTTGCTGTATTTTAGACTCTGGAAAGAAGAGCTTGCTTCTTATGTTAAAACAGAGTGTTTCAGGGATGAGAACTCTGGTCTGAATTTCCCTGCAGAAAAGAAGTTCAACCCCAGGATCTGTGTCTTTCTATAAGGAAGAGTTCATTTCTGGTAAACAAAGTGAATTTTTGGCTGAAATGATTTTTCACAGTTCACCAACCCAAACCGATTCTCACTATTAACTAAAGAGAATTTATGTAAGAGGAGCTGTTGTTTGTATCAGTTTCATAAGCAGAGTTGAACTACATAAGGTCCGTATGAGTAGGAAACACAGTTCTTTTTTTCTGGGCATGCTAATGGTTCTTGCTGTATTTTAGACACCGGAAAGAATTTCTTGCTTCTTGCGTGAAAACAGAGTGTGTTTCATGGATTTGAACACTAGTCTGTATTTCCCTTCAGTAATGGAGTTAAACCCCAGGATCTGTGTCTTCATACAAGCAAGAGTTCAGTTCTCATAAACCCAGTGAATTTTGGCCTCAAATGATTTTTCGCAGTTCAGGAATCCAACGCTATTCTCACTATTAACTAAAGAGCATTTAAGTAAGAGGTGGTGTGGTCTTTATCAGTTTCATAAGCAGAGTTGAACTAATTATGGTCTGTATGAATAGTTAACACAGTTCTTTTTTTCAGGCCATGCTCATGGTTCTTGTTGTATTTTAGACTCTGGAAAGAAGAGCTTGCTTCTTCGTTAAAACAGAGTGTGTTTCAAGGATGAGAACTCTGGTCTGAATTTCCCTGCAGAAACGGAGTTAAACCCCACAATCTGTGTCTTCCTACAAGCAAGAGTTCAGTCCTGGTAAACCCAGTGAATTTTCGGCTCAAATGATTTTTCGATGTTCAGGATACCAATGCTATTCTCACTATTAAATAAAGAGCAATTATTAAAGAGGAGCTGTTGTTTTTATCAGTTTCATAAGCAGAATTGAACTACATATGGTCCGCATGAGTAGGAAACACAGTTCTTTTTTTCAGGGCATGATCACGGTTCATGCTGTATTTTAGACTCTGGAAAGAAGAGATTGCTTCTTGAGTTAAATCAGAGTGTGTTTCATGGATGAGAACTCTGATCTGAATTTGCCTTCAGAAACAGAGTTAAACCCCAGGATCTGTGTCTTCCTACAAGCAAGAGTTCTTTTCTGGTAAACTCATTGTATTTTCGGCTCAAATGTTTTTTTTGTAGTTCAGGAACCAAAACGCGATTCTCACTATTAACTAAAGAGGATTTATGTAAGAGGAGCTGTGGTTTGTATCAGTTTCATAACAGGAGTTGAACTACATATGGTCTGTATGAGTATGAAACACAGTTCTTTTTTTCTGGGCATGCTCCTGTTTCGTACTGTATAGGAGACGCTGGAAAGAAGAGGATCATTCTTGCATTAAAACAGAGTGTGTTTCATGGATGAGAACTCTGGTCTGAATTTCCCTTCAGAAATGGAGTTAAACCCCAGGATCTGTGTCTTCCTACAAGCAAGAGTTCATTTCTGGTAAACCCATTGGATTTTGGGCTCAAATGATATTTAGCAGTTCACGAACCAAAACGCAATTTTCACTATTAACTAAAGAGCATTTATGTAAGTGGAGCTGTGGTTTGTATCAGTTTCAAAACCAGAGTTGAACTAAATATGGTCCGAATGAGTAGGAAACACAGTTCTTTTTTTCAGGGCATGCTCATGGTTCATGCTGTATTTTAGTCTGTGTAAAGAAGAGCTTGCTTCTTGCGTTAAATCAGAGTGTGTTTCAGGGATGAGAACTCTGGTCTGAGTTTACCTTCACAAACGGAGTTAAACCCCAGGATCTGTGTCTTCCTACAAGCAAGAGTTCTTTTCTGGTAAACTCATTGAATTTTCGGCTCAAATGATTTTTCGCAATTCAAGAACCAAAACGCGATTCTCACTATTAACTAAAGATGATTTATGTAAGAGGAGCTGTGGTCTGTATCAGTTTCATAAGCAGAGTTGAACTAATTGTGGTCTGTATGAATAGTAAACACAGTTCTTTTTTTCTGGGCATGATCATAGTTCTTGCTGTATTTTAGACAATGGAAAGAAGAGCTTGCTTCTTGCGTGAAAACAGAGTGTGTTTCATGGATTTGAACACTAGTCTGTATTTCCCTTCAGTAACGGAGTTAAACCCCAGGATCTGTGTCTTCATACAAGCAAGAGTTCAGTTCTCATAAACCCAGTGAATTTTGGCCTCAAATGATTTTTCGCAGTTCAGGAACCCAACGCTATTCTCACTATGAACTAACGAGCATTTAAGTAAGAGGTGGTGTGGTCTGTATCAGTTTCATGAGCAGAGTTGAACGAATTATGGTCTGTATGAATAGTAAACACAGTTCTTTTTTTCAGGCCATGCTCATGGTTCTTGTTGTATTTTAGACTCTGGAAAGAAGAGCTTGCTTCTTCGTTAAAACAGAGTGTGTTTCAAGGATGAGAACTCTGGTCTGAATTGCCCTGCAGAAACGGAGTTAAACCCCAGGATCTGTGTCTTCCTACAAGCAAGAGTTCATTTCTGGTAAACCCAGTGAATTTTGGGCTCAAATGATTTTTCACAGATCAGGAACCCAACGCGATTCTCACTACTAACTAAAGAGCATTTATGTAAGAGGAGCTGTGGTTTGTATCAGTTTCATAAGCAGTGTTGAACTACATATGGTCCGCATGAGTAGGACACAAGGTTCTTTTTGTCAGGGCATGCTCATGGTTCATGCTGTATTTTAGACTCTGTAAAGAAGAGCTTGCTTCTTGCGTTAAATCAGAGTGTGTTTTAGGGATGAGAACTCTGGACTGAATTTACCTTCAGAAACGGAGTTAAACCCCCGGATCTGTGTCTTCCTACAAGCAAGAGTTCTTTTCTGGTAAACTCATTGAATTTTCGGCTCAAATGTTTTTTCGCAATTCTAGAACCAAAACGCGATTATCACTATTAACTAAAGAGCATTTATATAAGAGGAGCTGTGGTCTGTGTCATTTCATAAGCAGAGCTGAAGTATATTTGGTCTGTATGAGTACAAACACAGTTCTTTTTTTCTGGGCATGATCATGGTTCGTACTCTATTGGACACGCTGTAAAGAAGAGGATGATTCTTGCCTTAAAATAGAGTGTTTTTCAGGGATGAGAACTCTGGTCTGTTAGGGATGAGAACTCTGGACTGAATTAGCCTTTCGAAACTGAGTTAAACCCCAGGATCTTTGTCTTCCTACAAGCAAGAGTTCAGTTCTGGTAAACTCAGTGAATTTTGGGCTCAAAAGATTTTTTGCAATTCACGAACCCAACATGATTCTCACTATTAACTAAAGAGCATTTATGTAAGAGGAGCCGTGTTTTGTATCAGTTGCATAAGCAGAGTTGAACTACATATGGTCTGTATGAGTAGGAAACACAGTTATTTTTTAAGGGCATGCTCATGGTTCATGCTGTATTTTAGACTCTGGAAAGAAGAGCTTGCTTCTTGCATTAAAACAGGGTGTGTTTCATGGATGAGAAGTCTGGTCTGAATTTCCCTTCACAAACGGAGATAAACTCCATGATCTGTGTCTTCCTGCAAGCAAGAGATCATTTCTTTTAAACCAAGTGAATTTTTGGCTCAAATGCCTTTACACAGTTCTAGTACATCAACGCGATTATCACTATTAACTAAAGAGCATTTATGTAAGAGGAGCTGTGGTCTGTATCATTTTATAAGCATAGCTGAACTATATTTGGTCTGTATGAGTACAAACACAGTTCTTTTTTTCTGGGCATGATCATGGTTTGTACTCTATTGGACACACTGGAAAGAAGAGGATGATTCTTGCCATAAAATAGAGTGTTTTTCAGGGATGAGAACTCTGGTCTTAATTAGCCTTTAGAAACTGAGTTAAACCGCAGGATCATTGTCTTCCTACAAGCAAGAGTTCAGTTCTGGTAAACCCAGTGAATTTTGGGCTCAAATGATTTTTCGCAGTTCAGGAACCCAATGCGATTCCCACTATTAACTAAAGAGCATTTATGTAAGAGGAGCTGTGGTTTGTTTCAGTTTCATAACAGGAGTTGAACTACTTCTGGTCTGTATGAATAGGAAACACAGTTCTTTTTTCTGCACATGCTCATGGTTCTTACTGTATTGGAGAAGCTGGAAAGAAGAAGATCTATCTTGCCTTAAAACAGAGTGTTTTTCAGGGATGAGAATTCTGGTCTGAATTTCCCTTCAGAAACGGAGTTAAACCCCAGGTTCAGTGTCTTCATACAAGCAAAAGTTCATTTCTGGTAAACCAAGTGAATTTTCGGCTCAAATGTCTTTACACAGTTCTAGAAATCAACGAGATTATCACTATTAACTAAAGAGCATTTATGTAAGAGGAGCTGTGGTCTGTATCAGTTTCATAAGCAGAGTTGGACTATATTTGGTCTGTATGAGTACAAACACAGTTCTTTTTTCAGGGCATGCTCATGGTTCTTGCTGTATTTTAGACTCTGGAAAGAAGAGCATGCTTCTTGCATTAAACAGGGTGTGTTTCATGGATGAGAACTCTGGTCTGAATTTCCCCTCAGAAAAGGAGTTAAACCCCAGGATCTGTTTCTTCCTACAAGCAAGAGTTCATTTCTGGTAAACCCAATGAATTTTGGGCTCAAATGATTTTTTGCAGTTCAGGAACCCTACGCTATTCTCACTATTAACAAAAGAGGATTTATGTAAGAGGAGCTGTGTTTTGTATCAGTTTCATAAGCAGAGTTGAACTACATATAGACTGTATGATTAGGAAACACAGTTCTTTTTTTCAGGCACTGCTCATGATTCTTGCTGTATTTTAGACTCTGGAAAGAAGAGCTTGCTTCTTCGTTTAAACAGAGTGTGTTTCAGGGATGAGAACTCTGGCCTGAATTTCCCTGCAGAAACAGATTTAAACCCCAGGGTATGTATCTTCCTACAAGCAAGAGTTCATTTCTGGTAAACCCAGTGATTTTTGGGCTCAAATGATTTTTCGCAGTTCACGAACCCAACAAGATTCTCACAATTAACTAAAGTGGATTTATGAAAGAGGAGCTGTGGTCTGTGTCATTTCATAAGCAGACCTGAAGTATATTTGGTCTGTATGAGTACAAACACAGTTCTTTTTTTCTGGGCATGATCATGGTTCGTACTCTATTGGACACGCTGTAAAGAAGAGGATGATTCTTGCCTTAAAATAGAGTGTTTTTCAGGGATGAGAACTCTGGTCTGTTAGGGATGAGAACTCTGGACTGAATTAGCCTTTCGAAACTGAGTTAAACCCCAGGATCATTGTCTTCCTACAAGCAAGAGTTCAGTTCTGGTAAACCCAGTGAATTTTGGGCTCAAAAGATTTTTTGCAATTCACGAACCCAACATGATTCTCACTATTAACTAAAGAGCATTTATGTAAGAGGAGCCGTGTTTTGTATCAGTTGCATAAGCAGAGTTGAACTACATATGGTCTGTATGAGTAGGAAACACAGTTATTTTTTAAGGGCATGCTCATGGTTCATGCTGTATTTTAGACTCTGGAAAGAAGAGCTTGCTTCTTGCATTAAAACAGGGTGTGTTTCATGGATGAGAAGTCTGGTCTGAATTTCCCTTCACAAACGGAGATAAACTCCATGATCTGTGTCTTCCTGCAAGCAAGAGATCATTTCTTTTAAACCAAGTGAATTTTTGGCTCAAATGCCTTTACACAGTTCTAGTACATCAACGCGATTATCACTATTAACTAAAGAGCATTTATGTAAGAGGAGCTGTGGTCTGTATCATTTTATAAGCATAGCTGAACTATATTTGGTCTGTATGAGTACAAACACAGTTCTTTTTTTCTGGGCATGATCATGGTTTGTACTCTATTGGACACACTGGAAAGAAGAGGATGATTCTTGCCATAAAATAGAGTGTTTTTCAGGGATGAGAACTCTGGTCTTAATTAGCCTTTAGAAACTGAGTTAAACCGCAGGATCATTGTCTTCCTACAAGCAAGAGTTCAGTTCTGGTAAACCCAGTGAATTTTGGGCTCAAATGATTTTTCGCAGTTCAGGAACCCAATGCGATTCCCACTATTAACTAAAGAGCATTTATGTAAGAGGAGCTGTGGTTTGTTTCAGTTTCATAACAGGAGTTGAACTACTTCTGGTCTGTATGAATAGGAAACACAGTTCTTTTTTCTGCACATGCTCATGGTTCTTACTGTATTGGAGAAGCTGGAAAGAAGAGGATCTATCTTGCCTTAAAACAGAGTGTTTTTCAGGGATGAGAATTCTGGTCTGAATTTCCCTTCAGAAACGGAGTTAAACCCCAGGTTCAGTGTCTTCATACAAGCAAAAGTTCATTTCTGGTAAACCAAGTGAATTTTCGGCTCAAATGTCTTTACACAGTTCTAGAAATCAACGAGATTATCACTATTAACTAAAGAGCATTTATGTAAGAGGAGCTGTGGTCTGTATCAGTTTCATAAGCAGAGTTGGACTATATTTGGTCTGTATGAGTACAAACACAGTTCTTTTTTCAGGGCATGCTCATGGTTCTTGCTGTATTTTAGACTCTGGAAAGAAGAGCATGCTTCTTGCATTAAACAGGGTGTGTTTCATGGATGAGAACTCTGGTCTGAATTTCCCCTCAGAAAAGGAGTTAAACCCCAGGATCTGTTTCTTCCTACAAGCAAGAGTTCATTTCTGGTAAACCCAATGAATTTTGGGCTCAAATGATTTTTTGCAGTTCAGGAACCCTACGCTATTCTCACTATTAACAAAAGAGGATTTATGTAAGAGGAGCTGTGTTTTGTATCAGTTTCATAAGCAGAGTTGAACTACATATAGTCTGTATGATTAGGAAACACAGTTCTTTTTTTCAGGCACTGCTCATGATTCTTGCTGTATTTTAGACTCTGGAAAGAAGAGCTTGCTTCTTCGTTTAAACAGAGTGTGTTTCAGGGATGAGAACTCTGGCCTGAATTTCCCTGCAGAAACAGATTTAAACCCCAGGGTATGTATCTTCCTACAAGCAAGAGTTCATTTCTGGTAAACCCAGTGATTTTTGGGCTCAAATGATTTTTCGCAGTTCACGAACCCAACATGATTCTCACAATTAACTAAAGTGGATTTATGAAAGAGGAGCTGTGGTTTGTGTCAGTTTCATAAGCAGAGTTGAACTACATATGGTCTGTATGAGTCGGAAACACAGTTCTTTTTTTCTGGGCATGCTCATGTTTTTTACAATATTGGAGACTCTGGAAAGAAGAGCTTGCTTCTTGCCTTATAACAGAGAGTGTTTCAGGGATGAGAACTCTGGTCTGAATTTCCCTTTAGAAACGGAGTTAAACCCCAGGATCTGTGTCTTCCTACAAGCAAGAGTTCATTTCTGGTAAACCCAGTGAATTTCGGGATCAAATGATTTTTCACAGTTCACAACCCTATGCTATTCTCACTATTAACGAAAGAGGATTTATGTAAGAGGAGCTGTGGTTTGTTTCAGTTTAATAAGCAGAGTTGAACTAAATATGGTCTGTATGAGTAGGAAACACAGTTCATTTTTTTAGGCCATGCTCATGGTTCTTGCTGTATTTTAGACTCTGGAAAGAAGAGCTTGCTTCTTGTTTTACAACAGAGTGTGTTTCAGGGATGAGAACTCTGGTCAGAATTTTCCTTCAGAAACGGAGTTAAACCCCAGGATCAGTGTCTTCTTACAAGCAAGAGTTCTTTTCTGGTAAACTCATTGAATTTTCGGCTCAAATGATTTTCACAATTCTAGAACCTAAACGCGATTATCACTATTAACTAAAGAGCATTTATGTAAGAGGAGCTGTGGTCTGTATCATTTCATATGCAGAGCTGAAGTATATTTGGTCTGTATGAGTACAAACACAGTTCTTTTTTTCTGGGCATGCTCATGGTTCGTACTGTATTGGACACGCTGTACAGAAGATGATGATTCTTGCCTTAAAATAGAGTGTTTTTCAGGGATGAGAATTTTGGTCTGAATTCCCCTTCAGAAACGGAGTTAAACCCTAGGTTCAGTGTCTTCATACAAGCAAGAGTTCATTTCTGGTAAACCCAGGGTATTTTGGGCTCAAATGATTTTTCGCAATTCACGAACCCAACATGATTCGCACTATTAACTAAAGAGCATTTATGTAAGAGGAGCCGTGTTTTGTATCAGTTGCATAAGCAGAGTTGAACTACATATGGTCTGTATGAGTAGGAAACACAGTTATTTTTTTAAGGGCATGCTCATGGTTCTTGCTGTATTTTAGACTCTGGAAAGAAGAGCTTGCTTCTTGCATTAACACAGGGTGTGTTTCATGGATGGGAAGTCTGGTCTGAATTTCCCTTCGCAAATGGAGATAAACCCCATGATCTCTGTCTTCCTGCAAGCAAGAGATCATTTCTTTTAAACCAAGTGAATTTTTGGCTCAAATGCCTTTACACAGTTCTAGTACCCAACGCGATTATCACTATTAACTAAAGAGCATTTATGTAAGAGTAGCTGTGGTCTGTATCATTTTATAAGCATAGCTGAACTATATTTGGTCTGTATGAATACAAATACAGTTCTTTTTTTCTGGGCATGATCATGGTTTGTACTCTATTGGACACACTGGAAAGAAGAGGATGATTCTTGCCTTAAAATAGAGTGTTTTTCATTGATGAGAACTCTGGTCTTAATTAGCCCTTAGAAACTGAGTTAAACCGCAGGATCATTGTCTTCCTACAAGCAAGAGTTCAATTCTGGTAAACCCAGTGAATTTTGGGCTCAAATGATTTTTCGCAGTTCAGGAACCCAACGCGATTCTCACTATTAACTAAAGAGCATTTATGTAAGAGGAGCTGTGTTTTGTTTCAGTTTCATAAGGAGAGTTGAACTACATATGGGCCGCATGAGTAGGAAACACAGTTCTTTTTTTCAGGGCATGCTCACGGTTCATGCTGTATTTTAGACTCAGTAAAGAAGAGCTTGCTTCTTGCATTAAATCAGAGTGTGTTTCAGGGATGAGAACTCTGGTCTGAATTTACCTTCAGAAACGGAGTTAAACCCCATGATCTGTGTCTTCCTACAAGCAAGAGTTCTTTTCTGGTAAATTCAATGAATTATCGGCTCAAATGATTTTTCCCAATCTAGAACCAAAATGGGATTCTCACTATTAATTAAACACGATTTATGAAAGAGGAGCTGTGGTTTGTATCAGTTTCATAAGAGGAGTTGAACTACATATGGTCTGTATGAATCGGAAACACAGTTCTTTTTTCTGCACATGCTCATGGTTCTTACTGTATTGGAGAAGCTGGAAAGAAGAGGATCTATCTTGCCTTAAAACAGAGTGTTTTTCAGGGATGAGAATTCTGGTCTGAATTTCCCTTCAGAAACGGAGTTAAACCCCAGGTTCAGTGTCTTCATACAAGCAAAAGTTCATTTCTGGTAAACCAAGTGATTTTTCGGCTTAAATGACTTTACACAGTTCTAGAAATCAACGAGATTATCACTATTAACTAAAGAGCATTTATGTAAGAGGAGCTGTGGTCTGTATCTGTTTCATAAGCAGAGTTGGACTACATAGGGTCCGTATGAGTAGGAAACACAGTTCTTTTTTCAGGGCATGCTCATGGTTCTTGCTGTATTTTAGACTCTGGAAATAAGAGCTTGCTTCTTGCGCTAAAACAGATTGTGTTTCAGGGATGAGAACTCTGGTCTGAATTTGCCTTCAGAAACGGGGTTAAACCCTAGGATCCGTGTCTTCCTACAAGCAAGAGTTCTTTTCTGGTTAAACCAGTGAATTTTGGGCTCAAATGATTTTTAGCAGTTCACGAACCAAAAGGCAATTCTCACTATTAACTAAAGAGCATTTATGTAAGAGGAGCTGTGGTTTGTATCAGTTTCATAAGCAGAGTTGAACTACATATGGTCCATATGTGTAGGAAACACTGTTCTTTTTTTCAGGTCATGCTCATGGTTCTTGCTGTATTTTAGACTCTGGAAAGAAGAGCTTGCTTCTTGCATTAAAACAGGGATTGTTTCATGGATGAGAACTCTGGTCTGAATTTCCCTTCACAAACGGAGTTAAACCCCATGATCTGTGTCTTCCTACCAGCAAGAGTTCATTTCTGGTAAACCAAGTGAATTTTCGGCTCAAATGACTTTACACAGTTCTAAAACCCAACGCGATTATCACTATTATCTAAAGAGCATTTATGTACATGGAGCTGTGGTGTGTATCATTTCATAAGAAGAGTTGAACTACATATGGTCCATATGAGTAGGAAACAGTGCTTTTTTTTGGGGCATGCTCATGTTTCTTACTATATTGGAGACGCTGGAAAGAAGGGGTTGATTTTTCCGTTAAAACAGAGTGTTTTTCAAGCATGAGAACTCTGGTCTGAATTTGCCTTCACAAACGGAGTTAAACCCCAGGATCTGTGTCTTCCTACAAGCAAGAGTTCATTTCTGGTAAACCCATTGAATTTTGGGCTGAAATGATTTTTCGAGGTTCACGATCCCTACGCTATTCTCACTATTAACTAAAGAGGATTTATGTAAGAGGAGCTTTGGTTTGTATCAGTTTCATAAGCAGAGTTGAACTACATATGGTCTGTATGAGTCGGAAATACAGTTCTTTTTTTCTGGGCATGCTTATGTTTCTTACAATATTGGAGATCCCGGATGAATAGCTTGCTTCTTGCGTTATAACAGAGAGTGTTTCAGGGATGAGAACTCTGGTCTGAATTTCCCTTCAGAAACGGAGTTATACCCCAGGATCTGTGTCTTCCTACAAGCAACAGTTCATTTCTGGTTAACCCAGTTAATTTTGGGCTCAAATGATTTTTTGCAGTTCACGAACCCAACGCGATTCTCACTATTAACTAAAGATCATTTATGTAAGAGGAGCTGTGGTTTGTATCAGTTTCATAAGCAGAGTTGAACTACATATGGTCTGTATTAGTAGGAAACACCGTTCTTTTTTTTAGGCCATGCTCATGGTTATTGCTGTATTTTAGACTCTGGAAAGAAGAGCTTGCTTCTTCGTTAAAACAGAGTGTGTTTCAGGAATAAGAACTCATGGCCGGAATTTGCCTTCACAAACGGAGTTAAACCCTAGGATCCGTGTCTTCCTACAAGCAAGAGTTCATTCCTGGTTAAACCAGTGAATTTTGGGCTCAAATGATTTTTCGCAGTCACGAAACCTACGTTATTCTCACTATTAACAAAAGAGGATTTATGTAAGAGGAGCTGTGGTTTGTATCAGTTTCATAAGCAGAGTTGAACTACATATGGTCCTTATGAGTAGGAAACACAGTTCTTTTTTTCATGGCATGCTCATGTTTCTTGCTGCATTTTAGACTCTGGAAAGAAGAGATGGTTTCTTGTGTTATAACAGAGTGTGTTTCAGGGATGAGAACTCTGGTCTGAATTTTCATTCAGAAACGGAGTTAATCCCCAGGATCTGTGTCTTCCTAAAAGCTAGAGTTCAGTTCTGGTAAACCCAGTGAATTTTGGGCTCAAATGATTTTTTCAATTCAGGAACCCATCGCTATTCTCACTATGAAATCAAGAGCAATTATGTAAGAGGCTGTGTGGTCTGTATCAGTTTCAAAACAGAGTTGATCCAAATATGGTCCGTATGAAATTGAAACACAGTTCTATTATTCAGGCCATGCTCATGGTTCTTGCTGTATTTTAGACTCTGGAAAGAAGAGCTTGCTTCTTCGTTTAAACAGAGTGTGTTTCAGGGATGAGAACTCTGGTTGAATTTCCCTGCAGAAACGGATTTAAACCCCAGGATATATGTCTTCCTACAAGCAAGAGTTCATTTATGGTAAACCCAGTGATTTTTGTGCTCAAATGATTTTTAGCAGTTCACGAACCCAACATGATTCTCACTATTAACTAAAGTGGATTTATGTAAGAGGAGCTGGGGTTTGTATTAGTTTCATAAGCAGAGTTGAACTACATATGGTCTGTATGAGTGGGAAACACAGTTCTTTTTGTCTGGGCATGCTCATGTTTCATACAATATTGGAGACGCTGGAAAGAAGATCTTGCTCCTTGCATTATAACAGAGAGTGCTTCAAGGATGAGAACTCTGGTCTGAATTTCCCCTCAGAAACGGAGTTAAACCCCAGGATCTGTGTCTTCCTACAAGCAAGAGTTCATTTCTGGTAAACCCAATGAATTTTGGGCTCAAATGATTTTTTGCAGTTCGCGAACCCTACGCTATTCTCACTATTAACAAAAGAGGATTTATGTAACAGGAGCTGTGTTTTGCATCAGTTTCATAAGCAGAGTTGAACTACATATATTCTGTATGATTAGGAAACACACTTCTTTTTTTCAGGCACTGCTCATGGTTCTTGCTGTATTTTAGACTCTGGAAAGAAGAGCTTGCTTCTACGTTTAAACAGAGTGTGTTTCAGGGATGAGAACTCTGGTCTGAATTTCCCTGCAGAAACAGATTTAAAACCCAGGGTATGTATCTTCCTACAAGCAAGAGTTCATTTCTGGTAAACCCAGTGATTTTTGGGCTCAAATGATTTTTCGCTATTCACGAACACAACATGATTCTCACAATTAACTAAAGTGGATTCATGTAAGAGGAGCTGTGGTTTGTATCAGTTTCATAAGCAGAGTTGAACTACATATGGTCTGTACGAGTCGGAAACACAGTTCTTTTTTTTAGGCCATGCTCATGTTTCTTACAATATTGGAGACTCTGGAAAGAAGAGCTTGCTTCTTGCGTTATAACAGAGAGTGTTTCAGGGATGAGAACTCTGGTCTGAATTTCCCTTCAGAAACGGAGTTAAACCCCAGGATCTGTGTCTTCCTAAAAGCAAGAGTTCAGTTCTGGTAAACCCAGTGAATTTTGGGCTCAAATGATTTTTCACAATTCAGGAACCCATCGCTATTCTCGCTATGAAATAAAGAGCAATTATGTAAGTGGAGGTGTGGTCTGTATCAGTTTCGAAAGCAGAGTTGATCTATATATGGTCCGTATGAATAGTAAACAAAGTTCTTTTTTTTTTAGGCCATGCTCATGGTTCTTGCTGTATTTTAGACTCAAAAAAAAAGAGCTTGCTTCTTCGTTAAAACAGAGTGTGTTTCAGGAATGAGAACTCTGGTCTGAATTTCCCTTCAGAAATGGAGTTAAACCCCAGGATCTGTGTCTTCCTACAAGCAAGAGTTCATTTCTGGTAAACCCAGTGATTTTTGGGCTCAAATGATTTTTCACAGTTCATGAATCCAACATGATTCTCACTATTAACTAAAGTGGATTTATGTAAGAGGAGCTGTGGTTTGTATCAGTTTCATAAGCAGAGTTGAACTACATATAGTCTGTATGAGTAGGAAACACAGTTCTTTTTTTCAGGGCATGCTCATGGTTCTTGCTGTATTTTAGACTCTGGAAAGAAGAGCTTGCTTCTTTGTTTAAACAGAGTGTTTTTCAGGGTTGAGAATTCATGTCTGAATTTGTTTTCAGAAACGGAGTTAAAACCCAGGATCAGTGTCTTCCTACAAGCAAGAGTTCATTACCTGTAAACCCAGTGAATTTTGGGCTCAAATGATTTTTCGCAGTTCCCGAACCCAACATGATTCTCTGTATTAACTAAAGAGCATTTATGTAAGAGGAGCCGTGGTTTGTAACAGTTTCATAAGCAGAGTTGAACAACATATGGTCTGTATGAGTACGAAACACAGTATTTTTTTCAGGGCATGCTCATGGTTCTTGCTGTATTTTAGACTCTGGAAAGAAGAGCTTGCTTCTTGCATTAAACAGGGTGTGTTTCATGGAGGAGAACTCTGGTCTGAATTTCCCTTCAGAAACGGAGTTAAACACCATGATCTGTGTCTTCCTACCAGCAAGAGTTCATTTCTGGTAAACCCAGTGAATTTTGTGATCAAATGATTTTTCGCAGTTCACGAACCCTACGCTATTCTCACTATTAACTAAAGCAGATTTATGTTAGAGTAGCTGTGGTTTGTATCAGTTTCATAAGCCGAGTTGAACTACATATGGTCTGTATGAGTAGGAAACACAGTCTATTTTTCTGGACATGCTTATGTTTCTTACTATATTGGAGTCGCTGGAAAGAAGAGGATGATTCTTGAATTAAAACAGAGTGTTTTTCAGGGATGAGAAATCTGGTCTGAATTTGCCATCAGAAATGGAGTTAAACCCCATGATCACTGTCTTCCGACAAGCAAGAGTGAATTTCTGGTAATCCCAGTGAATTTTAGGCTCAAATGATTTTTCGCAGTTCACCAACCCATCATAATTCTCACTATTAACAATAGAGCATTTATGTAAGAGGAGCTGTGGTTTGTATCAGTTTCATAAGCAGATTTGAACTACATATGGTCCGTATGAATAGGAAACACAGTTCTTTTTTTCAGGACGTGCTCATGGTTCTTGCTGTATTTTAGATTCTGGAAAGAAGACCTTGCTTCATGCGTTAAATCAGAGTGTGTTTCAGGGATGAGAACTCTGGTCTGAATTTCCCTTCAGAAACGGAGTTAAACCCCAGGATCTGTGTCTTCCTACAAGCAAGAGTTCAGTTCTGGTAAACACAGTGAATTTTGGGCTCAAATGATTTTACACAGTTCTAGAACCCAACCTTGATTATCACTATTAACTAATGAGCATTTATGTAAGAGGAGCGGTGGTCTGTATCATTTTCATAAGAAGAGTTGGACTACATATGGTCCGTATGAGTAGGAAACACAGTTTTTTTTTTCAGGGCATGCTCATGGTTTTTGCTGTATTGGAGACGCTGGAAAGAAGAGCTTGCTTCTTGCATTAAAACAGGGTGTGTTTCATGGATGAGAACTCTGGTCTGAATTTCCTTTCCCAAATGGTGTTAAACCCCATGATCTGTGTCTTCCTACCAAGAAGAGCTCATTTCTGGTAAACCAAGTGAATTTTCGGCTCAAATGACTTTACACAGTTCTAGAACTCAAGACGATTATCACTATTAACTAAAGAGCATTTATGTAAGATGATCTGTGGTCTGTATTAGTTCCATAAGCAGAGTTGTTCTAAATATGGTCCGTATGAGTAGGAAACACAGTTCTTTTTTTCTGGGCATGGTCATGGTTCTTGCTGTATTGGAGCCGCTGTAAAGAAGAGCTTGCTTCTTGCACTAAAACAGAGTGTGTTTCATGGATGAGAACTCTGGTCTGAATTACCCTTCAGAAACGGAGTTAAACCCCAGGATCTGTGTCTTCCCACAAGCAAGAGTTCATTTTTGGTTAACCCAGTTAATTTTTGGCTCAAATGATTTTTTGCAGTTCATGAACCCAACGTGATTCTCACTATTAACTAAAGAGCATTTATGTATGAGGAGCTGTGTTTTGTATCAGTTTCATAAGCAGAGTTGAACTACATATGGTCTGTATTAGTAGGAAACACAGTTCTTTTTTTCAGACCATGATCATGGTTCTTGCTGTATTGGAGACGCTGGAAAGAAGAACTTGCTTCTTGCCTTAAAACAGAGTGTTTTTCAGGGTTGAGAATTCTGGTCTGAATTTGTATTCAGAAACGGAGTTAAACCCCAGGATCTGTGTCTTCCTACAAGGAAGAGTTCATTTCTGGTAAACCCAGTGAATTTCGGGCTCAAATGATTTTTCACAGTTCACAACCCTACGCTATTCTCACTATTAACGAAAGAGGATTTATGTAAGAGGAGCTGTGGTTTGTTTCAGTTTAATAAGCAGAGTTGTACTAAATATGGTCTGTATGAGTAGGAAACACAGTTCTTTTTTTTAGGCCATGCTCATGGTTCTTGCTGTATTTTTGACTCGGGAAAGAAGAGCTTGCTTCTTGTTTTACAACAGAGTGTGTTTCAGGGATGAGAACTCTGGTCTGAATTTTCCTTCAGAAACGGAGTTAAACCCCAGGATCTGTGTCTTCCTAAAAGCAAGAGTTCAGTTCTGGTAAACCCAGTTAATTTTGGGCTCAAATGATTTTTCACAATTCAGGAACCCATCGCTATTCTCGCTATGAAATAAAGAGCAATTATGTAAGAGCAGGTGTGGTCTGTATCAGTTTCGAAAGCAGAGTTGATCTAAATATGGTCCCTATGAATCGGAAACACAGTTCTTTTTTTCAGGCCATGCTCATTGTTCTTGCTGTATTTTAGACTCAAAAAAAAAAAAAGCTTGCTTCTTCGTTAAAACAGAGTGTGTTTCAGGGATGAGAACTCTGGTCTGAATTTCCCTTCAGAAATGGAGTTAAACCCCAGGATCTGTGTCTTCCTACAAGCAAGAGTTCATTTCTGGTAAACCCAGTGATTTTTGGGCTCAAATGATTTTTCGCAGTTCCCGAACCCAACATGATTCTCTGTATTAACTAAAGAGCATTTATGTAAGAGGAGCCGTGGTTTGTAACAGTTTCATAGCAGAGTTGAACAACATATGGTCTGTATGAGTACGAAACACAGTATTTTTTTCAGGGCATGCTCATGGTTCTTGCTGTATTTTAGATTCTGGAAAGAAGAGCTTGCTTCTTGCATTAAACAGGGTGTGTTTCATGGAGGAGAACTCTGGTCTGAATTTCCCTTCAGAAACGGAGTTAAACACCATGATCTGTGTCTTCCTACCAGCAAGAGTTCATTTCTGTTAAACCCAGTGAATTTTGTGATCAAATGATTTTTCGCAGTTCACGAACCCTACGCTATTCTCACTATTAACTAAAGCAGATTTATGTTAGAGTAGCTGTGGTTTGTATCAGTTTCATAAGCCGAGTTGAACTACATATGGTCTGTATGAGTAGGAAACACAGTCTATTTTTCTGGACATGCTTATGTTTCTTACTATATTGGAGTCGCTGGAAAGAAGAGGATGATTCTTGAATTAAAACAGAGTGTTTTTCAGGGATGAGAAATCTGGTCTGAATTTGCCATCAGAAATGGAGTTAAACCCCATGATCACTGTCTTCCGACAAGCAAGAGTGAATTTCTGGTAATCCCAGTGAATTTTAGGCTCAAATGATTTTTCGCAGTTCACCAACCCATCATAATTCTCACTATTAACAATAGAGCATTTATGTAAGAGGAGCTGTGGTTTGTATCAGTTTCATAAGCAGATTTGAACTACATATGGTCCGTATGAATAGGAAACACAGTTCTTTTTTTCAGGACGTGCTCATGGTTCTTGCTGTATTTTAGATTCTGGAAAGAAGACCTTGCTTCATGCGTTAAATCAGAGTGTGTTTCAGGGATGAGAACTCTGGTCTGAATTTCCCTTCAGAAACGGAGTTAAACCCCAGGATCTGTGTCTTCCTACAAGCAAGAGTTCAGTTCTGGTAAACACAGTGAATTTTGGGCTCAAATGATTTTACACAGTTCTAGAACCCAACCTTGATTATCACTATTAACTAATGAGCATTTATGTAAGAGGAGCGGTGGTCTGTATCATTTTCATAAGAAGAGTTGGACTACATATGGTCCGTATGAGTAGGAAACACAGTTTTTTTTTTTCAGGGCATGCTCATGGTTTTTGCTGTATTGGAGACGCTGGAAAGAAGAGCTTGCTTCTTGCATTAAAACAGGGTGTGTTTCATGGATGAGAACTCTGGTCTGAATTTCCTTTCCCAAATGGTGTTAAACCCCATGATCTGTGTCTTCCTACCAAGAAGAGCTCATTTCTGGTAAACCAAGTGAATTTTCGGCTCAAATGACTTTACACAGTTCTAGAACTCAAGACGATTATCACTATTAACTAAAGAGCATTTATGTAAGATGATCTGTGGTCTGTATTAGTTCCATAAGCAGAGTTGTTCTAAATATGGTCCGTATGAGTAGGAAACACAGTTCTTTTTTTCTGGGCATGGTCATGGTTCTTGCTGTATTGGAGCCGCTGTAAAGAAGAGCTTGCTTCTTGCACTAAAACAGAGTGTGTTTCATGGATGAGAACTCTGGTCTGAATTACCCTTCAGAAACGGAGTTAAACCCCAGGATCTGTGTCTTCCTACAAGCAAGAGTTCATTTCTGGTTAACCCAGTTAATTTTGGGCTCAAATGATTTTTTGCAGTTCATGAACCCAACGTGATTCTCACTATTAACTAAAGACCATTTATGTATGAGAAGCTGTGTTTTGTATCAGTTTCATAAGCAGAGTTGAACTACATATGGTCTGTATTAGTAGGAAACACAGTTCTTTTTTTCAGACCATGATCATGGTTCTTGCTGTATTGGAGACGCTGGAAAGAAGAACTTGCTTCTTGCCTTAAAACAGAGTGTTTTTCAGGGTTGAGAATTCTGGTCTGAATTTGTATTCAGAAACGGAGTTAAACCCCAGGATCTGTGTCTTCCTACAAGGAAGAGTTCATTTCTGGTAAACCCAGTGAATTTCGGGCTCAAATGATTTTTCACAGTTCACAACCCTACGCTATTCTCACTATTAACGAAAGAGGATTTATGTAAGAGGAGCTGTGGTTTGTTTCAGTTTAATAAGCAGAGTTGTACTAAATATGGTCTGTATGAGTAGGAAACACAGTTCTTTTTTTTAGGCCATGCTCATGGTTCTTGCTGTATTTTTGACTCGGGAAAGAAGAGCTTGCTTCTTGTTTTACAACAGAGTGTGTTTCAGGGATGAGAACTCTGGTCTGAATTTTCCTTCAGAAACGGAGTTAAACCCCAGGATCTGTGTCTTCCTAAAAGCAAGAGTTCAGTTCTGGTAAACCCAGTTAATTTTGGGCTCAAATGATTTTTCACAATTCAGGAACCCATCGCTATTCTCGCTATGAAATAAAGAGCAATTATGTAAGAGCAGGTGTGGTCTGTATCAGTTTCGAAAGCAGAGTTGATCTAAATATGGTCCCTATGAATCGGAAACACAGTTCTTTTTTTCAGGCCATGCTCATTGTTCTTGCTGTATTTTAGACTCAAAAAAAAAAAAAGCTTGCTTCTTCGTTAAAACAGAGTGTGTTTCAGGGATGAGAACTCTGGTCTGAATTTCCCTTCAGAAATGGAGTTAAACCCCAGGATCTGTGTCTTCCTACAAGCAAGAGTTCATTTCTGGTAAACCCAGTGATTTTTGGGCTCAAATGATTTTTCGCAGTTCCCGAACCCAACATGATTCTCTGTATTAACTAAAGAGCATTTATGTAAGAGGAGCCGTGGTTTGTAACAGTTTCATAGCAGAGTTGAACAACATATGGTCTGTATGAGTACGAAACACAGTATTTTTTTCAGGGCATGCTCATGGTTCTTGCTGTATTTTAGATTCTGGAAAGAAGAGCTTGCTTCTTGCATTAAACAGGGTGTGTTTCATGGAGGAGAACTCTGGTCTGAATTTCCCTTCAGAAACGGAGTTAAACACCATGATCTGTGTCTTCCTACCAGCAAGAGTTCATTTCTGTTAAACCCAGTGAATTTTGTGATCAAATGATTTTTCGCAGTTCACGAACCCTACGCTATTCTCACTATTAACTAAAGCAGATTTATGTTAGAGTAGCTGTGGTTTGTATCAGTTTCATAAGCCGAGTTGAACTACATATGGTCTGTATGAGTAGGAAACACAGTCTATTTTTCTGGACATGCTTATGTTTCTTACTATATTGGAGTCGCTGGAAAGAAGAGGATGATTCTTGAATTAAAACAGAGTGTTTTTCAGGGATGAGAAATCTGGTCTGAATTTGCCATCAGAAATGGAGTTAAACCCCATGATCACTGTCTTCCGACAAGCAAGAGTGAATTTCTGGTAATCCCAGTGAATTTTAGGCTCAAATGATTTTTCGCAGTTCACCAACCCATCATAATTCTCACTATTAACAATAGAGCATTTATGTAAGAGGAGCTGTGGTTTGTATCAGTTTCATAAGCAGATTTGAACTACATATGGTCCGTATGAATAGGAAACACAGTTCTTTTTTTCAGGACGTGCTCATGGTTCTTGCTGTATTTTAGATTCTGGAAAGAAGACCTTGCTTCATGCGTTAAATCAGAGTGTGTTTCAGGGATGAGAACTCTGGTCTGAATTTCCCTTCAGAAACGGAGTTAAACCCCAGGATCTGTGTCTTCCTACAAGCAAGAGTTCAGTTCTGGTAAACACAGTGAATTTTGGGCTCAAATGATTTTACACAGTTCTAGAACCCAACCTTGATTATCACTATTAACTAATGAGCATTTATGTAAGAGGAGCGGTGGTCTGTATCATTTTCATAAGAAGAGTTGGACTACATATGGTCCGTATGAGTAGGAAACACAGTTTTTTTTTTTCAGGGCATGCTCATGGTTTTTGCTGTATTGGAGACGCTGGAAAGAAGAGCTTGCTTCTTGCATTAAAACAGGGTGTGTTTCATGGATGAGAACTCTGGTCTGAATTTCCTTTCCCAAATGGTGTTAAACCCCATGATCTGTGTCTTCCTACCAAGAAGAGCTCATTTCTGGTAAACCAAGTGAATTTTCGGCTCAAATGACTTTACACAGTTCTAGAACTCAAGACGATTATCACTATTAACTAAAGAGCATTTATGTAAGATGATCTGTGGTCTGTATTAGTTCCATAAGCAGAGTTGTTCTAAATATGGTCCGTATGAGTAGGAAACACAGTTCTTTTTTTCTGGGCATGGTCATGGTTCTTGCTGTATTGGAGCCGCTGTAAAGAAGAGCTTGCTTCTTGCACTAAAACAGAGTGTGTTTCATGGATGAGAACTCTGGTCTGAATTACCCTTCAGAAACGGAGTTAAACCCCAGGATCTGTGTCTTCCTACAAGCAAGAGTTCATTTCTGGTTAACCCAGTTAATTTTGGGCTCAAATGATTTTTTGCAGTTCATGAACCCAACGTGATTCTCACTATTAACTAAAGACCATTTATGTATGAGAAGCTGTGTTTTGTATCAGTTTCATAAGCAGAGTTGAACTACATATGGTCTGTATTAGTAGGAAACACAGTTCTTTTTTTCAGACCATGATCATGGTTCTTGCTGTATTGGAGACGCTGGAAAGAAGAACTTGCTTCTTGCCTTAAAACAGAGTGTTTTTCAGGGTTGAGAATTCTGGTCTGAATTTGTATTCAGAAACGGAGTTAAACCCCAGGATCTGTGTCTTCCTACAAGGAAGAGTTCATTTCTGGTAAACCCAGTGAATTTCGGGCTCAAATGATTTTTCACAGTTCACAACCCTACGCTATTCTCACTATTAACGAAAGAGGATTTATGTAAGAGGAGCTGTGGTTTGTTTCAGTTTAATAAGCAGAGTTGAACTAAATATGGTCTGTATGAGTAGGAAACACAGTTCTTTTTTTTAGGCCATGCTCATGGTTCTTGCTGTATTTTTGACTCGGGAAAGAAGAGCTTGCTTCTTGTTTTACAACAGAGTGTGTTTCAGGGATGAGAACTCTGGTCTGAATTTCCCTTCAGAAACGGAGTTAAACCCCAGGATCTGTGTCTTCCTAAAAGCAAGAGTTCAGTTCTGGTAAACCCAGTTAATTTTGGGCTCAAATGATTTTTCACAATTCAGGAACCCATCGCTATTCTCGCTATGAAATAAAGAGCAATTATGTAAGAGCAGGTGTGGTCTGTATCAGTTTCGAAAGCAGAGTTGATCTAAATATGGTCCCTATGAATCGGAAACACAGTTCTTTTTTTCAGGCCATGCTCATTGTTCTTGCTGTATTTTAGACTCAAAAAAAAAAAAGCTTGCTTCTTCGTTAAAACAGAGTGTGTTTCAGGGATGAGAACTCTGGTCTGAATTTCCCTTCAGAAATGGAGTTAAACCCCAGGATCTGTGTCTTCCTACAAGCAAGAGTTCATTTCTGGTAAACCCAGTGATTTTTGGGCTCAAATGATTTTTCGCAGTTCATGAACCCAACATGATTCTCACTATTAACTAAAGTGGATTTATGTAAGAGGAGCTGTGGTTTGTATCAGTTTCATAAGCAGAGTTGAACTACATATGGTCCGTATTAGTAGGAAACACAGTTCTTTTTTTCGGGGCATGCTCATGGTTCTTGCTGTATTGGAGACACTGCAAAGAAGAACTTGCTTCTTGCCTTAAAACAGAGTGTTTTTCAGAGTTGAGAATTCTGGTCTGAATTTGTCTTCAGAAACGGAGTTAAACCCCAGGATCAGTGTCTTCCTACAAGCAAGAGTTCATTTCCGGTAAACCCAGTGAATTTTGGGCTCAAATGATTTTTCGCAGTTCCCGAACCCAACATGATTCTCTGTGTTAACTAAAGAGCATTTATGTAAGAGGAGCCGTGGTTTGTAACAGTTTCATAAGCAGAGTTGAACAACATATGGTCTGTATGAGTACGAAACACAGTATTTTTTTCAGGGCATGCTCATGGTTCTTGCTGTATTTTAGACTCTGGAAAGAAGAGCTTGCTTCTTGCATTAAACAGGGTGTGTTTCATGGAGGAGAACTCTGGTCTGAATTTCCCTTCAGAAACGGAGTTAAACACCATGATCTGTGTCTTCCTACCAGCAAGAGTTCATTTCTGGTAAACCCAGTGAATTTTGTGATCAAATGATTTTTCGCAGTTCCCGAACCCAACATGATTCTCTGTATTAACTAAAGAGCATTTATGTAAGAGGAGCCGTGGTTTGTAACAGTTTCATAGCAGAGTTGAACAACATATGGTCTGTATGAGTACGAAACACAGTATTTTTTTCAGGGCATGCTCATGGTTCTTGCTGTATTTTAGATTCTGGAAAGAAGAGCTTGCTTCTTGCATTAAACAGGGTGTGTTTCATGGAGGAGAACTCTGGTCTGAATTTCCCTTCAGAAACGGAGTTAAACACCATGATCTGTGTCTTCCTACCAGCAAGAGTTCATTTCTGTTAAACCCAGTGAATTTTGTGATCAAATGATTTTTCGCAGTTCACGAACCCTACGCTATTCTCACTATTAACTAAAGCAGATTTATGTTAGAGTAGCTGTGGTTTGTATCAGTTTCATAAGCCGAGTTGAACTACATATGGTCTGTATGAGTAGGAAACACAGTCTATTTTTCTGGACATGCTTATGTTTCTTACTATATTGGAGTCGCTGGAAAGAAGAGGATGATTCTTGAATTAAAACAGAGTGTTTTTCAGGGATGAGAAATCTGGTCTGAATTTGCCATCAGAAATGGAGTTAAACCCCATGATCACTGTCTTCCGACAAGCAAGAGTGAATTCCTGGTAATCCCAGTGAATTTTAGGCTCAAATGATTTTTCGCAGTTCACCAACCCATCATAATTCTCACTATTAACAATAGAGCATTTATGTAAGAGGAGCTGTGGTTTGTATCAGTTTCATAAGCAGATTTGAACTACATATGGTCCGTATGAATAGGAAACACAGTTCTTTTTTTCAGGACGTGCTCATGGTTCTTGCTGTATTTTAGATTCTGGAAAGAAGACCTTGCTTCATGCGTTAAATCAGAGTGTGTTTCAGGGATGAGAACTCTGGTCTGAATTTCCCTTCAGAAACGGAGTTAAACCCCAGGATCTGTGTCTTCCTACAAGCAAGAGTTCAGTTCTGGTAAACACAGTGAATTTTGGGCTCAAATGATTTTACACAGTTCTAGAACCCAACCTTGATTATCACTATTAACTAATGAGCATTTATGTAAGAGGAGCGGTGGTCTGTATCATTTTCATAAGAAGAGTTGGACTACATATGGTCCGTATGAGTAGGAAACACAGTTTTTTTTTTTCAGGGCATGCTCATGGTTTTTGCTGTATTGGAGACGCTGGAAAGAAGAGCTTGCTTCTTGCATTAAAACAGGGTGTGTTTCATGGATGAGAACTCTGGTCTGAATTTCCTTTCCCAAATGGTGTTAAACCCCATGATCTGTGTCTTCCTACCAAGAAGAGCTCATTTCTGGTAAACCAAGTGAATTTTCGGCTCAAATGACTTTACACAGTTCTAGAACTCAAGACGATTATCACTATTAACTAAAGAGCATTTATGTAAGATGATCTGTGGTCTGTATTAGTTCCATAAGCAGAGTTGTTCTAAATATGGTCCGTATGAGTAGGAAACACAGTTCTTTTTTTCTGGGCATGGTCATGGTTCTTGCTGTATTGGAGCCGCTGTAAAGAAGAGCTTGCTTCTTGCAGTAAAACAGAGTGTGTTTCATGGATGAGAACTCTGGTCTGAATTACCCTTCAGAAACGGAGTTAAACCCCAGGATCTGTGTCTTCCTACAAGCAAGAGTTCATTTCTGGTTAACCCAGTTAATTTTGGGCTCAAATGATTTTTTGCAGTTCATGAACCCAACGTGATTCTCACTATTAACTAAAGAGCATTTATGTATGAGGAGCTGTGTTTTGTATCAGTTTCATAAGCAGAGTTGAACTACATATGGTCTGTATTAGTAGGAAACACAGTTCTTTTTTTCAGACCATGATCATGGTTCTTGCTGTATTGGAGACGCTGGAAAGAAGAACTTGCTTCTTGCCTTAAAACAGAGTGTTTTTCAGGGTTGAGAATTCTGGTCTGAATTTGTCTTCAGAAACGGAGTTAAACCCCAGGATCTGTGTCTTCCTACAAGGAAGAGTTCATTTCTGGTAAACCCAGTGAATTTCGGGCTCAAATGATTTTTCACAGTTCACAACCCTACGCTATTCTCACTATTAACGAAAGAGGATTTATGTAAGAGGAGCTGTGGTTTGTTTCAGTTTAATAAGCAGAGTTGAACTAAATATGGTCTGTATGAGTAGGAAACACAGTTCTTTTTTTTAGGCCATGCTCATGGTTCTTGCTGTATTTTTGACTCGGGAAAGAAGAGCTTGCTTCTTGTTTTACAACAGAGTGTGTTTCAGGGATGAGAACTCTGGTCTGAATTTCCCTTCAGAAACGGAGTTAAACCCCAGGATCTGTGTCTTCCTAAAAGCAAGAGTTCAGTTCTGGTAAACCCAGTTAATTTTGGGCTCAAATGATTTTTCACAATTCAGGAACCCATCGCTATTCTCGCTATGAAATAAAGAGCAATTATGTAAGAGCAGGTGTGGTCTGTATCAGTTTCGAAAGCAGAGTTGATCTAAATATGGTCCCTATGAATCGGAAACACAGTTCTTTTTTTCAGGCCATGCTCATTGTTCTTGCTGTATTTTAGACTCAAAAAAAAAAAAGCTTGCTTCTTCGTTAAAACAGAGTGTGTTTCAGGGATGAGAACTCTGGTCTGAATTTCCCTTCAGAAATGGAGTTAAACCCCAGGATCTGTGTCTTCCTACAAGCAAGAGTTCATTTCTGGTAAACCCAGTGATTTTTGGGCTCAAATGATTTTTCGCAGTTCATGAACCCAACATGATTCTCACTATTAACTAAAGTGGATTTATGTAAGAGGAGCTGTGGTTTGTATCAGTTTCATAAGCAGAGTTGAACTACATATGGTCCGTATTAGTAGGAAACACAGTTCTTTTTTTCGGGGCATGCTCATGGTTCTTGCTGTATTGGAGACACTGCAAAGAAGAACTTGCTTCTTGCCTTAAAACAGAGTGTTTTTCAGAGTTGAGAATTCTGGTCTGAATTTGTCTTCAGAAACGGAGTTAAACCCCAGGATCAGTGTCTTCCTACAAGCAAGAGTTCATTTCCGGTAAACCCAGTGAATTTTGGGCTCAAATGATTTTTCGCAGTTCCCGAACCCAACATGATTCTCTGTGTTAACTAAAGAGCATTTATGTAAGAGGAGCCGTGGTTTGTAACAGTTTCATAAGCAGAGTTGAACAACATATGGTCTGTATGAGTACGAAACACAGTATTTTTTTCAGGGCATGCTCATGGTTCTTGCTGTATTTTAGACTCTGGAAAGAAGAGCTTGCTTCTTGCATTAAACAGGGTGTGTTTCATGGAGGAGAACTCTGGTCTGAATTTCCCTTCAGAAACGGAGTTAAACACCATGATCTGTGTCTTCCTACCAGCAAGAGTTCATTTCTGGTAAACCCAGTGAATTTTGTGATCAAATGATTTTTCGCAGTTCCCGAACCCAACATGATTCTCTGTATTAACTAAAGAGCATTTATGTAAGAGGAGCCGTGGTTTGTAACAGTTTCATAGCAGAGTTGAACAACATATGGTCTGTATGAGTACGAAACACAGTATTTTTTTCAGGGCATGCTCATGGTTCTTGCTGTATTTTAGATTCTGGAAAGAAGAGCTTGCTTCTTGCATTAAACAGGGTGTGTTTCATGGAGGAGAACTCTGGTCTGAATTTCCCTTCAGAAACGGAGTTAAACACCATGATCTGTGTCTTCCTACCAGCAAGAGTTCATTTCTGTTAAACCCAGTGAATTTTGTGATCAAATGATTTTTCGCAGTTCACGAACCCTACGCTATTCTCACTATTAACTAAAGCAGATTTATGTTAGAGTAGCTGTGGTTTGTATCAGTTTCATAAGCCGAGTTGAACTACATATGGTCTGTATGAGTAGGAAACACAGTCTATTTTTCTGGACATGCTTATGTTTCTTACTATCTTGGAGTCGCTGGAAAGAAGAGGATGATTCTTGAATTAAAACAGAGTGTTTTTCAGGGATGAGAAATCTGGTCTGAATTTGCCATCAGAAATGGAGTTAAACCCCATGATCACTGTCTTCCGACAAGCAAGAGTGAATTCCTGGTAATCCCAGTGAATTTTAGGCTCAAATGATTTTTCGCAGTTCACCAACCCATCATAATTCTCACTATTAACAATAGAGCATTTATGTAAGAGGAGCTGTGGTTTGTATCAGTTTCATAAGCAGATTTGAACTACATATGGTCCGTATGAATAGGAAACACAGTTCTTTTTTTCAGGACGTGCTCATGGTTCTTGCTGTATTTTAGATTCTGGAAAGAAGACCTTGCTTCATGCGTTAAATCAGAGTGTGTTTCAGGGATGAGAACTCTGGTCTGAATTTCCCTTCAGAAACGGAGTTAAACCCCAGGATCTGTGTCTTCCTACAAGCAAGAGTTCAGTTCTGGTAAACACAGTGAATTTTGGGCTCAAATGATTTTACACAGTTCTAGAACCCAACCTTGATTATCACTATTAACTAATGAGCATTTATGTAAGAGGAGCGGTGGTCTGTATCATTTTCATAAGAAGAGTTGGACTACATATGGTCCGTATGAGTAGGAAACACAGTTTTTTTTTTCAGGGCATGCTCATGGTTTTTGCTGTATTGGAGACGCTGGAAAGAAGAGCTTGCTTCTTGCATTAAAACAGGGTGTGTTTCATGGATGAGAACTCTGGTCTGAATTTCCTTTCCCAAATGGTGTTAAACCCCATGATCTGTGTCTTCCTACCAAGAAGAGCTCATTTCTGGTAAACCAAGTGAATTTTCGGCTCAAATGACTTTACACAGTTCTAGAACTCAAGACGATTATCACTATTAACTAAAGAGCATTTATGTAAGATGATCTGTGGTCTGTATTAGTTCCATAAGCAGAGTTGTTCTAAATATGGTCCGTATGAGTAGGAAACACAGTTCTTTTTTTCTGGGCATGGTCATGGTTCTTGCTGTATTGGAGCCGCTGTAAAGAAGAGCTTGCTTCTTGCACTAAAACAGAGTGTGTTTCATGGATGAGAACTCTGGTCTGAATTACCCTTCAGAAACGGAGTTAAACCCCAGGATCTGTGTCTTCCTACAAGCAAGAGTTCATTTCTGGTTAACCCAGTTAATTTTGGGCTCAAATGATTTTTTGCAGTTCATGAACCCAACGTGATTCTCACTATTAACTAAAGACCATTTATGTATGAGAAGCTGTGTTTTGTATCAGTTTCATAAGCAGAGTTGAACTACATATGGTCTGTATTAGTAGGAAACACAGTTCTTTTTTTCAGACCATGATCATGGTTCTTGCTGTATTGGAGACGCTGGAAAGAAGAACTTGCTTCTTGCCTTAAAACAGAGTGTTTTTCAGGGTTGAGAATTCTGGTCTGAATTTGTCTTCAGAAACGGAGTTAAACCCCAGGATCTGTGTCTTCCTACAAGGAAGAGTTCATTTCTGGTAAACCCAGTGAATTTCGGGCTCAAATGATTTTTCACAGTTCACAACCCTACGCTATTCTCACTATTAACGAAAGAGGATTTATGTAAGAGGAGCTGTGGTTTGTTTCAGTTTAATAAGCAGAGTTGAACTAAATATGGTCTGTATGAGTAGGAAACACAGTTCTTTTTTTTAGGCCATGCTCATGGTTCTTGCTGTATTTTTGACTCGGGAAAGAAGAGCTTGCTTCTTGTTTTACAACAGAGTGTGTTTCAGGGATGAGAACTCTGGTCTGAATTTCCCTTCAGAAACGGAGTTAAACCCCAGGATCTGTGTCTTCCTAAAAGCAAGAGTTCAGTTCTGGTAAACCCAGTTAATTTTGGGCTCAAATGATTTTTCACAATTCAGGAACCCATCGCTATTCTCGCTATGAAATAAAGAGCAATTATGTAAGAGCAGGTGTGGTCTGTATCAGTTTCGAAAGCAGAGTTGATCTAAATATGGTCCCTATGAATCGGAAACACAGTTCTTTTTTTCAGGCCATGCTCATTGTTCTTGCTGTATTTTAGACTCAAAAAAAAAAAAAGCTTGCTTCTTCGTTAAAACAGAGTGTGTTTCAGGGATGAGAACTCTGGTCTGAATTTCCCTTCAGAAATGGAGTTAAACCCCAGGATCTGTGTCTTCCTACAAGCAAGAGTTCATTTCTGGTAAACCCAGTGATTTTTGGGCTCAAATGATTTTTCGCAGTTCATGAACCCAACATGATTCTCACTATTAACTAAAGTGGATTTATGTAAGAGGAGCTGTGGTTTGTATCAGTTTCATAAGCAGAGTTGAACTACATATGGTCCGTATTAGTAGGAAACACAGTTCTTTTTTTCGGGGCATGCTCATGGTTCTTGCTGTATTGGAGACACTGCAAAGAAGAACTTGCTTCTTGCCTTAAAACAGAGTGTTTTTCAGAGTTGAGAATTCTGGTCTGAATTTGTCTTCAGAAACGGAGTTAAACCCCAGGATCAGTGTCTTCCTACAAGCAAGAGTTCATTTCCGGTAAACCCAGTGAATTTTGGGCTCAAATGATTTTTCGCAGTTCCCTAACCCAACATGATTCTCTGTGTTAACTAAAGAGCATTTATGTAAGAGGAGCCGTGGTTTGTAACAGTTTCATAAGCAGAGTTGAACAACATATGGTCTGTATGAGTACGAAACACAGTATTTTTTTCAGGGCATGCTCATGGTTCTTGCTGTATTTTAGACTCTGGAAAGAAGAGCTTGCTTCTTGCATTAAACAGGGTGTGTTTCATGGAGGAGAACTCTGGTCTGAATTTCCCTTCAGAAACGGAGTTAAACACCATGATCTGTGTCTTCCTACCAGCAAGAGTTCATTTCTGGTAAACCCAGTGAATTTTGTGATCAAATGATTTTTCGCAGTTCACGAACCCTACGCTATTCTCACTATTAACTAAAGCAGATTTATGTTAGAGTAGCTGTGGTTTGTATCAGTTTCATAAGCCGAGTTGAACTACATATGGTCTGTATGAGTAGGAAACACAGTCTATTTTTCTGGACATGCTCATGTTTCTTACTATATTGGAGTCGCTGGAAAGAAGAGGATGATTCTTGAATTAAAACAGAGTGTTTTTCAGGGATGAGAAATCTGGTCTGAATTTGCCATCAGAAATGGAGTTAAACCCCATGATCACTGTCTTCCGACAAGCAAGAGTGAATTTCTGGTAATCCCAGTGAATTTTAGGCTCAAATGATTTTTCGCAGTTCACCAACCCATCATAATTCTCACTATTAACAATAGAGCATTTATGTAAGAGGAGCTGTGGTTTGTATCAGTTTCATAAGCAGATTTGAACTACATATGGTCCGTATGAATAGGAAACACAGTTCTTTTTTTCAGGACGTGCTCATGGTTCTTGCTGTATTTTAGATTCTGGAAAGAAGACCTTGCTTCATGCGTTAAATCAGAGTGTGTTTCAGGGATGAGAACTCTGGTCTGAATTTCCCTTCAGAAACGGAGTTAAACCCCAGGATCTGTGTCTTCCTACAAGCAAGAGTTCAGTTCTGGTAAACACAGTGAATTTTGGGCTCAAATGATTTTACACAGTTCTAGAACCCAACCTTGATTATCACTATTAACTAATGAGCATTTATGTAAGAGGAGCGGTGGTCTGTATCATTTTCATAAGAAGAGTTGGACTACATATGGTCCGTATGAGTAGGAAACACAGTTTTTTTTTTCAGGGCATGCTCATGGTTTTTGCTGTATTGGAGACGCTGGAAAGAAGAGCTTGCTTCTTGCATTAAAACAGGGTGTGTTTCATGGATGAGAACTCTGGTCTGAATTTCCTTTCCCAAGTGGTGTTAAACCCCATGATCTGTGTCTTCCTACCAAGAAGAGCTCATTTCTGGTAAACCAAGTGAATTTTCGGCTCAAATGACTTTACACAGTTCTAGAACTCAAGACGATTATCACTATTAACTAAAGAGCATTTATGTAAGATGATCTGTGGTCTGTATTAGTTCCATAAGCAGAGTTGTTCTAAATATGGTCCGTATGAGTAGGAAACACAGTTCTTTTTTTCTGGGCATGGTCATGGTTCTTGCTGTATTGGAGCCGCTGTAAAGAAGAGCTTGCTTCTTGCACTAAAACAGAGTGTGTTTCATGGATGAGAACTCTGGTCTGAATTTCCCATCAGAAACGGAGTTAAACCCCAGGATCTGTGTCTCCCTACAAGCAAGAGTTCATTTCTGCTAAACCAAGTGAATTTTGGGCTCAAATGATTTTTCACAGTTTACCAAACCAAACAGATTCCCACTATTAACTAAAGAGAATTTACGTAAGTGGAGCTGTGGTTTGTATCAGTTTCATAAGCAGAGTTGAACTACATATGGTCCGTATGAGTAGGAAACACAGTTCTTTTTTTCAGGGCATGCTCATGGTTCTTGCTATATCTTAGACTCTGGAAAGTAGAGCTTGCTTCTTGCGTTATAACAGAGTGTGTTTCAGGGATGAGAACTCTGGTCTGATTTTCCCTTCAGAATCGGAATTAAATCCCAGGATCTGTGTCTTCCTACCAGCAAGAGTTCATTTCTGGTAAACCCAGTGAATTTTGTGCTCAAATGATTTTCGCAGTTCACAAACCCTACGCTATTCTCACTATTAACTGAAGCAGATTTATGTTAGAGACCTGTGGTTTGTATCAGTTTCATAAGCAGAGTTGAACTACATATGGTCCGTATGAGCAGGAAACACAGTTCTTTTTTTCAGGGCATGCTGATGGTTCTTGCTGTATCTTAGACTCTGGAAAGAAGAGCTTGCTTCTTGCGTTAAAACAGAGTGTTTTTCAGGGCTGAGAACTCTGGTCTGAATTTCCCTTCAAAAACGGAGTTAAACCCCAGGATCTGTGTCTTCCTACAAGAAAGAGTTTTTTTTTTTTTTTTTTTTTTTTTTTTGGTAAACACAGGGTATTTTGAACTCAAATGATTTTTCGCATCTCACGAACCAAAACACAATTCTCACTATTAACTAAAGAGCATTTATGTAAGAGGAGCTGTGGTTTGTATCAGTTTCATAAGCAGATTTGAACTACATATGGTCCGTATGAATAGGAAACACAGTTCTTTTTTTCAGGACATGCTCATGGTTCTTGCTGTATTTTAGACTCTGGAAAGAAGACCTTGCTTCTTGCGTTAAAACAGAATGTGTTTCAGGGATGAGAACTCTGGTCTGAATTTCCCTTCAGAAACGGAGTTAAACCCCAGGATCTGTGTCTTCCTACATGCAAGTGTTCATTTCTGGTAAACCAAGTGAATTTTGGGCTCAAATGATTTTACACAGTTCTAGAACCCAACCTTGATTATCACTATTAAATAAAGAGCATTTATGTAAGAGGAGCTGTGGTCTGTATCATTTCCATAAGCAGAGTTGGACTACATATGGTACGTATGAGTAGGAAACACAGTTCTTTTTTTCTTAGCATGATCATGGTTTTTACTGAATTGGAGAACCTGGAAAGAAGAGGATGATTCAAGCCTTAAAACAGAGTGTTTTTCAGGGATGAGAATTCTGGTCTGAATTTCCCTTCAGAAACGGAGTTAACCCCAGGATCTGTGTCTTCCTACAAGCAAGTGTTCATTTCTGGTAAACCCAGTGAATTTTGGGCTCAAAATATTTTTCGCAGTTCACGAACACAACACGATTCTCACTATTAACTAAAGAGCATGTATGTAAGAGGAGCCGTGGTTTGTATCAGTTTCATAAGAAGAGTTGAACTACATATGGTTCGTATGAGTAGGAAACACAGTTATTTTTTTGTGGCCATGCTCATGGTTCTTGCTGTATTGGAGACGCTGGAAAGAAGAGCTTGCTTCTTGGATTAAAACAGAGTGTGTTTCATGGATGAAAACTCTGGTCTGAATTTCCCTTCAGAAACGGAGTTAAACACCATGATCTTTGTCTTCCTACCAGCAAGAGTTCATTTCTGGTAAACCCAGTGAATTTTGTGATCAAATGATTTTTCGCAGTTCACGAACCCTACGCTATTCTCACTATTAACTAAAGCAGATTTATGTTAGAGTAGCTGTGGTTTGTATCAGTTTCATAAGCCGAGTTGAACTACATATGGTCTGTATGAGTAGGAAACACAGTCTATTTTTCTGGACATGCTCATGTTTCTTACTATATTGGAGTCGCTGGAAAGAAGAGGATGATTCTTGAATTAAAACAGAGTGTTTTTCAGGGATGAGAAATCTGGTCTGAATTTGCCATCAGAAATGGAGTTAAACCCCATGATCACTGTCTTCCGACAAGCAAGAGTGAATTTCTGGTAATCCCAGTAAATTTTAGGCTCAAATGATTTTTCGAGTTCACCAACCCATCATAATTCTCACTATTAACAATAGAGCATTTATGTAAGAGGAGCTGTGGTTTGTATCAGTTTCATAAGCGGATTTGAACTACATATGGTCCGTATGAATAGGAAACACAGTTCTTTTTTTCAGGACGTGCTCATGGTTCTTGCTGTATTTTAGATTCTGGAAAGAAGACCTTGCTTCATGCGTTAAAACAGAGTGTGTTTCAGGGATGAGAACTCTGGTCTGAATTTCCCTTCAGAAACGGAGTTAAACCCCAGGAGCTGTGTCTTCCTACAAGCAAGTGTTCATTTCTGGTAAACCAAGTGAATTTTGGGCTCAAATGATTTTACACAGTTCTAGTACCCAACCTTGATTATCACTATTAAATAAAGAGCATTTATGTAAGAGGATCTGTGGTCTGTATCATTTCCATAAGCAGAGTTGGACTACATATGGTCCGTATGAGTAGGAAACACAGTTCTTTTTTCCTTGGCATGATCATTGTTCTTACTGAATTGGAGAACCTGGAAAGAAGAGGATGATTCAAGCCTTAAAACAGAGTGTTTTTCAGGGATGAGAATTCTGGTCTGAATTTCCCTTCAGAAACGGAGTTAAACTCCAGGATCTGTGTCTTCCTACAAGCAAGAGTTCAGTTCTGGTAAACACAGTGAATTTTGGGCTCAAATGATTATTCGTGCTTCGCGAACCCAACATGATTCTCACTATTAACTAAAGAGCATTTATGTAACAGATGGTGTGTTCTGTATCCGTTTCATAAGAAGAGTTGAACTACATATAGTCCCTATGAGTAGGAAACACAGTTCTTTTTTTCTGGGCATGCTCATGGTTCTTGCTCTATTGGAGACACTGGAAAGAAGAGCTTGCTTCTTGCATTAAAACAGAGTGTGTTTCATGGATGAGAACTCTGGTCTGAATTTCCCTTCAGAATCGGAGTTAAACACCAGGATCTGTGTCTTCCTACCAGCAAGAGTTCATTTCTGGTAAACCCAGTGAATTTTGTGCTCAAATGATTTTCGCAGTTCACAAACCCTACGCTATTCTCACTATTAACTGAAGCGGATTTATGTTAGAGGACCTGTGGTTTGTATCAGTTTCATAAGCAGAGCTGAACTACATATGGTCCGTATGAGTAGGAAACACAGTTCATTTTTTCAGGGCATGCTCATGGTTCTTGCTGTATTGGAGACGATGTAAAGAAGAGCTTGCTTCTTGCATTAAAACAGGGTATGTTTCATGGATGAGAACTCTGGTCTGAATTTGCCATCAGAAATGGAGTTAAACCCCATGATCAGTGTCTTCCTACCATCAAGAGTTCATTTCTGGTAAACCAAGTAAATTGTTGGCTCCAGTGATATTACACAGTTCTAGAACCTAACCCGAATATATCTATTAACTAAAGAGCATTTATGTAAGAGGAGATGTGGTCTGTATCAGTTTCATAAGCACAGTTGAACTACATATGGTCCTAATGATTAGGAAACACAGTTCTTTTATTCTTGGCATGATCAGAGTTCTTACTATATTGGAGACGCTGGAAAGAAGAGGATTATTCTTGCCTTAAAACAGAGTGTTTTTCAGGGATGAGAACTGTGGTCTGAATTTGCCTTGAGAAACGAAGTTAAACCCCAGTTCAGTGTCTTCTTACCAGCAAGAGTTCATTTCTGGAAAACGAAGTGAATTTTAGACTCAAATGACTTTAAACAGTACTAGAACCCTATGCGATAAGCACTATTAAATAAAGAGCACTTATGTAAGAGGAGCTGTAGTCTGTATCATTTCATAAGCAAAGCTGCACTATATATGTTTCCTATGAGTAGGAAATACAGTTTTTTTTTTCTGGGCATGCTCATTGTTCGTACTGTATTGGAGAAGATGGAAAGATGAGGATGATTCATGTCTCAAAACTGAGTGATGTTCAGGGATGAGAACTCCTGTCTGAATTTCCCTTCAGAAATGGAGTTAAACCCTTGGATGTGTTTCTTCTTACAAGCAAGAGTTCATTTCTGGTAAACAGAGTGATTTTGGGCTCAAATGATTTTTCGCAGTTCATGAACTCTATGCTATTCTCACTATTAACTAAAGAGGATTTATGTAAGAGGAGCTGGTGTTTGTATCAGTTTCATAAACAGAGTTGAACTACATATGGTCTGTATGAGTAGGAAACACAGTTCTTTTTTTCTGGGCATGCTCATGGTTCTTGCTGTATTGGAGACGATGTAAAGAAGAGCTTGCTTCTTGCATTAAAACAGGGTGTGTTTCATGGATGAGAACTCTGGTCTGAATTTGCCATCAGAAATGGAGTTAAACCCCATGATCAGTGTCTTCCTACCATCAAGAGTTCATTTCTGGTAAACCAAGTGAATTGTCGGCTCCAGTGACATTACACAGTTCTAGAACCTAACCCGATTATATCTATTAACTAAAGAGCATTTATGTAAGAGGAGATGTGGTCTGTATCAGTTTCATAAGCACAGTTGAACTACATATGGTCCTAATGTGTAGGAAACACAGTTCTTTTATTCTTGGCATGATCAGAGTTCTTACTATATTGGAGACGCTTGAAAGAAGAGGATTATTCTTGCCTTAAAACAGAGTGTTTTTCAGGGATGAGAACTCTGGTCTGAATTTGCCTTGAGAAACGGAGTTAAACCCCAGTATCAGTGTCTTCTTACCAGCAAGAGTTCATTTCTGGAAATCGAAGTGAATTTTAGGCTCAAATGACTTTAAACAGTACTAGAACCCTATGCGATTAGCACTATTAACTAAAGAGCACTTATGTAAGAGGAGCTGTAGTCTGTATCATTTCATAAGCATAGTTGCACTACATATGTTTCCTATGAGTAGGAAATACAGTTTTTTTTTCTGGGCATGCTCATTGTTTGTAATGTATTGGAGAAGATGGAAAGATAAGGATGATTCATGTCTCAAAACAAGTGATGTTCAGGGATGGGAACTGCTGTCTGAATTTCACTTCAGAAATGGAGTTAAACTCTTGGATGTGTTTCTTCTTACAAGCAAGAGTTCATTTCTGGTAAACCCAGTGAATTTGGGCTCAAATGATTTTTCGCAGTTCATGAACTCTATGCTATTCTCACTATTAACTAAAGAGGATTTATGTAAGAGGAGCTGTTGTTTGTATCAGTTTCATAAGCAGAGTTGAACTACATATGGTCTGTATGAGTAGGAAACACAGTTCTTTTTTTCTGGGCATGCTCATGGTTCTTGCTGTATCTTAGACTCTGGAAAGAAGAGCTTGCTTCTTGCATTAAAACAGAGTGTGTTTCATGGATGAGAACTCTGGTCTGAATTTCCCTTCAAAAACGGAGTTAAACCCCAGGATCTGTGTCTTCCTACCATCAAGAGTTCATTTCTGGTAAACCAAGTGAATTGTCGGCTCCAGTGACATTACACAGTTCTAGAAACTAACCCGATCATATCTATTAACTAAAAGCATTTATGTAAGAGGAGATGTGGTCTGTATCAGTTTCATAAGCACAGTTGAACTACATATGGTCCTAATGTGTAGGAAACACAGTTCTTTTTTTCAGGGCATGATAATGGTTCTTACTATATTGGAGAATCTGGAAAGAAGAGGATTATTCTTGCCTTAAAACAGAGTGTTTTTCAGGGATGAGAACTCTCGTCCTAATTTGCCTTGAGAAACGGAGTTAAACCCCAGTATCAGTGTCTTCTTACCAGCAAGAGTTCATTTCTGGAAAACGAACTATATTTTAGGCTCAAATGACTTTAAACAGTACTAGAACCCTATGCGATTAGCACTATTAACTAAAGAGCACTTATGTAAGAGGAGCTGTAGTCTGTATCATTTCATAAGCATAGTTGCACTACATGTTTTTCCTATGAGTAGGAAACACAGTTCTATTTTCCTGGGCATGCTCATGGTTCTTACTCTATTGGAGACCCTGCACAGAAGAGGATGATTCATGCCTCAAAACAGAATGTGTATGAGGGATGAGAACTCTGGTCTGAATTTGCCTACAGAAACGGAGTGAAAACCGAGGATCTGTGTCTTCCTACAAGCAATAGTTCATTTCTGGTAAACCCAGTGAATTTTGGGCTGAAATGATTTTTCGCAGTTCATGAACCCAACGCGATTCTCACTATTAACTAAAGAGCATTTATGTAAAAGGAGCTGTTCTTGGTATCAGTTTCATAATCAGAGTTGAACTACATATGGTCCGTAAGAGTAGGAAACACAGTTCTTTTTTTCTGGCCATGCTCATGGTTCTTGCTCTATTTTAGACTCTGGCAAGAAGAGCTTTCTTCTTGCATTAAAGCAGAGTGTGCTTCAGGGGTGAGAAGCTGGTCTGAATTTCCCTTCAGAAACAGAGTTAAACCCCAGGATCTGTGTCTCCCTCAAGCAAGAGCTCCTTTCTGTTAAACCAATTGAATTTTGGGCTCAAATGATTTTTCGCAGTTTTCCAAACCAAACAGATTCCCACTATTAACTAAAGAGCATTTATGTAAGTGGAGCTGTGGTTTGTATCAGTTTCATAAGCAGAGTTGAACTACATATGGTCTGTATGAGTAGGAAACACAGTTCTTTTTTTCTGGGCATGCTCATGGTTCTTGCTGTATCTTAGACTCTGGAAAGAAGAGCTTGCTTCTTGCATTAAAACAGAGTGTGTTTCATGGATGAGAACTCTGGTCTGAATTTCCTTTCCCAAATGGTGTTAAACCCCATGATCTGTGTCTTCCTACCAGCAAGAGCTCATTTCGGGTAAACCAAGTGAATTTTCGGCTCAAATGACTTTACACAGTTCTAGAACTCAAGACGATTATCACTATTAACTAAAGAGCATTTATGTAGGAGGAGCTGAGGTCTGTATTAGTTCCATAAGCAGAGTTGATCTACATATAGTCCGTATGAGTAAGAAACACAGATCTTTTTTTCTGGGCATGGTCATGGTTCTTGCTGTATTAGAGACGCTGTAAAGAAGAGCTTGCTTCTTGCACTAAAACAGAGTGTGTTTCATGGATGAGAACTCTGGTCTGAATTTCCCATCAGAAACGGAGTTAAACCCCATGATCTGTGTCTACCTACAAGCAAGAGTTCATTTCTGCTAAACCAAGTGAATTTTGGGCTCAAATGATTTTACACAGTTCTAGAACCCAACCTTGATTATCACTATTAACTAAAGAGCATTTATGTGAGAGGAGCTGTGGTCTTTATCATTTTCATAAGCAGAGTTGGACTACATATGGTCCATATGAGTAGGAAACACAGTTCTATTTTCCTGGGCATGCTCATGGTTCTTACAGTATTGGAGACCCTGCACAGGAGAGGATGATACATGCCGCAAAACAGAATGTGTTTCAGGGATGAGAACTCTGGTCTGAATTTGCCTACAGAAACGGAGTGAAAACCCAGGATCTGTGTCTTCCTACAAGCAATAGTTCATTTCTGGTAAACCCAGTGAATTTTGGGCTGAAATGATTTTTCGCAGTTCATGAACCCAACGAGATTCTCACTATTAACTAAAGAGCATTTATGTAAAAGGAGCTGTTCTTTGTATCAGTTTCATAAGCAGAGTTGAACTACATATGGTCCGTATGAGTAGGAAGTACAGTTCTTTTTTTCTGGGCATGCTCATGCTTCTTGCTCTATTGGAGACGCTGGAAAGAAGAGCTTGCTTCTTGAATTAAACAGAGTGTGTTTCAGGGATGAGAACTCTGGTAAGAATTTTCCTTCAGAAAGGGCGTTAAACCCCATGATCTCTGTCTTCCTACAAGCAAGAGTTCATTTCTGTTAAACGAAGTGAATTTTGTGCTGAAATGATTTTACACAGTTCTAGAACCGAACGCGATTCTCACTATTAACTAAAGAGCATTTATGTAAGAGGAGATATGGTCTGTATCAGTTTCATAAGCAGAGTTGGTCTACATATGATCCGTATGAGTAGGAAACACAGTTCTTTTTTTCTGGGCATGCTCATGGTTCTTACTGTATTGGAGACCCTGGACAGAAGAGGATGATTCATGCCTCAAAACAGAGTGATGTTCAGGGATGAGAACTCTTGTCTGAATTTCCCTTCAGAAATGGAGTTAAACCCTTGGATGTGTTTCTTCTTACAAGCAAGAGTTCATTTCTGGTAAACCCAGTGATTTTGGGCTCAAATGATTTTTCGCAGTTCATGAACTCTACGCTATTCTCAGTATTAACTAAAGAGGATTTATGTAAGAGGACCTGTTGTTTATATTAGTTTCATAAGCAGAGTTGAACTATATAGGGTCCGCATGAGTAGGAAACAGAGTTCTTTTTTTCAGGCCATGCTCATGGTTCTTGCTGTATTATAGACTCAGGAAAGAAGTGCTTGCTTCTTGCATTAAATCTGAGTGTGTTTCAGGGATGAGAACTCTGGTCTGAATTTACCTTCTGAAACGGAGTTAAACCCCAGGATGTGTGTCTTCCTACAAGCAAGAGTTTTTTTTTTTTTTTTGGTAAACACAGGGTATTTTGAACTCAAATGATTTTTCGCATCTCACGAACCAAAACACAATTCTCACTATTAACTAAAGAGCATTTATGTAAGAGGAGCTGTGGTTTGTATCAGTTTCATAAGCAGATTTGAACTACATATGGTCCGTATGAATAGGAAACACAGTTCTTTTTTTCAGGACATGCTCATGGTTCTTGCTGTATTTTAGACTCTGGAAAGAAGACCTTGCTTCTTGCGTTAAAACAGAATGTGTTTCAGGGATGAGAACTCTGGTCTGAATTTCCCTTCAGAAACGGAGTTAAACCCCAGGATCTGTGTCTTCCTACATGCAAGTGTTCATTTCTGGTAAACCAAGTGAATTTTGGGCTCAAATGATTTTACACAGTTCTAGAACCCAACCTTGATTATCACTATTAAATAAAGAGCATTTATGTAAGAGGAGCTGTGGTCTGTATCATTTCCATAAGCAGAGTTGGACTACATATGGTACGTATGAGTAGGAAACACAGTTCTTTTTTTCTTAGCATGATCATGGTTTTTACTGAATTGGAGAACCTGGAAAGAAGAGGATGATTCAAGCCTTAAAACAGAGTGTTTTTCAGGGATGAGAATTCTGGTCTGAATTTCCCTTCAGAAACGGAGTTAACCCCAGGATCTGTGTCTTCCTACAAGCAAGTGTTCATTTCTGGTAAACCCAGTGAATTTTGGGCTCAAAATATTTTTCGCAGTTCACGAACACAACACGATTCTCACTATTAACTAAAGAGCATGTATGTAAGAGGAGCCGTGGTTTGTATCAGTTTCATAAGAAGAGTTGAACTACATATGGTTCGTATGAGTAGGAAACACAGTTCTTTTTTTCTGGCCATGCTCATGGTTCTTGCTGTATTGGAGACGCTGGAAAGAAGAGCTTGCTTCTTGGATTAAAACAGAGTGTGTTTCATGGATGAAAACTCTGGTCTGAATTTCCCTTCAGAAACGGAGTTAAACACCATGATCTGTGTCTTCCTACCAGCAAGAGTTCATTTCTGGTAAACCCAGTGAATTTTGTGATCAAATGATTTTTCGCAGTTCACAAACCCTACGCTATTCTCACTATTAACTTATGCAGATTTATGTTAGAGTAGCTGTGGTTTGTATCAGTTTCATAAGCCGAGTTGAACTACATATGGTCTGTATGAGTAGGAAACACAGTCTATTTTTCTGGACATGCTCATGTTTCTTACTATATTGGAGTCGCTGGAAAGAAGAGGATGATTCTTGAATTAAAACAGAGTGTTTTTCAGGGATGAGAAATCTGGTCTGAATTTGCCATCAGAAATGGAGTTAAACCCCATGATCACTGTCTTCCGACAAGCAAGAGTGAATTTCTGGCAATCCCAGTGAATTTTGGGCTCAAATGATTATTCGCAGTTCACCAACCCATCATAATTCTCACTATTAACAATAGAGCATTTATGTAAGAGGAGCTGTGGTTTGTATCAGTTTCATAAGCAAATTTGAACTACATATGGTCCGTATGAATAGGAAACACAGTTCTTTTTTTCAGGACGTGCTCATGGTTCTTGCTGTATTTTAGATTCTGGAAAGAAGACCTTGCTTCATGCGTTAAAACAGAGTGTGTTTCAGGGATGAGAACTCTGGTCTGAATTTCCCTTCAGAAACGGAGTTAAACCCCAGGAGCTGTGTCTTCCTAAAACAAGTGTTCATTTCTGGTAAACCAAGTGAATTTTGGGCTCAAATGATTTTACACAGTTCTAGTACCCAACCTTGATTATCACTATTAAATAAAGAGCATTTATGTAAGAGGATCTGTGGTCTGTATCATTTCCATAAGCAGAGTTGGACTACATATGGTCCGTATGAGTAGGAAACACAGTTCTTTTTTCCTTGGCATGATCATTGTTCTTACTGAATTGGAGAACCTGGAAAGAAGAGGATGATTCAAGCCTTAAAACAGAGTGTTTTTCAGGGATGAGAATTCTGGTCTGAATTTCCCTTCAGAAACGGAGTTAAACTCCAGGATCTGTGTCTTCCTACAAGCAAGAGTTCAGTTCTGGTAAACACAGTGAATTTTGGGCTCAAATGATTATTCGTGGTTCACGAACCCAACATGATTCTCACTATTAACTAAAGAGCATTTATGTAACTGATGGTGTGTTCTGTATCCGTTTCATAAGAAGAGTTGAACTACATATAGTCCCTATGAGTAGGAAACACAGTTCTTTTTTCTGGGCATGCTCATGGTTCTTGCTCTATTGGAGACACTGGAAAGAAGAGCTTGCTTCTTGCATTAAAACAGAGTGTGTTTCATGGATGAGAACTCTGGTCTGAATTTCCCTTCAGAATCGGAGTTAAACACCAGGATCTGTGTCTTCCTACCAGCAAGAGTTCATTTCTGGTAAACCCAGTGAATTTTGTGCTCAAATGATTTTCGCAGTTCACAAACCCTACGCTATTCTCACTATTAACTGAAGCAGATTTATGTTAGAGGACCTGTGGTTTGTATCAGTTTCATAAGCAGAGCTGAACTACATATGGTCTGTATGAGTAGGAAACACAGTTCTTGTTTTCAGGGCATGCTCATGGTTCTTGCTGTATCTTAAACTCTGGAAAGAAGAGCTTGCTTCTTGCATTAAAACAGAGTGTTTTTCAGGGCTGAGAACTCTGTTCTGAATTTCCCTTCAAAAACGGAGTTAAACCCCAGGATCTGTGTCTTCCTACAAGCAAGAGTTCATTTCAGCTAAACCCAGTGAATTTTGGGCTCAAATGGTTTTTCCCAGTTCACAAACCCAACGCGATTCTCACTATTAACTAAAGAGCATTTATGTAAGAGGAGCTGTGGTTTGTATCAGTTTCATAACAGAGTTGAACTACATATGGTCCGCATGAGTAGGAAACACAGTTCTTTTTTTCAGGGCATGCTCATGGTTCTTGCTGTATTGGAGACGATGTAAAGAAGAGCTTGCTTCTTGCATTAAAACAGGGTGTGTTTCATGGATGAGAACTCTGGTCTGAATTTGCCATCAGAAATGGAGTTAAACCCCATGATCAGTGTCTTCCTACCATCAAGAGTTCATTTCTGGTAAACCAAGTGAATTGTTGGCTCCAGTGATATTACACAGTTCTAGAACCTAACCCGAATATATCTATTAACTAAAGAGCATTTATGTAAGAGGAGATGTGGTCTGTATCAGTTTCATAAGCACAGTTGAACTACATATGGTCCTAATGATTAGGAAACACAGTTCTTTTATTCTTGGCATGATCAGAGTTCTTACTATATTGGAGACGCTGGAAAGAAGAGGATTATTCTTGCCTTAAAACAGAGTGTTTTTCAGGGATGAGAACTGTGGTCTGAATTTGCCTTGAGAAACGAAGTTAAACCCCAGTTCAGTGTCTTCTTACCAGCAAGAGTTCATTTCTGGAAAACGAAGTGAATTTTAGACTCAAATGACTTTAAACAGTACTAGAACCCTATGCGATAAGCACTATTAAATAAAGAGCACTTATGTAAGAGGAGCTGTAGTCTGTATCATTTCATAAGCAAAGCTGCACTATATATGTTTCCTATGAGTAGGAAATACAGTTTTTTTTTTCTGGGCATGCTCATTGTTCGTACTGTATTGGAGAAGATGGAAAGATGAGGATGATTCATGTCTCAAAACTGAGTGATGTTCAGGGATGAGAACTCCTGTCTGAATTTCCCTTCAGAAATGGAGTTAAACCCTTGGATGTGTTTCTTCTTACAAGCAAGAGTTCATTTCTGGTAAACCGAGTGATTTTGGGCTCAAATGATTTTTCGCAGTTCATGAACTCTATGCTATTCTCACTATTAACTAAAGAGGATTTATGTAAGAGGAGCTGGTGTTTGTATCAGTTTCATAAACAGAGTTGAACTACATATGGTCTGTATGAGTAGGAAACACAGTTCTTTTTTTCTGGGCATGCTCATGGTTCTTGCTGTATTGGAGACGATGTAAAGAAGAGCTTGCTTCTTGCATTAAAACAGGGTGTGTTTCATGGATGAGAACTCTGGTCTGAATTTGCCATCAGAAATGGAGTTAAACCCCATGATCAGTGTCTTCCTACCATCAAGAGTTCATTTCTGGTAAACCAAGTGAATTGTCGGCTCCAGTGACATTACACAGTTCTAGAACCTAACCCGATTATATCTATTAACTAAAGAGCATTTATGTAAGAGGAGATGTGGTCTGTATCAGTTTCATAAGCACAGTTGAACTACATATGGTCCTAATGTGTAGGAAACACAGTTCTTTTATTCTTGGCATGATCAGAGTTCTTACTATATTGGAGACGCTTGAAAGAAGAGGATTATTCTTGCCTTAAAACAGAGTGTTTTTCAGGGATGAGAACTCTGGTCTGAATTTGCCTTGAGAAACGGAGTTAAACCCCAGTATCAGTGTCTTCTTACCAGCAAGAGTTCATTTCTGGAAATCGAAGTGAATTTTAGGCTCAAATGACTTTAAACAGTACTAGAACCCTATGCGATTAGCACTATTAACTAAAGAGCACTTATGTAAGAGGAGCTGTAGTCTGTATCATTTCATAAGCATAGTTGCACTACATATGTTTCCTATGAGTAGGAAATACAGTTTTTTTTTTTTCTGGGCATGCTCATTGTTTGTAATGTATTGGAGAAGATGGAAAGATGAGGATGATTCATGTCTCAAAACAGAGTGATGTTCAGGGATGGGAACTCCTGTCTGAATTTCACTTCAGAAATGGAGTTAAACCCTTGGATGTGTTTCTTCTTACAAGCAAGTGTTCATTTCTGGTAAACCCAGTGAATTTGGGCTCAAATGATTTTTCGCAGTTCATGAACTCTACGCTATTCTCACTATTAACTAAAGAGGATTTATGTAAGAGGAGCTGTTGTTTGTATCAGTTTCATAAGCAGAGTTGAACTACATATAGTCTGTATGAGTAGGAAACACAGTTCTTTTTTTCTGGGCATGCTCATGGTTCTTGCTGTATCTTAGACTCTGGAAAGAAGAGCTTGCTTCTTGCATTAAAACAGAGTGTGTTTCATGGATGAGAACTCTGGTCTGAATTTCCCTTCAAAAACGGAGTTAAACCCCAGGATCTGTGTCTTCCTACCATCAAGAGTTCATTTCTGGAAAACCAAGTGAACTGTCGGCTCCAGTGACATTACACAGTTCTAGAAACTAACCCGATCATATCTATTAACTAAAAGCATTTATGTAAGAGGAGATGTGGTCTGTATCAGTTTCATAAGCACAGTTGAACTACATATGGTCCTAATGAGTAGGAAATACAGTTCTTTTTTCTGGGCATGCTCATGGTTCTTACTGTATTGGAGAAGCTGGAAAGAAGAGGATTATTCTTGCCTTAAAACAGAGTGTTTTTCAGGGATGAGAACTCTCGTCTGAATTTGCCTTGAGAAACGGAGTTAAACCCCAGTATCAGTGTCTTCTTACCAGCAAGAGTTCATTTCTGGAAAACGAAGTATATTTTAGGCTCAAATGACTTTAAACAGTACTAGAACCCTATGCGATTAGCACTATTAACTAAAGAGCACTTATGTAAGAGGAGCTGTAGTCTGTATCATTTCATAAGCATAGTTGCACTACATGTGTTTCCTATGAGTAGGAAACACAGTTCTATTTTCCTGGGCATGCTCATGGTTCTTACTCTATTGGAGACCCTGCACAGAAGAGGATGATTCATGCCTCAAAACAGAATGTGTATGAGGGATGAGAACTCTGGTCTGAATTTGCCTACAGAAATGGAGTGAAAACCGAGGATCTGTGTCTTCCTACAAGCAATAGTTCATTTCTGGTAAACCCAGTGAATTTTGGGCTGAAATGATTTTTCGCAGTTCATGAACCCAACGCGATTCTCACTATTAACTAAAGAGCATTTATGTAAAAGGAGCTGTTCTTGGTATCAGTTTCATAATCAGAGTTGAACTACATATGGTCCGTAAGAGTAGGAAACACAGTTCTTTTTTTCTGGCCATGCTCATGGATCTTGCTCTATTTTAGACTCTGGCAAGAAGAGCTTTCTTCTTGCATTAAAGCAGAGTGTGCTTCAGGGGTGAGAAGCTGGTCTGAATTTCCCTTCAGAAACAGAGTTAAACCCCAGGATCTGTGTCTCCCTCAAGCAAGAGCTCCTTTCTGTTAAACCAATTGAATTTTGGGCTCAAATGATTTTTCGCAGTTTTCCAAACCAAACAGATTCCCACTATTAACTAAGGAGCATTTATGTAAGTGGAGCTGTGGTTTGTATCAGTTTCATAAGCAGAGTTGAACTACATATGGTCTGTATGAGTAGGAAACACAGTTCTTTTTTTCTGGGCATTCTCATGGTTCTTGCTGTATCTTAGACTCTGGAAAGAAGAGCTTGCTTCTTGCATTAAAACAGAGTGTGTTTCATGGATGAGAACTCTGGTCTGAATTTCCTTTCCCAAATGGTGTTAAACCCCAAGATCTGTGTCTTCCTACCAGCAAGAGCTCATTTCGGGTAAACCAAGTGAATTTTCGGCTCAAATGACTTTACACAGTTCTAGAACTCAAGACGATTATCACTATTAACTAAAGAGCATTTATGTAGGAGGAGCTGAGGTCTGTATTAGTTCCATAAGCAGAGTTGATCTCCATATGGTCCATATGAGTAGGAAACACAGATCTTTTTTTCTGGGCATGGTCATGGTTCTTGCTGTATTAGAGACGCTGTAAAGAAGAGCTTGCTTCTTGCACTAAAACAGAGTGTGTTTCATGGATGAGAACTCTGGTCTGAATTTGCCATCAGAAACGGAGTTAAACCCCATGATCTGTGTCTCCCTACAAGCAAGAGTTCATTTCTGCTAAACCAAGTGAATTTTGGGCTCAAATGATTTTTCGCAGTTTACCAAACCAAACAGATTCCCACTATTAACTAAAGAGCATTTATGTAAGTGGAGCTGTGGTTTGTATCAGTTTCATAAGCAGAGTTGAACTACATACGGTCCGTATGAGTAGGAAACACAGTTCTTTTTTTCTGGGCATGCTCATGGTTCTTGCTGTATTGGAGACGCTGGAAAGAAGAGGATGCTTCTTGCATTAAAACACAGTGTGTTTCATGGATGAGAACGCTGGTCTGAATTTCCCATCAGAAACGGAGTTAGACCCCATGATCTGTGTCTCCCTACAAGCAAGAGTTCATTTCTGCTAAACCAAGTGAATTTTGGGCTCAAATGATTTTACACAGTTCTAGAACCCAACCTTGATTATCACTATTAACTAATGAGCATTTATGTAAGAGGAGCGGTGGTCTGTATCATTTTCATAAGCAGAGTTGGACTACATATGGTCCGTATGAGTAGGAAACACAGTTTTTTTTTTCAGGGCATGCTCATGGTTTTTGCTGTATTGGAGACGCTGGAAAGAAGAGCTTGCTTCTTGCATTAAAACAGGATGTGTTTCATGGATGAGAACTCTGGTCTGAATTTCCCATCAGAAACGGAGTTAAACCCCATGATCTGTGTCTCCCTACAAGCAAGAGTTCATTTCTGCTAAACCAAGTGAATTTTGGGCTCAAATGATTTTTCGCAGTTTATAAAACCAAACAGATTCCCACTATTAACTAAAGAGCATTTATGTAAGTGGATCTGTGGTTTGTATCAGTTTCATAAGCAGAGTTGAACTACATATGGTCCGTATGAGTAGGAAACACAGTTCTTTTTTTCTGTGCATGGTCATGGTTCTTGCTGTATTGGAGACGCTGGAAAGAAGAGGATGCTTCTTGCATTAAAACAGAGTGTGTTTCATGGATGAGAACTCTGGTCTGAATTTCCCATCAGAAACGGAGTTAAACCCCATGATCTGTGTCTCCCTACAAGCAAGAGTTCATTTCTGCTAAACCAAGTGAATTTTGGGCTCAAATGATTTTACACAGTTCTAGAACCCAACCTTGATTATCACTATTAACTAAAGAGCATTTATGTAAGAGGAGCTGTGGTCTTTATCATTTTCATAAGCAGAGTTGGACTACATATGGTCCATATGAGTAGGAAACACAGTTCTATTTTCCTGGGCATGCTCATGGTTCTTACAGTATTGGAGACCGTGCACAGGAGAGGATGATACATGCCGCAAAACAGAATGTGTTTCAGGGATGAGAACTCTGGTCTGAATTTGCCTACAGAAACGGAGTGAAAACCCAGGATCTGTGTCTTCCTACAAGCAATAGTTCATTTCTGGTAAACCCAGTGAATTTTGGGCTGAAATGATTTTTCGCAGTTCATGAACCCAACGCGATTCTCACTATTAACTAAAGAGCATTTATGTAAAAGGAGCTGTTCTTTGTATCAGTTTCATAAGCAGAGTTGAACTACATATGGTCCGTATGAGTAGGAAGCACAGTTCTTTTTTTCTGGGCATGCTCATGGTTCTTGCTCTATTGGAGACGCTGGAAAGAAGAGCTTGCTTCTTGAATTAAACAGAGTGTGTTTCAGGGATGAGAACTCTGGTAAGAATTTTCCTTCAGAAAGGGCGTTAAACCCCATGATCTCTGTCTTCCTACAAGCAAGAGTTCATTTCTGTTAAACGAAGTGAATTTTGTGCTGAAATGATTTTACACAGTTCTAGAACCGAACGCGATTCTCACTATTAACTAAAGAGCATTTATGTAAGAGGAGATATGGTCTGTATCAGTTTCATAAGCAGAGTTGGTCTACATATGATCCGTATGAGTAGGAAACACAGTTCTTTTTTTCTGGGCATGCTCATGGTTCTTAATGTATTGGAGACCCTGGACAGAAGAGGATGATTCATGCCTCAAAACAGAGTGATGTTCAGGGATGAGAACTCTGGTCTGAATTTCCCTTCAGAAATGGAGTTAAACCCTTGGATGTGTTTCTTCTTACATGCAAGAGTTCATTTCTGGTAAACCCAGTGAATTTGGGCTCAAATGATTTTTCGCAGTTCATGAACTCTACGCTATTCTCAGTATTAACTAAAGAGGATTTATGTAAGAGGACCTGTTGTTTATATTAGTTTCATAAGCAGAGTTGAACTATATATGGTCCGCATGAGTAGGAAACACAGTTCTTTTTTTCAGGCCATGCTCATGGTTCTTGCTGTATTATAGACACAGGAAAGAAGTGCTTGCTTCTTGCATTAAATCTGAGTGTGTTTCAGGGATGAGAACTCTGGTCTGAATTTACCTTCTGAAACGGAGTTAAACCCCAGGATGTGTGTCTTCCTACAAGCAAGAGTTTTTTTTTTTTTTTTTTGGTAAACACAGGGTATTTTGAACTCAAATGATTTTTCGCATCTCACGAACCAAAACACAATTCTCACTATTAACTAAAGAGCATTTATGTAAGAGGAGCTGTGGTTTGTATCAGTTTCATAAGCAGATTTGAACTACATATGGTCCGTATGAATAGGAAACACAGTTCTTTTTTTCAGGACATGCTCATGGTTCTTGCTGTATTTTAGACTCTGGAAAGAAGACCTTGCTTCTTGCGTTAAAACAGAATGTGTTTCAGGGATGAGAACTCTGGTCTGAATTTCCCTTCAGAAACGGAGTTAAACCCCAGGATCTGTGTCTTCCTACATGCAAGTGTTCATTTCTGGTAAACCAAGTGAATTTTGGGCTCAAATGATTTTACACAGTTCTAGAACCCAACCTTGATTATCACTATTAAATAAAGAGCATTTATGTAAGAGGAGCTGTGGTCTGTATCATTTCCATAAGCAGAGTTGGACTACATATGGTACGTATGAGTAGGAAACACAGTTCTTTTTTTCTTAGCATGATCATGGTTTTTACTGAATTGGAGAACCTGGAAAGAAGAGGATGATTCAAGCCTTAAAACAGAGTGTTTTTCAGGGATGAGAATTCTGGTCTGAATTTCCCTTCAGAAACGGAGTTAACCCCAGGATCTGTGTCTTCCTACAAGCAAGTGTTCATTTCTGGTAAACCCAGTGAATTTTGGGCTCAAAATATTTTTCGCAGTTCACGAACACAACACGATTCTCACTATTAACTAAAGAGCATGTATGTAAGAGGAGCCGTGGTTTGTATCAGTTTCATAAGAAGAGTTGAACTACATATGGTTCGTATGAGTAGGAAACACAGTTCTTTTTTTCTGGCCATGCTCATGGTTCTTGCTGTATTGGAGACGCTGGAAAGAAGAGCTTGCTTCTTGGATTAAAACAGAGTGTGTTTCATGGATGAAAACTCTGGTCTGAATTTCCCTTCAGAAACGGAGTTAAACACCATGATCTGTGTCTTCCTACCAGCAAGAGTTCATTTCTGGTAAACCCAGTGAATTTTGTGATCAAATGATTTTTCGCAGTTCACAAACCCTACGCTATTCTCACTATTAACTTATGCAGATTTATGTTAGAGTAGCTGTGGTTTGTATCAGTTTCATAAGCCGAGTTGAACTACATATGGTCTGTATGAGTAGGAAACACAGTCTATTTTTCTGGACATGCTCATGTTTCTTACTATATTGGAGTCGCTGGAAAGAAGAGGATGATTCTTGAATTAAAACAGAGTGTTTTTCAGGGATGAGAAATCTGGTCTGAATTTGCCATCAGAAATGGAGTTAAACCCCATGATCACTGTCTTCCGACAAGCAAGAGTGCATTTCTGGTAATCCCAGTGAATTTTGGGCTCAAATGATTTTTCGCAGTTCACCAACCCATCATAATTCTCACTATTAACAATAGAGCATTTATGTAAGAGGAGCTGTGGTTTGTATCAGTTTCATAACAGAGTTGAACTACATATGGTCCGCATTAGTAGGAAACACAGTTCTTTTTTTCAGGTCATGCTCATGGTTCTTGCTGTATTGGAGACGATGTAAAGAAGAGCTTGCTTCTTGCATTAAAACAGGGTGTGTTTCATGGATGAGAACTCTGGTCTGAATTTGCCATTAGAAATGGAGTTAAACCCCATGATCAGTGTCTTCCTACCATCAAGAGTTCATTTCTGATAAACCAAGTGAATTGTCGGCTCCAGTGATATTACACAGTTCTAAAACCTAACCCGATTATATCTATTAACTAAAGAGCATTTATGTAAGAGCAGATGTGGTCTGTATCAGTTTCATAAGCACAGTTGAACTACATATGGTCCTAATGATTAGGAAACACAGTTCTTTTATTCTTGGCATGATCAGAGTTCTTACTATATTGGAGACGCTGGAAAGAAGAGGATTATTCTTGCCTTAAAACAGAGTGTTTTTCAGGGATGAGAACTCTGGTCTGAATTTGCCTTAAGAAACGAAGTTAAACCCCAGTTCAGTGTCTTCTTACCAGCAAGAGTTCATTTCTGGAAAACGAAGTGAATTTTAGACTCAAATGACTTTAAACAGTACTAGAACCCTATGCGATAAGCACTATTAAATAAAGAGCACTTATGTAAGAGGAGCTGTAGTCTGTATCATTTCATAAGCAAAGCTGCACTATATATGTTTCCTATGAGTAGGAAATACAGTTTTTTTTTCTGGGCATGCTCATTGTTCGTACTGTATTGGAGAAGATGGAAAGATGAGGATGATTCATGTCTCAAAACTGAGTGATGTTCAGGGATGAGAACTCCTGTCTAAATTTCCCTTCAGAAATGGAGTTAAACCCTTGGATGTGTTTCTTCTTACAAGCAAGAGTTCATTTCTGGTAAACCGAGTGATTTTGGGCTCAAATGATTTTTCGCAGTTCATGAACTCTATGCTATTCTCACTATTAACTAAAGAGGATTTATGTAAGAGGAGCTGGTGTTTGTATCAGTTTCATAAACAGAGTTGAACTACAAATGGACCGCATGAGTAGGAAACACAGTTCTTTTTTTCTGGCCATGATCATGGTTCTTGCTGTATTTTAGACTCTGGAAAGAAGAGCTTGCTTCTTGCGTTAAAACAGAGTGGGTTTCAGGCATGAGAACTCTGGTCTGAATTTCCCTTCTGAAACGGAGTTAAATTCCAGTATCTGTGTCTTCCTACAAGCAAGAGTTCACTTCTGGTAAACCAAGTGAAATTTCGGCTCAAATGAATTTTCGCAGTTCACGAAGCCAACGCGATTCTCACTATTAACTAAAGAGCATTTATGCAAGAAGAGCTGTGGTTTGTATCAGTTTCATATGCAGAGATGAACTACATATTGTCCGTATGAGAAGGAAAAACAGTTCTTTTTTTCTGGGCATGCTCATTGTACTTACTGCATTGGAGAGGCTGGAAAGAAGAGGATGATACTTGCCATAAAACAGAGTGTTTTTCAGGGTTGAGAATTCTGGTCTGAATTTGAATTCAGAAATGAAGTTAAACCCCAGGATCTGTGTCTTCCTACAAGCAAGAGTTCATTTCAGGTATACCCAGTGTATTTTGGGCTCAAATGATTTTTCGCAGTTCACCAAACCAAACAGATTCCCACTATTAACTAAAGAGCATTTATGTAAGTGGAGCTGTGGTTTGTATCAGTTTCATAAGCAGAGTTGAACTACATATGGTCCGTATGAGTAGGAAACACAGTTCTTTTTTTCTGGGCATGCTCATGGTTCTTGCTGTATTGGAGACGCTGTAAAGAAGAGGATGCTTCTTGCATTAAAACAGAGTGTGTTTCTTGGATGAGAATGCTGGTCTGAATTTCCCATCAGAAACGGAGTTAGACCCCATGATCTGTGTCTCCCTACAAACAAGAGTTCATTTCTGCTAAACCAAGTGAATTTTGGGCTCAAATGATTTTACACAGTTCTAGAACCCAACCTTGATTATCACTATTAACTAATGAGCATTTATGTAAGAGGAGCGGTAGTCTGTATCATTTTCATAAGCAGAGTTGGACTACATATGGTCCGTATGAGTAGGAAACACAGTTTTTTTTTTCTGGGCATGCTCATGGTTTTTGCTGTATTGGAGACGCTGGAAAGAAGAGCTTGCTTCTTGATATTAAAACAGGGTGTGTTTCATGGATGAGAACTCTGGTCTGAATTTCCTTTCCCAAATGGTGTTAAACCCCATGATCTGTGTCTTCCTACCAGCAAGAGCTCATTTCTGGTAAACCAAGTGAATTTTCAGCTCAAATGACTTTACACAGTTCTAGAACTCAAGGCGATTATCACTATTAACTAAAGAGCATTTATGTAAGAGGAGTTGTGGTCTGTATTAGTTCCATAAGCAGAGTTGATCTACATATGGTCCGTATGAGTGGGAAACACAATTCTAGTTTCCTGGGCATGCTCATGGTTCTTACTGTATTGGAGACCCTGCACAGGAGAGGATGATTCATGCCGCAAAACAGAATGTGTTTCAGGGATGAGAACTCTGGTCTGAATTTGCCTACAGAAACGGAGTGAAAACCCAGGATCTGTGTCTTCCTACAAGCGATAGTTCATTTCTGGTAAACCCAGTGAATTTTGGGCTGAAATGATTTTTCACAGTTCATGAACCCAACGCGATTCTCACTATTAACTAAAGAGCATTTATATAAGAGGAGCTGATTTTGTATCAGTTTCATGAGCAGAGTTGAACTACATATGGTCTGTATGAGTATGAAACACAGTTCTTTTTTTCTGGGCATGCTCATTGTTCTTGCTATTTTGGAGACGCTGGAAAGAAGATCTTGCTTCTTGAATTAAACAGAGTGTGTTTAAGGGAAGAGAACTCTGGTAAGAATTTTCCTTCAGAAATGGCGTTGAACCCCATGATCTGTGTCTCCCTACAAGCAAGAGTTCATTTCTGCTAAACCAACTGAATTTTGGGCTCAAATGATTTTACACAGTTCTAGAACACAACCTTGATTATCACTATTAACTAAAGAGCATTTATGTAAGAGGAGCTGTGGTCTTTATCATTTTCATAAGCAGAGTTGGACTACATATGGCCCATATGAGTAGGAAACACAGTTCTATTTTCCTGGGCATGCTCATGGTTCTTACTGTATTGGAGACCCTGCACAGAAGAGGATGACTCTTGCCTCAAAACAGAATGTGTTTCAGGGATGAGAACTCTGGTCTGAATTTGCCTACAGAATCGGAGTGAAAACCCAGATCTCTGTCTTCCTACAAGCAAGAGTTCATTTCTGGTAAACCCAGTGAATTTTTTGGTCAAATGATTGTTGGCAGTTCAAGAACCCAACGCTATTCTCACTATTAACTAAAGAGAATTAATGTTAGAGGAGCTGTGGTTTGTATCAGTTTCATAAGCAGAGTTGAACTACATATGGTCCGTAAGAGTAGGAAACACAGTTCTTTTTTTCAGGCCATGCTCATGGTTCTTGCTGTATTTTAGACTCTGGCAAGAAGACCTTGCTTCTTGCGTTAAAACAGAGTATGTTTCAGGGATGAGAACTCTGGTCTGAATTTCCCTTCAAAAACGGAGTTAAACCCCAGGATCTCTGTCTTCCTACAAGCAAGAGTTCATTTCAGCTAAACCCAGTGAATTTTGAGCTCAAATGATTTTTCCTAGTTCACGAACCCAACATGATTCTCACTATTAACTAAAGATCATTTATGTAACAGGAGGTGTGGTCTGTATCAGTTTCATAATCAGAGTTGAACTATATATGGTCCTTATGAATATGAATAGGAAACACAGTTCTTTTTTTTCAGACCATGCTCATGGCTCTTGCTGTATTTTAGACTCTAGAAAGAAGAGTATTCTTCTTCGTTAAAACAGAATGTATTTCAGGGAAGAGAACTCTGGACTGAATTTCCCTTCACAAACGGAGTTAAACCCCATGATCTGTGTCATCGTACAAGCAAGCGTTTTTTTCTGGTTAACCAAGTGAATTTTTGGCTCAAATGACTTTAAACAGTTCTAGAACCCAACGTGATTATCACTATTAACTAAAGAGCATTTATGTCACAGGAGCTGTGGTCTGTATCATTTCATCAGCAGAATTGAACTACATATGGTCCGTATGAGTAGGAAACACAGTTCTTTTTTTCTGGGCATGCTCATTGTACTTACTGCATTGGAGAGGCTGGAAAGAAGAGGATGATACTTGCCATAAAACAGAGTGTTTTTCAGGGTTGAGAATTCTGGTCTGAATTTGAATTCAGAAATGAAGTTAAACCCCAGGATCTGTGTCTTCCTACAAGCAAGAGATCATTTCAGGTAAACCCAGTGTATTTTGGGCTCAAATTATTTTTCACATTTCACGAACCCAAGGCGATTCTCACTATTAACTAAAGAGCATTTATGTAAGAGGAGCTGTGGTTTGTATCAGTTTCATAAGCACAGTTGAACTACATATGGTCCATATGAGTAGGAAAAACAGTTTTTTTTCAGGGCATGCTCATTGTTCTTGGTATATTGGAGAAGCTGGAAAGAAGAGCTTGCTTCTTGCATTAAAACAGGGTGTGTGTCATAGATGAGAACTCTGGTCTGAATTTCCCTTTAGAAACAGAGTTAAATTCCGTGATCTGAGTCTCCCTACAAGCAAGAGTTCATTTCTGGTAAACCAAGTGAATTTTGGGCTCAAATGATTTTACACAGTACTAGAACCCAACCTTGATTATCACTATTAACTAAAGAGCATTTATGTAAGAGGAACAGTGGTTTATATCAGTTTCATAAGCAGAGTTGAACTACATATGGTCCCTATGATTAGGAAACAGTTCTTATTTCTGGGAATGCTCATGGTTCTTGTTGTAATGGAGACGCTGCAAACAAGAGCTTGCTTCTTGCGTTAAAACAGAGTGTTTCAGGGATGAGAACCCTGGTCTGAATTTCCCTTCAGAAACGGAGTTAAACCCCAGGATCTGTGTCTTCCTACAAGCAAGAGTTTATTTCTGGTAAACCAGTGAATTTTGGGCTCAAATGATTTTTCGCAGTTCACCACCTAAGTCGATTATCCGTATTATCTAAAGAGCATTTATCTAAGCAGAGCTGTGGTTTGTATCAGTTTCATAAGCAGAGTTGAATACATATGGTCCTTATGAGTAGGATACACAGTTCTTTGTTTCAGGCCATGCTCTTTGTTCTTGCAGTATTTTAGACTCTGGAAAGAAGAGCTTGCTTCTTTTGTTAAAACAGTGTTGTTTCAGGGATGAGAATACAGGTCTGAATTTCCCTTCAGAAACTGCGTTAAACCGCAGGATCTGTGTCTTCCTACAAGCAACAGTTCATTTCTGGTAAACACAGTGAATTTTGTGGTCAAATGATTTTTGGCAGTTCACTAACCCAACGCTACTCTCACTATTAACTAATGTGGATTTATGTAAGAGGAGCTGTGGTTTGTATCAGTTTCATAATCACAGTTGAACTACATATGGTCCATATGAGTAGGAAAAATAGTTTTTTTTTTCAGGGCATGCTCATGGTTCTTGCTGTATTTTAGACTCTGGAAAGAAGAGCTTGCTTCTTGCATTAAAGCATAGTGTGTTTCAGGAATGAGAACTCTAGTCTGAATTTCCCTTCAGAAACGGAGTTAAACCCCAGGATCTGTGACTTCATACAAGAAAGAGTTAATTTCTGTTAAACATAATGAATTTTGGGCTCAAATGATTTTATGCAGTTCACGAACCCAACGCTATTCTCACTATTAACTAAAGAGAATTTTTGTTAGAGGAGCTGTGGTTTGTATCATTTTCATAAGCAGAGTTGAACTACATATGGTCTGTATGAGTAGGAAACACAGTTCTTCTTTACTTGGTATGCTCATGGTTCTTACTATATTGGAGACACTGGAAAGAAGAGGATGATTCTTGCCTTAAAACAGAGTGTTTTTCAGGGATGAGAACTCTGGTCTGAATTTGACTTCAGAAACGGAGTTAAAATCCAGGATCTGTGTCTTCCTACAAGCAAGAGTTCATTTCTGGTAAATCAAGTGAATTTTGGGCTCAAATGTTTTACACAGCTCTATAACCCAACGTGATTATCACTATTAACTAAAGAGCACTTATGTAAGAGGAGCTGTGGCTTGTGTCAGTTTCATAAGCAGAGATGAACTGCATATGGTCTGTATGAGGAGGAAACACAGTTCTTTTTTTCTGGGCATTCTCATGGTTCTTGCTGTATTGGAGACGCTGAAAAGAAGAGGATGCTATTTGCGTTAAAACAGCATGTGTTTCATGGATGAGATCACTGGTCTGAATTTACCTTCAGAATCCGAGTTAAACCCCAGGATCTGTGTCTTCCTACAAGCAAGAGTTCATTTCTGGTAAACACAGTGAATTTTGTGGTCAAATGATTTTTGGCAGTTCACTAACCCAACGCGACTCTCACTATTAACTAAAGAGCATTTATGTAAGAGGAGCTGTGGTTTGTATCATTTTCATAATCAAAGTTGAACTACATATGGTCCATATGAGTAGGAAAAACAGTTTTTTTTTTCAGGGCATGCTCATGGTTCTTGCTGTATTTTAGACTCTGGAAAGAAGAGCTTGCTTCTTAAATTAAAGCATAGTGTGTTTCAGGGATGAGAACTCTGGTCTGAATTTCCCTTCAGAAATGGATTTAAACCCCAGGATCTGTGACTTCATACAAGTAAGAGTTCCTTTCTGTTAAACATAGTGAATTTTGGGCTCAAATGATTTTATGCAGTTCACGAACCCAACGCTATTCTCGCTAATAACTAAAGAGAATTTATGTTAGAGGAGCTGTGGTTTGTATCAGTTTCATAAGCAGAGTTGAACTACATATGGTCCATATGAGTAGGAAACACAGTTCTATTTTCCTGGGCATGCTCATGGTTCTTACAGTATTGGAGACCCTACACAGGAGAGGATGATACATGCCGCAAAACAGAATGTGTTTCAGGGATGAGAACTCTGGTCTGAATTTGCCTACAGAAACGGAGTGAAAACCCAGGATCTGTGTCTTCCTACAAGCAATAGTTCATTTCTGGTAAACCCAGTGAATTTTGGGCTGAAATGATTTTTCGCAGTTCATGAACCCAACGCGATTCTCACTATTAACTAAAGAGCATTTATGTAAAAGGAGCTGTTCTTTGTATCAGTTTCATAAGCAGAGTTGAACTACATATGGTCCGTATGAGTAGGAAGCACAGTTCTTTTTTTCTGGGCATGCTCATGGTTCTTGCTCTATTGGAGACGCTGGAAAGAAGAGCTTGCTTCTTGAATTAAACAGAGTGTGTTTCAGGGATGAGAACTCTTGTAAGAATTTTCCTTCAGAAAGGGCGTTAAACCCCATGATCTCTGTCTTCCTACAAGCAAGAGTTCATTTCTGTTAAACGAAGTGAATTTTGTGCTGAAATGATTTTACACAGTTCTAGAACCGAACGCGATTCTCACTATTAACTAAAGAGCATTTATGTAAGAGGAGATATGGTCTGTATCAGTTTCATAAGCAGAGTTGGTCTACATATGATCCGTATGAGTAGGAAACACAGTTCTTTTTTTCTGGGCATGCTCATGGTTCTTACTGTATTGGAGACCCTGGACAGAAGAGGATGATTCATGCCTCAAAACAGAGTGATGTTCAGGGATGAGAACTCTTGTCTGAATTTCCCTTCAGAAATGGAGTTAAACCCTTGGATGTGTTTCTTCTTACAAGCAAGAGGTCATTTCTGGTAAACCCAGTGAATTTGGGCTCAAATGATTTTTCGCAGTTCATGAACTCTACGCTATTCTCAGTATTAACTAAAGAGGATTTATGTAAGAGGACCTGTTGTTTATATTAGTTTCATAAGCAGAGTTGAACTATATATGGTCCGCATGAGTAGGAAACACAGTTCTTTTTTTCAGGCCATGCTCATGGTTCTTGCTGTATTATGGACTCAGGAAAGAAGTGCTTGCTTCTTGCATTAAATCTGAGTGTGTTTCAGGGATGAGAACTCTGGTCTGAATTTACCTTATGAAACGGAGTTAAACCCCAGGATGTGTGTCTTCCTACAAGCAAGAGTTTTTTTTTTTTTTTTTGGTAAACACAGGGTATTTTGAACTCAAATGATTTTTCGCATCTCACGAACCAAAACACAATTCTCACTATTAACTAAAGAGCATTTATGTAAGAGGAGCTGTGGTTTGTATCAGTTTCATAAGCAGATTTGAACTACATATGGTCCGTATGAATAGGAAACACAGTTCTTTTTTTCAGGACATGCTCATGGTTCTTGCTGTATTTTAGACTCTGGAAAGAAGACCTTGCTTCTTGCGTTAAAACAGAATGTGTTTCAGGGATGAGAACTCTGGTCTGAATTTCCCTTCAGAAACGGAGTTAAACCCCAGGATCTGTGTCTTCCTACATGCAAGTGTTCATTTCTGGTAAACCAAGTGAATTTTGGGCTCAAATGATTTTACACAGTTCTAGAACCCAACCTTGATTATCACTATTAAATAAAGAGCATTTATGTAAGAGGAGCTGTGGTCTGTATCATTTCCATAAGCAGAGTTGGACTACATATGGTACGTATGAGTAGGAAACACAGTTCTTTTTTTCTTAGCATGATCATGGTTTTTACTGAATTGGAGAACCTGGAAAGAAGAGGATGATTCAAGCCTTAAAACAGAGTGTTTTTCAGGGATGAGAATTCTGGTCTGAATTTCCCTTCAGAAACGGAGTTAACCCCAGGATCTGTGTCTTCCTACAAGCAAGTGTTCATTTCTGGTAAACCCAGTGAATTTTGGGCTCAAAATATTTTTCGCAGTTCACGAACACAACACGATTCTCACTATTAACTAAAGAGCATGTATGTAAGAGGAGCCGTGGTTTGTATCAGTTTCATAAGAAGAGTTGAACTACATATGGTTCGTATGAGTAGGAAACACAGTTCTTTTTTTCTGGCCATGCTCATGGTTCTTGCTGTATTGGAGACGCTGGAAAGAAGAGCTTGCTTCTTGGATTAAAACAGAGTGTGTTTCATGGATGAAAACTCTGGTCTGAATTTCCCTTCAGAAACGGAGTTAAACACCATGATCTGTGTCTTCCTACCAGCAAGAGTTCATTTCTGGTAAACCCAGTGAATTTTGTGATCAAATGATTTTTCGCAGTTCACAAACCCTACGCTATTCTCACTATTAACTAAAGCAGATTTATGTTAGAGTAGCTGTGGTTTGTATCAGTTTCATAAGCCGAGTTGAACTACATATGGTCTGTATGAGTAGGAAACACAGTCTATTTTTCTGGACATGCTCATGTTTCTTACTATATTGGAGTCGCTGGAAAGAAGAGGATGATTCTTGAATTAAAACAGAGTGTTTTTCAGGGATGAGAAATCTGGTCTGAATTTGCCATCAGAAATGGAGTTAAACCCCATGATCACTGTCTTCCGACAAGCAAGACTGAATTTCTGGTAATCCCAGTGAATTTTGGGCTCAAATGATTATTCGCAGTTCACCAACCCATCATAATTCTCACTATTAACAATAGAGCATTTATGTAAGAGGAGCTGTGGTTTGTATCAGTTTCATAAGCAAATTTGAACTACATATGGTCCGTATGAATAGGAAACACAGTTCTTTTTTTCAGGACGTGCTCATGGTTCTTGCTGTATTTTAGATTCTGGAAAGAAGACCTTGCTTCATGCGTTAAAACAGAGTGTGTTTCAGGGATGAGAACTCTGGTCTGAATTTCCCTTCAGAAACGGAGTTAAACCCCAGGAGCTGTGTCTTCCTACAAACAAGTGTTCATTTCTGGTAAACCAAGTGAATTTTGGGCTCAAATGATTTTACACAGTTCTAGTACCCAACCTTGATTATCACTATTAAATAAAGAGCATTTATGTAAGAGGATCTGTGGTCTGTATCATTTCCATAAGCAGAGTTGGACTACATATGGTCCGTATGAATAGGAAACACAGTTCTTTTTTCCTTGGCATGATCATTGTTCTTACTGAATTGGAGAACCTGGAAAGAAGAGGATGATTCAAGCCTTAAAACAGAGTGTTTTTCAGGGATGAGAATTCTGGTCTGAATTTCCCTTCAGAAACGGAGTTAAACTCCAGGATCTGTGTCTTCCTACAAGCAAGAGTTCAGTTCTGGTAAACACAGTGAATTTTGGGCTCAAATGATTATTCGTGGTTCACGAACCCAACATGATTCTCACTATGAACTAAAGAGCATTTATGTAACAGATGGTGTGTTCTGTATCCGTTTCATAAGAAGAGTTGAACTACATATAGTCCCTATGAGTAGGAAACACAGTTCTTTTTTTCTGGGCATGCTCATGGTTCTTGCTCTATTGGAGACACTGGAAAGAAGAGCTTGCTTCTTGCATTAAAACAGAGTGTGTTTCATGGATGAGAACTCTGGTCTGAATTTCCCTTCAGAATCGGAGTTAAACACCAGGATCTGTGTCTTCCTACCAGCAAGAGTTCATTTCTGGTAAACCCAGTGAATTTTGTGCTCAAATGATTTTCGCAGTTCACAAACCCTACGCTATTCTCACTATTAACTGAAGCAGATTTATGTTAGAGGACCTGTGGTTTGTATCAGTTTCATAAGCAGAGCTGAACTACATATGGTCCGTATGAGTAGGAAACACAGTTCTTTTTTTCAGGGCATGCTCATGGTTCTTGCTGTATCTTAAACTCTGGAAAGAAGAGCTTGCTTCTTGCATTAAAACAGAGTGTTTTTCAGGGCTGAGAACTCTGTTCTGAATTTCCCTTCAAAAACGGAGTTAAACCCCAGGATCTGTGTCTTCCTACAAGCAAGAGTTCATTTCAGCTAAACCCAGTGAATTTTGGGCTCAAATGGTTTTTCCCAGTTCACAAACCCAACGCGATTCTCACTATTAACTAAAGAGCATTTATGTAAGAGGAGCTGTGGTTTGTATCAGTTTCATAACAGAGTTGAACTACATATGGTCCGCATGAGTAGGAAACACAGTTCTTTTTTTCAGGGCATGCTCATGGTTCTTGCTGTATTGGAGACGATGTAAAGAAGAGCTTGCTTCTTGCATTAAAACAGGGTGTGTTTCATGGATGAGAACTCTGGTCTGAATTTGCCATCAGAAATGGAGTTAAACCCCATGATCAGTGTCTTCCTACCATCAAGAGTTCATTTCTGGTAAACCAAGTGAATTGTTGGCTCCAGTGATATTACACAGTTCTAGAACCTAACCCGAATATATCTATTAACTAAAGAGCATTTATGTAAGAGGAGATGTGGTCTGTATCAGTTTCATAAGCACAGTTGAACTACATATGGTCCTAATGATTAGGAAACACAGTTCTTTTATTCTTGGCATGATCAGAGTTCTTACTATATTGGAGACGCTGGAAAGAAGAGGATTATTCTTGCCTTAAAACAGAGTGTTTTTCAGGGATGAGAACTGTGGTCTGAATTTGCCTTGAGAAACGAAGTTAAACCCCAGTTCAGTGTCTTCTTACCAGCAAGAGTTCATTTCTGGAAAACGAAGTGAATTTTAGACTCAAATGACTTTAAACAGTACTAGAACCCTATGCGATAAGCACTATTAAATAAAGAGCACTTATGTAAGAGGAGCTGTAGTCTGTATCATTTCATAAGCAAAGCTGCACTATATATGTTTCCTATGAGTAGGAAATACAGTTTTTTTTTTCTGGGCATGCTCATTGTTCGTACTGTATTGGAGAAGATGGAAAGATGAGGATGATTCATGTCTCAAAACTGAGTGATGTTCAGGGATGAGAACTCCTGTCTGAATTTCCCTTCAGAAATGGAGTTAAACCCTTGGATGTGTTTCTTCTTACAAGCAAGAGTTCATTTCTGGTAAACCGAGTGATTTTGGGCTCAAATGATTTTTCGCAGTTCATGAACTCTATGCTATTCTCACTATTAACTAAAGAGGATTTATGTAAGAGGAGCTGGTGTTTGTATCAGTTTCATAAACAGAGTTGAACTACATATGGTCTGTATGAGTAGGAAACACAGTTCTTTTTTTCTGGGCATGCTCATGGTTCTTGCTGTATTGGAGACGATGTAAAGAAGAGCTTGCTTCTTGCATTAAAACAGGGTGTGTTTCATGGATGAGAACTCTGGTCTGAATTTGCCATCAGAAATGGAGTTAAACCCCATGATCAGTGTCTTCCTACCATCAAGAGTTCATTTCTGGTAAACCAAGTGAATTGTCGGCTCCAGTGACATTACACAGTTCTAGAACCTAACCCGATTATATCTATTAACTAAAGAGCATTTATGTAAGAGGAGATGTGGTCTGTATCAGTTTCATAAGCACAGTTGAACTACATATGGTCCTAATGATTAGGAAACACAGTTCTTTTATTCTTGGCATGATCAGAGTTCTTACTATATTGGAGACGCTTGAAAGAAGAGGATTATTCTTGCCTTAAAACAGAGTGTTTTTCAGGGATGAGAACTCTGGTCTGAATTTGCCTTGAGAAACGGAGTTAAACCCCAGTATCAGTGTCTTCTTACCAGCAAGAGTTCATTTCTGGAAATCGAAGTGAATTTTAGGCTCAAATGACTTTAAACAGTACTAGAACCCTATGCGATTAGCACTATTAACTAAAGAGCACTTATGTAAGAGGAGCTGTAGTCTGTATCATTTCATAAGCATAGTTGCACTACATATGTTTCCTATGAGTAGGAAATACAGTTTTTTTTTTTCTGGGCATGCTCATTGTTTGTAATGTATTGGAGAAGATGGAAAGATGAGGATGATTCATGTCTCAAAACAGAGTGATGTTCAGGGATGGGAACTCCTGTCTGAATTTCACTTCAGAAATGGAGTTAAACCCTTGGATGTGTTTCTTCTTACAAGCAAGTGTTCATTTCTGGTAAACCCAGTGAATTTGGGCTCAAATGATTTTTCGCAGTTCATGAACTCTACGCTATTCTCACTATTAACTAAAGAGGATTTATGTAAGAGGAGCTGTTGTTTGTATCAGTTTCATAAGCAGAGTTGAACTACATATAGTCTGTATGAGTAGGAAACACAGTTCTTTTTTTCTGGGCATGCTCATGGTTCTTGCTGTATCTTAGACTCTGGAAAGAAGAGCTTGCTTCTTGCATTAAAACAGAGTGTGTTTCATGGATGAGAACTCTGGTCTGAATTTCCCTTCAAAAACGGAGTTAAACCCCAGGATCTGTGTCTTCCTACCATCAAGAGTTCATTTCTGGAAAACCAAGTGAACTGTCGGCTCCAGTGACATTACACAGTTCTAGAAACTAACCCGATCATATCTATTAACTAAAAGCATTTATGTAAGAGGAGATGTGGTCTGTATCAGTTTCATAAGCACAGTTGAACTACATATGGTCCTAATGAGTAGGAAATACAGTTCTTTTTTCTGGGCATGCTCATGGTTCTTACTGTATTGGAGAAGCTGGAAAGAAGAGGATTATTCTTGCCTTAAAACAGAGTGTTTTTCAGGGATGAGAACTCTCGTCTGAATTTGCCTTGAGAAACGGAGTTAAACCCCAGTATCAGTGTCTTCTTACCAGCAAGAGTTCATTTCTGGAAAACGAAGTATATTTTAGGCTCAAATGACTTTAAACAGTACTAGAACCCTATGCGATTAGCACTATTAACTAAAGAGCACTTATGTAAGAGGAGCTGTAGTCTGTATCATTTCATAAGCATAGTTGCACTACATGTGTTTCCTATGAGTAGGAAACACAGTTCTATTTTCCTGGGCATGCTCATGGTTCTTACTCTATTGGAGACCCTGCACAGAAGAGGATGATTCATGCCTCAAAACAGAATGTGTATGAGGGATGAGAACTCTGGTCTGAATTTGCCTACAGAAATGGAGTGAAAACCGAGGATCTGTGTCTTCCTACAAGCAATAGTTCATTTCTGGTAAACCCAGTGAATTTTGGGCTGAAATGATTTTTCGCAGTTCATGAACCCAACGCGATTCTCACTATTAACTAAAGAGCATTTATGTAAAAGGAGCTGTTCTTGGTATCAGTTTCATAATCAGAGTTGAACTACATATGGTCCGTAAGAGTAGGAAACACAGTTCTTTTTTTCTGGCCATGCTCATGGATCTTGCTCTATTTTAGACTCTGGCAAGAAGAGCTTTCTTCTTGCATTAAAGCAGAGTGTGCTTCAGGGGTGAGAAGCTGGTCTGAATTTCCCTTCAGAAACAGAGTTAAACCCCAGGATCTGTGTCTCCCTCAAGCAAGAGCTCCTTTCTGTTAAACCAATTGAATTTTGGGCTCAAATGATTTTTCGCAGTTTTCCAAACCAAACAGATTCCCACTATTAACTAAGGAGCATTTATGTAAGTGGAGCTGTGGTTTGTATCAGTTTCATAAGCAGAGTTGAACTACATATGGTCTGTATGAGTAGGAAACACAGTTCTTTTTTTCTGGGCATTCTCATGGTTCTTGCTGTATCTTAGACTCTGGAAAGAAGAGCTTGCTTCTTGCATTAAAACAGAGTGTGTTTCATGGATGAGAACTCTGGTCTGAATTTCCTTTCCCAAATGGTGTTAAACCCCATGATCTGTGTCTTCCTACCAGCAAGAGCTCATTTCGGGTAAACCAAGTGAATTTTCGGCTCAAATGACTTTACACAGTTCTAGAACTCAAGACGATTATCACTATTAACTAAAGAGCATTTATGTAGGAGGAGCTGAGGTCTGTATTAGTTCCATAAGCAGAGTTGATCTCCATATGGTCCATATGAGTAGGAAACACAGATCTTTTTTTCTGGGCATGGTCATGGTTCTTGCTGTATTAGAGACGCTGTAAAGAAGAGCTTGCTTCTTGCACTAAAACAGAGTGTGTTTCATGGATGAGAACTCTGGTCTGAATTTGCCATCAGAAACGGAGTTAAACCCCATGATCTGTGTCTCCCTACAAGCAAGAGTTCATTTCTGCTAAACCAAGTGAATTTTGGGCTCAAATGATTTTTCGCAGTTTACCAAACCAAACAGATTCCCACTATTAACTAAAGAGCATTTATGTAAGTGGAGCTGTGGTTTGTATCAGTTTCATAAGCAGAGTTGAACTACATACGGTCCGTATGAGTAGGAAACACAGTTCTTTTTTTCTGGGCATGCTCATGGTTCTTGCTGTATTGGAGACGCTGGAAAGAAGAGGATGCTTCTTGCAATAAAACAGAGTGTGTTTCATGGATGAGAACGCTGGTCTGAATTTCCCATCAGAAACGGAGTTAGACCCCAGGATCTGTGTCTCCCTACAAGCAAGAGTTCATTTCTGCTAAACCAAGTGAATTTTGGGCTCAAATGATTTTACACAGTTCTAGAACCCAACCTTGATTATCACTATTAACTAATGAGCATTTATGTAAGAGGAGCGGTGGTCTGTATCATTTTCATAAGCAGAGTTGGACTACATATGGTCCGTATGAGTAGGAAACACAGTTTTTTTTTTCAGGGCATGCTCATGGTTTTTGCTGTATTGGAGACGCTGGAAAGAAGAGCTTGCTTCTTGCATTAAAACAGGATGTGTTTCATGGATGAGAACTCTGGTCTGAATTTCCCATCAGAAACGGAGTTAAACCCCATGATCTGTGTCTCCCTACAAGCAAGAGTTCATTTCTGCTAAACCAAGTGAATTTTGGGCTCAAATGATTTTTCGCAGTTTATAAAACCAAACAGATTCCCACTATTAACTAAAGAGCATTTATGTAAGTGGATCTGTGGTTTGTATCAGTTTCATAAGCAGAGTTGAACTACATATGGTCCGTATGAGTAGGAAACACAGTTCTTTTTTGCTGTGCATGGTCATGGTTCTTGCTGTATTGGAGACGCTGGAAAGAAGAGGATGCTTCTTGCATTAAAACAGAGTGTGTTTCATGGATGAGAACTCTGGTCTGAATTTCCCATCAGAAACGGAGTTAAACCCCATGATCTGTGTCTCCCTACAAGCAAGAGTTCATTTCTGCTAAACCAAGTGAATTTTGGTCTCAAATGATTTTACACAGTTCTAGAACCCAACCTTGATTATCACTATTAACTAAAGAGCATTTATGTAAGAGGAGCTGTGGTCTTTATCATTTTCATAAGCAGAGTTGGACTACATATGGTCCATATGAGTAGGAAACACAGTTCTATTTTCCTGGGCATGCTCATGGTTCTTACAGTATTGGAGACCGTGCACAGGAGAGGATGATACATGCCGCAAAACAGAATGTGTTTCAGGGATGAGAACTCTGGTCTGAATTTGCCTACAGAAACGGAGTGAAAACCCAGGATCTGTGTCTTCCTACAAGCAATAGTTCATTTCTGGTAAACCCAGTGAATTTTGGGCTGAAATGATTTTTCGCAGTTCATGAACCCAACGCGATTCTCACTATTAACTAAAGAGCATTTATGTAAAAGGAGCTGTTATTTGTATCAGTTTCATAAGCAGAGTTGAACTACATATGGTCCGTATGAGTAGGAAGCACAGTTCTTTTTTTCTGGGCATGCTCATGGTTCTTGCTCTATTGGAGACGCTGGAAAGAAGAGCTTGCTTCTTGAATTAAACAGAGTGTGTTTCAGGGATGAGAACTCTGGTAAGAATTTTCGTTCAGAAAGGGCGTTAAACCCCATGATCTCTGTCTTCCTACAAGCAAGAGTTCATTTCTGTTAAACGAAGTGAATTTTGTGCTGAAATGATTTTACACAGTTCTAGAACCGAACGCGATTCTCACTATTAACTAAAGAGCATTTATGTAAGAGGAGATATGGTCTGTATCAGTTTCATAAGCAGAGTTGGTCTACATATGATCCGTATGAGTAGGAAACGCAGTTCTTTTTTTCTGGGCATGCTCATGGTTCTTACTGTATTGGAGACCCTGGACAGAAGAGGATGATTCATGCCTCAAAACAGAGTGATGTTCAGGGATGAGAACTCTTGTCTGAATTTCCCTTCAGAAATGGAGTTAAACCCTTGGATGTGTTTCTTCTTACAAGCAAGAGGTCATTTCTGGTAAACCCAGTGAATTTGGGCTCAAATGATTTTTCGCAGTTCATGAACTCTACGCTATTCTCAGTATTAACTAAAGAGGATTTATGTAAGAGGACCTGTTGTTTATATTAGTTTCATAAGCAGAGTTGAACTATATATGGTCCGCATGAGTAGGAAACACAGTTCTTTTTTTCAGGCCATGCTCATGGTTCTTGCTGTATTATGGACTCAGGAAAGAAGTGCTTGCTTCTTGCATTAAATCTGAGTGTGTTTCAGGGATGAGAACTCTGGTCTGACTTTACCTTATGAAACGGAGTTAAACCCCAGGATGTGTGTCTTCCTACAAGCAAGAGTTTTTTTTTTTTTTTTTGGTAAACACAGGGTATTTTGAACTCAAATGATTTTTCGCATCTCACGAACCAAAACACAATTCTCACTATTAACTAAAGAGCATTTATGTAAGAGGAGCTGTGGTTTGTATCAGTTTCATAAGCAGATTTGAACTACATATGGTCCGTATGAATAGGAAACACAGTTCTTTTTTTCAGGACATGCTCATGGTTCTTGCTGTATTTTAGACTCTGGAAAGAAGACCTTGCTTCTTGCGTTAAAACAGAATGTGTTTCAGGGATGAGAACTCTGGTCTGAATTTCCCTTCAGAAACGGAGTTAAACCCCAGGATCTGTGTCTTCCTACATGCAAGTGTTCATTTCTGGTAAACCAAGTGAATTTTGGGCTCAAATGATTTTACACAGTTCTAGAACCCTACCTTGATTATCACTATTAAATAAAGAGCATTTATGTAAGAGGAGCTGTGGTCTGTATCATTTCCATAAGCAGAGTTGGACTACATATGGTACGTATGAGTAGGAAACACAGTTCTTTTTTTCTTAGCATGATCATGGTTTTTACTGAATTGGAGAACCTGGAAAGAAGAGGATGATTCAAGCCTTAAAACAGAGTGTTTTTCAGGGATGAGAATTCTGGTCTGAATTTCCCTTCAGAAACGGAGTTAACCCCAGGATCTGTGTCTTCCTACAAGCAAGTGTTCATTTCTGGTAAACCCAGTGAATTTTGGGCTCAAAATATTTTTCGCAGTTCACGAACACAACACGATTCTCACTATTAACTAAAGAGCATGTATGTAAGAGGAGCCGTGGTTTGTATCAGTTTCATAAGAAGAGTTGAACTACATATGGTTCGTATGAGTAGGAAACACAGTTCTTTTTTTCTGGCCATGCTCATGGTTCTTGCTGTATTGGAGACGCTGGAAAGAAGAGCTTGCTTCTTGGATTAAAACAGAGTGTGTTTCATGGATGAAAACTCTGGTCTGAATTTCCCTTCAGAAACGGAGTTAAACACCATGATCTGTGTCTTCCTACCAGCAAGAGTTCATTTCTGGTAAACCCAGTGAATTTTGTGATCAAATGATTTTTCGCAGTTCACAAACCCTACGCTATTCTCACTATTAACTTATGCAGATTTATGTTAGAGTAGCTGTGGTTTGTATCAGTTTCATAAGCCGAGTTGAACTACATATGGTCTGTATGAGTAGGAAACACAGTCTATTTTTCTGGACATGCTCATGTTTCTTACTATATTGGAGTCGCTGGAAAGAAGAGGATGATTCTTGAATTAAAACAGAGTGTTTTTCAGGGATGAGAAATCTGGTCTGAATTTGCCATGAGAAATGGAGTTAAACCCCATGATCACTGTCTTCCGACAAGCAAGAGTGCATTTCTGGTAATCCCAGTGAATTTTGGGCTCAAATGATTTTTCGCAGTTCACCAACCCATCATAATTCTCACTATTAACAATAGAGCATTTATGTAAGAGGAGCTGTGGTTTGTATCAGTTTCATAACAGAGTTGAACTACATATGGTCCGCATGAGTAGGAAACACAGTTCTTTTTTTCAGGTCATGCTCATGGTTCTTGCTGTATTGGAGACGATGTAAAGAAGAGCTTGCTTCTTGCATTAAAACAGGGTGTGTTTCATGGATGAGAACTCTGGTCTGAATTTGCCATTAGAAATGGAGTTAAACCCCATGATCAGTGTCTTCCTACCATCAAGAGTTCATTTCTGATAAACCAAGTGAATTGTCGGCTCCAGTGATATTACACAGTTCTAGAACCTAACCCGATTATATCTATTAACTAAAGAGCATTTATGTAAGAGGAGATGTGGTCTGTATCAGTTTCATAAGCACAGTTGAACTACATATGGTCCTAATGATTAGGAAACACAGTTCTTTTATTCTTGGCATGATCAGAGTTCTTACTATATTGGAGACGCTGGAAAGAAGAGGATTATTCTTGCCTTAAAACAGAGTGTTTTTCAGGGATGAGAACTCTGGTCTGAATTTGCCTTAAGAAACGAAGTTAAACCCCAGTTCAGTGTCTTCTTACCAGCAAGAGTTCATTTCTGGAAAACGAAGTGAATTTTAGACTCAAATGACTTTAAACAGTACTAGAACCCTATGCGATAAGCACTATTAAATAAAGAGCACTTATGTAAGAGGAGCTGTAGTCTGTATCATTTCATAAGCAAAGCTGCACTATATATGTTTCCTATGAGTAGAAAATACAGTTTTTTTTTCTGGGCATGCTCATTGTTCGTACTGTATTGGAGAAGATGGAAAGATGAGGATGATTCATGTCTCAAAACAGAGTGATGTTCAGGGATGGGAACTCCTGTCTGAATTTCCCTTCAGAAATGGAGTTAAACCCTTGGATGTGTTTCTTCTTACAAGCAAGTGTTCATTTCTGGTAAACCCAGTGAATTTGGGCTCAAATGATTTTTCGCAGTTCATGAACTCTACGCTATTCTCACTATTAACTAAAGAGGATTTATGTAAGAGGAGCTGTTGTTTGTATCAGTTTCATAAGCAGAGTTGAACTACATATAGTCTGTATGAGTAGGAAACACAGTTCTTTTTTTCTGGGCATGCTCATGGTTCTTGCTGTATCTTAGACTCTGGAAAGAAGAGCTTGCTTCTTGCATTAAAACAGAGTGTGTTTCATGGATGAGAACTCTGGTCTGAATTTCCCTTCAAAAACGGAGTTAAACCCCAGGATCTGTGTCTTCCTACCATCAAGAGTTCATTTCTGGTAAACCAAGTGAACTGTCGGCTCCAGTGACATTACACAGTTCTAGAAACTAACCCGATCATATCTATTAACTAAAAGCATTTATGTAAGAGGAGATGTGGTCTGTATCAGTTTCATAAGCACAGTTGAACTACATATGGTCCTAATGAGTAGGAAATACAGTTCTTTTTTCTGGGCATGCTCATGGTTCTTACTGTATTGGAGAAGCTGGAAAGAAGAGGATTATTCTTGCCTTAAAACAGAGTGTTTTTCAGGGATGAGAACTCTCGTCTGAATTTGCCTTGAGAAACGGAGTTAAACCCCAGTATCAGTGTCTTCTTACCAGCAAGAGTTCATTTCTGGAAAACGAAGTATATTTTAGGCTCAAATGACTTTAAACAGTACTAGAACCCTATGCGATTAGCACTATTAACTAAAGAGCACTTATGTAAGAGGAGCTGTAGTCTGTATCATTTCATAAGCATAGTTGCACTACATGTGTTTCCTATGAGTAGGAAACACAGTTCTATTTTCCTGGGCATGCTCATGGTTCTTACTCTATTGGAGACCCTGCACAGAAGAGGATGATTCATGCCTCAAAACAGAATGTGTATGAGGGATGAGAACTCTGGTCTGAATTTGCCTACAGAAATGGAGTGAAAACCGAGGATCTGTGTCTTCCTACAAGCAATAGTTCATTTCTGGTAAACCCAGTGAATTTTGGGCTGAAATGATTTTTCGCAGTTCATGAACCCAACGCGATTCTCACTATTAACTAAAGAGCATTTATGTAAAAGGAGCTGTTCTTGGTATCAGTTTCATAATCAGAGTTGAACTACATATGGTCCGTAAGAGTAGGAAACACAGTTCTTTTTTTCTGGCCATGCTCATGGTTCTTGCTCTATTTTAGACTCTGGCAAGAAGAGCTTTCTTCTTGCATTAAAGCAGAGTGTGCTTCAGGGGTGAGAACTCTGGTCTGAATTTCCCTTCAGAAACAGAGTTAAACCCCAGGATCTGTGTCTTCCTACAAGCAAGAGCTCCTTTCTGTTAAACCAATTGAATTTTGGGCTCAAATGATTTTTCGCAGTTTTCCAAACCAAACAGATTCCCACTATTAACTAAGGAGCATTTATGTAAGTGGAGCTGTGGTTTGTATCAGTTTCATAAGCAGAGTTGAACTACATATGGTCTGTATGAGTAGGAAACACAGTTCTTTTTTTCTGGGCATTCTCATGGTTCTTGCTGTATCTTAGACTCTGGAAAGAAGAGCTTGCTTCTTGCATTAAAACAGAGTGTGTTTCATGGATGAGAACTCTGGTCTGAATTTCCTTTCCCAAATGGTGTTAAACCCCATGATCTGTGTCTTCCTACCAGCAAGAGCTCATTTCGGGTAAACCAAGTGAATTTTCGGCTCAAATGACTTTACACAGTTCTAGAACTCAAGACGATTATCACTATTAACTAAAGAGCATTTATGTAGGAGGAGCTGAGGTCTGTATTAGTTCCATAAGCAGAGTTGATCTCCATATGGTCCATATGAGTAGGAAACACAGATCTTTTTTTCTGGGCATGGTCATGGTTCTTGCTGTATTAGAGACGCTGTAAAGAAGAGCTTGCTTCTTGCACTAAAACAGAGTGTGTTTCATGGATGAGAACTCTGGTCTGAATTTCCCATCAGAAACGGAGTTAAACCCCATGATCTGTGTCTCCCTACAAGCAAGAGTTCATTTCTGCTAAACCAAGTGAATTTTGGGCTCAAATGATTTTTCGCAGTTTACCAAACCAAACAGATTCCCACTATTAACTAAAGAGCATTTATGTAAGTGGAGCTGTGGTTTGTATCAGTTTCATAAGCAGAGTTGAACTACATACGGTCCGTATGAGTAGGAAACACAGTTCTTTTTTTCTGGGCATGCTCATGGTTCTTGCTGTATTGGAGACGCTGGAAAGAAGAGGATGCTTCTTGCATTAAAACAGAGTGTGTTTCATGGATGAGAACGCTGGTCTGAATTTCCCATCAGAAACGGAGTTAGACCCCATGATCTGTGTCTCCCTACAAGCAAGAGTTCATTTCTGCTAAACCAAGTGAATTTTGGGCTCAAATGATTTTACACAGTTCTAGAACCCAACCTTGATTATCACTATTAACTAATGAGCATTTATGTAAGAGGAGCGGTGGTCTGTATCATTTTCATAAGCAGAGTTGGACTACATATGGTCCGTATGAGTAGGAAACACAGTTTTTTTTTTCAGGGCATGCTCATGGTTTTTGCTGTATTGGAGACGCTGGAAAGAAGAGCTTGCTTCTTGCATTAAAACAGGATGTGTTTCATGGATGAGAACTCTGGTCTGAATTTCCCATCAGAAACGGAGTTAAACCCCATGATCTGTGTCTCCCTACAAGCAAGAGTTCATTTCTGCTAAACCAAGTGAATTTTGGGCTCAAATGATTTTTCGCAGTTTATAAAACCAAACAGATTCCCACTATTAACTAAAGAGCATTTATGTAAGTGGATCTGTGGTTTGTATCAGTTTCATAAGCAGAGTTGAACTACATATGGTCCGTATGAGTAGGAAACACAGTTCTTTTTTTCTGTGCATGGTCATGGTTCTTGCTGTATTGGAGACGCTGGAAAGAAGAGGATGCTTCTTGCATTAAAACAGAGTGTGTTTCATGGATGAGAACTCTGGTCTGAATTTCCCATCAGAAACGGAGTTAAACCCCATGATCTGTGTCTCCCTACAAGCAAGAGTTCATTTATGCTAAACCAAGTGAATTTTGGGCTCAAATGATTTTACACAGTTCTAGAACCCAACCTTGATTATCACTATTAACTAAAGAGCATTTATGTAAGAGGAGCTGTGGTCTTTATCATTTTCATAAGCAGAGTTGGACTACATATGGTCCATATGAGTAGGAAACACAGTTCTATTTTCCTGGGCATGCTCATGGTTCTTACAGTATTGGAGACCGTGCACAGGAGAGGATGATACATGCCGCAAAACAGAATGTGTTTCAGGGATGAGAACTCTGGTCTGAATTTGCCTACAGAAACGGAGTGAAAACCCAGGATCTGTGTCTTCCTACAAGCAATAGTTCATTTCTGGTAAACCCAGTGAATTTTGGGCTGAAATGATTTTTCGCAGTTCATGAACCCAACGCGATTCTCACTATTAACTAAAGAGCATATATGTAAAAGGAGCTGTTCTTTGTATCAGTTTCATAAGCAGAGTTGAACTACATATGGTCCGTATGAGTAGGAAGCACAGTTCTTTTTTTCTGGGCATGCTCATGGTTCTTGCTGTATTGGAGACGATGTAAAGAAGAGCTTGCTTCTTGCATTAAAACAGGGTGTGTTTCATGGATGAGAACTCTGGTCTGAATTTGCCATTAGAAATGGAGTTAAACCCCATGATCAGTGTCTTCCTACCATCAAGAGTTCATTTCTGATAAACCAAGTGAATTGTCGGCTCCAGTGATATTACACAGTTCTAAAACCTAACCCGATTATATCTATTAACTAAAGAGCATTTATGTAAGAGCAGATGTGGTCTGTATCAGTTTCATAAGCACAGTTGAACTACATATGGTCCTAATGATTAGGAAACACAGTTCTTTTATTCTTGGCATGATCAGAGTTCTTACTATATTGGAGACGCTGGAAAGAAGAGGATTATTCTTGCCTTAAAACAGAGTGTTTTTCAGGGATGAGAACTCTGGTCTGAATTTGCCTTAAGAAACGAAGTTAAACCCCAGTTCAGTGTCTTCTTACCAGCAAGAGTTCATTTCTGGAAAACGAAGTGAATTTTAGACTCAAATGACTTTAAACAGTACTAGAACCCTATGCGATAAGCACTATTAAATAAAGAGCACTTATGTAAGAGGAGCTGTAGTCTGTATCATTTCATAAGCAAAGCTGCACTATATATGTTTCCTATGAGTAGGAAATACAGTTTTTTTTTCTGGGCATGCTCATTGTTCGTACTGTATTGGAGAAGATGGAAAGATGAGGATGATTCATGTCTCAAAACTGAGTGATGTTCAGGGATGAGAACTCCTGTCTAAATTTCCCTTCAGAAATGGAGTTAAACCCTTGGATGTGTTTCTTCTTACAAGCAAGAGTTCATTTCTGGTAAACCGAGTGATTTTGGGCTCAAATGATTTTTCGCAGTTCATGAACTCTATGCTATTCTCACTATTAACTAAAGAGGATTTATGTAAGAGGAGCTGGTGTTTGTATCAGTTTCATAAACAGAGTTGAACTACAAATGGACCGCATGAGTAGGAAACACAGTTCTTTTTTTCTGGCCATGATCAGGGTTCTTGCTGTATTTTAGACTCTGGAAAGAAGAGCTTGCTTCTTGCGTTAAAACAGAGTGGGTTTCAGGCATGAGAACTCTGGTCTGAATTTCCCTTCTGAAACGGAGTTAAATTCCAGTATCTGTGTCTTCCTACAAGCAAGAGTTCACTTCTGGTAAACCAAGTGAAATTTCGGCTCAAATGAATTTTCGCAGTTCACGAAGCCAACGCGATTCTCACTATTAACTAAAGAGCATTTATGCAAGAAGAGCTGTGGTTTGTATCAGTTTCATATGCAGAGATGAACTACATATTGTCCGTATGAGAAGGAAAAACAGTTCTTTTTTTCTGGGCATGCTCATTGTACTTACTGCATTGGAGAGGCTGGAAAGAAGAGGATGATACTTGCCATAAAACAGAGTGTTTTTCAGGGTTGAGAATTCTGGTCTGAATTTGAATTCAGAAATGAAGTTAAACCCCAGGATCTGTGTCTTCCTACAAGCAAGAGTTCATTTCAGGTATACCCAGTGTATTTTGGGCTCAAATGATTTTTCGCAGTTCACCAAACCAAACAGATTCCCACTATTAACTAAAGAGCATTTATGTAAGTGGAGCTGTGGTTTGTATCAGTTTCATAAGCAGAGTTGAACTACATATGGTCCGTATGAGTAGGAAACACAGTTCTTTTTTTCTGGGCATGCTCATGGTTCTTGCTGTATTGGAGACGCTGTAAAGAAGAGGATGCTTCTTGCATTAAAACAGAGTGTGTTTCTTGGATGAGAATGCTGGTCTGAATTTCCCATCAGAAACGGAGTTAGACCCCATGATCTGTGTCTCCCTACAAACAAGAGTTCATTTCTGCTAAACCAAGTGAATTTTGGGCTCAAATGATTTTACACAGTTCTAGAACCCAACCTTGATTATCACTATTAACTAATGAGCATTTATGTAAGAGGAGCGGTAGTCTGTATCATTTTCATAAGCAGAGTTGGACTACATATGGTCCGTATGAGTAGGAAACACAGTTTTTTTTTTCTGGGCATGCTCATGGTTTTTGCTGTATTGGAGACGCTGGAAAGAAGAGCTTGCTTCTTGATATTAAAACAGGGTGTGTTTCATGGATGAGAACTCTGGTCTGAATTTCCTTTCCCAAATGGTGTTAAACCCCATGATCTGTGTCTTCCTACCAGCAAGAGCTCATTTCTGGTAAACCAAGTGAATTTTCAGCTCAAATGACTTTACACAGTTCTAGAACTCAAGGCGATTATCACTATTAACTAAAGAGCATTTATGTAAGAGGAGCTGTGGTCTTTATCATTTTCATAAGCAGAGTTGGACTACATATGGTCCATATGAGTAGGAAACACAGTTCTATTTTCCTGGGCATGCTCATGGTTCTTACAGTATTGGAGACCGTGCACAGGAGAGGATGATACATGCCGCAAAACAGAATGTGTTTCAGGGATGAGAACTCTGGTCTGAATTTGCCTACAGAAACGGAGTGAAAACCCAGGATCTGTGTCTTCCTACAAGCAATAGTTCATTTCTGGTAAACCCAGTGAATTTTGGGCTGAAATGATTTTTCGCAGTTCATGAACCCAACGCGATTCTCACTATTAACTAAAGAGCATATATGTAAAAGGAGCTGTTCTTTGTATCAGTTTCATAAGCAGAGTTGAACTACATATGGTCCGTATGAGTAGGAAGCACAGTTCTTTTTTTCTGGGCATGCTCATGGTTCTTGCTGTATTGGAGACGATGTAAAGAAGAGCTTGCTTCTTGCATTAAAACAGGGTGTGTTTCATGGATGAGAACTCTGGTCTGAATTTGCCATTAGAAATGGAGTTAAACCCCATGATCAGTGTCTTCCTACCATCAAGAGTTCATTTCTGATAAACCAAGTGAATTGTCGGCTCCAGTGATATTACACAGTTCTAAAACCTAACCCGATTATATCTATTAACTAAAGAGCATTTATGTAAGAGCAGATGTGGTCTGTATCAGTTTCATAAGCACAGTTGAACTACATATGGTCCTAATGATTAGGAAACACAGTTCTTTTATTCTTGGCATGATCAGAGTTCTTACTATATTGGAGACGCTGGAAAGAAGAGGATTATTCTTGCCTTAAAACAGAGTGTTTTTCAGGGATGAGAACTCTGGTCTGAATTTGCCTTAAGAAACGAAGTTAAACCCCAGTTCAGTGTCTTCTTACCAGCAAGAGTTCATTTCTGGAAAACGAAGTGAATTTTAGACTCAAATGACTTTAAACAGTACTAGAACCCTATGCGATAAGCACTATTAAATAAAGAGCACTTATGTAAGAGGAGCTGTAGTCTGTATCATTTCATAAGCAAAGCTGCACTATATATGTTTCCTATGAGTAGGAAATACAGTTTTTTTTTCTGGGCATGCTCATTGTTCGTACTGTATTGGAGAAGATGGAAAGATGAGGATGATTCATGTCTCAAAACTGAGTGATGTTCAGGGATGAGAACTCCTGTCTAAATTTCCCTTCAGAAATGGAGTTAAACCCTTGGATGTGTTTCTTCTTACAAGCAAGAGTTCATTTCTGGTAAACCGAGTGATTTTGGGCTCAAATGATTTTTCGCAGTTCATGAACTCTATGCTATTCTCACTATTAACTAAAGAGGATTTATGTAAGAGGAGCTGGTGTTTGTATCAGTTTCATAAACAGAGTTGAACTACAAATGGACCGCATGAGTAGGAAACACAGTTCTTTTTTTCTGGCCATGATCAGGGTTCTTGCTGTATTTTAGACTCTGGAAAGAAGAGCTTGCTTCTTGCGTTAAAACAGAGTGGGTTTCAGGCATGAGAACTCTGGTCTGAATTTCCCTTCTGAAACGGAGTTAAATTCCAGTATCTGTGTCTTCCTACAAGCAAGAGTTCACTTCTGGTAAACCAAGTGAAATTTCGGCTCAAATGAATTTTCGCAGTTCACGAAGCCAACGCGATTCTCACTATTAACTAAAGAGCATTTATGCAAGAAGAGCTGTGGTTTGTATCAGTTTCATATGCAGAGATGAACTACATATTGTCCGTATGAGAAGGAAAAACAGTTCTTTTTTTCTGGGCATGCTCATTGTACTTACTGCATTGGAGAGGCTGGAAAGAAGAGGATGATACTTGCCATAAAACAGAGTGTTTTTCAGGGTTGAGAATTCTGGTCTGAATTTGAATTCAGAAATGAAGTTAAACCCCAGGATCTGTGTCTTCCTACAAGCAAGAGTTCATTTCAGGTATACCCAGTGTATTTTGGGCTCAAATGATTTTTCGCAGTTCACCAAACCAAACAGATTCCCACTATTAACTAAAGAGCATTTATGTAAGTGGAGCTGTGGTTTGTATCAGTTTCATAAGCAGAGTTGAACTACATATGGTCCGTATGAGTAGGAAACACAGTTCTTTTTTTCTGGGCATGCTCATGGTTCTTGCTGTATTGGAGACGCTGTAAAGAAGAGGATGCTTCTTGCATTAAAACAGAGTGTGTTTCTTGGATGAGAATGCTGGTCTGAATTTCCCATCAGAAACGGAGTTAGACCCCATGATCTGTGTCTCCCTACAAACAAGAGTTCATTTCTGCTAAACCAAGTGAATTTTGGGCTCAAATGATTTTACACAGTTCTAGAACCCAACCTTGATTATCACTATTAACTAATGAGCATTTATGTAAGAGGAGCGGTAGTCTGTATCATTTTCATAAGCAGAGTTGGACTACATATGGTCCGTATGAGTAGGAAACACAGTTTTTTTTTTCTGGGCATGCTCATGGTTTTTGCTGTATTGGAGACGCTGGAAAGAAGAGCTTGCTTCTTGATATTAAAACAGGGTGTGTTTCATGGATGAGAACTCTGGTCTGAATTTCCTTTCCCAAATGGTGTTAAACCCCATGATCTGTGTCTTCCTACCAGCAAGAGCTCATTTCTGGTAAACCAAGTGAATTTTCAGCTCAAATGACTTTACACAGTTCTAGAACTCAAGGCGATTATCACTATTAACTAAAGAGCATTTATGTAAGAGGAGCTGTGGTCTGTATTAGTTCCATAAGCAGAGTTGATCTACATATGGTCCGTATGAGTGGGAAACACAGTTCTAGTTTCCTGGGCATGCTCATGGTTCTTACTGTATTGGAGACCCTGCACAGGAGAGGATGATTCATGCCGCAAAACAGAATGTGTTTCAGGGATGAGAACTCTGGTCTGAATTTGCCTACAGAAACGGAGTGAAAACCCAGGATCTGTGTCTTCCTACAAGCAATAGTTCATTTCTGGTAAACCCAGTGAATTTTGGGCTGAAATGATTTTTCACAGTTCATGAACCCAACGCGATTCTCACTATTAACTAAAGAGCATTTATATAAGAGGAGCTGATTTTGTATCAGTTTCATGAGCAGAGTTGAACTACATATGGTCTGTATGAGTATGAAACACAGTTCTTTTTTTCTGGGCATGCTCATTGTTCTTGCTATTTTGGAGACGCTGGAAAGAAGATCTTGCTTCTTGAATTAAACAGAGTGTGTTTAAGGGAAGAGAACTCTGGTAAGAATTTTCCTTCAGAAATGGCGTTGAACCCCATGATCTGTGTCTCCCTACAAGCAAGAGTTCATTTCTGCTAAACCAACTGAATTTTGGGCTCAAATGATTTTACACAGTTCTAGAACACAACCTTGATTATCACTATTAACTAAAGAGCATTTATGTAAGAGGAGCTGTGGTCTTTATCATTTTCATAAGCAGAGTTGGACTACATATGGCCCATATGAGTAGGAAACACAGTTCTATTTTCCTGGGCATGCTCATGGTTCTTACTGTATTGGAGACCCTGCACAGAAGAGGATGACTCTTGCCTCAAAACAGAATGTGTTTCAGGGATGAGAACTCTGGTATGAATTTGCCTACAGAATCGGAGTGAAAACCCAGATCTCTGTCTTCCTACAAGCAAGAGTTCATTTCTGGTAAACCCAGTGAATTTTTTGGTCAAATGATTGTTGGCAGTTCAAGAACCCAACGCTATTCTCACTATTAACTAAAGAGAATTAATGTTAGAGGAGCTGTGGTTTGTATCAGTTTCATAAGCAGAGTTGAACTACATATGGTCCGTAAGAGTAGGAAACACAGTTCTTTTTTTCAGGCCATGCTCATGGTTCTTGCTGTATTTTAGACTCTGGCAAGAAGACCTTGCTTCTTGCGTTAAAACAGAGTATGTTTCAGGGATGAGAACTCTGGTCTGAATTTCCCTTCAAAAACGGAGTTAAACCCCAGGATCTCTGTCTTCCTACAAGCAAGAGTTCATTTCAGCTAAACCCAGTGAATTTTGAGCTCAAATGATTTTTCCTAGTTCACGAACCCAACATGATTCTCACTATTAACTAAAGATCATTTATGTAACAGGAGGTGTGGTCTGTATCAGTTTCATAATCAGAGTTGAACTATATATGGTCCTTATGAATATGAATAGGAAACACAGTTCTTTTTTTTCAGACCATGCTCATGGCTCTTGCTGTATTTTAGACTCTAGAAAGAAGAGTATTCTTCTTCGTTAAAACAGAATGTATTTCAGGGAAGAGAACTCTGGACTGAATTTCCCTTCACAAACGGAGTTAAACCCCATGATCTGTGTCATCGTACAAGCAGTGAATTTTGGGCTCAAATGATTTTTCGCAGTTCACCACCTAAGTCGATTATCCGTATTATCTAAAGAGCATTTATCTAAGCAGAGCTATGGTTTGTATCAGTTTCATAAGCAGAGTTGAATACATATGGTCCTTATTAGTAGGATACACAGTTCTTTGTTTCAGGCCATGCTCTTTGTTCTTGCAGTATTTTAGACTCTGGAAAGAAGAGCTTGCTTCTTGTGTTAAAACAGTGTTGTTTCAGGGATGAGAATACAGGTCTGAATTTCCCTTCAGAAACTGCGTTAAACCGCAGGATCTGTGTCTTCCTACAAGCAACAGTTCATTTCTGGTAAACACAGTGAATTTTGTGGTCAAATGATTTTTGGCAGTTCACTAACCCAACGCTACTCTCACTATTAACTAATGTGGATTTATGTAAGAGGAGCTGTGGTTTGTATCAGTTTCATAATCACAGTTGAACTACATATGGTCCATATGAGTAGGAAAAATAGTTTTTTTTTTCAGGGCATGCTCATGGTTCTTGCTGTATTTTAGACTCTGGAAAGAAGAGCTTGCTTCTTGCATTAAAGCATAGTGTGTTTCAGGAATGAGAACTCTAGTCTGAATTTCCCTTCAGAAACGGAGTTAAACCCCAGGATCTGTGACTTCATACAAGAAAGAGTTAATTTCTGTTAAACATAATGAATTTTGGGCTCAAATGATTTTATGCAGTTCACGAACCCAACGCTATTCTCACTATTAACTAAAGAGAATTTTTGTTAGAGGAGCTGTGGTTTGTATCATTTTCATAAGCAGAGTTGAACTACATATGGTCTGTATGAGTAGGAAACACAGTTCTTCTTTACTTGGTATGCTCATGGTTCTTACTATATTGGAGACACTGGAAAGAAGAGGATGATTCTTGCCTTAAAACAGAGTGTTTTTCAGGGATGAGAACTCTGGTCTGAATTTGACTTCAGAAACGGAGTTAAAATCCAGGATCTGTGTCTTCCTACAAGCAAGAGTTCATTTCTGGTAAATCAAGTGAATTTTGGGCTCAAATGTTTTACACAGCTCTATAACCCAACGTGATTATCACTATTAACTAAAGAGCACTTATGTAAGAGGAGCTGTGGCTTGTGTCAGTTTCATAAGCAGAGATGAACTGCATATGGTCTGTATGAGGAGGAAACACAGTTCTTTTTTTCTGGGCATTCTCATGGTTCTTGCTGTATTGGAGACGCTGAAAAGAAGAGGATGCTATTTGCGTTAAAACAGCATGTGTTTCATGGATGAGATCACTGGTCTGAATTTACCTTCAGAATCCGAGTTAAACCCCAGGATCTGTGTCTTCCTACAAGCAAGAGTTCATTTCTGGTAAACACAGTGAATTTTGTGGTCAAATGATTTTTGGCAGTTCACTAACCCAACGCGACTCTCACTATTAACTAAAGAGCATTTATGTAAGAGGAGCTGTAGTTTGTATCATTTTCATAATCAAAGTTGAACTACATATGGTCCATATGAGTAGGAAAAACAGTTTTTTTTTTCAGGGCATGCTCATGGTTCTTGCTGTATTTTAGACTCTGGAAAGAAGAGCTTGCTTCTTAAATTAAAGCATAGTGTGTTTCAGGGATGAGAACTCTGGTCTGAATTTCCCTTCAGAAATGGATTTAAACCCCAGGATCTGTGACTTCATACAAGTAAGAGTTCCTTTCTGTTAAACATAGTGAATTTTGGGCTCAAATGATTTTATGCAGTTCACGAACCCAACGCTATTCTCGCTAATAACTACAGAGAATTTATGTTAGAGGAGCTGTGGTTTGTATCAGTTTCATAAGCAGAGTTGAACTACATATGGTCTGTATGAGTAGGAAAAACAGTTCTTATTTGAAGGCATGCTTATGGTTCTTGCTGTTTTGAAGACGCTGGAAGGAAGAGCTTGCTTCTTGCATTAAAACAGAGTGTGTTTCATGAATGAGAACTCTCCTCTGAATTTCTCTTCAATAACGGAGTTAAACGGCAGGATCTGTATTTTCCTACAAGCAAGAGTTCGTTTCTGGTAAACCGAGTGAATTTTGGGCTCCAATGATATTACACAGTTCTATAACCCAACGTGATTATCACTATTAACTAAAGAGCACTTATGTAAGAGGACCTGCGGTTTGTGTCAGTTTCATAAGCAGAGATGAACTGCATATGGTCGGTATGAGGAGGAAACACAGTTCTTTTTTTCTGGGCAATCTCATGGTTCTTGCTGTATTGGAGACTCTGAAAAGAAGAGGATGCTATTTGCGTTAAAAAAGCATGTGTTTCATGGATGAGAACACTGGTCTGAATTTAACTTCAGAATCCGAGTTAAACCTCAGGATCTGTGTCTTCTTACAAGCAAGAGTTCATTTCTGGTAATCCCAGTGAATTTTGGGCTCAAATGTTTTTTCGCAGTTCACGACCCCAACATGATTCTCACTATTAACTAAAGAGCATTTGTGTAAGAGGAGCAGTGGTTTGTATCAGTTTCATAAGCAGTGTTAAACTACATATGGTCCGTATGAGTAGGAAACAGTTCTTTTTTTCAGGGCGTGCTCATGTTTCTTGCTCTATTGGAGACTCTGGAAAGAAGACCTTGCTTCTTGCCTTAAAACAGAGTGTGTTTCAGGGATGAGAACTCTGGTCTGAATTTCCCTTCAGAAATTGAGTTAAGACCCAGGATCTGTGTCTTCCTACAAGCAAGAGTTTATTTCTGGTAAACCCAGTGAATTTTGGGCTCAAATGATTTTTCCCAGTTCACCACCTAAGTTGATTACCATATTAACTAAAGAGCATTTATGTAAGCGGAGCTGTGGTTTGTATCAGTTTCATAAGCAGAGTTGAATACATATGCTCCTTATGAGTAGGATACACAGTTCTTTTTTTCAGGGCATGCTCTTTGTTCTTGCAGTATTTTAGACTCTGGAAAGAAGAGCTTGCTTCTTGCGTTAAAACATAGTGTGTTTCAGGGATGAGATCTATGGTCTGAATTTCCCTTCAGAAATGAAGTTAAACGGCAGGATCTGTATCTTCCTACAAGCAAGAGTTCGTTTCTGGTAAACCGAGTGAATGTTGGGCTCCAACGATTTTACACAGTTCTATAACCCAACGTGATTATCACTATTAACTAAAGAGCACTTGTGTAAGAGGAGCTGTGGTTTGTCAGTTTCATAAGCAGAGATGAACTGCATATGGTCTGTATGAGGAGGAAACACAGTTCTTTTTTTCTGGGCATTCTCATGGTTCTTGCTTATTGGAGACTATGGAAGGAAGAGCTTGCTTCTTGCGTTAAAACAGAGTGTGTTTCAGGGATGAGAACTCTGGTCTGAATTTCCCTTCAGAAATTGAGTTAAACCCCAGGATCTGTGTCTTCCTACAAGCAAGAGTTTATTTCTGGTAAACCCAGTGAATTTTGGGCTCAAATGATTTTTCTCAGTTCACCACCTAAGTCAATTATCAGTATTAACTAAAGAGCATTTATGTAAGCAGTGCTGTGGTTTGTATCAGTTTCATAAGCAGAGTTGAATACATATGGTCCTTCTGAGTAGGATACACAGTTCTTTTTTTCAGGGCATGCTCTTTGTTCTTGCAGTATTTTAGACTCTGGAAAGAAGAGCTTGCTCCTTGTGTTAAAACAGTGTTGTTTCAGGGATGAGAATTCTGGTCTGAATTTCCCTTCAGAAACGGAGTTAAACCCCAGGATCTGTGTCTTCCTACAAGCAAGAGTTCATTTCTGGTAAACCCAGTGAATTTTGTGGTCAATTGATTTTTGGCTGTTCACGAAACCAATGCGACTCTCACTATTGACTAAAGAGCATTTATGTAAGAGGAGCTCTGGTTTGAGTAGGAAAACAGTTTTTTTTTCAGGGCATGCTCATGGTTCTTTCTGTATTTTAGCCTCTGGAAAGAAGAGCTTGCTTCTTGCATTGAACCATACTGTGTTTCAGGGATGAGAACTCTGGTCTGAATTTGAATTCAGAAACGGAGTTAAAACCCAGTATCTGTGTCTTCCTACAAGCTAGAGTTCATTTCTGTTAAACCCAGTGAATTTTGGGCTCAAATGATATTTCACAGATCACGACACCAACATTATTCTCACTATTAACTAAAGAGAATTTATGAAAGAGGAGCTGTGGTTAGTATCAGTTTCATAAGCAGAGTTGAACTACATATGTTCTGTGTGAGTATGAAACACAGTTCTTTTTTCTAGGCATGCTCATGGTTCTTATTGTATTGGGGACGCTGGAAAGAAGAGGATGATTCTTGCCTTAAAACAAAGTGTTTTTTAGGGATGAGAACTCTGGTCTGAATTTGCCTTCAGTAACGTAGTTAATCACCAAGATCTGTGTCTTACTACAAGCAAGAGTTCATTTCTGGTAAACCAAGGGAAATTTGTGCTCAAATGATTTTTCATAGTTCACCACCCTATGCGATTATCAGTATTAACTAAAGAGCATTTATGTAAGCGGAGCTGTGGTTTGTATCAGTTTCATAAACAGAGTTGAATAAATATGGTGCTTATGAGTAGGATACACAGTTCTTTTTTTCAGGGCATGCTCATTGTTCTTGCAGTAATTTATACTCTGGAAAGAAGAGCTTGCTTCTTGTGTTAAAACAGTGTTGTTTCAGGGATGAGAATTCTGGTCTGAATATCCCTTCAGAAACGGAGTTAAACTCCAGGATCTGTGTCTTCCTACAAGCAAGAATTTATTTATGGTAAACCCAGTGAATTTTGGCTCAAATGACTTTTCCCAGTTCACCACCCAAGGCGATTATCAGTATTAACTAAAGAGCATTTATGTAAGCGGAGCATTTTTTTGTATCAGTTCCATAAGCAGAGTTGAACTACATATAGTCCGTATGAATAGGAGACATAGTAATTTTTTTCAGGCCATGCTCATGGTTCTTCTGTATTTTAGACTCTGGAAAGAAGACCTTGCATATTCGTTAAAACAGAGTGTGTTTTAGGGATGAGAACTCTGGTCTGAATTTCCCTGCAGAAACGGAGTTAAACCCCAGGATCTGTGTCTTTCTACAAGCAAGAGATCATTTCTGGTAAACCAGGTGAATTTTAGGCTCAAATTGTTTTTCGCAGTTCACGAACACTACACTATTCTCACTATTAACTAAAGAGGATTTATGTAAGAGGAGCTGTGGTTTGTATCAGTTTCATAAGCAGAGTTGAACTACATATGGTCTGTATTAGTCGGAAACACAGTTCTTTTTTTCTGGGTATGCTCATGTTTCTTACAATATTGGAGATACTGAAAAGAAGAGGATGATTCTTGCCTTAAAACAGAGTGTTTTTCAGGGATGAGAAGTCTGGTCTGAATTTGCCTTCAGAAACGGAGTTAAACCCCAGGAACAGTGTCTTCCTACATGCAATAGTTCATTTTTGGTAAACCCAGTGAATTTTGGGCTCTAATGGTTTTGCGCAGTTCACGAACCCAATATGATTCTCACTATTAACTAAAGAGCATTTATGTAAGAGGAGGCATGGTCTGTATCAGTTTCATAAGCAGAGTTGAACTTCATATGGTCCGTATGAATAGGAAACACATTTCTTTTTTTCATGCCATGCTCATGGTTCTTGCTGTATTTTAGACTCTGGAAAGAAGAGCTTGTTTCTTGCATTAAAATAGGTTGTTTCATGGATGAGAACTCTGGTCTGAATTTCCCTTCAGAAACGGAGTTAAACCCCAGGATCTGTGTCTTCCTACAAGCAAGAGTTCATTTCTGGTTAACCCAGTGAATTTTGGGCTCAAATGATTTTTCGCATTTCACGAACCCAAAGCGATTCTCACTATTAACTAAAGAGCATTTATGTAAGTGGAGCTGTGGTTTGTGTCAGTTTCATAAGCAGAGTTGCACTACATATAGTCTGTATGAGTAGGAAACACAGTTCATTTTTTCAGGGTATGCTCATGGTTCTTGCTGTATTTTAGACACTGGAAAGAAGAGCATGCTTCTTGCGTTAAAACAGAGTGTGTTTCAGGGATGAGAACTCTGGTCTGAATTTCCCTTCAGATACGGAGTTAAACCCCAGTATCTGTATCTTCCTACAAACAAGAGTTCATTTCTGGTTAACTCAGTGAATTTTGGTCTCATATGATTTTTCGCAGTTCACGAACCCAACGAGATTCTCAGTATTAACTAATGAGCTTTTTTTGTAAGAGGAGCGGTACTTTGTATCAGTTTCATAAGCAGAGTTGAACTACATATGGTTCGTATGAGTCGGAAACACAGTTCTTTTTTTCAGGGAATGCTGATGGTTCTTGCTGTATTAGTGACGCTGGAAAGAAGAACCTGCTTCTTGCATTAAAACAGAGTGTGGTTCAGGGATGAGAACTCTGGTCTGAATTTCCCTTCAGAAACGGAGTTAAACCCCAGGATCTGTATCTTCCTACAAGCAAGAGTTCATTTCTGGTAAACCCAGTGAATTTTGGGCTCAAATGATTTTTCGCAGTTCAGAAACCCAACGATATTCTCACTATTAAATAAAGAGCAATTATGTAAGAGGAGGTGTGGTCTGTATGAGTTTCATAAGCAGAGTTGAACTACATATGGTCCGTATGAATAGGAGACATAGTTCTTTTTTTCAGGCCATGCTCATGGTTCTTGTGTATTTTAGACTCTGGAATGATTACCTTGCATCTTCGTTAAAACAGAGTGTGTTTCAGGGATGAGAACTCTGCTCTGAATTTCCCTACAGAATCGGTGTTAAACCCCAGGATCTGTGTCTTCCTACAAGCAAGAGTTCATTTCTGGTTAACCCAGTGAATTTTGGGCTCAAATGATTTTTCGCAGTTCACCACCCCATCATGATTCTCACTATTAACTAAAGGGCAATTATGTAATAGGAGCCGTGGTTTGTATCAGTTTCATAAGCAGAGTTGAACTACATATCGTCCTTATTAGTAGGAAACACTGTTCTTTTTTTCAGGGCATGCACATGGTTCTTTCTGTATTGGAGACGCTGAAAAGAAGAGGATGCTATTTGCCTTAAAACAGCATGTGTTTCATGGATGAGAACCCTGGTCTGAATTTACCTTCAGAATCCGAGTTAAACCCCAGGATCTGTGTCTTCCTACAAGCAGGAGTTCATTTCTGGTAAACCCAGTGAATTTTGGGCTCAAATGATTTTTCCCAGTTCACCACCAAAGTCGATTATCAGTATTAACTAAAGAGCATTTACGTAAGTGTAGCAGTGGTTTGTATCAGTTTCATAAGCAGAGTTGAATACATATGGTCCTTATGAGTAGGATACACAGTTCTTTTTTTCAGGCCATGCTCTTTGTTCTTGCAGTATTTTAGACTCTGGAAAGAAGAGCTTGCTTCTTGTGTTAAAACAGTGTTGATTCAGGGATGAGAATTCTGGTCTGAATTTCCCTTCAGAAACGGAGTTAAACCCCAGTATCTGTGTCTTCCTACAAGCAAGAGTTCATTTCTGTAAAACCCAGTGAATTTTGTGGTCAAATGATTTTTGGCAGTTCACGAACCCAACGCGACTCTCACTATTAACTAAAGAGCATTTATGTAAGAGGAGCTGTGGTTTGTATCAGTTCCATAATCACAGTTGAACTATTTATGGTCCATAGGAGTAGGAAAAATAGTTTTTTTTCAGGGCATGCTCATGGTTCTTGCTGTATTTTAGACTCTGGAAAGAAGAGCTTGCTTCTTGCATTAAAGCATAGTGTGTTTCAGAGATGAGAACTCTGGTTTGAATTCCCTTCTGAAACTGAGTTAAACCCCAGGATCTGTGACTTCATACAAGTAAGAGTTCATTTCTGTTAAAGATAGTGAATTTTGGGCAAAATGATTTTAAGCAGTTCACAAACCCAACGCAATTCTCACTATTAACTAAAGAGAATTTTTGTTAGAGGAGCTGTGGTTTGTATCAGTTTCATAAGCAGAGTTGAACTACATATAGTCCGTATGAATAGGAGACATAGTAATTTTTTTCAGGCCATGCTCATGGTTCTTCTGTATTTTAGACTCTGGAAAGAAGACCTTGCATATTCGTTAAAACAGAGTGTGTTTTAGGGATGAGAACTCTGGTCTGAATTTCCCTGCAGAAACGGAGTTAAACCCCAGGATCTGTGTCTTTCTACAAGCAAGAGATCATTTCTGGTAAACCAGGAGAATTTTAGGCTCAAATGATTTTTCGCAGTTCACGAACACTACACTATTCTCACTATTAACTAAAGAGGATTTATGTAAGAGGAGCTGTGGTTTGTATCAGTTTCATAAGCAGAGTTGAACTACATATGGTCTGTATTAGTCGGAAACACAGTTCTTTTTTTCTGGGTATGCTCATGTTTCTTACAATATTGGAGATACTGAAAAGAAGAGGATGATTCTTGCCTTAAAACAGAGTGTTTTTCAGGGATGAGAAGTCTGGTCTGAATTTGCCTTCAGAAACGGAGTTAAACCCCAGGAACAGTGTCTTCCTACATGCAATAGTTCATTTTTGGTAAACCCAGTGAATTTTGGGCTCTAATGGTTTTGCGCAGTTCACGAACCCAATATGATTCTCACTATTAACTAAAGAGCATTTATGTAAGAGGAGGCATGGTCTGTATCAGTTTCATAAGCAGAGTTGAACTTCATATGGTCCGTATGAATAGGAAACACATTTATTTTTTTCATGCCATGCTCATGGTTCTTGCTGTATTTTAGACTCTGGAAAGAAGAGCTTGTTTCTTGCATTAAAATAGGTTGTTTCATGGATGAGAACTCTGGTCTGAATTTCCCTTCAGAAACGGAGTTAAACCCCAGGATCTGTGTCTTCCTACAAGCAAGAGTTCATTTCTGGTTAACCCAGTGAATTTTGGGCTCAAATGATTTTTCGCATTTCACGAACCCAAAGCGATTCTCACTATTAACTAAAGAGCATTTATGTAAGTGGAGCTGTGGTTTGTGTCAGTTTCATAAGCAGAGTTGCACTACATATAGTCTGTATGAGTAGGAAACACAGTTCATTTTTTCAGGGTATGCTCATGGTTCTTGCTGTATTTTAGACACTGGAAAGAAGAGCATGCTTCTTGCGTTAAAACAGAGTGTGTTTCAGGGATGAGAACTCTGGTCTGAATTTCCCTTCAGATACGGAGTTAAACCCCAGTATCTGTATCTTCCTACAAACAAGAGTTCATTTCTGGTTAACTCAGTGAATTTTGGTCTCATATGATTTTTCGCAGTTCACGAACCCAACGAGATTCTCAGTATTAACTAATGAGCTTTTTTTGTAAGAGGAGCGGTACTTTGTATCAGTTTCATAAGCAGAGTTGAACTACATATGGTTCGTATGAGTCGGAAACACAGTTCTTTTTTTCAGGGAATGCTGATGGTTCTTGCTGTATTAGTGACGCTGGAAAGAAGAACCTGCTTCTTGCATTAAAACAGAGTGTGGTTCAGGGATGAGAACTCTGGTCTGAATTTCCCTTCAGAAACGGAGTTAAACCCCAGGATCTGTATCTTCCTACAAGCAAGAGTTCATTTCTGGTAAACCCAGTGAATTTTGGGCTCAAATGATTTTTCGCAGTTCAGAAACCCAACGATATTCTCACTATTAAATAAAGAGCAATTATGTAAGAGGAGGTGTGGTCTGTATGAGTTTCATAAGCAGAGTTGAACTACATATGGTCCGTATGAATAGGAGACATAGTTCTTTTTTTCAGGCCATGCTCATGGTTCTTGTGTATTTTAGACTCTGGAATGATTACCTTGCATCTTCGTTAAAACAGAGTGTGTTTCAGGGATGAGAACTCTGCTCTGAATTTCCCTACAGAATCGGTGTTAAACCCCAGGATCTGTGTCTTCCTACAAGCAAGAGTTCATTTATGGTTAACCCAGTGAATTTTGGGCTCAAATGATTTTTCGCAGTTCACCACCCCATCATGATTCTCACTATTAACTAAAGGGCAATTATGTAATAGGAGCCGTGGTTTGTATCAGTTTCATAAGCAGAGTTGAACTACATATCGTCCTTATTAGTAGGAAACACTGTTCTTTCTTCAGGGCATGCACATGGTTCTTTCTGTATTGGAGACGCTGAAAAGAAGAGGATGCTATTTGCCTTAAAACAGCATGTGTTTCATGGATGAGAACCCTGGTCTGAATTTACCTTCAGAATCCGAGTTAAACCCCAGGATCTGTGTCTTCCTACAAGCAAGAGTTCATTTCTGGTAAACCCAGTGAATTTTGGGCTCAAATGATTTTTCCCAGTTCACCACCAAAGTCGATTATCAGTATTAACTAAAGAGCATTTACGTAAGTGGAGCAGTGGTTTGTATCAGTTTCATAAGCAGAGTTGAATACATATGGTCCTTATGAGTAGGATACACAGTTCTTTTTTTCAGGCCATGCTCTTTGTTCTTGCAGTATTTTAGACTCTGGAAAGAAGAGCTTGCTTCTTGTGTTAAAACAGTGTTGATTCAGGGATGAGAATTCTGGTCTGAATTTCCCTTCAGAAACGGAGTTAAACCCCAGTATCTGTGTCTTCCTACAAGCAAGAGTTCATTTCTGGAAAACCCAGTGAATTTTGTGGTCAAATGATTTTTGGCAGTTCACGAACCCAACGCGACTCTCACTATTAACTAAAGAGCATTTATGTAAGAGGAGCTGTGGTTTGTATCAGTTCCATAATCACAGTTGAACTATTTATGGTCCATATGAGTAGGAAAAATAGTTTTTTTTCAGGGCATGCTCATGGTTCTTGCTGTATTTTAGACTCTGGAAAGAAGAGCTTGCTTCTTGCATTAAAGCATAGTGTGTTTCAGAGATGAGAACTCTGGTTTGAATTCCCTTCTGAAACTGAGTTAAACCCCAGGATCTGTGATTTCATACAAGTAAGAGTTCATTTCTGTTAAAGATAGTGAATTTTGGGCAAAATGATTTTAAGCAGTTCACAAACCCAACGCAATTCTCACTATTAACTAAAGAGAATTTTTGTTAGAGGAGCTGTGGTTTGTATCAGTTTCATAAGCAGAGTTGAACTACATATAGTCCGTATGAATAGGAGACATAGTAATTTTTTTCAGGCCATGCTCATGGTTCTTCTGTATTTTAGACTCTGGAAAGAAGACCTTGCATATTCGTTAAAACAGAGTGTGTTTTAGGGATGAGAACTCTGGTCTGAATTTCCCTGCAGAAACGGAGTTAAACCCCAGGATCTGTGTCTTTCTACAAGCAAGAGATCATTTCTGGTAAACCAGGTGAATTTTAGGCTCAAATGATTTTTCGCAGTTCACGAACACTACACTATTCTCACTATTAACTAAAGAGGATTTATGTAAGAGGAGCTGTGGTTTGTATCAGTTTCATAAGCAGAGTTGAACTACATATGGTCTGTATTAGTCGGAAACACAGTTCTTTTTTTCTGGGTATGCTCATGTTTCTTACAATATTGGAGATACTGAAAAGAAGAGGATGATTCTTGCCTTAAAACAGAGTGTTTTTCAGGGATGAGAAGTCTGGTCTGAATTTGCCTTCAGAAACGGAGTTAAACCCCAGGAACAGTGTCTTCCTACATGCAATAGTTCATTTTTGGTAAACCCAGTGAATTTTGGGCTCTAATGGTTTTGCGCAGTTCACGAACCCAATATGATTCTCACTATTAACTAAAGAGCATTTATGTAAGAGGAGGCATGGTCTGTATCAGTTTCATAAGCAGAGTTGAACTTCATATGGTCCGTATGAATAGGAAACACATTTCTTTTTTTCATGCCATGCTCATGGTTCTTGCTGTATTTTAGACTCTGGAAAGAAGAGCTTGTTTCTTGCATTAAAATAGGTTGTTTCATGGATGAGAACTCTGGTCTGAATTTCCCTTCAGAAACGGAGTTAAACCCCAGGATCTGTGTCTTCCTACAAGCAAGAGTTCATTTCTGGTTAACCCAGTGAATTTTGGGCTCAAATGATTTTTCGCATTTCACGAACCCAAAGCGATTCTCACTATTAACTAAAGAGCATTTATGTAAGTGGAGCTGTGGTTTGTGTCAGTTTCATAAGCAGAGTTGCACTACATATAGTCTGTATGAGTAGGAAACACAGTTCATTTTTTCAGGGTATGCTCATGGTTCTTGCTGTATTTTAGACACTGGAAAGAAGAGCATGCTTCTTGCGTTAAAACAGAGTGTGTTTCAGGGATGAGAACTCTGGTCTGAATTTCCCTTCAGATACGGAGTTAAACCCCAGTATCTGTATCTTCCTACAAACAAGAGTTCATTTCTGGTTAACTCAGTGAATTTTGGTCTCATATGATTTTTCGCAGTTCACGAACCCAACGAGATTCTCAGTATTAACTAATGAGCTTTTTTTGTAAGAGGAGCTGTACTTTGTATCAGTTTCATAAGCAGAGTTGAACTACATATGGTTCGTATGAGTCGGAAACACAGTTCTTTTTTTCAGGGAATGCTGATGGTTCTTGCTGTATTAGTGACGCTGGAAAGAAGAACCTGCTTCTTGCATTAAAACAGAGTGTGGTTCAGGGATGAGAACTCTGGTCTGAATTTCCCTTCAGAAACGGAGTTAAACCCCAGGATCTGTATCTTCCTACAAGCAAGAGTTCATTTCTGGTAAACCCAGTGAATTTTGGGCTCAAATGATTTTTCGCAGTTCAGAAACCCAACGATATTCTCACTATTAAATAAAGAGCAATTATGTAAGAGGAGGTGTGGTCTGTATGAGTTTCATAAGCAGAGTTGAACTACATATGGTCTGTATGAATAGGAGTCATAGTTCTTTTTTTCAGGCCATGCTCATGGTTCTTGTGTATTTTAGACTCTGGAATGAAGACCTTGCATCTTCGTTAAAACAGAGTGTGTTTCAGGGATGAGAACTCTGCTCTGAATTTCCCTACAGAATCGGTGTTAAACCCCAGGATCTGTGTCTTCCTACAAACAAGAGTTCATTTCTGGTTAACCCAGTGAATTTTGGGCTCAAATGATTTTTCGCAGTTCACCACCCCACCATGATTCCCACTATTAACTAAAGGACAATTATGTAATAGGAGCGGTGGTTTGTATCAGTTTCATAAGCAGAGTTGAACTACATATCGTCCTTATTAGTAGGAAACACTGTTCTTTTTTTCAGGGCATGCACATGGTTCTTTCTGTATTGGAGACGCTGAAAAGAAGAGGATGCTATTTGCCTTAAAACAGCATGTGTTTCATGGATGAGAACCCTGGTCTGAATTTACCTTCAGAATCCGAGTTAAACCCCAGGATCTGTGTCTTCCTACAAGCAAGAGTTCATTTCTGGTAAACCCAGTGAATTTTGGGCTCAAATGATTTTTCCCAGTTCACCACCAAAGTCGATTATCAGTATTAACTAAAGAGCATTTATGTAAGCGGAGCAGTGGTTTGTATCAGTTTCATAAGCAGAGTTGAATACATATGGTCCTTATGAGTAGGATACACAGTTCTTTTTTTCAGGCCATGCTCTTTGTTCTTGCAGTATTTTAGACTCTGGAAAGAAGAGCTTGCTTCTTGTGTTAAAACAGTGTTGATTCAGGGATGAGAATTCTGGTCTGAATTTCCCTTCAGAAACGGAGTTAAACCCCAGTATCTGTGTCTTCCTACAAGCAAGAGTTCATTTCTGGAAAACCCAGTGAATTTTGTGGTCAAATGATTTTTGGCAGTTCACGAACCCAACGCGACTCTCACTATTAACTAAAGAGCATTTATGTAAGAGGAGCTGTGGTTTGTATCAGTTCCATAATCACAGTTGAACTATTTATGGTCCATATGAGTAGGAAAAATAGTTTTTTTTCAGGGCATGCTCATGGTTCTTGCTGTATTTTAGACTCTGGAAAGAAGAGCTTGCTTCTTGCATTAAAGCATAGTGTGTTTCAGAGATGAGAACTCTGGTTTGAATTCCCTTCTGAAACTGAGTTAAACCCCAGGATCTGTGACTTCATACAAGTAAGAGTTCATTTCTGTTAAAGATAGTGAATTTTGGGCTCAAATGATTTTATGCAGTTCACAAACCCAACGCAATTCTCACTATTAACTAAAGAGAATTTTTGTTAGAGGAGCTGTGGTTTGTATCAGTTTCATAAGCAGAGTTGAACTACATATGGTCTTTATGAATAGGAAACACAGTTCTTCTTTACTTGGCATGCTCATGGTTCTTACTATATTGGAGACGCTGGAAAGAAGAGGATGATTCTTGCCTTAAAACAGAGTGTTTTTCAGGGATGAGAACTCTGGTCGGAAATTGACTTCAGAAACGGAGTTAAAACCCAGGATCTGTGTCTTCCTACAAGCAAGAATTTATTTCTGGTAAACCCAGTGAATTTTGGGCTCAAATGATTTTTCGCAGATCACGACACCAACATGATTCTCACTATTAACTAAAGAGCATTTATGTAAGAGGAGCAGTGGTTTGTATCAGTTTCATAAGCAGAGTTGATCTACATATGTTCTGTATGAGTAGGAAAAACAGTTCTTATTTGAAGGCATGCTCATGGTTCTTGCTGTTTTGAAGACGCTGGAAGGAAGAGCTTGCTTCTTGAATTAAAACAGAGTGTGTTTCATGAATGAGAACTATGGACTGAATTTCCCTTCAGAAACGGAGTTAAACGGCAGGATCAGTATCTTCCTACAAGCAAGAGTTTGTTTCTTGTAAACCGAGTGAATTTTGGGCTCCAATGTTTTTACACAATTCTATAACCCAACGTGATTATCACTATTAACTAAAGAGCACTTATGTAAGAGGAGCTGTGGTTTGTGTCAGTTTGATAAGCAAAGATGAACTGCATATGGTCTGTATGAGGAGGAATCACAGTTCTTTTTTTCTGGGCATTCTCATGGCTCTTGCTGTATTGGAGACGCTGAAAAGAAGAGGATGCTATTTGCGTAAAACAGCATGTGTTTCATGGATGAGAACACTGGTCTGAATTTACCTTCAGAAACCGAGTTAAACCCCAGGATCTGTGTCTTCCTACAAGTAAGAGTTCATTTCTGGTAAATCCAGTGAATTTTGGGCTCAAATGTTTTTTCGCAGTTCACGACCCCAACATGATTCTCACTATTAACTAAAGAGCATTTGTGTAAGAGGAGCAGTGGTTTGTATCAGTTTCATAAGCAGAGTTGAACTACATATGGTCCCTATGATTAGGAAACAGTTCTTTTTTTCTAGGCATGCTCATGGTTCTTGTTGTGTTGGAGACCCTGAAAACAAGAGCTTGCTTCTTGCGTTAAAACAGAGTGTGTTTCAGGGATGAGAACTCTGGTCTGAATTTGGCTTAATAAACGGAGTTAAACCCCAGGATCTGTGTCTTCCTACAAGCAAGAGTTCATTTCTGGTTAACCCAGTGAATTTTGGGCTCAAATGATTTTTCACAGTTCAGGAACCCAAGGCGATTCTCACTATTAACTAAAGAATATTTTAGTAAGTGGAGCTGTGGTTTGTATCAGTTTCATAAGCAGAGTGGAACTACATATGATCTGTATGAGTAGGAAACACAGTTCTTTTTTTCAGGGCATGCTCATGGTTCTTGCTGTATTGGTGACGATGGAAAGAAGAGCTTGCTTCTTGCATTAAAACAGGGTGTGTTTCATGGATGAGAACACTGGTCTGAATTTCCCTTCAGAAACGGAGTTAAACCCCAGGATCAGTGTCTCCCTACAAGGAAAAGTTCATTTCTGGTAAACCCAGTGAATTTTGGGCTCAAATGATTTTTCGCAGTTCAGAAACACAAGGCTTTTCTCACTATTAAATAAACAGCAATTATGTAAGAGGAGGTGTGGTCTGTATGAGTTTCATAAGCAGAACTGAACTACATATGGTCTGTATTATTCTGAAACACAGTTCTTTTTTTCGGGGCATGCTCATGGTTCTTACTATATTGGAGACTCTGGAAAGAATAGGATGATTCTTGCCTTAAAACAGAGTGTTTTTCAGGGATGAGAACTCTGGTCTGAATTTGTCTTCAGAAACAGAGTTAAACCCCAGGATTAGTGTCTTCCTACAAGCAAGAGTTCATTTCTGGTAAACCCAGTGATTTTTGCGCTCAAATGATTTTTTGCAGTTCACGAACCAAACATATTTCTCACTATTAACTAAATAGCACTTATGTAAGAGGAGCTGTGGTTTGTATCAGTTTCATGAGCAGAGTTGCACTACATATGGTCTGTATGAGTAGGAAACACAGTTCTTTTTTTCAGGGCATGCTCATCGTTCTTGCTGTATTTTAGACTCTGGAAAGTAGAGCTTGCTTCTTTCGTTAAAACAGAGTGTGTTTCAGGGATGAGAATTCTGGTCTGAATTTCCCTGCAGAAACGGAGTTAAACCACAGGATCTGTGTCTTCCTACAAGCAGGAGTTCATTTCTGGTAAACCCAGTGAATTTTGGGCTCAAAGGTTTTTTCAAAGTTCATGAACCATACGCTATTCTCACTATTAACTAAAGAGGATTTATGTAAGAGGAGCTGTGGTTTGTATCAGTTTCATAAGCACAGTTGAACTACATATGGTCTGTATTAGACGGAAACACAGTTCTTTTTTTTCAGGGAATGCTCATGGTTCTTGCTGTATTGGTGACACTGGAAAGAAGAGCTTGCTTCTTGCCTTAAAACAGAGTGTGTTTCAGGGATGAGAATTCTAGTCTGAATTTCCCTGCAGAAATGGAGATAAACCCCAGGATCTCTGTCTTACTACAAGCAAGAGTTCATTTCTGGTAAACCCAGTGAATTTTGGGCTCAAAGGTTTTTTTCGCATTTCATGAACCGTCCGCTATTCTCACTATTAACTAAAGAGGATTTATGTAAGAGGAGCTGTGGTTTGAATCAGTTTCATAAGCAGAGTTGAACTACATGTGGTCTGTATGAGTAGGAAACACAGTTCTTTTTTCTGGGCATGCTCATGTTTTTACTATATTGGAGACGCTGGAAAGAAGAGGATGATTATTGCCTTAAAACAGAGTGTTTCTCAGGGATGAGAACTCTGGTGTGAATTTGCCTTCAGAAACGGAGTTAAACCCCAGGATCAGTGTCTTCCTCTAAGCAAGAGTTCATATTTGGTAAACCCAGTGAATTTTGGGCTCTAATGACTTTTCGCAGTTCACGAACCAAACATGATTCTCACTATTATCTAAAGAGCATTTATGTAATAGGAGGCGTGGTCTGTATCATTTTCATAAAAAGAGTTGAACAACATATGGTCCATATGAATAGGAAACACAGTTCTTTTTTTCAGGCCATGCTCATGGTTCTTGCTGTATTTCAGACTCTGGAAAGAAGAGCTTGCTTCTTCGTTAAAACAGAGTGTGTTTCAGGGATGAGAATTCTGGTCTGAATTTCCCTGCAGAAACGGAGTTAAACCCCAGGATCTGTGTCTTCCTACAAGCAAGAGTTCATTTCTGGTAACCAGGTGAATTTTGGGCTCAAATGATTTTTCGTAGTTCAAGAACCCTACGCTATTCTCACTATTAACTAAAGAGGATTTATGTAAGAGGAGCTGTGGTTTGTATCAGTTTTATAAGCAGAGTTGAACAACATATGGTCTGTATTAGTCGGAAACACAGTTCTTTTTTTCGGGGCATGCTCATGGTTCTTAATATATTGGAGTCTCTGGAAAGAAGAGGATGATCCTTGCCTTAAAACAGAGTGTTTTTCAGGGATGAGAACTCTGGTCTCAATTTGTCTTCAGAAACAGAGTTAAACCCCAGGATTAGTGTCTTCCTACAAGCAAGAGTTCATTTCTGGTAAACCCAGTGATTTTTGCGCTCAAATGATTTTTTGCAGTTCACGAACCAAACATGATTCTCACTATTAACTAAATTGCATTTATGTAAGAGGAGCTGTGGTTTGTATCAGTTTCATGAGCAGAGTTGCACTACATATGGTTTGTATGAGTAGGAAATACAGTTCTTTTTTTCAGGGCATGCTCATGGTTCTTGCTGTATTTTAGACTCTGGAAAGAAGAGCTTGCTTCTTGCGTTAAATCAGAGTGTGTTTCAGGGAAGAGAACTCTGGTCTGAATGTCCCTTCAGAAACGGAGTTAAACCCCAGGATCTGTGTCTTCCTACAAGTAGGAGTTCATTTCTGGTAAACCCAGTGAATTTTGGGCTCAAATGATTTTTCGCAGTTCACCACCCCAACATGATTCTCACTATTAACTAAAGTGCAATTACATAAGAGGAATCGTGGTTTGTATCAGTTTCATAAGCAGAGTTGAACTACATATGGTCCTTATGAGTAGGAAACACATTTCTTTTTTTCAGGGCATGCTCATGGTTCTTGCTGTATTTTAGACTCCGGAAAGAAGAGCTTGCTTCTTACGTTATAACAGAGTGTGTTTGTGGGATGAGAACTCTGGACTGAATTTTTCTTCAGAAACGGAGTTAAACCCCAGGATATGTGTCTTCCTACAACAAGAGTTCATTTCCCTTTTAACCCAGTGAATTTTGGGCTCAAATGATTTTTCGCAGTTCATGAACCCTGTGCTATTCTCACATTTAACTAAGGAGGATTTATGTAAGAGGAGCTGTGGTTTGTATCAGTTTCATAAGCAGAGTTGAACTACATATGGTCTGTATTAGTCGGAAACACATTTCTTTTTCAGGGAATGCTCATCGTTCTTGCTGTATTGGTGACACTGGAAAGAAGAGGATGATTCTTGCCTTAAAACAGAGTGTTTCTCAGGGATGAGAACTCTGGTCTGAATTTTCCTTCAGAAACGGAGTTAAACCCCAGGATCAGTGTCTTCCTACAAGCAAGAGTTCATTTTTGGTAAACCCAGTGAATTTTTGGCTCTAATGATATTTCGCAGTTCACGAACCAAACATGATTCTCACTATTAACTAAAGAGCATTATGTAAGAGGAGGCATGGTCTGTATCAGTTTCATAAGCAGAGTTGAACTACATATGGTCCGTATGAATAGGAAACACACTTCTTTTTTTCAGACAGTGCTCATGGTTCTTGCTGTATTTTAGACTCTGGAAAGAAGAGCTTGCTTCTTCGTTAAAACAGAGTGTGTTCCAGGGATGAGAATTCTGGTCTGAATTTCCCTGCAGAAATGGAGTTAAACCCCAGGATCTGTGTCTTCCTACAAGCAAGAGTTCATTTCTGGTAAACCCAGTTAATTTTGGGCTCAAATGATTTTTCGCAGTTCACCACCCCAACATGATTCTCACTATTAACTAAAGTGCAATTATATAAGAGGAGCCGTGGTTTGTATCAGTTTCATAAGCAGAGTTGAACTACATATGGTCCTTATGAGTAGGAAACACAGTGTTTTTTTTCAGGGAATGCTCATGGTTCTTCCTGTATTTGTGACACTGGAAAGAAGAGGATGATTCTTGCCTTAAAAGAGAGGGTTTTTCAGGGATGAGAACTCTGGTCTGAATTTGCCTTCAGAAACGGAGTTAAACCCCAGGATCAGTGTCTTCCTACAAGCAAGTGTTCATTTCCCTTTTAACCCAGTACATTTTGGGCTCAAATGATTTTTTGCAGTTCACGAACCAAACATGATTCTCACTATTAACTAAAGAGCATTTATGTAAGAGGAGGCGTGCTCTGTATCAGTTTCATAAGCAGAGTTGAACTACATATGGTCCTTATGAGTAGGAAACACAGTGTTTTTTTTCAGGGAATGCTCATGGTTCTTGCTGTATTTGTGACACTGGAAAGAAGAGGATGATTCTTGCCTTAAAAGAGAGGGTTTTTCAGGGATGAGAACTCTGGTCTGAATTTGCCTTCAGAAACGGAGTTAAACCCCAGGATCAGTGTCTTCCTACAAGCAAGTGTTCATTTCCCTTTTAACCCAGTACATTTTGGGCTCAAATGATTTTTTGCAGTTCACGAACCAAACATGATTCTCACTATTAACTAAAGAGCATTTATGTATGAGGAGGCGTGCTCTGTATCAGTTTCATAAGCAGAGTTGAACTACATATGGTCCCTATGAATAGGAAACACAGTTCTTTTTTTCAGGCCATGCTCATGGTTCTTACTATATTGGAGACGCTGAAAAGAAGCGGATGATTCTTGCATTAAAACAGAGTGTGTTTCAGGGATGAGAATTCTGGTCTGAATTTCCCTGAAGAAACGGAGTTAAACCCCAGGATCTGTGCCTTCCTACAAGCAAGAGATCATTTCTGGTAAACCAGGTGAATTTTGTGCTCAAATGATTTTTCGAAGTTCACGAACCCTACTCTATTCTCACTATTAACTAAAGTGGATTTATGTAAGAGGAGCTGTGGTTTGTATCAGTTTCATATGCAGAGTTAAACTACATATGGTCTGTATTAGTCAGAAACACAGTTCTTTTTTTCTGGGCATGCTCATGGTTCATGCTGTATTGGTGACACTGGAAAGAAGAGCTTGCTTCTTGCATTAAAACAGGGTGTGTTTCATGGATGAGAACTCTGGTCTGAATTTGCCTTCAGAAACGGAGTTAAAACCCATGATCAGTGTCTTCCTACAAGCAGGAGTTCATTTCTGGTAAACCCAGTGAATTTTGGGCTCAAATGATTTTTCGCAGTTCACCACCCCAACATGATTCTCACTATTAACTAAAGTGCAATTATATAAGAGGAGCTGTGGTTTGTATCAGTTTCATAAGCAGAGTTGAACTACATATGGTCCTTATGAGTAGGAAACACAGTGTTTTTTTTCAGGGAATGCTCATGGTTCTTGCTGTATTTGTGACACTGGAAAGAAGAGGATGATTCTTGCCTTAAAAGAGAGGGTTTTTCAGGGATGAGAACTCTGGTCTGAATTTGCCTTTAGAAACGGAGTTAAACCCCAGGATCAGTGTCTTCCTACAAGCAAGTGTTCATTTCCCTTTTAATCCAGTGAATTTTGGTCTCAAATGATTTTTCGCAGTTCACGAACCAAACATGATTCTCACTATTAACTAAAGAGCATTTATGTAAGAGGAGGCGTGCTCTGTATCAGTTTCATAAGCAGAGTTGAACTACATATGGTCCGTATGAATAGGAAACTCAGTTCTTTTTTTCAGGCCATGCTCATGGTTCTTGCTATATTTTAGACTCTGGAACGAAGAGCTTGCTTCTTCGTTAAAACAGAGTGTGTTTCAGGGATGAGAATTCTGGTCTGAATTTCCCTGCAGAAACGGAGTTAAACCCCAGGATCTGTGTCTTCCTACAAGCAAGAGTTCATTTCTGGTAAAACAGGTGAATTTTGTGCTCAAATGATTTTTCGCAGTTCACGAATCCTACGCTATTCTCACTATTAACTAAAGGGGATTTATGTAAGAGGAGCTGTAGTTTGTATCAGTTTCATAAGCAGAGTGGAACTACATATGGTCTGTATTAGTCGGAAACACAGTTCTTTTTTTCTGGGCATGCTCATGGTTCCTATTGTATTGGAAAGGCTGGAAAGAAGAGGATGATTCTTGCCTTAAAACAGAGTGTTTTTCAGGGTTGAGAACTCTGGTCTGAATTTGACTTCAGAAACGAGGTTAAACCCCAGGATCAGTGTCTTCCTACAAGCAAGAGTTCATTTTTGGTAAACCCACTGAATTTTGGGCTCTAATGATTTTTTGCAGTTCACGAACCAAACATGATTCTCACTATTAACTAAAGAGCATTTATGTAAGAGGAGGCGTGCTCTGTATCAGTTTCATAAGCAGAGTTGAACTACATATGGTCCGTATGAATAGGAAACTCAGTTCTTTTTTTCAGGCCATGCTCATTGTTCTTGCTGTATTTTAGACTCTGGAAAGAAGAGCTTGCTTCTTCGTTAAAACAGAGTGTGTTTCAGGGATGAGAATTCTGGTCTGAATTTCCCTGATGAAATGGAGTTAAACCCCAGGATCTGTGTCTTCCTACAAGCAAGAGTTCATTTCTGGTAAACCAGGTGAATTTTGTGTCCAAATGATTTTTTCGCAGTTCACGAACCCTACTCTATTCTCACTATTAACTAAAGAGGACTTATGTAAGAGGAGCTGTGGTTTGTATCATTTCATATGCAGAGTTAAACTATATATGGTCCGTATTAGTAGGAAACACAGTTCTTTTTTTCTGGGCATGCTCATGGTTCTTACTATATTGGCGACTCTGGAAAGAAGAGGATGATTCCTGCATTAAAATAGGTTGTATTTCATGGATGAGAACTCTGGTCTGAATTTGCCTTCCGAAACAGAGTTAAACCCCAGGATCAGTGTCTTCCTACAAGCAAGTGTTCATTTCCCTTTTAACCCAGTACATTTTGGGCTCAAATGATTTTCCGCAGTTCACGAACCAAACATGATTCTCACTATTAACTAAAGAGCATTTATGTAAGAGGAGGCGTGCTCTGTATCAGTTTCATAAGCAGAGTTGAACTACATATGGTCCGTATGAATAGGAAACACAGTTCTTTTTTTCAGGCCATGCTCATGGTTCTTACTATATTGGAGACGCTGAAAAGAAGAGGATGATTCTTGCATTAAAACAGAGTGTGTTTCAGGGATGAGAATTCTGTTCTGAATTTCCCTGCAGAAACGGAGTTAAACCCCAGGATCTGTGTCTTCCTACAAGCAAGAGTTCATTTCTGGTAAACCAGGTGAATTTTGTGCTCAAATGATTTTTCGCAGTTCACGAATCCTACGCTATTCTCACTATGAATTAAAGATGATTTTTGTAAGAGGAGCTGTGGTTTTTATAAGTTTCATAAGCAGAGTGGAACTACATATGGTCTGTATTAGTCGGAAACACAGTTCTTTTCTTCTGGGCATGCTCATGGTTCCTACTATATTGGAAAGGCTGGAAAGAAGAGGATGATTCTTGCCTTAAAACAGAGTATTTTTCAGGGTTGAGAACTCTGGTCTGAATTTGCCTTCAGAAACGGAGTTAAACCCCAGGATCAGTGTCTTCCTACAAGCAAGAGATCATTTTTGGTAATCCCAGTGAATTTGGGGCTCTAATGATTTTTCGCAGTTCAGGAACCAAACATGATTCTCACTATTAACACAAGAGCATTTATGTAAGAGGAGGCGTGGTCTGTATCAGTTTCATAAGCAGAGTTGAACTACATATGGTCCGTATGAATAGGAAACACAGTTCTTTTTTTCAGGCCATGCTCATGGTTCTTGCTGTATTTTAGACTCTGGAAAGAAGAGCTTGCTTCTTCGTTAAAACAGAGTGTGTTCCAGGGATGAGAATTCTGGTCTGAATTTCCCTGCAGAAATGGAGTTAAACCCCAGGATCTGTGTCTTCCTACAAGCAAGAGTTCATTTCTGGTAAACCCAGTTAATTTTGGGCTCAAATGATTTTTCGCAGTTCACCACCCCAACATGATTCTCACTATTAACTAAAGTGCAATTATATAAGAGGAGCCGTGGTTTGTATCAGTTTCATAAGCAGAGTTGAACTACATATGGTCCTTATGAGTAGGAAACACAGTGTTTTTTTTCAGGGAATGCTCATGGTTCTTCCTGTATTTGTGACACTGGAAAGAAGAGGATGATTCTTGCCTTAAAAGAGAGGGTTTTTCAGGGATGAGAACTCTGGTCTGAATTTGCCTTCAGAAACGGAGTTAAACCCCAGGATCAGTGTCTTCCTACAAGCAAGTGTTCATTTCCCTTTTAACCCAGTACATTTTGGGCTCAAATGATTTTTTGCAGTTCACGAACCAAACATGATTCTCACTATTAACTAAAGAGCATTTATGTAAGAGGAGGCGTGCTCTGTATCAGTTTCATAAGCAGAGTTGAACTACATATGGTCCCTATGAATAGGAAACACAGTTCTTTTTTTCAGGCCATGCTCATGGTTCTTACTATATTGGAGACGCTGAAAAGAAGCGGATGATTCTTGCATTAAAACAGAGTGTGTTTCAGGGATGAGAATTCTGGTCTGAATTTCCCTGAAGAAATGGAGTTAAACCCCAGGATCTGTGTCTTCCTACAAGCAAGAGTTCATTTCTGGTAAACCAGGTGAATTTTGTGCTCAAATGATTTTTCGCAGTTCACGAATCCTACGCTATTCTCACTATGAATTAAAGATGATTTTTGTAAGAGGAGCTGTGGTTTTTATAAGTTTCATAAGCAGAGTGGAACTACATATGGTCTGTATTAGTCGGAAACACAGTTCTTTTCTTCTGGGCATGCTCATGGTTCCTACTGTATTAGAAAGGCTGGAAAGAAGAGGATGATTCTTGCCTTAAAACAGAGTATTTTTCAGGGTTGAGAACTCTGGTCTGAATTTGCCTTCAGAAACGGAGTTAAACCCCAGGATCAGTGTCTTCCTACAAGCAAGAGATCATTTTTGGTAAACCCAGTGAATTTTGGGCTCTAATGATTTTTCGCAGTTCACGAACCAAACATGATTCTCACTATTAACACAAGAGCATTTATGTAAGGGGAGGCGTGGTCTGTATCAGTTTCATAAGCAGAGTTGAACTACATATGGTCCGTATGAATAGGAAACTCAGTTCTTTTTTTCAGGCCATGCTCATTGTTCTTGCTGTATTTTAGACTCTGGAAAGAAGAGCTTGCTTCTTTGTTAAAACAGAGTGTATTTCAGGGATGAGAATTCTGGTCTGAATTTCCCTGAAGAAATGGAGTTAAACCCCAGGATCTGTGTCTTCCTACAAGCAAGAGTTCATTTCTGGTAAACCAGGTGAATTTTGTGTCCAAATGATTTTTCGCAGTTCACGAACCCTACTCTATTCTCACATATTAACTAAAGAGGACTTATGTAAGAGGAGCTGTGGTTTGTATCATTTCATATGCAGAGTTAAACTATATATGGTCCGTATTAGTGGAAACACAGTTCTTTTTTATGGGCATGCTCATGGTTCTTACTATATTGGCGACTCTGGAAAGAAGAGGATGATTCCTGCATTAAAATAGGGTGTATTTCATGGATGAGAACTGTGGTCTGAATTTGCCTTCAGAAACGGAGTTAAAACCCAGGATCAGTGTCTTCCTACAAGCAGGAGTTCATTTCTGGTAAACCCAGTGAATTTTAGGCTCAAATGATTTTTCGCAGTTCACCACCCCAACATGATTCTCACTATTAACTAAAGTGCAATTATATAACAGGTGCCGTGGTTTGCATCAGTTTCATAAGCAGAGTTGAAATACATATGGTCCGTATGAATAGGAAACACACTTCTTTTTTTCAGGCCATGCTCATGGTTCTTGCTGTATTTTAGACTCTGGAAAGAAGAGCTTGCTTCTTCGTTAAAACAGAGTGTGTTCCAGGGATGAGAATTCTGGTCTGAATTTCCCTGCAGAAATGGAGTTAAACCCCAGGATCTGTGTCTTCCTACAAGCAAGAGTTCATTTCTGGTAAACCCAGTTAATTTTGGGCTCAAATGATTTTTCGCAGTTCACCACCCCAACATGAATCTCACTATTAACTAAAGTGCAATTATATAAGAGGAGCCGTGGTTTGTATCAGTTTCATAAGCAGAGTTGAACTACATATGGTCCTTATGAGTAGGAAACACAGTGTTTTTTTTCAGGGAATGCTCATGGTTCTTCCTGTATTTGTGACACTGGAAAGAAGAGGATGATTCTTGCCTTAAAAGAGAGGGTTTTTCAGGGATGAGAACTCTGGTCTGAATTTGCCTTCAGAAACGGAGTTAAACCCCAGGATCAGTGTCTTCCTACAAGCAAGTGTTCATTTCCCTTTTAACCCAGTACATTTTGGGCTCAAATGATTTTTCGCAGTTCACGAACCAAACATGATTCTCACTATTAACTAAAGAGCATTTATGTAAGAGGAGGCGTGCTCTGTATCAGTTTCATAAGCAGAGTTGAACTACATATGGTCCGTATGAATAGGAAACACAGTTCTTTTTTTCAGGCCATGCTCATGGTTCTTACTATATTGGAGACGCTGAAAAGAAGCGGATGATTCTTGCATTAAAACAGAGTGTGTTTCAGGGATGAGAATTCTGGTCTGAATTTCCCTGAAGAAATGGAGTTAAACCCCAGGATCTGTGTCTTCCTACAAGCAAGAGTTCATTTCTGGTAAACCAGGTGAATTTTGTGCTCAAATGATTTTTCGCAGTTCACGAATCCTATGCTATTCTCACTATGAATTAAAGATGATTTTTGTAAGAGGAGCTGTGGTTTTTATAAGTTTCATACGCAGAGTGGAACTACATATGGTCTGTATTAGTGGGAAACACAGTTCTTTTCTTCTGGGCATGCTCATGGTTCCTACTATATTGGAAAGGCTGGAAAGAAGAGGATGATTCTTGCCTTAAAACAGAGTATTTTTCAGGGTTGAGAACTCTGGTCTGAATTTGCCTTCAGAAACGGAGTTAAACCCCAGGATCAGTGTCTTCCTACAAGCAAGAGATCATTTTTGGTAAACCCAGTGAATTTTGGGCTCTAATGATTTTTCGCAGTTCACGAACCAAACATGATTCTCACTATTAACACAAGAGCATTTATGTAAGAGGAGGCGTGGTCTGTATCAGTTTCATAAGCAGAGTTGAACTACATATGGTCCGTATTAATAGGAAACTCAGTTCTTTTTTTCAGGCCATGCTCATTGTTCTTGCTGTATTTTAGACTCTGGAAAGAAGAGCTTGCTTCTTCGTTAAAACAGAGTGTGTTTCAGGGATGAGAATTCTGGTCTGAATTTCCCTGAAGAAATGGAGTTAAACCCCAGGATCTGTGTCTTCCTACAAGCAAGAGTTCATTTCTGGTAAACTAGGTGAATTTTGTGTCCAAATGATTTTTCGCAGTTCACGAACCCTACGCTATTCTCACTATTAACTAAAGAGGACTTATGTAAGAGGAGCTGTGGTTTGTATCATTTCATATGCAGAGTTAAACTATATATGGTCCGTATTAGTGGAAACACAGTTCTTTTTTTCTGGGCATGCTCATGGTTCTTACTATATTGGCGACTCTGGAAAGAAGAGGATGATTCCTGCATTAAAATAGGGTGTATTTCATGGATGAGAACTCTGGTCTGAATTTGCCTTCAGAAACGGAGTTAAAACCCAGGATCAGTGTCTTCCTACAAGCAGGAGTTCATTTCTGGTAAACCCAGTGAATTTTTGGCTCAAATGTTTTTTCGCAGTTCACCACCCCAACATGATTCTCACTATTAACTAAAGTGGAATTATATAACAGGTGCCGTGGTTTGTATCAGTTTCATAAGCAGAGTTGCACTACATATGGTCTGTATTAGTAGGAAACACAGTTCTTTTTTCAGGCCATGCGCATGGTTCTTGCTGTATTTTAGACTCTGGAAAGAACAGCTTGCTTCTTCGTTAAAACAGAGTGTGTTTCAGGGATGAGAATTCTGGTCTGAATTTCCCTGCAGAAACAGAGTTAAACCCCAGGATCTGTGTCTTCCTACAAGCAAGAGTTCATTTCTGGTATACCATGTGAATTTTGGACTCAAATGATTTTTCGCAGTTCACGAACCCTACGCTATTCTCACTATTAACTAAAGAGGATTTATGTAAGAGGAGCTGTGGTTTGTATCAGTTTCATATGCAGAGTTGAACTACATATGGTCCTTATGAGTAGTAAACAGAGTTCTTTTTTTCAGGGCATGCTCATGGTTCTTGCTGTATTTTAGACTCAGGAAAGAAGAGCTTGCTTCTTGGGTTATAACAGAGTGTGTTTTAGGGAGGAGAACTCTGGTCTGAATTTCCCTGCAGAAACGGAGTTAAACCCCAGTATCTGTGTCTTCCTACAAGCAAGAGTTCATTTCTGGTAAACCAGGTGAATTTTGGGCTCAAATGATATTTCGCAGTTCACGAACCCTACGCTATTCTCACTATTAACTAAAGAGGATTTATGTAAGAGGAGCTGTGGTTTGTATCAGTTTCATAAGCAGAGTTGAACTACATATGGTCCTTAGGAGTAGGAAACACAGTGTTTTTTTTGGGGGGAATGCTCATGGTTCTTGCTGTATTTGTGACACTGGAAAGAAGAGGATGATTCTTGCCTTAAAAGAGAGGGTTTCTCAGGGATGAGAACTCTGGTCTGAATTTGCCTTCAGAAACGGAGTTAAACCCCAGGATCAGTGTCTTCCTACAAGCAAGTGTTCATTTCCCTTTTAATCCAGTGAATTTTGGTCTCAAATGATTTTTTGCAGTTCACAAACCAAACATGATTCTCACTATTAACTAAAGAGCATTTATGTAAGAGGAGGCGTGCTCTGTATCAGTTTCATAAGCAGAGTTGAACTACATATGGTCCGTATGAATAGGATACTCAGTTCTTTTTTTCAGGCCATGCTCATGGTTCTTGCTGTATTTTAGACTCTGGAAAGAAGAGCTTGCTTCTTCGTTAAAACAGAGTGTGTTTCAGGGATGAGAATTCTGGTCTGAATTTCCCTGCAGAAACGGAGTTAAACCCCATGATCTGTGTCTTCCTACAAGCAAGAGTTCATTTCTGGTAAACCAGGTGAATTTTGTGCTCAAATGATTTTTCGCAGTTCACGAATCCTACGCTATTCTCACTATTAACTAAAGAGGATTTATGTAAGAGGAGCTGTGGTTTGTATCAGTTTCATAAGCAGAGTGGAACTACATATGGTCTGTATTAGTCGGAAACACAGTTCTTTTTTTCTGGGCATGCTCATGGTTCCTATTATATTGGAAAGGCTGGAAAGAAGAGGATGATTCTTGCCTTAAAACAGAGTGTTTTTCAGGGTTGAGAACTCTGGTCTGAATTTGCCTTCAGAAACGGAGTTAAACCCCAGGATCAGTGTCTTCCTACAAGCAAGAGTTCATTTCTGGTAAACCCAGTGATTTTGCCCTCAAATGATTTTTCGCAGTTCACGAACCCAACAAGATTCTCAGTATTAACTAAAGAGTGTTTTTGTAAACGGAGCTGTGGTTTGTATCAGTTTCATAAGCAGAGTTGAACTACATATGGTCCTTATGAGTAGGAAACACAGTGTTTTTTTTCATGGAATGCTCATGATTCTTGCTGTATTTGTGACACTGGAAAGAAGAGGATGATTCTTGCCTTAAAAGAGAGGTTTTTCATGGATGAGAACTCTGGTCTGAATTTGCCTTCAGAAACAGAGTTAAACCCCAGGATCAGTGTCTTCCTACAAGCAAGTGTTCATTTTCCTTTTAACCCAGTGAATTTTGGGCTCAAATGATTTTTCGCAGTTCACGAACCCTACTCTATTCTCACTATTAACTAAAGTGGATTTATGTAAGAGGAGCTGTGGTTTGTATAAGTGTCATATGCAGAGTTAAACTACATATGGTCTGTATTAGTCGGAAACACAGTTCTTTTTTTCTTGGCATGCTCATGATTCTTACTATATTGGCAACGCTGGAAAGAAGAGGATGATTCTTGCCTTAAAACAGAGTGTTTTTCAGGGATGAGAATTCTGGTCTGAATTTGTCTTCAGAAACAGAGTTAAACCCCAGGATCAGTGTCTTCCTACAAGCAAGAGTTCATTTCTGGTAAACCCAGTGATTTTGCCCTCAAAATATTTTTCGCAGTTCACGAACCAGACATGATTCTCACTATTAACTAAATAGCACTTATGTAAGAGGAGCTGTGGTTTGTATCAGTTTCATGAGCAGAGTTGCGCTACATATGGTCTGTATGAGTAGGAAACACAGTTCTTTTTTTCAGGGCATGCTCATGGTTCTTGCTGTATTTTAGAGTCTGGAAAGAAGAGCTTGCTTCTTGCGTTAAAACAGAGTGTGTTTCAGGGATGAGAACTCTGGTCTGAATTTCCCTTCCGAAACGGAGTTAAACCCCAGGATATGTGTCTTCCTACAAGCAAGAGTTCATTTCTGGTAAACCCAGTGAATTTTGGGCTCAAATGATTTTTCGCAGTTCCTGAACCCAACAAGATTCTCAGTATTAACTAAAGAGTGTTTTTGTAAAAGGAGCTGTGGTTTGTATCAGTTTCATAAGCAGAGTTGAACTACATATGGTCCTTATGAGTAGGAAACACAGTGTTTTTTTTCAGGGAATGCTCATGGTTCTTGCTGTATTTGTGACACTGGAAAGAAGAGGATGATTCTTGCCTTAAAAGAGAGGTTTTTTCAGGGATGAGAACTCTGGTCTGAATTTGCCTTCAGAAACGGAGTTAAACCCCAGGATCAGTGTCTTCCTACAAGCAAGAGTTCATTTTTGGTAAACCCACTGAATTTTGGGCTCTAATGATTTTTCGCAGTTCACGAAACAAACATGATTCTCACTATTAACTAAAGAGCATTTATGTAAGAGGAGGCGTGCTCTGTATCAGTTTCATAAGCAGAGTTGAACTACATATGGTCCGTATGAGTAGGAAACACAGTTCTTTTTTTCAGGGCATGCTCATGGTTCTTGCTGTATTTTAGATTCTGGAAAGAAGAGCTTGCTTCTTGCGTTAAAACAGAATGTGTTTCAGGGATGAGAACTCTGTTCTGAATTTCCCTTCCTAAACGGAGTTAAACCCCATGATCTGTGTCTTCCTACAAGCAAGAGTTCATTTCTGGTAAATCCAGTGAATTTTGGGCTCAAATGATTTTCGCAGTTCCCTAACCCTACAAGATTCTCAGTATTAACTAAAGAGTGTTTTTGTAAAAGGAGCTGTGGTTTGTATCAGTTTCATAAGCAGAGTTGAACTACATATGGTCCGTATGAGTAGGATACATAGTTCTTTTTTTCAGGGAATGCTCATGGTTCTTGCTGTATTGGTGACACTGGAAAGAAGAGCTTGCTTCTTGCATTAAAATAGGGTGTGTTTCATGGATGGGAACTCTGGTCTGAATTTGCCTTCAGAAACGGAGTTAAAACCCAGGATCAGTGTCTTCCTACAAGCAGGAGTTCATTTCTGGTAAACCCAGTGAATTGTTGGCTCAAATGATTTTTCGCAGTTCACCACCCCAACATGATTCTCACTATTAACTAAAGTGCAATTATATAACAGGTGCCGTGGTTTGTATCAGTTTCATAAGCAGAGTTGAACTACATATGGTCCTTATGAGTAGTAAACAGAGTTCTTTTTTTCAGGGCATGCTCATGGTTCTTGCTGTATTTTAGACTCGGGAAAGAAGAGCTTGCTTCTTGGGTTATAACAGAGTGTGTTTTAGGGAGGAGAACTCTGGTCTGAATTTCCCTGCAGAAACGGAGTTAAACCCCAGTATCTGTGTCTTCCTACAAGCAAGAGTTCATTTCTGGTAAACCAGGTGAATTTTGGGCTCAAATGATATTTCGCAGTTCACGAACCCTACGCTATTCTCACTATTAACTAAAGAGGATTTATGTAAGAGGAGCTGTGGTTTGTATCAGTTTCATAAGCAGAGTTGAACTACATATGGTCCTTAGGATTAGGAAACACAGTGTTTTTTTTTTTGGGAATGCTCATGGTTCTTGCTGTATTTGTGACACTGGAAAGAAGAGGATGATTCTTGCCTTAAAAGAGAGGGTTTCTCAGGGATGAGAACTCTGGTCTGAATTTGCCTTCAGAAACGGAACTAAACCCCAGGATCAGTGTCTTCCTACAAGCAAGTGTTCATTTCCCTTTTAATCCAGTGAATTTTGGTCTCAAATGATTTTTCGCAGTTCACAAACCAAACATGATTCTCACTATTAACTAAAGAGCATTTATGTAAGAGGAGGCGTGCTCTGTATCAGTTTCATAAGCAGAGTTGAACTACATATGGTCCGTATGAATAGGAAACTCAGTTCTTTTTTTCAGGCCATGTTCATGGTTCTTGCTGTATTTTAGACTCTGGAAAGAAGAGCTTGCTTCTTCGTTAAAACAGAGTGTGTTTCAGGGATGAGAATTCTGGTCTGAATTTCCCTGCAGAAACGGAGTTAAACCCCAGGATCTGTGTCTTCCTACAAGCAAGAGTTCATTTCTGGTAAACCAGGTGAATTTTGTGCTCAAAAGATTTTTCGCAGTTCACGAATCCTACGCTATTCTCACTATTAACTAAAGAGGATTTATGTAAGAGGAGCTGTGGTTTGTATCAGTTTCATAAGCAGAGTGGAACTACATATGGTCTGGATTAGTCAGAAACACAGTTCTTTTTTTCTGGGCATGCTCATGGTTCCTATTATATTGGAAAGGCTGGAAAGAAGAGGATGATTCTTGCCTTAAAACAGAGTGTTTTTCAGGGTTGAGAACTCTGGTCTGAATTTGCCTTCACAAACAGAGTTAAACCCCAGGATCAGTGTCCTCCTACAAGCAAGAGTTCATTTCTGGTAAACCCAGTGATTTCGCCCTCAAATGATTTTTCGCAGTTCACGAACCCAACAAGATTCTCAGTATTAACTAAAGAGTGTTTTTGTAAAAGGAGCTGTGGTTTGTATCAGTTTCATAAGCAGAGTTGAACTACATATGGTCCTTATGAGTAGGAAACACAGTGTTTTTTTTCAGGGAATGCTCATGGTTCTTGCTGTATTTTAGTGTCTGGAAAGAAGAGGATGATTCTAGCCTTAAAAGAGAGGGTTTCTCAGGGATGAGAACTCTGGTCTGAATTTGCCTTCAGAAACGGAGTTAAACCCCAGGATCAGTGTCTTCCTACAAGCAAGTGTTCATTTTCCTTTTAACCCAGTGAATTTTGGACTCAAATGATTTTTCGCAGTTCATGAACCAAACATGATTCTCACTATTAACTAAAGAGCATTTTTGTAAGAGGAGGCGTGGTCTGTATCAGTTTCATAAGCAGAGTTGAACTACATATGGTCCGTATGAATAGGAAACACAGTTATTTATTTCAGGCCATGCTCATGGTTCTTGCTGTATTTTAGATTCTGGAAAGAAGAGCTTGCTTCTTCGTTAAAACAGAGTGTGTTTCAGGGATGAGAATTCTGGTCTGAATTTCCCTGCAGAAACGGAGTTAAACCCCAGGATCTGTGTCTTCCTACAAGCAAGAGTTCATTTCTGGTAAACCAGGTGAATTTTGTGCTCAAATGATTTTTCGCAGTTCACGAACCCTACTCTATTCTCACTATTAACTAAAGTGGATTTATGTAAGAGGAGCTGTGGTTTGTAGAAGTGTCATATGCAGAGTTAAACTACATATGGTCTGTATTAGTCGGAAACACAGTTCTTTTTTTCTTGGCATGCTCATGATTCTTACTATATTGGCGACGCTGGAAAGAAGAGGATGATTCTTGCCTTCAAACAGAGTGTTTTTCAGGGATGAGAACTCTGGTCTGAATTTGTCTTCAGAAACGGAGTTAAACCCCAGGATCAGTGTCTTCCTACAAGCAAGAGTTCATTTCTGGTAAACCCAGTGATTTTGCCCTCAAATGATTTTTCACAGTTCACGAACCAGACATGATTCTCACTATTAACTAAATAGCATTTATGTAAGAGGAGCTGTGGTTTGTATCAGTTTCATGAGCAGAGTTGCACTACATATGGTCTGTATGAGTAGGAAACACAGTTCTTTTTTTCAGGGCATGCTCATGGTTCTTGCTGTATTTTAGAGTCTGGAAAGAAGAGCTTGCTTCTTGCGTTAAAACAGAGTGTGTTTCAGGGATGAGAACTCTGGTCTGAATTTCCCTTCCGAAACGGAGTTAAACCCCAGGATATGTGTCTTCCTACAAGCAAGAGTTCATTTCTGGTAAACCCAGTGAATTTTTGGCTCAAATGATTTTTCGCAGTTCCTGAACCCAACAAGATTCTCAGTATTAACTAAAGAGTGTTTTTGTAAAAGGAGCTGTGGTTTGTTTCAGTTTCATAAGCAGAGTTGAACTACATATGGTCCTTATGAGTAGGAAACACAGTGTTTTTTTTCAGGGAATGCTCATGGTTCTTGCTGCATTTGTGACACTGGAAAGAAGAGGATGATTCTTGCCTTAAAAGAGAGGGTTTCTCAGGGATGAGAACTCTGGTCTGAATTTGTCTTCAGAAACGGAGTTAAACCCCAGGATCAGTGTCTTCCTACAAGCAAGAGTTCATTTTTGGTATACCCAGTGAATTTTTGGCTCTAATGATATTTCACAGTTCATGAACCAAACATGATTATCACCATTAACTAAATAGCATTTATGTAAGAGGAGCTGTGGTTTGTATCAGTTTCATGAGCAGAGTTGCACTACATATTGTCCGTATGAGTAGGAAACACAGTTCTTTTTTTCAGGGCATGCTCATGGTTCTTGCTGTATTTTAGATTCTGGAAAGAAGAGCTTGCTTCTTGCGTTAAAACAGAATGTGTTTCAGGGATGAGAACTCTGTTCTGAATTTCCCTTCCTACACGGAGTTGAACCCCATGATCTGTGTCTTCCTACAAGCAAGAGTTCATTTCTGGTAAACCCAGTGAATTTTTGGCTCAAATGATTTTTCGCAGTTCCCTAACCCAACAAGATTCTCAGTATTAACTAAAGAGTGTTTTTGTAAAAGGAGCTGTGGTTTGTATCAGTTTCATAAGCAGAGTTGAACTACATATGGTCCGTATGAGTAGGATACACAGTTCTTTTTTTCAGGGAATGCTCATGGTTCTTGCTGTATTGGTGACACTGGAAAGAAGAGCTTGCTTCTTGCATTAAAATAGGGTGTGTTTCATGGATGGGAACTCTGGTCTGAATTTTCCTTCAGAAACGGAGTCAAAACCCAGGATCAGTGTCTTCCTACAAGCAGGAGTTCATTTCTGGTAAACCCAGTGAATTTTTGGCTCAAATGATTTTTCGCAGTTCACCACCCCAACATGATTCTCACTATTAACTAAAGTGCAATTATATAACAGGTGCCGTGGTTTGTATCAGTTTCATAAGCAGAGTTGAACTACATATGGTCCTTATGAGTAGTAAACAGAGTTCTTTTTTTCAGGGCCTGCTCATGGTTCTTGCTGTATTTTAGACTCGGGAAAGAAGAGCTTGCTTCTTTTGTTATAACAGAGTGTGTTTTAGGGAGGAGAACTCTGGTCTGAATTTCCCTGCAGAAACGGAGTTAAACCCCAGTATCTGTGTCTTCCTACAAGCAAGAGTTCATTTCTGGTAAACCAGGTGAATTTTGGGCTCAAATGATTTTTTGCAGTTCATGAACCCTACTCTATTCTCACTATTAACTAAAGAGGATTTATGTAAGAGGACTGTGGTTTGTATCAGTTTCATAAGCAGAGTTGAACTACTTATGGTCTGTATTAGTCGGAAACACAGTTCTTTTTTTTTTTCAGTGAATGCTCATGGTTCTTGCTGCATTGGTGACACTGGAAAGAAGAGGATGATTCTTGCCTTAAAACAGAGTGTTTTTCAGGGATGAGAACTCTGGTCTGAATTTGCCTTCAGAAACGGAGTTAAACCCCAGGATCAGTGTCTTTCTACAAGCAAGAGTTCATTTTTGGTATACCCAGTGAATTTTTGGCTCTAATGATATTTCGCAGTTCACGAACCAAACATGATTTTCACTATTAACTAAAGAGCATTTATGTAAGAGGAGGCGTGGTCTGTATCAGTTTCATAAGCAGAGTTGAACTACATATGGTCCGTATGAATAGGAAACACAGTTCTTTATTTCAGGCCATGCTCATGGTTCTTGCTGTATTTTAGACTCTGGAAAGAAGAGCTTGCTTCTTCGTTAAAACAGAGTGTGTTTCAGGGATGAGAATTCTGGTCTGAATTTCCCTGCAGAAACGGAGTTAAACCCCAGGATCTGTGTCTTCCTACAAGCAAGAGTTCATTTCTGGTAAACCAGGTGAATTTTGTGCTCAAATGATTTTTCGCAGTTCACGAACCCTACTCTATTCTCACTATTAACTAAAGTGGATTTATGTAAGAGGAGCTGTGGTTTGTAGAAGTGTCATATGCAGAGTTAAACTACATATGGTCTGTATTAGTCGGAAACACAGTTCTTTTTTTCTTGGCATGCTCATGATTCTTACTATATTGGCGACGCTGGAAAGAAGAGGATGATTCTTGCCTTAAAACAGAGTGTTTTTCAGGGATGAGAACTCTGGTCTGAATTTGTCTTCAGAAACGGAGTTACCCCCAGGATCAGTGTCTTCCTACAAGCAAGAGTTCATTTCTGGTAAACCCAGTGATTTTGCCCTCAAATGATTTTTCGCAGTTCACGAACCAGACATGATTCTCACTATTAACTAAATAGCATTTATGTAAGAGGAGCTGTGGTTTGTATCAGTTTCATGAGCAGAGTTGCACTACATATGGTCTGTATGAGTAGGAAACACAGTTCTTTTTTTCAGGGCATGCTCATGGTTCTTGCTGTATTTTAGAGTCTGGAAAGAAGAGCTTGCTTCTTGCGTTAAAACAGAGTGTGTTTCAGGGATGAGAACTCTGGTCTGAATTTCCCTTCCGAAACGGAGTTAAACCCCAGGATATGTGTCTTCCTACAAGCAAGAGTTCATTTCTGGTAAACCAGGTGAATTTTGGGCTCAAATGATTTTTCGCAGTTCCTGAACCCAACAAGATTCTCAGTATTAACTAAAGAGTGTTTTTGTAAAAGGAGCTGTGGTTTGTTTCAGTTTCATAAGCAGAGTTGAACTACATATGGTCCTTATGAGTAGGAAACACAGTGTTTTTTTTCAGGGAATGCTCATGGTTCTTGCTGCATTTGTGACACTGGAAAGAAGAGGATGATTCTTGCCTTAAAAGAGAGGGTTTCTCAGGGATGAGAACTCTGGTCTGAATTTGTCTTCAGAAACGGAGTTAAACCCCAGGATCAGTGTCTTCCTACAAGCAAGAGTTCATTTTTGGTATACCCAGTGAATTTTTGGCTCTAATGATATTTCACAGTTCATGAACCAAACATGATTATCACCATTAACTAAATAGCATTTATGTAAGAGGAGCTGTGGTTTGTATCAGTTTCATGAGCAGAGTTGCACTACATATTGTCCGTATGAGTAGGAAACACAGTTCTTTTTTTCAGGGCATGCTCATGGTTCTTGCTGTATTTTAGATTCTGGAAAGAAGAGCTTGCTTCTTGCGTTAAAACAGAATGTGTTTCAGGGATGAGAACTCTGTTCTGAATTTCCCTTCCTACACGGAGTTGAACCCCATGATCTGTGTCTTCCTACAAGCAAGAGTTCATTTCTGGTAAACCCAGTGAATTTTTGGCTCAAATGATTTTTCGCAGTTCCCTAACCCAACAAGATTCTCAGTATTAACTAAAGAGTGTTTTTGTAAAAGGAGCTGTGGTTTGTATCAGTTTCATAAGCAGAGTTGAACTACATATGGTCCGTATGAGTAGGATACACAGTTCTTTTTTTCAGGGAATGCTCATGGTTCTTGCTGTATTGGTGACACTGGAAAGAAGAGCTTGCTTCTTGCATTAAAATAGGGTGTGTTTCATGGATGGGAACTCTGGTCTGAATTTTCCTTCAGAAACGGAGTCAAAACCCAGGATCAGTGTCTTCCTACAAGCAGGAGTTCATTTCTGGTAAACCCAGTGAATTTTTGGCTCAAATGATTTTTCGCAGTTCACCACCCCAACATGATTCTCACTATTAACTAAAGTGCAATTATATAACAGGTGCCGTGGTTTGTATCAGTTTCATAAGCAGAGTTGAACTACATATGGTCCTTATGAGTAGTAAACAGAGTTCTTTTTTTCAGGGCCTGCTCATGGTTCTTGCTGTATTTTAGACTCGGGAAAGAAGAGCTTGCTTCTTTTGTTATAACAGAGTGTGTTTTAGGGAGGAGAACTCTGGTCTGAATTTCCCTGCAGAAACGGAGTTAAACCCCAGTATCTGTGTCTTCCTACAAGCAAGAGTTCATTTCTGGTAAACCAGGTGAATTTTGGGCTCAAATGATTTTTTGCAGTTCATGAACCCTACTCTATTCTCACTATTAACTAAAGAGGATTTATGTAAGAGGACTGTGGTTTGTATCAGTTTCATAAGCAGAGTTGAACTACTTATGGTCTGTATTAGTCGGAAACACAGTTCTTTTTTTTTTCAGTGAATGCTCATGGTTCTTGCTGCATTGGTGACACTGGAAAGAAGAGGATGATTCTTGCCTTAAAACAGAGTGTTTTTCAGGGATGAGAACTCTGGTCTGAATTTGCCTTCAGAAACGGAGTTAAACCCCAGGATCAGTGTCTTTCTACAAGCAAGAGTTCATTTTTGGTATACCCAGTGAATTTTTGGCTCTAATGATATTTCGCAGTTCACGAACCAAACATGATTTTCACTATTAACTAAAGAGCATTTATGTAAGAGGAGGCGTGGTCTGTATCAGTTTCATAAGCAGAGTTGAACTACATATGGTCCGTATGAATAGGAAACACAGTTCTTTATTTCAGGCCATGCTCATGGTTCTTGCTGTATTTTAGACTCTGGAAAGAAGAGCTTGCTTCTTCGTTAAAACAGAGTGTGTTTCAGGGATGAGAATTCTGGTCTGAATTTCCCTGCAGAAACGGAGTTAAACCCCAGGATCTGTGTCTTCCTACAAGCAAGAGTTCATTTCTGGTAAACCAGGTGAATTTTGTGCTCAAATGATTTTTCGCAGTTCACGAACCCTACTCTATTCTCACTATTAACTAAAGTGGATTTATGTAAGAGGAGCTGTGGTTTGTAGAAGTGTCATATGCAGAGTTAAACTACATATGGTCTGTATTAGTCGGAAACACAGTTCTTTTTTTCTTGGCATGCTCATGATTCTTACTATATTGGCGACGCTGGAAAGAAGAGGATGATTCTTGCCTTAAAACAGAGTGTTTTTCAGGGATGAGAACTCTGGTCTGAATTTGTCTTCAGAAACGGAGTTACCCCCAGGATCAGTGTCTTCCTACAAGCAAGAGTTCATTTCTGGTAAACCCAGTGATTTTGCCCTCAAATGATTTTTCGCAGTTCACGAACCAGACATGATTCTCACTATTAACTAAATAGCATTTATGTAAGAGGAGCTGTGGTTTGTATCAGTTTCATGAGCAGAGTTGCACTACATATGGTCTGTATGAGTAGGAAACACAGTTCTTTTTTTCAGGGCATGCTCATGGTTCTTGCTGTATTTTAGAGTCTGGAAAGAAGAGCTTGCTTCTTGCGTTAAAACAGAGTGTGTTTCAGGGATGAGAACTCTGGTCTGAATTTCCCTTCCGAAACGGAGTTAAACCCCAGGATATGTGTCTTCCTACAAGCAAGAGTTCATTTCTGGTAAACCCAGTGAATTTTGGGCTCAAATGATTTTTCGCAGTTCCTGAACCCAACAAGATTCTCAGTATTAACTAAAGAGTGTTTTTGTAAAAGGAGCTGTGGTTTGTTTCAGTTTCATAAGCAGAGTTGAACTACATATGGTCCTTATGAGTAGGAAACACAGTGTTTTTTTTCAGGGAATGCTCATGGTTCTTGCTGCATTTGTGACACTGGAAAGAAGAGGATGATTCTTGCCTTAAAAGAGAGGGTTTCTCAGGGATGAGAACTCTGGTCTGAATTTGTCTTCAGAAACGGAGTTAAACCCCAGGATCAGTGTCTTCCTACAAGCAAGAGTTCATTTTTGGTATACCCAGTGAATTTTTGGCTCTAATGATATTTCACAGTTCATGAACCAAACATGATTATCACCATTAACTAAATAGCATTTATGTAAGAGGAGCTGTGGTTTGTATCAGTTTCATGAGCAGAGTTGCACTACATATTGTCCGTATGAGTAGGAAACACAGTTCTTTTTTTCAGGGCATGCTCATGGTTCTTGCTGTATTTTAGATTCTGGAAAGAAGAGCTTGCTTCTTGCGTTAAAACAGAATGTGTTTCAGGGATGAGAACTCTGTTCTGAATTTCCCTTCCTACACGGAGTTGAACCCCATGATCTGTGTCTTCCTACAAGCAAGAGTTCATTTCTGGTAAACCCAGTGAATTTTTGGCTCAAATGATTTTTCGCAGTTCCCTAACCCAACAAGATTCTCAGTATTAACTAAAGAGTGTTTTTGTAAAATGAGCTGTGGTTTGTATCAGTTTCATAAGCAGAGTTGAACTACATATGGTCCGTATGAGTAGGATACACAGTTCTTTTTTTCAGGGAATGCTCATGGTTCTTGCTGTATTGGTGACACTGGAAAGAAGAGCTTGCTTCTTGCATTAAAATAGGGTGTGTTTCATGGATGGGAACTCTGGTCTGAATTTTCCTTCAGAAACGGAGTTAAAACCCAGGATCAGTGTCTTGCTACAAGCAGGAGTTCATTTCTGGTAAACCCAGTGAATTTTTGGCTCAAATGATTTTTCGCAGTTCACCACCCCAACATGATTCTCACTATTAACTAAAGTGCAATTATATAACAGGTGCCGTGGTTTGTATCAGTTTCATAAGCAGAGTTGAACTACATATGGTCCTTATGAGTAGTAAACAGAGTTCTTTTTTTCAGGGCCTGCTCATGGTTCTTGCTGTATTTTAGACTCGGGAAAGAAGAGCTTGCTTCTTTTGTTATAACAGAGTGTGTTTTAGGGAGGAGAACTCTGGTCTGAATTTCCCTGCAGAAACGGAGTTAAACCCCAGTATCTGTGTCTTCCTACAAGCAAGAGTTCATTTCTGGTAAACCAGGTGAATTTTGGGCTCAAATGATTTTTTGCAGTTCATGAACCCTACTCTATTCTCACTATTAACTAAAGAGGATTTATGTAAGAGGACTGTGGTTTGTATCAGTTTCATAAGCAGAGTTGAACTACTTATGGTCTGTATTAGTCGGAAACACAGTTCTTTTTTTTTTCAGTGAATGCTCATGGTTCTTGCTGCATTGGTGACACTGGAAAGAAGAGGATGATTCTTGCCTTAAAACAGAGTGTTTTTCAGGGATGAGAACTCTGGTCTGAATTTGCCTTCAGAAACGGAGTTAAACCCCAGGATCAGTGTCTTTCTACAAGCAAGAGTTCATTTTTGGTATACCCAGTGAATTTTTGGCTCTAATGATATTTCGCAGTTCACGAACCAAACATGATTTTCACTATTAACTAAAGAGCATTTATGTAAGAGGAGGCGTGGTCTGTATCAGTTTCATAAGCAGAGTTGAACTACATATGGTCCGTATGAATAGGAAACACAGTTCTTTATTTCAGGCCATGCTCATGGTTCTTGCTGTATTTTAGACTCTGGAAAGAAGAGCTTGCTTCTTCGTTAAAACAGAGTGTGTTTCAGGGATGAGAATTCTGGTCTGAATTTCCCTGCAGAAACGGAGTTAAACCCCAGGATCTGTGTCTTCCTACAAGCAAGAGTTCATTTCTGGTAAACCAGGTGAATTTTGTGCTCAAATGATTTTTCGCAGTTCACGAACCCTACTCTATTCTCACTATTAACTAAAGTGGATTTATGTAAGAGGAGCTGTGGTTTGTAGAAGTGTCATATGCAGAGTTAAACTACATATGGTCTGTATTAGTCGGAAACACAGTTCTTTTTTTCTTGGCATGCTCATGATTCTTACTATATTGGCGACGCTGGAAAGAAGAGGATGATTCTTGCCTTAAAACAGAGTGTTTTTCAGGGATGAGAACTCTGGTCTGAATTTGTCTTCAGAAACGGAGTTACCCCCAGGATCAGTGTCTTCCTACAAGCAAGAGTTCATTTCTGGTAAACCCAGTGATTTTGCCCTCAAATGATTTTTCGCAGTTCACGAACCAGACATGATTCTCACTATTAACTAAATAGCATTTATGTAAGAGGAGCTGTGGTTTGTATCAGTTTCATGAGCAGAGTTGCACTACATATGGTCTGTATGAGTAGGAAACACAGTTATTTTTTTCAGGGCATGCTCATGGTTCTTGCTGTATTTTAGAGTCTGGAAAGAAGAGCTTGCTTCTTGCGTTAAAACAGAGTGTGTTTCAGGGATGAGAACTCTGGTCTGAATTTCCCTGCAGAAACGGAGTTAAAACCCAGGATCTGTGTCTTCCTACAAGCAAGAGTTCATTTCTGGTAAACCAGGTGAATTTTGTGCTCAAATGATTTTTCGCAGTTCACGAATCCTACGCTATTCTCACTATTAACTAAAGAGGATTTATGTAAGAGGAGCTGTGGTTTGTATCAGTTTCATAAGCAGAGTGGAACTACATATGGTGTGTATCAGTCGGAAACACAGTTCTTTTTTTCTGGGCATGCTCATGGTTCCTACTATATTGGAAAGGCTGGAAAGAAGAGGATGATTCTTGCCTTAAAACAGAGTGTTTTTCAGGGTTGAGAACTCTGGTCTGAATTTGCCTTCAGAAACGGAGTTAAACCCCAGGATCAGTGTCTTCCTACAAGCTAGAGTTCATTTCTGGTAAACCCAGTGATTTTGCCCTCAAATGATTTTTTCGCAGTTCACGAACCAGACATGATTCTCACTATTAACTAAATAGCATTTATGTAAGAGGAGCTGTGGTTTGTATCAGTTTCATGAGCAGAGTTGCACTACATATGGTCTGTATGAGTAGGAAACACAGTTCTTTTTTTCAGGGCATGCTCATGGTTCTTGCTGTATTTTAGAGTCTGGAAAGAAGAGCTTGCTTCTTGCGTTAAAACAGAGTGTGTTTCAGGGATGAGAACTCTGGTCTGAATTTCCCTTCCGAAACGGAGTTAAACCCCAGGATATGTGTCTTCCTACAAACAAGAGTTCATTTCTGGTAAACCCAGTGAATTTTGGGCTCAAATGATTTTTCGCAGTTCCTGAACCCAACAAGATTCTCAGTATTAACTAAAGAGTGTTTTTGTAAAAGGAGCTGTGGTTTGTATCAGTTTCATAAGCAGAGTTGAACTACATATAGTCCTTATGAGTAGGAAACACAGTGTTTTTTTTCAGGGAATGCTCATGGTTCTTGCTGTATTTGTGACACTGGAAAGAAGAGGATGATTCTTGCCTTAAAAGAGAGGTTTTTTCAGGGATGAGAACTCTGGTCTGAATTTGCCTTCAGAAACGGAGTTAAACCCCAGGATCATTGTCTTCCTACAAGCAAGTGTTCATTTCCCTTTTAACCCAGTGAATTTTGGGCTCAAATGATTTTTCGCAGTTCACGAACCAAACATGATTCTCACTATTAACTAAAGAGCATTTATGTAAGAAGAGGCGTGGTCTGTATCAGTTTCATAAGCAGAGTTTAACTACATATGGTCCGTATGAATAGGAAACACAGTTCTTTTTTTCAGGCCATGCTCATGGTTCTTGCTGTATTTTAGACTCTGGAAAGAAGAGCTTGCTTCTTGCATTATAACAGAGTGTGTTTTAGGGAGGAGAACTCTGGTCTGAATTTCCCTGCAGAAACGGAGTTAAACCGCAGTATCTGTGTCTTCCTACAAGTAAGAGATCATTTCTGGTAAACCAGGTGAATTTTGGGCTCAAATGATTTTTTACAGTTCATGAACCCTACGCTATTCTCACTATTAACTAAAGAGGATTTATGTAAGAGGACTGTGGTTTGTATCAGTTTCATAAGCAGAGTTGAACTACATATGGTCTGTATTAGTCGGAAAAACAGTTCTTTTTTTCTGGGCATGCTCATGGTTCTTACTATATTGGAGACGCTGGAAAGAAGAGGATGATTCTTGCCTTAAAACAGAGTGATTTTCAGGGATGTGAACTCTGGTCTGAATTTGTGTTCAGAAACGGAGTTAAACCCCAGGATCAGTGTCTTCCTACAAGCAAGAGTTCATTTCTGGTAAACCCAGGGATTTTTGCGCTCAAATGATTTTTCGCAGTTCACGAACCAGACATGATTCTCACTATTAACTAAATAGCATTTATGTAAGAGGAGCTGTGGTTTGTATCAGTTTCATGAGAGGAGTTGCACTACTTATGGTCCGTATGTGTAGGAAACACAGTTCTTTTTTTCAGGGCATGTTCATGGTTCTTGCTGTATTTTAGACTCTTTAAAGAAGAGCATGCTTCTTGCGTTAAAACAGAGTGTGTTTCAGGGATGAGAACTCTGGTCTGAATTTGCCTTCAGAAACGGACTTAAACCCCAGGATCAGTGTCTTCCTTCAAGCAAGTGTTCATTTCCCTTTTAACCCAGTGAATTTTGGGCTCAATTGATTTTTCGCAGTTCACGAACTAAACATGATTCTCACTATTAACTAAAGAGCATTTATGTAGGAGGAGCTGTTGGTTGTATCAGTATCATAAGCAGAGTTGAACTATATATGGTCCATATGAGTAGGAAACACCATTCTTTTTTTCAGGGCATGCTCATGGTTCTTGGTGTATTTTAGACTCGGGAAAGAAGAGCTTGCTTCTTGCGTTATAACAGAGTGTGTTTTAGGGAGGAGAACTCTGGTCTGAATTTCCCTGCAGAAACGGAGTTAAACCCCAGTATCTGTGTCTTCCTACAAGCAAGAGTTCATTTCTGGTAAACCAGGCGAATTTTGGGCTCAAATGATTTTTTGCAGTTCATGAAACCTACTCTATTCTCACTCTTAACTAAAGAGGATTTATGTAAGAGGAGCTGTGGTTTGTATCAGTTTAATAAGCAGAGATGTGCTACATATGGTCTGTATTAGTAGGAAACACAGTTCTTTATTTCAGGGCATGCTCATGGTTCTTGCTGTATTTTAGACTTTGGAAAGAAGAGCTTGCTTCTTTGTTAAAACAGAGTGTGTTTCAGGGATGAGAATTCTGGTCTGAATTACCCTGCAGAAACGGAGTTAAACCCCAGGATCTGCGTCTTCCTACAAGCAAGAGTTCATTTCTGTTATACCATGTGAATTTTGGGCTCAAATGATTTTTCGCAGTTCACGAACCCTACGCTATTCTCACTATTAACTAAAGAGGATTTATGTAAGAGGAGCTGTGGTTTGTATCAGTCTCATATGCAGAGTTAAACTACATATGGTCTGTATTAGTCAGAAACAAAGTTCTTTTTTTCTGGGCATGCTCATGGTTCATGCTGTATTGCTGACACTGGAATGAAGAGCTTGCTTCTTGCATTCAAACAGGGTGTGTTTCATGGATGAGAACTCTGGTCTGAATTTGCCTTCAGAAACGGAGTTAAAAGCCATGATCAGTGTCTTCCTACAAGAAGGTGTTCATTTCTGGTAAACCCAGTGAATTTTGGGCTCAAATGATTTTTCGCAGTTCACCACCCCAACATGATTCTCACTATTAACTAAAGTGCAATTATATAAGAGGAGCCGTGGTTTGTATCAGTTTCATAAGCAGAGTTGAACTACATATGGTCCTTATGAGTAGGAAACACAGTGTTTTTTTTTCAGGGAATGCTCATGGTTCTTGCTGTATTTGTGACACTGAAAAGAAGAGGATGATTCTTGCCTTAAAAGAGAGGGTTTCTCAGGGATGAGAACTCTGGTCTGTATTTGCCTTGAGAAACGGAGTTAAACCCCAGGATCAGTGTCTTCCTACAAGCAAGAGTTCATTTTTGGTATAGCCAGTGAATTTTTGGCTCTAATGATATTTCACAGTTCATGAACCAAACATGATTATCACCATTAACTAAATAGCATTTATGTAAGAGGAGCTGTGGTTTGTATCAGTTTCATGAGCAGAGTTGCACTACATATTGTCCGTATGAGTAGGAAACACAGTTCTTTTTTTCAGGGAATTCTCATGGTTCTTGCTGTATTTGTGACACTGGAAAGAAGAGGTTGATTCTTGCCTTAAAAGATAGGGTTTCTCAGGGATGAGAACTCTGGTCTGAATTTGCCTTCAGAAACGTAGTTAAACCCCAGGATCAGTGTCTTCCTACAAGCAAGTGTTCATTTCCCTTTTAATCCAGTGAATTTTGGATTCAAATGATTTTTCGCAGTTCACGAACCAAACATGATTCTCACTATTAACTAAAGAGCATTTATGTAAGAGGAGGCGTGCTCTGTATCAGTTTCATAAGCAGAGTTGAACTACATATGGTCCGTATGAATAGGAAACTCAGTTCTTTTTTTCAGGCCATGCTCATGGTTCTTGCTGTATTTTAGACTCTGGAAAGAAGAGCTTGCTTCTTCCTTAAAACAGAGTGTGTTTCAGGGATGAGAATTCTGGTCTGAATTTCCCTGCAGAAACGGAGTTAAACCCCAGGATCTGTGTCTTCCTACAAGCAAGAGTTCATTTCTGGTAAACCAGGTGAATTTTGTGCTCAAATGATTTTTCGCAGTTCACGAATCCTATGCTATTCTCACTATTAACTAAAGAGGATTTATGTAAGAGGAGCTGTGGTTTGTATCAGTTTCATAAGTAGAGTGGAACTACATATGGTTTGTAATAGTCGGAAACACAGTTCTTTTTTTCTGGGCATGCTCATGGTTCCTACTATATTGGAAAGGCTGGAAAGAAGAGGATGATTCTTGCCTTAAAACAGAGTGTTTTTCAGGGTTGAGAACTCTGGTCTGAATTTGCCTTCAGAAACGGAGTTAAACACCAGGATATGTGTCTTCCTACAAGCAAGAGTTCATTTTTGGTAAACCCACTGAATTTTGGACTCTAATGATTTTTCGCAGTTCACGAACCAAACATGATTCTCACTATTAACTAAATAGCATTTATGTAAGAGGAGCTGTGGTTTGTATCAGTTTCATGAGAGGAGTTGCACTACTTATGGTCCGTATGTGTAGGAAACACAGTTCTTTTTTTCAGGGCATGTTCATGGTTCATGCTGTATTTTAGACTCTGGAAAGAAGAGCATGCTTCTTGCGTTAAAACAGGGTGTGTTTCAGGGATGAGAACTCTGGTCTGAATTTCCCTTCCGAAACGGAGTTAAACCCCAGGATCAGTGTCTTCCTTCAAGCAAGTGTTCATTTCCCTTTTAACCCAGTGAATTTTGGGCTCAAATGATTTTTCACAGTTCACAAACTAAACATGATTCTCACTATTAACTAAAGAGCATTTATGTAAGAGGAGCTGTTGTTTGTATCAGTATCATAAGCAGAGTTGAACTATATATGGTCCATATGAGTAGGAAACACCATTCTTTTTTTCAGGCCATGCTCATGCTTCTTGCTGTATTTTAGACTCTGGAAAGAAGAGCTTGCTTCTTGCATTATAACAGAGTGTGTTTTAGGGAGGAGAACTCTGGTCTGAATTTCCCTGCAGAAACGGAGTTAAACCGCAGTATCTGTGTCTTCCTACAAGTAAGAGTTCATTTCTGGTAAACCAGGTGAATTTTGGGCTCAAATGATTTTTTGCAGTTCATGAACCCTACGCTATTCTCACTATTAACTAAAGAGGATTTATGTAAGAGGAGCTGTGGTTTGTATCAGTTTCATAAGCAGAGTTGAACTACATATGGTCCGTATGAGTAGGATACACAGTTCTTTTTTTCAGGGAATGCTCATGGTTCTTGCTGTATTGGTGACACTGGAAAGTAAATCTTGCTTCTTGCATTAAAATAGGGTGTGCTTCATGGATGAGAACTCTGGTCTGAATTTGCCTTCAGAAACGGAGTTAAAACCCAGGATCAGTGTCTTCCTACAAGCAGGAGTTCATTTCTGGTAAACCCAGTGAATTTTTCCCTCATATGATTTTTCGCAGTTCACCACCCCAACATGATTCTCACTATTAACTAAAGAGCATTTATGTAAGAGGAGGCGTGCTCTGTATCAGTTTCATAAGCAGAGTTGAACTACATATGGTCCGTATGAATAGGAAACACAGTTCTTTTTTTCAGGCCATGCTCATGGTTCTTACTATATTGGAGATGCTGAAAAGAAGAGGATGATTCTTGCATTAAAACAGAGTGTGTTTCAGGGATGAGAATTCTGGTCTGAATTTCCCTGCAGAAACGGAGTTAAATCCCAGGATCTGTGTCTTCCTACAAGCAAGAGTTCATTTCTGGTAATCCAGGTGAATTTTGTGCTCAAATGATTTTTCGCAGTTCACGAATCCTACGCTATTCTCACTATGAATTAAAGAGGATTTATGTAAGAGGAGCTGTGGTTTGTATCAGTTTCATAAGCAGAGTGGAACTACATATGGTCTGTATTAGTCGGAAACTGTTCTATTCTTCTGGGCATGCTCATGGTTCCTACTATATTGGAAAGGCTGGAAAGAAGAGGATGATTCTTGCCTTAAAACAGAGTGTTTTTCAGGGTTGAGAACTCTGGTCTGAATTTGCCTTCAGAAACAGAGTTAAACCCCAGGATGAGTGTCTTCCTACAAGCAAGAGTTCATTTTTGGTAAACCCACTGAATTTTGGGCTCTAATGATTTTTCGCAGTTCACAAACCAAACATGATTCTCACTATTAACTAAAGAGCATTTATGTAAGTGTAGGCGTGGTCTGCATCAGTTTCATAAACAGAGTTGAACTACATATGGTCCGTATGAATAGGAAACTCAGTTCTTTTTTTCATGCCATGCTCTTGGTTCTTGCTGTATTTTAGACTCTGGAAAGAAGAGCTTGCTTCTTCGTTAAAACAGAATGTGTTTCAGGGATGAGAATTCTGGTCTGAATTTCCCTGCAGAAACGGAGTTAAACCCCAGGGTCTGTGTCTTCCTACAAGCAAGAGTTCATTTCTGGTAAACCAGGTGAATTTTGTGCTCAAATGATTTTTCCCAGTTCAGGAACCCTACTCTGTTCTCACTATTAACTAAAGTGGATTTATGTAAGTGGAGCTGTGGTTTGTATAAGTGTCATATGCAGAGTGAAACTACATATGGTCTGTATTAGTCGGAAACTGTTCTTTTTTTCTTGGCATGCTCATGATTCTTACTATATTGGCGACACTGGAAAGAAGAGGATGATTCTTGCCTTAAAACAGAGTGTTTTTCAGGGATGAGAACTCTGGTCTGAATTTGTCTTCAGAAACGGAGTTAAACCCCAGGATCAGTGTCTTCCTACAAGCAAGAGTTCATTTCTGGTAAACCCAGTGATTTTGCCCTCAAATAATTTTTCGCAGTTCACGAACCAGACATGATTCTCACTATTAACTAAATAGCATTTATGTAAGAGGAGCTGTGGTTTGTATCAGTTTCATGAGCAGAGTTGCACTACATATGGTCCATATGAGTAGGAAACACAGTTCTTTTTTTCCGGGCATGCTCATGGTTCTTGCTGTATTTTAGAGTCTGGAAAGAAGAGGATGATTCTTGCCTTAAAACAGAGTGTTTTTCAGTGTTGAGAACTCTGGTCTGTATTTGCCTTCAGAAACGGAGTTAAACCCCAGGATCAGTGTCTTCCTACAAGCAAGAGTTCATTTTTGGTAAACCCACTGAATTTTGGGCTCTAATGATTTTTCGCAGTTCACGAACCAAACCTGATTCTCACTATTAACTAAAGAGCATTTATGTAAGTGTAGGCGTGGTCTGTATCAGTTTCATAAGCAGAGTTGAACTATATATGGTCCGTATGAATAGGAAACTCAGTTCTTTTTTTCAGGCCATGCTCTTGGTTCTTGCTGTATTTTAGACTCTGGAAAGAAGAGCTTGCTTCTTCGTTAAAACAGAATGTGTTTCAGGGATGAGAATTCTGGTCTGAATTTCTCTGCAGAAACGGAGTTAAACCCCAGGATCTGTGTCTTCCTACAAGCAAGAGTTCATTTCTGGTAAACCAGGTGAATTTTGTGCTCAAATGATTTTTCGCAGTTCACGAACCCTACTCTGTTCTCACTATTAACTAAAGTGTATTTATGTAAGAGGAGCTGTAGTTTGTATAAGTGTCATATGCAGAGTTATACTACATATGGTCTGTATTAGTCGGAAACAGTTCTTTTTTTCTTGGCATGCTCATGATTCTTACTATATTGGCGACGCTGGAAAGAAGAGGATGATTCTTGCCTTAAAACAGAGTGTTTTTCAGGGATGAGAACTCTGGTCTGAATTTGTCTTCAGAAACGGAGTTAAACCCCAGGATCAGTGTCTTCCTACGAGCAAGAGTTCATTTCTGGTAAACCCAGTGATTTTGCCCTCAAATGATTTTTCGCAGTTCACTAACCAGACATGATTCTCACTATTAACTAAATAGCATTTATGTAAGAGGAACTGTGGTCTGTATCAGTTTCATAAGCAGAGTTGAACTACATATGGTCTGTATGAGTAGGAAACACAGTTCTTTTTTTCCGGGCATGCTCATGGTTCTTGCTGTATTTTAGAGTCTGGAAAGAAGAGCTTGCTTCTTGCGTTAAAACAGAGTGTGTTTCAGGGATGAGAACTCTGGTCTGAATTTCCCTTCTGAAACGGAGTTAAACCCCATGATCTGTGTCTTCCTACAAGCAAGAATTCATTTCTGGTAAACCCAGTGAATTTTGGGCTCAAATGATTTTTCGCAGTTCCCGAACCCAACAAGATTCTCAGTATTAACTAAAGAGTGTTTTTGTAAAAGGAGCTGTGGTTTGTATCAGTTTCATAAGCAGAGTTGAACTACATATGGTCCTTATGAGTAGGAAACACAGTGTTTTTTTTCAGGGAATGCTCATGGTTCTTGCTGTATTTGTGACACTGAAAAGAAGAGGATGATTCTTGCCTTAAAAGAGAGGTTTTTTCAGGGATGAGAACTCTGGTCTGAATTTGCCTTCAGAAACGGAGTTAAACCCCAGGATCAGTGTCTTCCTACAAGCAAGTGTTCATTTCCCTTTTAACCCAGTACATTTTGGGCTCAAATGATTTTTCACAGTTGACGAACCAAACATGATTCTCACTATTAACTAAAGAGCATTTATGTAAGAGGAGGCGTGCTCTGTATCAGTTTCATAAGCAGAGTTGAACTACATATGGTCCGTATGAATAGGAAACACAGTTCTTTTTTTCAGGCCATGCTCATGGTTCTTACTATATTGGAGACGCTGAAAAGAAGAGGATGATTCTTGCATTAAAACAGAGTGTGTTTCAGGGATGAGAATTCTGGTCTGAATTTCCCTGCAGAAACGGAGTTAAACCCCAGGATCTGTGTCTTCCTACAAGCAAGAGTTCATTTCTGGTAAACCAGGTGAATTTTGTGCTCAAATGATTTTTCGCAGTTCACGAATCCTACGCTATTCTCACTATGAATTAAAGAGGATTTATGTAAGAGGAGCTGTGGTTTGTATCAGTTTCATAAGCAGAGTGGAACTACATATGGTCTGTATTAGTCGGAAACAGTTCTATTCTTCTGGGCATGCTCATGGTTCCTACTATATTGGAAAGGCTGGAAAGAAGAGGATGATTCTTGCCTTAAAACAGAGTGTTTTTCAGGGTTGAGAACTCTGGTCTGAATTTGCCTTCAGAAACGGAGTTAAACCCCAGGATCAGTGTCTTCCTACAAGCAAGAGTTCATTTTTGGTAAACCCACTGAATTTTGGGCTCTAATGATTTTTCGCACTTCACGAACCAAACATGATTCTCACTATTAACTAAAGTGCATTTATGTAAGAGGAGGCATGTTCTGTATCAGTTTCATAAGCAGAGTTCAACTACATATGGTCCGTATGAATAGGAAACTCAGTTCTTTTTTTCAGGCCATGCTCATGGTTCTTGCTGTATTGATGACACTGGAAAGAAGAGCTTGCTTCTTGCATTAAAACAGGGTGTGTTTCATGGATGAGAACTCTAGTCTGAATTTGCCTTCAGAAACGGAGTTAAAACCCTGGATCAGTGTCTTCCTACAAGCAGTTGTTCATTTCTGGTAAACCCAGTCAATTTTGGGCTCAAATGATTTTTCACAGTTCAAGAACCCTACGCTATTCTCACTATTAACTAAAGAGGACTTATGTAAGAAGAGCTGTGGTTTGTATCATTTCATATGCAGAGTTAAACTATATATGGTCTGTATTAGTAGGAAACTCAGTTTTTTTTTCTGGGCATGCTCATGGTTCTTACTATATTGGCGACGCTGGAAAGAAGAGGATGATTCTTGCCTTAAAACAGAGTGTTTTTCAGGGATGAAAACTCTGGTCTGAATTTGTCTTCAGCAACGGAGTTAAACCCCAGGATCAGTGTCTTCCTACAAGCAAGAGTTCATTTCTGGTAAACCCAGTGATTTTGCCCTCAAATGATTTTTCTCAGTTATCGAACCAAACATGATTCTCACTATTAACTAAAGAGCATTTATGTAAGAGGAGGCGTGCTCTTTATCAGTTTCATAAGCAGAGTTGAACTACATATGGTTCGTATGAATAGGAAACTCAGTTCTTTTTTTTCAGGCCGTGCTCATGGTTCTTGCTGTATTTTAGACTCTGGAAAGAAGAGCTTGATTCTTCGTTAAAACAGAGTGTGTTTCATGGATGAGAATTCTGGTCTGAATTTCCCTGCAGAAACGGAGTTAAACCCCAGGACCTGTGTCTTCCTACAAGCAAGAGTTCATTTCTGGTAAAACAGGTGAATTTTGTGCTCAAATGATTTTTCGCAGTTCACGAATCCTACGCAATTCTCACTATTAACTAAAGAGGATTTATGTAAGAGGAGCTGTGGTTTGTATCAGTTTCATAAGCAGAGTGGAACTACATATGGTCTGTATTAGTCGGAAACACAGTTCTTTTTTTCTGGGCATGCTCATGGTTCCTACTATATTGGAAAGGCTGGAAAGAAGAGGATGATTCTTGCCTTAAAAGAGAGTGTTTTTCAGGGTTGAGAACTCTGGTCTGTATTTGCCTTCAGAAACGGAGTTAAACCCCAGGATCAGTGTCTTCCTACAAGCAAGAGTTCATTTCTGGTAAACACAGTGAATTTTGGGCTCTAATGATTTTTCGCAGTTCACGAACCAAACATGATTCTCACTATTAACTAAAGAGCATTTATGTAAGTGTAGGCGTGGTCTGCATCACTTTCATAAGCAGAGTTGAACTACATATGGTCCGTATGAATAGGAAACTCAGTTCTTTTTTTCATGCCATGCTCTTGGTTCTTGCTGTATTTTAGACTCTGGAAAGAAGAGCTTGCTTCTTCGTTAAAACAGAGTGTGTTTCAGGGATGAGAACTCTGGTCTGAATTTCCCTGCAGAAACGGAGTTAAACCCCAGGATCTGTGTCTTCCTACAAGCAGGAGTTCATTTCTGGTAAACCCAGTCAATTTTGGGCTCAAATGATTTTTCGCAGTTCACGAAACCTACTCTATTCTCACTATTAACTAAAGAGGATTTATGTAAGAGGCGCTGTGGTTTGTATGAGTTTCATATGCAGAGTTAAACTACATATGGTCTGTATTAGTCGGAAACACAGTTCTTTTTTTCTGGGCATGCTCATGTTTCTTACTATATTGGAGAAGCTGGAAAGAAGAGGATGATTCTTGCCTTAAAACAGAGTGATTTTCAGGGATGAGAACTCTGGTCTGAATTTGCCTTCAGAAACGGAGTTAAAACCCAGGATCAGTGTCTTCCTACAAGCAAGTGTTCATTTCTGGTAAACCCAGTGATTTTTGCGCTCAAATGATTTTTCGCAGTTCACGAACCAAACATGATTCTCACTATTATCTAAATAGCATTTATGTAAGAGGATCCGTGGTTTGTATCAGTTTCATGAGCAGAGTTGAACTACATATGGTCCTTATGAGTAGGAAACACAGTTCTTTTTTTTTCAGGGCATGCTCATGGTTCTTGCTATATTTTAGACACGGGAAAGAAGAGCTTGCTTCTTGCGTTATAACATAGTGTGTTTTAGGGATGAGAACTCTGGTCTGAATTTCCCTTCAGAAACGGAGTTAAACCCCAGGATCAGTGTCTTCCTACAAGCAAGAGTTCATTTCTGGTAAACCCAGTGAATTTTGGGCTCAAATGATTTTTCGCAATTCACGAACCCAACAAGATTCTCAGTATTAACTAAAGAGTGTTTTTGTAATAGGAGCTGTGTTTTGTATCAGTTTCATAAGCAGAGTGGAACTACATATGGTCCGTATGAGTAGGAAACACAGTTCTTTTTTTCAGGGAATGCTCATGGTTCTGGCTGTATTAGTGACACTGGAAAGAAGAGCTTGCTTCTTGCATTAAAACATGGTGTGTTTCATGGATGAGAACTCTGGTCTGAATTTGCATTCAGAATCGGAGTTAAAACCCAGGATCAGTGTCTTCATACAAGCAGGAGTTCATTTCTGGTAAACCCAGTGAATTTTGGGCTCAAATGATTTTTCGCAGTTCACCACCCCAACATGATTCTCACTATTAACTAAAGTGGAATTATATAAGAGGAGCCGTGGTTTGTATAAGTTTCATAAGCAGAGTTGAACTACATATGGTCCTTATGAGTAGGAAACACAGTTCTTTTTTTCAGGGCATGCTCATGGTTCTTGCTGTATTTTAGACTCTGGAAAGAAGAGCTTGCTTCTTGCGTTAAAACAGAGTATGTTTCAGGGATGAGAACTCTGGTCTGAATTTCCCTTCCGAAATGGAGTTAAACCCCAGGAATTATGTCTTCCTACAAGCAAGAGTTCATTTCTGGTAAACCCAGTGAATTTTTGGCTGAAATGATTTTTCGCAGTTCATGAACCCTATGCTATTCTCACTATTAACTAAAGAGGATTTATGTAAGAGGAGCTGTGGTTTGAATCAGTTTCATAAGCAGAGTTGAACTACATCTGGTCTGTATGAGTAGGAAACACAGTTCTTTTTTTCTGGGCATGCTCATGTTTCTTACTATATTGGAGACGCTGGAAAGTAGAGGTTGATTCTTGCCTTAAAACAGCGTTTTTTCAGAGATGAGAACTCTGGTCTGAATTTGCCTTCAGAAATGGAGTTCAACCGCAGCATCAGTGTCTTCCTACAAGCAAGAGTTCATTTTTGGTAAACACAGTGAATTTTGGTCTCTAATGATTTTTCGAAGTTCACTAACCAAACATGATTCTCACTATTAACTAAAGAGCATTTATGTAAGAGTAGTCGTGGTCTGTATCAGTTTCATAAGGAGAGTTGCACTACATATGGTCCGTATGAATAGGAAACACAGTTCTTTTTTTCAGGCCATGCTCATGGTTCCTACTATATTGGAGACGCTGGAAAGAAGAGGATGATTCTTGCATTAAAACAGAGTGTGTTTCAGGGATGAGAATTCTGGTCTGAATTACCCTGCAGAAACGGAGTTAAACCCCAAGATCTGTGTCTTCCTACAAGCAAGAGTTCATTTCTGGTAAACTAGGTGAATTTTGGGCTCAAATGATTTTTCGCAGTTCACCACCCCAACATGATTCTCACTATTAACTAAAGTGGAATTATATAAGAGGAGCCGTGGTTTGTATCAGTTTCATAAGCAGAGTTGAACTACATATGGTCCTTATGAGTAGGAAACACAGTTCTTTTTTTCAGGGCATGCTCATGGTTCTTGCTGTATTTTAGACTCTGGAAAGAAGAGCTTGCTTCTTGCGTTAAAACAGAGTATGTTTCAGGGATGAGAACTCTGGTCTGAATTTCCCTTCTGAAATGGAGTTAAACCCCAGGATCTGTGTCTTCCTACAAGCAAGAGTTCATTTCTGGTAAACCCAGTGAATTTTTGGCTGAAATGATTTTTCGCAGTTCATGAACCCTATGCTATTCTCACTATTAACTAAAGAGGATTTATGTAAGAGGAGCTGTGGTTTGAATCAGTTTCATAAGCAGAGTTGAACTACATCTGGTCTGTATGAGTAGGAAACACAGTTCTTTTTTTCTGGGCATGCTCATGTTTCTTACTATATTGGAGACGCTGGAAAGTAGAGGATGATTCTTGCCTTAAAACAGCGTTTTTTCAGAGATGAGAACTCTGGTCTGAATTTGCCTTCAGAAATGGAGTTCAACCGCAGCATCAGTGTCTTCCTACAAGCAAGAGTTCATTTTTGGTAAACACAGTGAATTTTGGTCTCTAATGATTTTTCGAAGTTCACTAACCAAACATGATTCTCACTATTAACTAAAGAGCATTTATGTAAGAGTAGTCGTGGTCTGTATCAGTTTCATAAGGAGAGTTGCACTACATATGGTCCGTATGAATAGGAAACACAGTTCTTTTTTTCAGGCCATGCTCATGGTTCCTACTATATTGGAGACGCTGGAAAGAAGAGGATGATTCTTGCATTAAAACAGAGTGTGTTTCAGGGATGAGAATTCTGGTCTGAATTACCCTGCAGAAACGGAGTTAAACCCCAAGATCTGTGTCTTCCTACAAGCAAGAGTTCATTTCTGGTAAACTAGGTGAATTTTGGGCTCAAATGATTTTTCGCAGTTCACCACCCCAACATGATTCTCACTATTAACTAAAGTGGAATTATATAAGAGGAGCCGTGGTTTGTATCAGTTTCATAAGCAGAGTTGAACTACATATGGTCCTTATGAGTAGGAAACACAGTTCTTTTTTTCAGGGCATGCTCATGGTTCTTGCTGTATTTTAGACTCTGGAAAGAAGAGCTTGCTTCTTGCGTTAAAACAGAGTATGTTTCAGGGATGAGAACTCTGGTCTGAATTTCCCTTCTGAAATGGAGTTAAACCCCAGGATCTGTGTCTTCCTACAAGCAAGAGTTCATTTCTGGTAAACCCAGTGAATTTTTGGCTGAAATGATTTTTCGCAGTTCATGAACCCTATGCTATTCTCACTATTAACTAAAGAGGATTTATATAAGAGGAGCTGTGGTTTGAATCAGTTTCATAAGCAGAGTTGAACTACATGTGGTCTGTATGAGTAGGAAACACAGTTCTTTTTTTCTGGGCATGCTCATGTTTCTTACTATATTGGAGACGCTGGAAAGTAGAGGATGATTCTTGCCTTAAAACAGCGTTTTTTCAGGGATGAGAACTCTGGTCTGAATTTGCCTTCAGAAATGGAGTTCAACCCCAGCATCAGTGTCTTCCTACAAGCAAGAGTTCATTTTTGGTAAACACAGTGAATTTTGGTCTCTAATGATTTTTCGAATTTCACTAACCAAACATGATTCTCACTATTAACTAAAGAGCATTTATGTAAGAGTAGTCGTTGTCTGTGTCAGTTTCATAAGCAGAGTTGCACTACATATGGTCCGTATGAATAGGAAACACAGTTCTTTTTTTCAGGCCATGCTCATGGTTCTTACTATATTGGAGACGCTGGAAAGAAGAGGATGATTCTTGCATTAAAACAGAGTGTGTTTCAGGGATGAGAATTCTGGTCTGAATTTCCCTTCCGAAATGGAGTTAAACCCCAGGATCTGTGTCTTCCTACAAGCAAGAGTTCATTTCTGGTAAACCCAGTGAATTTTGGGCTGAAATGATTTTTCGCAGTTCATGAACCCTATGCTATTCTCACTATTAACTAAAGAGGATTTATGTAAGAGGAGCTGTGGTTTGAATCAGTTTCATAAGCAGAGTTGAACTACATGTGGTCTGTATGAGTAGGAAACACAGTTCTTTTTTTCTGGGCATGCTCATGTTTCTTACTATATTGGAGATGCTGGAAAGTAGAGGATGATTCTTGGATTAAAACAGCGTTTTTTCAGAGATGAGAAGTCTGGTCTGAATTTGTCTTCAGAAATGGAGTTCAACCCCAGCATCAGTGTCTTCCTACAAGCAAGAGTTCATTTTTGGTAAACACAGTGAATTTTGGTCTCTAATGATTTTTCGAAGTTCACGAACCAAACATGATTCTCACTATTAACTAAAGAGCATTCATGTAAGAGTAGTCGTGGTCTGTATCAGTTTCATAAGCAGAGTTGAACTATATATGATCCGTATGAATAGGAAACTCAGTTCTTTTTTTCAGGCCATGCTCTTGGTTCTTGCTGTATTTTAGACTCTGGAAAGAAGAGCTTGCTTCTTCGTTAAAACAGAATGTGTTTCAGGGATGAGAATTCTGGTCTGAATTTCCCTGCAGAAACGGAGTTAAACCCCAGGATCTGTGTCTTCCTACAAGCAAGAGTTCATTTCTGGTAAACCAGGTGAATTTTGTGCTCAAATGATTTTTCGCAGTTCACGAACCCTACTCTGTTCTCACTATTAACTAAAGTGGATTTATGTAAGAGGAGCTGTGGTTTGTATAAGTGTCATATGCAGAGTTAAACTACATATGGTCTGTATTAGTCGGAAACAGTTCTTTTTTTCTTGGCATGCTCATGATTCTTACTATATTGGCGACGCTGGAAAGAAGAGGATGATTCTTGCCTTAAAACAGAGTGTTTTTCAGGGATGAGAACTCTGGTCTGAATTTGTCTTCAGAAACGGAGTTAAACCCCAGGATCAGTGTCTTCCTACAAGCAAGAGTTCATTTCTGGTAAACCCAGTGATTTTGCCCTCAAATGATTTTTCGCAGTTCCCGAACACAACAAGATTCTCAGTATTAACTAAAGAGTGTTTTTGTAAAAGGAGCTGTGGTTTGTATCAGTTTCATCAGCAGAGTTGAACTACATATGGTCTGTATGAGTAGGAAACAGAGTTCTTTTTTTCAGGGAATGCTCATGGTTCTTGCTCTATTGGTGACACTGGAAAGAAGAGCTTGCTTCTTGCATTAAAACATGGTGTGTTTCATGGATGAGAACTCTGGTCTGAATTTGCATTCAGAATCGGAGTTAAAACCCAGGATCAGTGTCTTCATACAAGCAGGAGTTCATTTCTGGTAAACCCAGTGAATTTTGGGCTCAAATGATTTTTCCCAGTTCACCACCCCAACATGATTCTCACTATTAACTAAAGTGGAATTATATAAGAGGAGCCGTGGTTTGTATCAGTTTCATAAGCAGAGTTGAACTACATATGGTCCTTATGAGTAGGAAACACAGTTCTTTTTTTCAGGGCATGCTCATGGTTCTTGCTGTATTTTAGACTCTGGAAAGAAGAGCTTGCTTCTTGCGTTAAAACAGAGTATGTTTCAGGGATGAGAACTCTGGTCTGAATTTCCCTTCCGAAATGGAGTTAAACCCCAGGAATTATGTCTTCCTACAAGCAAGAGTTCATTTCTGGTAAACCCAGTGAATTTTTGGCTGAAATGATTTTTCGCAGTTCATGAACCCTATGCTATTCTCACTATTAACTAAAGAGGATTTATGTAAGAGGAGCTGTGGTTTGAGTCAGTTTCATAAGCAGAGTTGAACTACATCTGGTCTGTATGAGTAGGAAACACAGTTCTTTTTTTCTGGGCATGCTCATGTTTCTTACTATATTGGAGACGCTGGAAAGTAGAGGATGATTCTTGCCTTAAAACAGCGTTTTTTCAGAGATGAGAACTCTGGTCTGAATTTGCCTTCAGAAATGGAGTTCAACCGCAGCATCAGTGTCTTCCTACAAGCAAGAGTTCATTTTTGGTAAACACAGTGAATTTTGGTCTCTAATGATTTTTCGAAGTTCACTAACCAAACATGATTCTCACTATTAACTAAAGAGCATTTATGTAAGAGTAGTCGTGGTCTGTATCAGTTTCATAAGGAGAGTTGCACTACATATGGTCCGTATGAATAGGAAACACAGTTCTTTTTTTCAGGCCATGCTCATGGTTCCTACTATATTGGAGACGCTGGAAAGAAGAGGATGATTCTTGCATTAAAACAGAGTGTGTTTCAGGGATGAGAATTCTGGTCTGAATTACCCTGCAGAAACGGAGTTAAACCCCAAGATCTGTGTCTTCCTACAAGCAAGAGTTCATTTCTGGTAAACTAGGTGAATTTTGGGCTCAAATGATTTTTCGCAGTTCACCACCCCAACATGATTCTCACTATTAACTAAAGTGGAATTATATAAGAGGAGCCGTGGTTTGTATCAGTTTCATAAGCAGAGTTGAACTACATATGGTCCTTATGAGTAGGAAACACAGTTCTTTTTTTCAGGGCATGCTCATGGTTCTTGCTGTATTTTAGACTCTGGAAAGAAGAGCTTGCTTCTTGCGTTAAAACAGAGTATGTTTCAGGGATGAGAACTCTGGTCTGAATTTCCCTTCTGAAATGGAGTTAAACCCCAGGATCTGTGTCTTCCTACAAGCAAGAGTTCATTTCTGGTAAACCCAGTGAATTTTTGGCTGAAATGATTTTTCGCAGTTCATGAACCCTATGCTATTCTCACTATTAACTAAAGAGGATTTATATAAGAGGAGCTGTGGTTTGAATCAGTTTCATAAGCAGAGTTGAACTACATGTGGTCTGTATGAGTAGGAAACACAGTTCTTTTTTTCTGGGCATGCTCATGTTTCTTACTATATTGGAGACGCTGGAAAGTAGAGGATGATTCTTGCCTTAAAACAGCGTTTTTTCAGGGATGAGAACTCTGGTCTGAATTTGCCTTCAGAAATGGAGTTCAACCCCAGCATCAGTGTCTTCCTACAAGCAAGAGTTCATTTTTGGTAAACACAGTGAATTTTGGTCTCTAATGATTTTTCGAATTTCACTAACCAAACATGATTCTCACTATTAACTAAAGAGCATTTATGTAAGAGTAGTCGTTGTCTGTGTCAGTTTCATAAGCAGAGTTGCACTACATATGGTCCGTATGAATAGGAAACACAGTTCTTTTTTTCAGGCCATGCTCATGGTTCTTACTATATTGGAGACGCTGGAAAGAAGAGGATGATTCTTGCATTAAAACAGAGTGTGTTTCAGGGATGAGAATTCTGGTCTGAATTTCCCTTCCGAAATGGAGTTAAACCCCAGGATCTGTGTCTTCCTACAAGCAAGAGTTCATTTCTGGTAAACCCAGTGAATTTTGGGCTGAAATGATTTTTCGCAGTTCATGAACCCTATGCTATTCTCACTATTAACTAAAGAGGATTTATGTAAGAGGAGCTGTGGTTTGAATCAGTTTCATAAGCAGAGTTGAACTACATGTGGTCTGTATGAGTAGGAAACACAGTTCTTTTTTTCTGGGCATGCTCATGTTTCTTACTATATTGGAGATGCTGGAAAGTAGAGGATGATTCTTGGATTAAAACAGCGTTTTTTCAGAGATGAGAAGTCTGGTCTGAATTTGTCTTCAGAAATGGAGTTCAACCCCAGCATCAGTGTCTTCCTACAAGCAAGAGTTCATTTTTGGTAAACACAGTGAATTTTGGTCTCTAATGATTTTTCGAAGTTCACGAACCAAACATGATTCTCACTATTAACTAAAGAGCATTCATGTAAGAGTAGTCGTGGTCTGTATCAGTTTCATAAGCAGAGTTGAACTATATATGGTCCGTATGAATAGGAAACTCAGTTCTTTTTTTCAGGCCATGCTCTTGGTTCTTGCTGTATTTTAGACTCTGGAAAGAAGAGCTTGCTTCTTCGTTAAAACAGAATGTGTTTCAGGGATGAGAATTCTGGTCTGAATTTCCCTGCAGAAACGGAGTTAAACCCCAGGATCTGTGTCTTCCTACAAGCAAGAGTTCATTTCTGGTAAACCCAGTGAATTTTTGGCTGAAATGATTTTTCGCAGTTCATGAACCCTATGCTATTCTCACTATTAACTAAAGAGGATTTATGTAAGAGGAGCTGTGGTTTGAGTCAGTTTCATAAGCAGAGTTGAACTACATCTGGTCTGTATGAGTAGGAAACACAGTTCTTTTTTTCTGGGCATGCTCATGTTTCTTACTATATTGGAGACGCTGGAAAGTAGAGGATGATTCTTGCCTTAAAACAGCGTTTTTTCAGAGATGAGAACTCTGGTCTGAATTTGCCTTCAGAAATGGAGTTCAACCGCAGCATCAGTGTCTTCCTACAAGCAAGAGTTCATTTTTGGTAAACACAGTGAATTTTGGTCTCTAATGATTTTTCGAAGTTCACTAACCAAACATGATTCTCACTATTAACTAAAGAGCATTTATGTAAGAGTAGTCGTGGTCTGTATCAGTTTCATAAGGAGAGTTGCACTACATATGGTCCGTATGAATAGGAAACACAGTTCTTTTTTTCAGGCCATGCTCATGGTTCCTACTATATTGGAGACGCTGGAAAGAAGAGGATGATTCTTGCATTAAAACAGAGTGTGTTTCAGGGATGAGAATTCTGGTCTGAATTACCCTGCAGAAACGGAGTTAAACCCCAAGATCTGTGTCTTCCTACAAGCAAGAGTTCATTTCTGGTAAACTAGGTGAATTTTGGGCTCAAATGATTTTTCGCAGTTCACCACCCCAACATGATTCTCACTATTAACTAAAGTGGAATTATATAAGAGGAGCCGTGGTTTGTATCAGTTTCATAAGCAGAGTTGAACTACATATGGTCCTTATGAGTAGGAAACACAGTTCTTTTTTTCAGGGCATGCTCATGGTTCTTGCTGTATTTTAGACTCTGGAAAGAAGAGCTTGCTTCTTGCGTTAAAACAGAGTATGTTTCAGGGATGAGAACTCTGGTCTGAATTTCCCTTCTGAAATGGAGTTAAACCCCAGGATCTGTGTCTTCCTACAAGCAAGAGTTCATTTCTGGTAAACCCAGTGAATTTTTGGCTGAAATGATTTTTCGCAGTTCATGAACCCTATGCTATTCTCACTATTAACTAAAGAGGATTTATATAAGAGGAGCTGTGGTTTGAATCAGTTTCATAAGCAGAGTTGAACTACATGTGGTCTGTATGAGTAGGAAACACAGTTCTTTTTTTCTGGGCATGCTCATGTTTCTTACTATATTGGAGACGCTGGAAAGTAGAGGATGATTCTTGCCTTAAAACAGCGTTTTTTCAGGGATGAGAACTCTGGTCTGAATTTGCCTTCAGAAATGGAGTTCAACCCCAGCATCAGTGTCTTCCTACAAGCAAGAGTTCATTTCTGGTAAACACAGTGAATTTTGGTCTCTAATGATTTTTCGAATTTCACTAACCAAACATGATTCTCACTATTAACTAAAGAGCATTTATGTAAGAGTAGTCGTTGTCTGTGTCAGTTTCATAAGCAGAGTTGCACTACATATGGTCCGTATGAATAGGAAACACAGTTCTTTTTTTCAGGCCATGCTCATGGTTCTTACTATATTGGAGACGCTGGAAAGAAGAGGATGATTCTTGCATTAAAACAGAGTGTGTTTCAGGGATGAGAATTCTGGTCTGAATTTCCCTTCCGAAATGGAGTTAAACCCCAGGATCTGTGTCTTCCTACAAGCAAGAGTTCATTTCTGGTAAACCCAGTGAATTTTGGGCTGAAATGATTTTTCGCAGTTCATGAACCCTATGCTATTCTCACTATTAACTAAAGAGGATTTATGTAAGAGGAGCTGTGGTTTGAATCAGTTTCATAAGCAGAGTTGAACTACATGTGGTCTGTATGAGTAGGAAACACAGTTCTTTTTTTCTGGGCATGCTCATGTTTCTTACTATATTGGAGATGCTGGAAAGTAGAGGATGATTCTTGGATTAAAACAGCGTTTTTTCAGAGATGAGAAGTCTGGTCTGAATTTGTCTTCAGAAATGGAGTTCAACCCCAGCATCAGTGTCTTCCTACAAGCAAGAGTTCATTTTTGGTAAACACAGTGAATTTTGGTCTCTAATGATTTTTCGAAGTTCACGAACCAAACATGATTCTCACTATTAACTAAAGAGCATTCATGTAAGAGTAGTCGTGGTCTGTATCAGTTTCATAAGCAGAGTTGAACTATATATGGTCCGTATGAATAGGAAACTCAGTTCTTTTTTTCAGGCCATGCTCTTGGTTCTTGCTGTATTTTAGACTCTGGAAAGAAGAGCTTGCTTCTTCGTTAAAACAGAATGTGTTTCAGGGATGAGAATTCTGGTCTGAATTTCCCTGCAGAAACGGAGTTAAACCCCAGGATCTGTGTCTTCCTACAAGCAAGAGTTCATTTCTGGTAAACCCAGTGAATTTTTGGCTGAAATGATTTTTCGCAGTTCATGAACCCTATGCTATTCTCACTATTAACTAAAGAGGATTTATATAAGAGGAGCTGTGGTTTGAATCAGTTTCATAAGCAGAGTTGAACTACATGAGGTCTGTAACAGTAGGAAACACAGTTCTTTTTTTCTGGGCATGCTCATGTTTCTTACTATATTGGAGACGCTGGAAAGTAGAGGATGATTCTTGCCTTAAAACAGCGTTTTTTCAGGGATGAGAACTCTGGTCTGAATTTGCCTTCAGAAATGGAGTTCAACCCCAGCATCAGTGTCTTCCTACAAGCAAGAGTTCATTTTTGGTAAACACAGTGAATTTTGGTCTCTAATGATTTTTCGAATTTCACTAACCAAACATGATTCTCACTATTAACTAAAGAGCATTTATGTAAGAGTAGTCGTTGTCTGTGTCAGTTTCATAAGCAGAGTTGCACTACATATGGTCCGTATGAATAGGAAACACAGTTCTTTTTTTCAGGCCATGCTCATGGTTCTTACTATATTGGAGACGCTGGAAAGAAGAGGATGATTCTTGCATTAAAACAGAGTGTGTTTCAGGGATGAGAATTCTGGTCTGAATTTCCCTTCCGAAATGGAGTTAAACCCCAGGATCTGTGTCTTCCTACAAGCAAGAGTTCATTTCTGGTAAACCCAGTGAATTTTGGGCTGAAATGATTTTTCGCAGTTCATGAACCCTATGCTATTCTCACTATTAACTAAAGAGGATTTATGTAAGAGGAGCTGTGGTTTGAATCAGTTTCATAAGCAGAGTTGAACTACATCTGGTCTGTATGAGTAGGAAACACAGTTCTTTTTTTCTGGGCATGCTCATGTTTCTTACTATATTGGAGATGCTGGAAAGTAGAGGATGATTCTTGGATTAAAACAGCGTTTTTTCAGAGATGAGAAGTCTGGTCTGAATTTGTCTTCAGAAATGGAGTTCAACCCCAGCATCAGTGTCTTCCTACAAGCAAGAGTTCATTTTTGGTAAACACAGTGAATTTTGGTCTCTAATGATTTTTCGAAGTTCACGAACCAAACATGATTCTCACTATTAACTAAAGAGCATTCATGTAAGAGTAGTCGTGGTCTGTATCAGTTTCATAAGCAGAGTTGAACTATATATGGTCCGTATGAATAGGAAACTCAGTTCTTTTTTTGAGGCCATGCTCTTGGTTCTTGCTGTATTTTAGACTCTGGAAAGAAGAGCTTGCTTCTTCGTTAAAACAGAATGTGTTTCAGGGATGAGAATTCTGGTCTGAATTTCCCTGCAGAAACGGAGTTAAACCCCAGGATCTGTGTCTTCCTACAAGCAAGAGTTCATTTCTGGTAAACCCAGTGAATTTTTGGCTGAAATGATTTTTCGCAGTTCATGAACCCTATGCTATTCTCACTATTAACTAAAAAGGATTTATATAAGAGGAGCTGTGGTTTGAATCAGTTTCATAAGCAGAGTTGAACTACATGAGGTCTTTAACAGTAGGAAACACAGTTCTTTTTTTCTGGGCATGCTCATGTTTCTTACTATATTGGAGACGCTGGAAAGTAGAGGATGATTCTTGCCTTAAAACAGCGTTTTTTCAGGGATGAGAACTCTGGTCTGAATTTGCCTTCAGAAATGGAGTTCAACCCCAGCATCAGTGTCTTCCTACAAGCAAGAGTTCATTTTTGGTAAACACAGTGAATTTTGGTCTCTAATGATTTTTCGAATTTCACTAACCAAACATGATTCTCACTATTAACTAAAGAGCATTTATGTAAGAGTAGTCGTTGTCTGTGTCAGTTTCATAAGCAGAGTTGCACTACATATGGTCCGTATGAATAGGAAACACAGTTCTTTTTTTCAGGCCATGCTCATGGTTCTTACTATATTGGAGACGCTGGAAAGAAGAGGATGATTCTTGCATTAAAACAGAGTGTGTTTCAGGGATGAGAATTCTGGTCTGAATTTCCCTTCCGAAATGGAGTTAAACCCCAGGATCTGTGTCTTCCTACAAGCAAGAGTTCATTTCTGGTAAACCCAGTGAATTTTGGGCTGAAATGATTTTTCGCAGTTCATGAACCCTATGCTATTCTCACTATTAACTAAAGAGGATTTATGTAAGAGGAGCTGTGGTTTGAATCAGTTTCATAAGCAGAGTTGAACTACATCTGGTCTGTATGAGTAGGAAACACAGTTCTTTTTTTCTGGGCATGCTCATGTTTCTTACTATATTGGAGATGCTGGAAAGTAGAGGATGATTCTTGGATTAAAACAGCGTTTTTTCAGAGATGAGAAGTCTGGTCTGAATTTGTCTTCAGAAATGGAGTTCAACCCCAGCATCAGTGTCTTCCTACAAGCAAGAGTTCATTTTTGGTAAACACAGTGAATTTTGGTCTCTAATGATTTTTCGAAGTTCACGAACCAAACATGATTCTCACTATTAACTAAAGAGCATTCATGTAAGAGTAGTCGTGGTCTGTATCAGTTTCATAAGCAGAGTTGAACTATATATGGTCCGTATGAATAGGAAACTCAGTTCTTTTTTTCAGGCCATGCTCTTGGTTCTTGCTGTATTTTAGACTCTGGAAAGAAGAGCTTGCTTCTTCGTTAAAACAGAATGTGTTTCAGGGATGAGAATTCTGGTCTGAATTTCCCTGCAGAAACGGAGTTAAACCCCAGGATCTGTGTCTTCCTACAAGCAAGAGTTCATTTCTGGTAAACCCAGTGAATTTTTGGCTGAAATGATTTTTCGCAGTTCATGAACCCTATGCTATTCTCACTATTAACTAAAGAGGATTTATGTAAGAGGAGCTGTGGTTTGAGTCAGTTTCATAAGCAGAGTTGAACTACATCTGGTCTGTATGAGTAGGAAACACAGTTCTTTTTTTCTGGGCATGCTCATGTTTCTTACTATATTGGAGACGCTGGAAAGTAGAGGATGATTCTTGCCTTAAAACAGCGTTTTTTCAGAGATGAGAACTCTGGTCTGAATTTGCCTTCAGAAATGGAGTTCAACCGCAGCATCAGTGTCTTCCTACAAGCAAGAGTTCATTTTTGGTAAACACAGTGAATTTTGGTCTCTAATGATTTTTCGAAGTTCACTAACCAAACATGATTCTCACTATTAACTAAAGAGCATTTATGTAAGAGTAGTCGTGGTCTGTATCAGTTTCATAAGGAGAGTTGCACTACATATGGTCCGTATGAATAGGAAACACAGTTCTTTTTTTCAGGCCATGCTCATGGTTCCTACTATAATGGAGACGCTGGAAAGAAGAGGATGATTCTTGCATTAAAACAGAGTGTGTTTCAGGGATGAGAATTCTGGTCTGAATTACCCTGCAGAAACGGAGTTAAACCCCAAGATCTGTGTCTTCCTACAAGCAAGAGTTCATTTCTGGTAAACCCAGTGAATTTTGGGCGGAAATGATTTTTCGCAGTTCATGAACCCTATGCTATTCTCACTATTAACTAAAGAGGATTTATGTAAGAGGAGCTGTGGTTTGAATCAGTTTCATAAGCAGAGTTGAACTACATCTGGTCTGTATGAGTAGGAAACACAGTTCTTTTTTTCTGGGCATGCTCATGTTTCTTACTATATTGGAGATGCTGGAAAGTAGAGGATGATTCTTGGATTAAAACAGCGTTTTTTCAGAGATGAGAAGTCTGGTCTGAATTTGTCTTCAGAAATGGAGTTCAACCCCAGCATCAGTGTCTTCCTACAAGCAAGAGTTCATTTTTGGTAAACACAGTGAATTTTGGTCTCTAATGATTTTTCGAAGTTCACGAACCAAACATGATTCTCACTATTAACTAAAGAGCATTCATGTAAGAGTAGTCGTGGTCTGTATCAGTTTCATAAGCAGAGTTGAACTATATATGGTCCGTATGAATAGGAAACTCAGTTCTTTTTTTCAGGCCATGCTCTTGGTTCTTGCTGTATTTTAGACTCTGGAAAGAAGAGCTTGCTTCTTCGTTAAAACAGAATGTGTTTCAGGGATGAGAATTCTGGTCTGAATTTCCCTGCAGAAACGGAGTTAAACCCCAGGATCTGTGTCTTCCTACAAGCAAGAGTTCATTTCTGGTAAACCCAGTGAATTTTTGGCTGAAATGATTTTTCGCAGTTCATGAACCCTATGCTATTCTCACTATTAACTAAAGAGGATTTATATAAGAGGAGCTGTGGTTTGAATCAGTTTCATAAGCAGAGTTGAACTACATGAGGTCTGTAACAGTAGGAAACACAGTTCTTTTTTTCTGGGCATGCTCATGTTTCTTACTATATTGGAGACGCTGGAAAGTAGAGGATGATTCTTGCCTTAAAACAGCGTTTTTTCAGGGATGAGAACTCTGGTCTGAATTTGCCTTCAGAAATGGAGTTCAACCCCAGCATCAGTGTCTTCCTACAAGCAAGAGTTCATTTTTGGTAAACACAGTGAATTTTGGTCTCTAATGATTTTTCGAATTTCACTAACCAAACATGATTCTCACTATTAACTAAAGAGCATTTATGTAAGAGTAGTCGTTGTCTGTGTCAGTTTCATAAGCAGAGTTGCACTACATATGGTCCGTATGAATAGGAAACACAGTTCTTTTTTTCAGGCCATGCTCATGGTTCTTACTATATTGGAGACGCTGGAAAGAAGAGGATGATTCTTGCATTAAAACAGAGTGTGTTTCAGGGATGAGAATTCTGGTCTGAATTTCCCTTCCAAAATGGAGTTAAACCCCAGGATCTGTGTCTTCCTACAAGCAAGAGTTCATTTCTGGTAAACCCAGTGAATTTTGGGCTGAAATGATTTTTCGCAGTTCATGAACCCTATGCTATTCTCACTATTAACTAAAGAGGATTTATGTAAGAGGAGCTGTGGTTTGAATCAGTTTCATAAGCAGAGTTGAACTACATCTGGTCTGTATGAGTAGGAAACACAGTTCTTTTTTTCTGGGCATGCTCATGTTTCTTACTATATTGGAGATGCTGGAAAGTAGAGGATGATTCTTGGATTAAAACAGCGTTTTTTCAGAGATGAGAAGTCTGGTCTGAATTTGTCTTCAGAAATGGAGTTCAACCCCAGCATCAGTGTCTTCCTACAAGCAAGAGTTCATTTTTGGTAAACACAGTGAATTTTGGTCTCTAATGATTTTTCGAAGTTCACGAACCAAACATGATTCTCACTATTAACTAAAGAGCATTCATGTAAGAGTAGTCGTGGTCTGTATCAGTTTCATAAGCAGAGTTGAACTATATATGGTCCGTATGAATAGGAAACTCAGTTCTTTTTTTCAGGCCATGCTCTTGGTTCTTGCTGTATTTTAGACTCTGGAAAGAAGAGCTTGCTTCTTCGTTAAAACAGAATGTGTTTCAGGGATGAGAATTCTGGTCTGAATTTCCCTGCAGAAACGGAGTTAAACCCCAGGATCTGTGTCTTCCTACAAGCAAGAGTTCATTTCTGGTAAACCAGGTGAATTTTGTGCTCAAATGATTTTTCGCAGTTCACGAACCCTACTCTGTTCTCACTATTAACTAAAGTGGATTTATGTAAGAGGAGCTGTGGTTTGTATAAGTGTCATATGCAGAGTTAAACTACATATGGTCTGTATTAGTCGGAAACAGTTCTTTTTTTCTTGGCATGCTCATGATTCTTACTATATTGGCGACGCTGGAAAGAAGAGGATGATTCTTGCCTTAAAACAGAGTGTTTTTCAGGGATGAGAACTCTGGTCTGAATTTGTCTTCAGAAACGGAGTTAAACCCCAGGATCAGTGTCTTCCTACAAGCAAGAGTTCATTTCTGGTAAACCCAGTGATTTTGCCCTCAAATGATTTTTCGCAGTTCACTAACCAGACATGATTCTCACTATTAACTAAATAGCATTTATGTAAGAGGAACTGTGGTCTGTATCAGTTTCATAAGCAGAGTTGCACTACATATGGTCTGTATGAGTAGGAAACACAGTTCTTTTTTTCCGGGCATGCTCATGGTTCTTGCTGTATTTTAGAGTCTGGAAAGAAGAGCTTGCTTCTTGCGTTAAAACAGAGTGTGTTTCAGGGATGAGAACTCTGGTCTGAATTTCCCTTCCGAAACGGAGTTAAACCCCAGGATATGTGTCTTCCTACAAGCAAGAGTTCATTTCTGGTAAACCCAGTGAATTTTGGGCTCAAATGATTTTTCGCAGTTCCCGAACCCAACAAGATTCTCAGTATTAACTAAAGAGTGTTTTTGTAAAAGGAGCTGTGGTTTGTATCAGTTTCATAAGCAGAGTTGAACTACATATGGTCCTTACGAGTAGGAAACACAGTGTTTTTTTTCAGGGAATGCTCATGGTTCTTACTATATTGGAGACGCTGGAAAGTAGAGGATGATTCTTGCCTTAAAACAGCGTTTTTTCAGGGATGAGAACTCTGGTCTGAATTTGCCTTCAGAAATGGAGTTCAACCCCAGCATCAGTGTCTTCCTACAAGCAAGAGTTCATTTTTGGTAAACACAGTGAATTTTGGTCTCTAATGATTTTTCGAATTTCACTAACCAAACATGATTCTCACTATTAACTAAAGAGCATTTATGTAAGAGTAGTCGTTGTCTGTGTCAGTTTCATAAGCAGAGTTGCACTACATATGGTCCGTATGAATAGGAAACACAGTTCTTTTTTTCAGGCCATGCTCATGGTTCTTACTATATTGGAGACGCTGGAAAGAAGAGGATGATTCTTGCATTAAAACAGAGTGTGTTTCAGGGATGAGAATTCTGGTCTGAATTTCCCTTCCAAAATGGAGTTAAACCCCAGGATCTGTGTCTTCCTACAAGCAAGAGTTCATTTCTGGTAAACCCAGTGAATTTTGGGCTGAAATGATTTTTCGCAGTTCATGAACCCTATGCTATTCTCACTATTAACTAAAGAGGATTTATGTAAGAGGAGCTGTGGTTTGAATCAGTTTCATAAGCAGAGTTGAACTACATCTGGTCTGTATGAGTAGGAAACACAGTTCTTTTTTTCTGGGCATGCTCATGTTTCTTACTATATTGGAGATGCTGGAAAGTAGAGGATGATTCTTGGATTAAAACAGCGTTTTTTCAGAGATGAGAAGTCTGGTCTGAATTTGTCTTCAGAAATGGAGTTCAACCCCAGCATCAGTGTCTTCCTACAAGCAAGAGTTCATTTTTGGTAAACACAGTGAATTTTGGTCTCTAATGATTTTTCGAAGTTCACGAACCAAACATGATTCTCACTATTAACTAAAGAGCATTCATGTAAGAGTAGTCGTGGTCTGTATCAGTTTCATAAGCAGAGTTGAACTATATATGGTCCGTATGAATAGGAAACTCAGTTCTTTTTTTCAGGCCATGCTCTTGGTTCTTGCTGTATTTTAGACTCTGGAAAGAAGAGCTTGCTTCTTCGTTAAAACAGAATGTGTTTCAGGGATGAGAATTCTGGTCTGAATTTCCCTGCAGAAACGGAGTTAAACCCCAGGATCTGTGTCTTCCTACAAGCAAGAGTTCATTTCTGGTAAACCCAGTGAATTTTTGGCTGAAATGATTTTTCGCAGTTCATGAACCCTATGCTATTCTCACTATTAACTAAAAAGGATTTATATAAGAGGAGCTGTGGTTTGAATCAGTTTCATAAGCAGAGTTGAACTACATGAGGTCTTTAACAGTAGGAAACACAGTTCTTTTTTTCTGGGCATGCTCATGTTTCTTACTATATTGGAGACGCTGGAAAGTAGAGGATGATTCTTGCCTTAAAACAGCGTTTTTTCAGGGATGAGAACTCTGGTCTGAATTTGCCTTCAGAAATGGAGTTCAACCCCAGCATCAGTGTCTTCCTACAAGCAAGAGTTCATTTTTGGTAAACACAGTGAATTTTGGTCTCTAATGATTTTTCGAATTTCACTAACCAAACATGATTCTCACTATTAACTAAAGAGCATTTATGTAAGAGTAGTCGTTGTCTGTGTCAGTTTCATAAGCAGAGTTGCACTACATATGGTCCGTATGAATAGGAAACACAGTTCTTTTTTTCAGGCCATGCTCATGGTTCTTACTATATTGGAGACGCTGGAAACAAGAGGATGATTCTTGCATTAAAACAGAGTGTGTTTCAGGGATGAGAATTCTGGTCTGAATTTCCCTTCCGAAATGGAGTTAAACCCCAGGATCTGTGTCTTCCTACAAGCAAGAGTTCATTTCTGGTAAACCCAGTGAATTTTGGGCTGAAATGATTTTTCGCAGTTCATGAACCCTATGCTATTCTCACTATTAACTAAAGAGGATTTATGTAAGAGGAGCTGTGGTTTGAATCAGTTTCATAAGCAGAGTTGAACTACATCTGGTCTGTATGAGTAGGAAACACAGTTCTTTTTTTCTGGGCATGCTCATGTTTCTTACTATATTGGAGATGCTGGAAAGTAGAGGATGATTCTTGGATTAAAACAGCGTTTTTTCAGAGATGAGAAGTCTGGTCTGAATTTGTCTTCAGAAATGGAGTTCAACCCCAGCATCAGTGTCTTCCTACAAGCAAGAGTTCATTTTTGGTAAACACAGTGAATTTTGGTCTCTAATGATTTTTCGAAGTTCACGAACCAAACATGATTCTCACTATTAACTAAAGAGCATTCATGTAAGAGTAGTCGTGGTCTGTATCAGTTTCATAAGCAGAGTTGAACTATATATGGTCCGTATGAATAGGAAACTCAGTTCTTTTTTTCAGGCCATGCTCTTGGTTCTTGCTGTATTTTAGACTCTGGAAAGAAGAGCTTGCTTCTTCGTTAAAACAGAATGTGTTTCAGGGATGAGAATTCTGGTCTGAATTTCCCTGCAGAAACGGAGTTAAACCCCAGGATCTGTGTCTTCCTACAAGCAAGAGTTCATTTCTGGTAAACCAGGTGAATTTTGTGCTCAAATGATTTTTCGCAGTTCACGAACCCTACTCTGTTCTCACTATTAACTAAAGTGGATTTATGTAAGAGGAGCTGTGGTTTGTATAAGTGTCATATGCAGAGTTAAACTACATATGGTCTGTATTAGTCGGAAACAGTTCTTTTTTTCTTGGCATGCTCATGATTCTTACTATATTGGCGACGCTGGAAAGAAGAGGATGATTCTTGCCTTAAAACAGAGTGTTTTTCAGGGATGAGAACTCTGGTCTGAATTTGTCTTCAGAAACGGAGTTAAACCCCAGGATCAGTGTCTTCCTACAAGCAAGAGTTCATTTCTGGTAAACCCAGTGATTTTGCCCTCAAATGATTTTTCGCAGTTCACTAACCAGACATGATTCTCACTATTAACTAAATAGCATTTATGTAAGAGGAACTGTGGTCTGTATCAGTTTCATAAGCAGAGTTGCACTACATATGGTCTGTATGAGTAGGAAACACAGTTCTTTTTTTCCGGGCATGCTCATGGTTCTTGCTGTATTTTAGAGTCTGGAAAGAAGAGCTTGCTTCTTGCGTTAAAACAGAGTGTGTTTCAGGGATGAGAACTCTGGTCTGAATTTCCCTTCCGAAACGGAGTTAAACCCCAGGATATGTGTCTTCCTACAAGCAAGAGTTCATTTCTGGTAAACCCAGTGAATTTTGGGCTCAAATGATTTTTCGCAGTTCCCGAACCCAACAAGATTCTCAGTATTAACTAAAGAGTGTTTTTGTAAAAGGAGCTGTGGTTTGTATCAGTTTCATAAGCAGAGTTGAACTACATATGGTCCTTACGAGTAGGAAACACAGTGTTTTTTTTCAGGGAATGCTCATGGTTCTTGCTGTATTTGTGACACTGGAAAGAAGAGGATGATTCTTGCCTTAAAAGAGAGGTTTTTTCAGGGATGAGAACTCTGGTCTGAATTTGCCTTCAGAAACGGAGTTAAACCCCAGGATCAGTGTCTTCCTACAAGCAAGTGTTCATTTCCATTTTAACCCAGTACATTTTGGGCTCAAATGATTTTTCGCAGTTCACGAACCAAACATGATTCTCACTATTAACTAAAGAGCATTTATGTAAGAGGAGGCGTGCTCTGTATCAGTTTCATAAGCAGAGTTGAACTACATATGGTCCGTATGAATAGGAAACACAGTTCTTTTTTTCAGGCCATGCTCATGGTTCTTACTATACTGGAGACGCTGAAAAGAAGAGGATGATTCTTGCATTAAAACAGAGTGTGTTTCAGGGATGAGAATTCTGGTCTGAATTTCCCTGCAGAAACGGAGTTAAACCCCAGGATCTGTGTCTTCCTACAAGCAAGAGTTCATTTCTGGTAAACCAGGTGAATTTTGTGCTCAAATGATTTTTCGCAGTTCACGAATCCTACGCTATTCTCACTATGAATTAAAGAGGATTTATGTAAGAGGAGCTGTGGTTTGTATCAGTTTCATAAGCAGAGTGGAACTACATATGGTCTGTATTAGTCGGAAACAGTTCTATTCTTCTGGGCATGCTCATGGTTCCTACTATATTGGAAAGGCTGGAAAGAAGAGGATGATTCTTGCCTTAAAACAGAGTGTTTTTCAGGGTTGAGAACTCTGGTCTGAATTTGCCTTCAGAAACGGAGTTAAACCCCAGGATCAGTGTCTTCCTACAAGCAAGAGTTCATTTTTGGTAAACCCACTGAATTTTGGGCTCTAATGATTTTTCGCACTTCACGAACCAAACATGATTCTCACTATTAACTAAAGAGCATTTATGTAAGTGTAGGCGTGGTCTGCATCAGTTTCATAAGCAGAGTTGAACTACATATGGTCCATATGAATAGGAAACTCAGTTCTTTTTTTCATGCCATGCTCTTGGTTCTTGCTGTATTTTAGACTCTGGAAAGAAGAGCTTGCTTCTTCGTTAAAACAGAATGTGTTTCAGGGATGAGAATTCTGCTCTGAATTTCCCTGCAGAAACGGAGTTAAACCCCAGGATCTGTGTCTTCCTACAAGCAAGAGTTCATTTCTGGTAAACCAGGTGAATTTTGTGCTCAAATGATTTTTCCCAGTTCACGAACCCTACTCTGTTCTCACTATTAACTAAAGTGGATTTATGTAAGTGGAGCTGTGGTTTGTATAAGTGTCATATGCAGAGTGAAACTACATATGGTCTGTATTAGTCGGAAACTGTTCTTTTTTTCTTGGCATGCTCATGATTCTTACTATATTGGCCACACTGGAAAGAAGTGGATGATTCTTGCCTTAAAACAGAGTGTTTTTCAGGGATGAGAACTCTGGTCTGAATTTGTCTTCAGAAACGGAGTTAAACCCCAGGATCAGTGTCTTCCTACGAGCAAGAGTTCATTTCTGGTAAACCCAGTGATTTTGCCCTCAAATGATTTTTCGCAGTTCACGAACCAGACATGATTCTCACTATTAACTAAATAGCATTTATGTAAGAGGAGCTGTGGTTTGTATCAGTTTCATGAGCAGAGTTGCACTACATATGGTCCGTATGAGTAGGAAACACAGTTCTTTTTTTCCGGGCATGCTCATGGTTCTTGCTGTATTTTAGTGTCTGGAAAGAAGAGGATGATTCTTGCCTTAAAACAGAGTGTTTTTCAGGGTTGAGAACTCTGGTCTGTATTTGCCTTCAGAAACGGAGTTAAACCCCAGGATCAGTGTCTTCCTACAAGCAAGAGTTCATTTTTGGTAAACGCACTGAATTTTGGGCTCTAATGATTTTTCGCAGTTCACGAACCAAACATGATTCTCACTATTAACTAAAGAGCATTTATGTAAGTGTAGGCGTGGTCTGTATCAGTTTCATAAGCAGAGTTGAACTATATATGGTCCGTATAAATAGGAAACTCAGTTCTTTTTTTCAGGCCATGCTCTTGGTTCTTGCTGTATTTTAGACTCTGGAAAGAAGAGCTTGCTTCTTCGTTAAAACATAATGTGTTTCAGGGATGAGAATTCTGGTCTGAATTTCCCTGCAGAAACGGAGTTAAACCCCAGGATCTGTGTCTTCCTACAAGCAAGAGTTCATTTCTGGTAAACCAGGTGAATTTTGTGCTCAAATGATTTTTCGCAGTTCACGAACCCTACTCTGTTCTCACTATTAACTAAAGTGGATTTATGTAAGAGGAGCTGTAGTTTGTATAAGTGTCATATGCAGAGTTAAACTACATATGGTCTGTATTAGTCGGAAACAGTTCTTTTTTTCTTGGCATGCTCATGATTCTTACTATATTGGCGACGCTGGAAAGAAGAGGATGATTCTTGCCTTAAAACAGAGTGTTTTTCAGGGATGAGAACTCTGGTCTGAATTTGTCTTCAGAAACGGAGTTAAACCCAGGATCAGTGTCTTCCTACAAGCAAGAGTTCATTTCTGGTAAACCCAGTGATTTTGCCCTCAAATGATTTTTCGCAGTTCACTAACCAGACATGATTCTCACTATTAACTAAATAGCATTTATGTAAGAGGAACTGTGGTCTGTATCAGTTTCATAAGCAGAGTTGCACTACATATGGTCTGTATGAGTAGGAAACACAGTTCTTTTTTTCCGGGCATGCTCATGGTTCTTGCTGTATTTTAGAGTCTGGAAAGAAGAGCTTGCTTCTTGCGTTAAAACAGAGTGTGTTTCAGGGATGAGAACTCTGGTCTGAATTTCCCTTCCGAAACGGAGTTAAACCCCAGGATATGTGTCTTCCTACAAGCAAGAGTTCATTTCTGGTAAACCCAGTGAATTTTGGGCTCAAATGATTTTTCGCAGTTCCCGAACCCAACAAGATTCTCAGTATTAACTAAAGAGTGTTTTTGTAAAAGGAGCTGTGGTTTGTATCAGTTTCATAAGCAGAGTTGAACTACATATGGTCCTTATGAGTAGGAAACACAGTGTTTTTTTTCAGGGAATGCTCATGGTTCTTGCTGTATTTGTGACACTGGAAAGAAGAGGATGATTCTTGCCTTAAAAGAGAGGTTTTTTCAGGGATGAGAACTCTGGTCTGAATTTGCCTTCAGAAACGGAGTTAAACCCCAGGATCAGTGTCTTCCTACAAGCAAGTGTTCATTTCCCTTTTAACCCAGTACATTTTGGGCTCAAATGATTTTTCGCAGTTCACGAACCAAACATGATTCTCACTATTAACTAAAGAGCATTTATGTAAGAGGAGGCGTGCTCTGTATCAGTTTCATAAGCAGAGTTGAACTACATATGGTCCGTATGAATAGGAAACACAGTTCTTTTTTTCAGGCCATGCTCATGGTTCTTACTATATTGGAGACGCTGAAAAGAAGAGGATGATTCTTGCATTAAAACAGAGTGTGTTTCAGGGATGAGAATTCTGGTCTGAATTTCCCTGCAGAAACGGAGTTAAACCCCAGGATCTGTGTCTTCCTACAAGCAAGAGTTCATTTCTGGTAAACCAGGTGAATTTTGTGCTCAAATGATTTTTCGCAGTTCATGAATCCTACGCTATTCTCACTATGAATTAAAGAGGATTTATGTAAGAGGAGCTGTGGTTTGTATCAGTTTCATAAGCAGAGTGGAACTACATATGGTCTGTATTAGTCGGAAACAGTTCTATTCTTCTGGGCATGCTCATGGTTCCTACTATATTGGAAAGGCTGGAAAGAAGAGGATGATTCTTGCCTTAAAACAGAGTGTTTTTCAGGGTTGAGAACTCTGGTCTGAATTTGCCTTCAGAAACGGAGTTAAACCCCAGGATCAGTGTCTTCCTACAAGCAAGAGTTCATTTTTGGTAAACCCACTGAATTTTGGGCTCTAATGATTTTTCGCACTTCACGAACCAAACATGATTCTCACTATTAACTAAAGTGCATTTATGTAAGAGGAGGCATGTTCTGTATCAGTTTCATAAGCAGAGTTAAACTACATATGGTCCGTATGAATAGGAAACTCAGTTCTTTTTTTCAGGCCATGCTCATGGTTCTTGCTGTATTGTTGACACTGGAAAGAAGAGCTTGCTTCGTGCATTAAAACAGGGTGTGTTTCATGGATGAGAACTCTAGTCTGAATTTGCCTTCAGAAACGGAGTTAAAACCCTGGATCAGTGTCTTCCTACAAGCAGGAGTTCATTTCTGGTAAACCCAGTCAATTTTGGGCTCAAATGATTTTTCGCAGTTCAAGAACCCTACGCTATTCTCACTATTAACTAAAGAGGACTTATGTAAGAAGAGCTGTGGTTTGTATCATTTCATATGCAGAGTTAAACTATATATGGTCTGTATTAGTAGGAAACTCAGTTTTTTTTTCTGGGCATGCTCATGGTTCTTACTATATTGGCGACGCTGGAAAGAAGAGGATGATTCTTGCCTTAAAACAGAGTGTTTTTCAGGGATGAGAACTCTGGTCTGAATTTCCCTGCAGAAACGGAGTTAAACCCCAGGATCTGTGTCTTCCTACAAGCAGGAGTTCATTTCTGGTAAACCCAGTCAATTTTGGGCTCAAATGATTTTTCGCAGTTCACGAACCCTACTCTATTCTCACTATTAACTAAAGAGGATTTATGTAAGAGGCGCGGTGGTTTGTATGAGTTTCATATGCAGAGTTAAACTACATATGGTCTGTATTAGTCGGAAACACAGTTCTTTTTTTCTGGGCATGCTCATGGTTCTTACTATATTGGAGAAGCTGGAAAGAAGAGGATGATTCTTGCCTTAAAACAGAGTGATTTTCAGGGATGAGAACTCTGGTCTGAATTTGCCTTCAGAAACGGAGTTAAAACCCAGGATCAGTGTCTTCCTACAAGCAAGTGTTCATTTCTGGTAAACCCAGTGATTTTTGCGCTCAAATGATTTTTCGCAGTTCAGAAACACAACGCTATAGTCAATATTAAATAAACAGCAATTATGTAGAGGAGCTGTAGTCTGTATCAGTTTCATAAGCAGAGTTGACCTACTTGTGTTCCGTATGAATAGGAAACACAGATATTTTTTTCAGGGCATGCTCATGGTTCTTGCTGTATTTTAGACTCTGGAAAAAAGAGCTTGCTTCTTGCGTTATAACACATTGTGTTTCAGGGATGAGAACTCTGGTTTCAATTTCCGTGAAGAAACAGAGTCATACGACAGGATCTGTGTCTTCCTACAACCAAGAGTTCATTTCTGGTAAACACAGTGATTTTTGGGCTCAAATGATTTTTCGCAGTTCAAGAACCAAACATGATTCTCACTATTAACTAAAGAGCATTTATGTAAGAGGAGCTGTGGTTTGTATCAGTTTCATAAGCAGAGTTGAACTACACATGGTCTGTATGAATAGGAAACCCAGTTCTTTTTTTCAGGCCATGCTCATGGTTCTTGCTGTATTTTAGACTCTGTAAAGAAGAGATTGCTTCTTCGTTAAAACAGAGTGTGTTTCATGGATGAGAACTCTGGTCTCAATTTCCCTGCAGAAATGGAGTTAAACCCCAAGATCTGTGTGTTCCTACAAGCAAGAGTTCCTTTCTGGTTAACCCAGTGATTTTTGGGCTCTAATGATTTTTCGCAGTTCACGAACCCAACATGATTCTCTCTTTTAACTAAAGAGCATTTATGTAAGAGGAGGCGTGGTCTGTTTCAGTTTCATAAGCAGAGTGAAACTACATATGGTCTGTAAGAATAGGAAACACAGTTCTTTTTTCAGGCCATGCTCATGGTTCTTGCTGTATTGTAGACTCTGGAAAGAAGAGCTTGCTTCTTCGTTAAAACAGAGTGTGTTTCATGGATGAGAACTCTGGTCTCAATTTCCCTGCAGAAATGGAGTTAAACCCCAAGATCTGTGTGTTCCTACAAGCAAGAGTCATTTCTGGTAAAACCAGTGGTTTTGGGGCTCAAATGATTTTTCGCAGTTCACGAACCCTACACTATTCTCACTATTAACTAAAGAGGATTTATGTAAGAGGATCTGTTGTTTGTATCAGTTTCATAAGCAGAGTTGAACTACATATGGTCCGTATGAGTAGTAAACACAGTTCTTTTTTTCAGGCCATGGTCATGGTTCTTGCTGTATTTTAGACTCTGGAAAGAAGAGCTTGCTTCTTGCGTTAAAACAGAGTGTTTTTCAGGGATGAGAACTCTGGTCTGAATTTGCCTTCAGAAACAGAGTTAAACCCCAGGATTAGTGTCTTCCTAAAAGCAAGAGTTCATTTCTGGTAAACCCAGTCTATTTTGGGCTCTAATGATTTTTCGCAGTTCATGAACCCTACGCTATTCTCACTATTAACTAAAGAGGATTTATGTAAGAGGAGCTGTGGTTTGTATCAGTTTCATAAGCAGAGTTGAACTACATATTGTCTGTATGAGTAGGAAACACAGTTGTTCTTTTCAGGGAATGCTCATGGTTCTTGCTGTATGGGTGACCCTGGAAAGTAGATCTTGCTTCTTGCATTAAAACAGGGTGTGTTTTAGGGATGAGAACTCTGGTCTGAATTTGCCTTCAGAAACAGAGTTAAACCCCAGGATCAGTGTCTTCACACAAGCAAGAGTTCAGTTGTGGTAAACCCAGTGAATTTTGGGCTCAAATGATTTTTCGCAGTTCACGAACCCTACGCTATTCTCACTATTAACTAAAGAGGATTTATGTAAGAGGATCTGTGGTTTGTATCAGTTTCATTAGCAGAGTTGAACTACATATGGTCCGTATGAGTAGTAAACACAGTTCTTTTTTTCAGTCCATGCTCATGGTTCTTGCTGTCTTTTAGACTCTGGAAATAAGAGCTTGCTTCTTGCATTAAAACAGAGTGTGTCAGGGATGAAAACTCTGGTCTGAATTTGCCTTCAGAAACATAGTTAAACCCCAGGATTAGTGTCTTCCTACAAGCAAGAGTTCATTTCTGGTAAACCCATTCTATTTTGGGCTCTAATGATTTTTCGCAGTTCATGAACCCTACGCTATTCTCACTATTAACTAAAGAGGATTTATGTAAGAGGAGCTGTGGTTTGTATCAGTTTCATAAGCAGAGTTGAACTACATATTGTCTGTATGAGTAGGAAACACAGTTGTTCTTTTCAGGGAATGCTCATGGTTCTTGCTGTATGGGTGACCCTGGAAAGTAGATCTTGCTTCTTGCATTAAAACAGGGTGTGTTTTAGGGATGAGAACTCTGGTCTGAATTTGCCTTTAGAAACGGAGTTAAACCACAGGATGTGTATCTTCCTACAAGCAAGAGTTCATTTCTTGTTAACCCAGTGAATTTTGGGCTCAAATGATTTTTCGCAGTTCATGAACCCTACGTTATTCTCACTATTAACTAAAGAGGATTTATGTAAGAGGAGGTGTGGTTTGAATCAGTTTCATAAGCAGAGTTGAATTACATGTGGTCTGTATGAGTAGGAAACACAGTTCTTTTTTTCTGGGCATGCTCATGTTTCTTACTATATTGGAGACTCTGGAAAGAAGAGGATGATTCTTGCCTTAAAACAGAGTGTTTTTCAGGGATGAGAACTCTGGTCTGAATTTGATTTCAGAAACGGAGTTAAAACCAGGATCAGTGTCTTCCTACAAGCAAGAGTTCATTTCTGGTAAACCCATTGATTTTTGGGCTCTAATGATTTTTCGCAGTTCAGAAACACAACGCTATAGTCAATATTAAATAAACAGCAATTATGTAAGAGGAGCTGTAGTCTGTATCAGTTTCATAAGCAGAGTTGACCTACTTGTGTTCCGTATGAATAGGAAACACAGATATTTTTTTCAGGGCATGCTCATGGTTCTTGCTGTATTTTAGACTCTGGAAAAATGAGCTTGCTTCTTGCGTTATAACACATTGTGTTTCAGGGATGAGAACTCTGGTTTCAATTTCCGTGAATAAACAGAGTTATACGCCAGGATCTGTGTCTTCCTACAACCAAGAGTTCATTTCTGGTAAACACAGTGATTTTTGGGCTCAAATGATTTTTCGCAGTTCACGAACCAAACATGATTCTCACTATTAACTAAAGAGCATTTATGTAAGAGGAGCTGTGGTTTGTATCAGTTTCATAAGCAGAGTTGAACTACACATGGTCCGTATGAGTAGGAAACCCAGTTCTTTTTTTCAGGCCATGCTCATGGTTCTTGCTGTATTTTAGACTCTGTAAAGAAGAGATTGCTTCTTCGTTAAAACAGAGTGTGTTTCATGGATGAGAACTCTGGTCTCAATTTCACTGCAGAAATGGAGTTAAACCCCAAGATCTGTGTGTTCCTACAAGCAAGAGTTCCTTTCTGGTTAACCCAGTGATTTTTGGGCTCTAATGATTTTTCGCAGTTCACGAACCCAACATGATTCTCTCTTTTAACTAAAGAGCATTTATGTAAGAGGAGGCGTGGTCTGTTTCAGTTTCATAAGCAGAGTGAAACTACATATGGTCTGTAAGAATAGGAAACACAGTTCTTTTTTCAGGCCATGCTCATGGTTCTTGCTGTATTATAGACTCTGGAAAGAAGAGCTTGCTTCTTCGTTAAAACAGAGTGTGTTTCAGTGATGAGAACTCTGGTCTGAATTTCCCTGCAGAAACGGAGTTAAACCCCAGGATCTGTGTCTTCCTACAAGCAAGAGTTCAGTTCTGGTAAACCCCGTGTATTTTGGGCTCAAATGATTTTTCGCAGATCACGAACCCTACGCTATTCTCACTATTAACTAAAGAGGATTTATGTAAAAGGAGCTGTGGTTTGTATCAGTTTCATAAGCAGAGTTGAACTACATATGGTCTGTATAAGTAGGAAACACAGTTCATTTTTCTGGGTATGTTCATGTTTCTTACTATATTGGAGATGCTGGAAAGAAGAGGATGATTTTGCCTTAAAACAGAGTGTTTTTCAGGGATGAGAACTCTGTTCTGAATTTGCCTTCGGAAACGGAGTTAAACCCCAGGTTCTGTGTCTTCCTACAACAAGCAGGAGTTCATTTCTCATAAACCCAGGGAATTTTGGGATTAAATGATTTTTTGCAGTTCACGAACCTAAAATGATTCTCACAATTAACTAAATAGCATTTATGTAAGAGCAGCCGTGGTTTGTATCAGTATCATAACCTGAGGTGCACTACATATGGTCCTTATGAGTAGGAAACACAGTTCTTTTTTTCTGGGCATGCTCATGTTTCTTGCTATATTGATGACGCTGGAAAGAAGAGGATGATTCTTGCCTTAAAACAGAGCGTTTTTCAGGGATGAGAACTCTGGTCTGAATTTGCCTCACAAATGTAGTTAAACCCCAGGATCTGTGTCTTCCTACATGCAAGAGTTCATTTCTGGTAAACCCCATGTATTTTGGTCTCAAATGAATTTTCGCAGTTCACGTACCCTACGCTATTCTCACTATTAACTAAAGAGGTTTTATGTAAAAGGAGCTGTGGTTTGTATCAGATTCATAAGCACAGTTGAACTACATATGGCCTGTATGAATAGGAAACACAGTTCTTTTTTTCTGGGCATGCTCATATTTCTTACTATATTGGAGACGCTGGAAAGAAGAGGATGATTCTTGCCTTAAAACAGAGTGTTTTTTCAGGGATGAGAACTCTGGTCTGAATTTGCCTTCAGAAACGGAGTTAAACCCCAGGATCAGTGTCTTCCTACAACAAGCAAGAGTTCATTTCTGGTAAACAAAGAGAATTTTGGGCTCCAATGATTTTTCCCAGTTCACGAACCAAACATGATTCTCACTATTAACTAAACAGCATTTATGTAAGAGCAGCCGTGCTTTGTATCAGTTTCATAAGCAGAGGTGAACTACATATGGTCCTTATGAGTAGGAAAAACTGTTCTTTTTTTCAGTCCATGCTCATGTTTCTTGCTGTATTTTAGACTCGGTAAAGAGGAGCTTGCTTCTTCGTTAAAACAGAGTGTGTTTCAGGGATGAGAACTCTGGTCTGAATTTCCCTTCAGAAACGGGGTTAAACGGCAGGATCTGTATCTTCCTACAAGCAAGAGTTCATTACTGGTTAACCCAGTGAATTTTGGGCTCAAATGATTTTTCGCAGTTCACGAACCCGACGCGATTCTCACTATTATCTAAAGAGCATTTATGTAAGAGGAGCTGTTGTCTGTATCATTTCATAAGCAGAGTTGAACTACATATGGTCCGTATGAGTAGGAAACACAGTTCTTTTTTTCAGGGCATGCTCATGGTTCTTGCTGAATTTTAAACTCTGGAAAGAAGAGTTTGCTTCTTTCGTTAAAACAGAGTGTGATTCATGGATGAGTACTCTGGTCTGAATTTCACTTCAGAAACGCAGTTAAACCCCAGGATCAGTGTCTTCCTACAAGAAAGGGTTCATTTCTGGTAATCCCAGGGAATTTTGGGTTCAAATGATTTTCGCAATTCACGAACCCAACGAGATTCTCACTATTAACTAAAGAGCATTTTTGTAAGAGGAGTTGTGGTTTGTATCAGTTTCATAAGCAGAGTTGAACTACACAAGGTCCGTATTAGTAGGAAACACAGTTCTTTTTTTCAGGCCATGCTCATGGTTCTTGCTCTATATTTGACTCTGTAAAGAAGAGCTTGCTTCTTCGTTAAAACAGAGTGTGTTTCATGGATGAGAATTCTGGTCTCAATTTCCCTGCAGAAATGGAGTTAAACCCCAAGATCTGTGTGTTCCTACAAGCAAGAGTCATTTCTGGTAAAACCAGTGGTTTTGGGGCTCAAATGATTTTTCGCAGTTCACGAACCCTACACTATTCTCACTATTAACTAAAGAGGATTTATGTAAGAGGAGCTGTGGTTTGTATCAGTTTCATAAGCAGAGTTGAACTACATATTGTCTGTATGAGTAGGAAACACAGTTCTTTTTTTCTGGGCATGCTCATGTTTTTCTATATTGGAGACTCTGGAAAGAAGAGGATGATTCTTGCCTTAAAACAGAGTGTTTTTCAGGGATGAGAACTCTGGTCTGAATTTGCCTTCAGAAACGGAGTTAAACCCCAGGATCAGTGTCTTCCTACAAGCAAGAGTTCATTTCTGGTAAACAAAGAGAATTTTGGGCTCCAATGATTTTTCGCAGTTCACGAACCAAACATGATTCTCACTTAACTAAATAGCATTTATGTAAGAGCAGCCGTGGTTCGTATCAGTTGCATAAGCAGAGTTGAACTACATATGGTCCGTATGAGTAGGAAAAACAGTTCTTTTTTTCAGGCCATGCTCATGTTCCTTGCTGTATTTTAGACTCGGGAAAGAGGAGCTTGCTTCTTTCGTTAAAACAGAGTGTGTTTCAGGGATGAGAACTCTGGTCTGAATTTCCCTGCAGAAACGGAGTTAAACACCAGGATCTGTGTCTTCCTACAAGCAAGATTTCATTTCTGGTAAACCCAGTGTATTTTGGCCTCTAATGATTTTTTCGCAGTTCATGAACCCAAAATGATTCTCACTATTAACTAAAGAGGATTCTTGTAAGAGGACTGTGGTTTGTATTAGTTTCATAAGCAGAGTTGAACTATATATGGTCCATATGAGTAGGAAACACAGTTCTTTTTTTCACGGCATTCTCATGGTTCTTGCTATATTGGAGACGATGGAAAGAAGAGCTTGCTTCATGCCTTAAAACAGAATGTCTTTCAGGGTTGAGAACTGTGGTCTGAATTTTTCTTGGGAAACGGAGTTAAACCCCAGGATCAGTGTCTTCCTACAAGCAAGAGTTCATTTCTGGTAAACCCAGTGTATTTTGAGCTCTAATGATTTTTCGCAGTTCATGAACCCAACATGATTCTCACTATTAACTAAAGAGCATTTATGTAAGAGGAGGCGTGGTCTGTATCAGTTTCATAAGCAGAGTTGAACTTCATATGGTCCGTATGAATAGGAAAAACAGTTCTTTCTTTCAGGCCATGCTCATGATTCATGCAGTATTTTAGATTCTGGAAAGAATATCTTGCTTCTTCGTTAAAACAGATTATGTTTCAGGGATGAGAACTCTTGTCTGAATTTCCCTGCAGAAACGGAGTTAAACACCAGGATCTGTGTCTTCCTACAAGCAAGAGTTCATTTCTGGTAAACCCAGTGATTTTTGGGCTCAAATGATTTTTCGCAGTTCACGAACCAAACATGATTCTCACTGTTAACTAAAGAGCATTTATATAAGAGGAGCTGCGGTTTGTATCCGTTTCATAAGCAGAGTTGAACTACATATGGTCCGTATGGGTAGGAAACACAGTTCTTTTTTTCAGGCCATGCTCAAGCTTCTTGCTGTATTTTAGAGTCTGGAAAGAAGAGCTTGCTTCTTGCGTTAAAACAGAGTGTGTTTCAGGGATGAGAACTCTGGTCTGAATTTCCCTTCAGAAACGGGGTTAAATCCCAGGATATGTGTCTTCCTACAAGCAAGAGTTCATTTCTGGTTAAACCACTGAATTTTGGGCTCAAATGATTTTTCACAGTTCACGAACCCAACGCGATTCTCACTATTAACTAAAGAGCATTTATGTAAGAGGAGCTGTGATTTGTATCATTTTCATAAGCAGAGTTGAACTACATATGGTCCTTATGAGTAGGAAACCCAGTTCTTTTTTTCAGGGCATTCTCATGGTTCTTGCTCTATTGGAGACGCTGGAAAGAAGAACTGCTTCTTGCCTTAAAACTGAGTCTTTTTCATGGATGAGAACTCTGGTCTGAATTTCCCTTCAGAAACGGAGATAAACCCCAGGATCACTGTCTTCCCACAAGCAAGAGTTCAGATCTGGTAAACCCAGTGAAATTTGGGCTTAAATGATTTTTCGCAGTTCACGAACCCTACGCTATTCTCACTATTAACTAAAGAGGATTTATGTAAGAGGAGCTGGGTTTGTATCAGGTTCATAAGCAGAGTTGAACTACATATGGTCTGTATGAGTAGGAAACACAGTTCTTTTTTACTGGGCATGCTCATGTTTCTTACTATATTGGGGTCGCTGGAAAGAAGAGGATGATTCTTGCCTTAAAACAGAGTGTTTTTCAGGGATGAGAACTCTGGTCTGAATTTGCCTTCAGAAACGGAGTTAAACCCCAGGATCAGTGTCTTCCTACAACAAGCAAGAGTTCATTTCTCGTAAACCCAGTGTATTTTGGGCTCTAATGATTTTGCGAGGTTCATGAACCAAACATGATTCTCACTATTAACTAAAGAGCATTTATGTAAGAGGAGGCGTGGTCTGTATCAGTTTCATAAGCAGAGTTGAACTACATATTGTCCGTATGAATAGAAAACACAGTTCTTCTTTTCAGTCCATGCTCATGGTTCTGCTGTATTTTAGACTCTGGAAAGAAGAGCTTGCTTCTTGGGTTTAAACAGAGTGTGTTTCATGGATGAGAACTCTGGTCTGAAATTCCCTGCAGAAACGGAGATAAACACCAAGATCTGTGTCTTCCTACAAGGAAGAGTTCATTTCTGGTAAACCCAGTGATTTTTGGGCTCAAATGATTTTTCGCAGTTCATTAAGCAAACATGATTCTCACTATTAACTAAAGAGCATTTATGTAAGAGGTGCAGTGGTTTGTATCAGTTTCTTAAGCAGAGTTGAACTATATATGGTCCGTATGAGTAGGAAACACAGTTCTTTGTTTCAGGCCATGCACATGCTTCTTGCTGTATTTTAGACTCTGGAAAGAGGAGCTTGCTTCTTGCGTTAAAACAGATTGTGTTTCAGGGATGAGAACTCTGGTCTGAATTTCCCTTCAGAAACGGGGTTAAATCCCAGGATCTGTGTCTTCCTACAAGCAAGAGTTCATTTCTGGTTAACCCAGTGAATTTTGGGCTCAAATGATTTTTCACAGTTCACGAACCCAACGCGATTCTCACTATTAAAAAGAGCTTTTCTGTAAGAGGAGCTGTGGTTCGTATGAGTTTCATAAGCAGAGTTGAACTACATATGGTCCTTATAAGTAGGAAACACAGTTCTTTTTTTCAGGGAATTCTCATAGTTCTTGCTGTATTGGAGACGCTGGAAAGAAGAGCTTGCTTCTTGCCTTAAATCAGAGTGTTTTTCAGGGTTGAGAATTCTGGTCTGAATTTGTCTTCAGAAACGGAGTTAAACCCCAGGATCAGTGTCTTCCCACAAGCCAGAGTTCAGTTCTGGTAAAACCAGTGAATTTTGGGCTCAAATGATTTTTCGCACATCACCAACCCTACGCGATTATCACTATTAACTAAAGAGGATTTATGTAAGAGGAGCTGTGGTTTGTATCAGTTCATGAGCAGAGTTGAACTACATATGGTCTCTATTAGTCGGAAGCACAGTTCTTTTTTTCTGGGCATGCTCATGTTTCTTACTATATTGGAGACGCTGGAAAGAAGAGGATTATTCTTGCATTAAAACACAGTGTTTTTCGGGGATGAGAACTCTGGTTTGAATTTGCCTTCAGATACGGAGTTAAACCCCAGGATCCGTGTCTTCCTACAAGCAAGAGTTCATTTCTGGTAAACCCAGTGATTTTGGGGCTCAAATGATTTTTCACAGTTCACGAACCCAACGCGATTCTCACTATTTACTAAAGAGCATTTATGTAAGAGGAGCTGTGGTTTGTATCAGTTTCATAAGCAGAGTTGAACTACATATGGTCCTTATGAGTAGGAAACACAGTTCTTTTTTTCACGGCATTCTCATGGTTCTTGCTGTATTGGAGACGCTGGAAAGAAGAGCTTGCTTCTTGCCATAAAACAGAGTGTTTTTTAGGGTTGAGAATTCTGGTCTGAATTTGTCTTCAGAAACGGAGTTAAACCCCAGGATCAGTGTCTTCCCACAAGCAAGAGTTCAGTTCTGGTAAAACCAGTGAATTTTGGGCTCAAATGATTTTTTGCACTTCACCAACCCTACGCGATTATCACTATTAACTAAAGAGGATTTATGTAAGAGGAGCTGTGGTTTGTATCAGTTCATGAGCAGAGTTGAACTACATATGGTCTCTATTAGTCGGAAGCACAGTTCTTTTTTGCTGGGCATGCTCATGTTTCTTACTATATTGGAGACGCTGGAAAGAAGAGTATTATTCTTGCATTAAAACACAGTGTTTTTCGGGGATGAGAACTCTGGTTTGAATTTGCCTTCAGATACGGAGTTAAACCCCAGGATCCGTGTCTTCCTACAAGCAAGAGTTCATTTCTGGTAAACCCAGTGATTTTGGGGCTCAAATGATTTTTCACAGTTCACGAACCCAACGCGATTCTCACTATTTACTAAAGAGCATTTATGTAAGAGGAGCTGTGGTTTGTATCAGTTTCATAAGCAGAGTTGAACTACATATGGTCCTTATGAGTAGGAAACACAGTTCTTTTTTTCACAGCATTCTCATGGTTCTTGCTGTATTGGAGACGCTGGAAAGAAGAGCTTGCTTCTTGCCATAAAACAGAGTGTTTTTCAGGGTTGAGAATTCTGGTCTGAATTTGTCTTCAGAAACGGAGTTAAACCCCAGGATCAGTGTCTTCCCACAAGCAAGAGTTCAGTTCTGGTAAAACCAGTGAATTTTGGGCTCAAATGATTTTTTGCAGTTCACCAACCCTACGCTATCCTCACTATTAACTAAAGAGCATTTATGTAAGAGGAGGCGTGGTCTGTATCAGTTTCATAAGCAGAGTTGAACTTCATATGGTCCGTATGAATAGGAAACACAGTTCTTTTTTTCTGGCCATGCTCATGGTCCTTGCAGTATTTTAGACTGTGGAAAGAATTGCTTGCATCTTCGTTAAAACAGAGTATGTTTCAGGGATGACAACTCTGCGCTGAATTTCCCTGCAGAAACGGAGTTAAACACCAGGATCTGTGTCTTCCTACAAGGAAGAGTTCATTTCTGGTAAACCCAGTGATTTTTGGGCTCAAAAGATTTTTCGCAGTTCACGAACCAAACATGATTCTCACTATTAACTAAAGAGCATTTATGTAAGAGGAGCTGTTGTTTGTATCAGTATCATAAGCAGAGTTGAACTATATATGGTCCATATGAGTAGGAAACACCATTCTTTTTTTCAGGCCATGCTCATGCTTCTTGCTGTATTTTAGACTCTGGAAAGAGGAGCTTGCTTCTTGCGTTAAAACAGTGTGTGTTTCAGGGATGAGAACTCTGGTCTGAATTTCCCTTCAGAAACGGGTTAAATCCCAGGATCAGTGTCTTCCTACAACAAGCAAGAGTTCATTTCTGGTAAACACAGTGTATTTTGAGCTCTAATGATTTTTCGCAGTTCATGAACCCAACATGATTCTCACTATTAACTAAAGAGCATTTATGTAAGAGGAGGCGTGGTCTGTATCAGTTTCATAAGCAGAGTTGAACTTCATATGGTCCGTATGAATAGGAAAAACAGTTCTTTCTTTCAGGCCATGCTCATGATTCATGCAGTATTTTAGACTCTGGAAAGAATATCTTGCTTCTTCGTTAAAACAGATTATGTTTCAGGGATGAGAACTCTGGTCTGAATTTCCCTGCAGAAACGGAGTTAAACACCAGGATCTGTGTCTTCCTACAAGCAAGAGTTCATTTCTGGTAAACCCAGTGATTTTTGGGCTCAAATGATTTTTCGCAGTTCACGAACCAAACATGATTCTCACTATTAACTAAAGAGCATTTATATAAGAGGAGCTGCGGTTTGTATCCGTTTCATAAGCAGAGTTGAACTACATATGGTCTGTATGGGTAGGAAACACAGTTCTTTTTTTCAGGCCATGCTCAAGCTTCTTGCTGTATTTTAGAGTCTGGAAAGAAGAGCTTGCTTCTTGCGTTAAAACAGAGTGTGTTTGAGGGATGAGAACTCTGGTCTGAATTTCCCTTCAGAAACGTGGTTAAATCCCAGGATATGTGTCTTCCTACAAGCAAGAGTTCATTTCTGGTTAACCCAGTGAATTTTGGGCTCAAATGATTTTTCACAGTTCACGAACCCAACGCGATTCTCACTATTAACTAAAGAGCATTTATGTAAGAGGAGCTGTGATTTGTATCATTTTCATAAGCAGAGTTGAACTACATATGGTCCTTATAAGTAGGAAACACAGTTCTTTTTTTCAGGGCATTCTCATAGTTCTTGCTGTATTGGAAACGCTGGAAAGAAGAGCTTGCTTCTTGCCTTAAATCAGAGTGTTTTTCGGGGTTGAGAATTCTGGTCTGAATTTGTCTTCAGAAACGGAGTTAAACCCCAGGATCAGTGTCTTCCTACAACAAGCAAGAGTTCATTTCTCGTAAACCCAGTGTATTTTGGGCTCTAATGATTTTGCGAGGTTCATGAACCAAACATGATTCTCACTATTAACTAAAGGGCATTTATGTAAGAGGAGGCGTGGTCTGTATCAGTTTCATAAGCAGATTTGAACTACATATTGTCCGTATGAATAGAAAACACAGTTCTTCTTTTCAGTCCATGCTCATGGTTCTGCTGTATTTTAGACTCTGGAAAGAAGAGCTTGCTTCTTGGGTTTAAACAGAGTGTGTTTCATGGATGAGAACTCTGGTCTGAAATTCCCTGCAGAAACGGAGATAAACACCAAGATCTGTGTCTTCCTACAAGGAAGAGTTCATTTCTGGTAAACCCAGTGATTTTTGGGCTCAAATGATTTTTCGCAGTTCATTAAGCAAACATGATTCTCACTATTAACTAAAGAGCATTTATGTAAGAGGTGCAGTGGTTTGTATCAGTTTCTTAAGCAGAGTTGAACTATATATGGTCCGTATGAGTAGGAAACACAGTTCTTTGTTTCAGGCCATGCACATGCTTCTTGCTGTATTTTAGACTCTGGAAAGAGGAGCTTGCTTCTTGCGTTAAAACAGATTGTGTTTCAGGGATGAGAACTCTGGTCTGAATTTCCCTTCAGAAACGGGGTTAAATCCCAGGATCTGTGTCTTCCTACAAGCAAGAGTTCATTTCTGGTTAACCCAGTGAATTTTGGGCTCAAATGATTTTTCACAGTTCACGAACCCAACGCGATTCTCACTATTAACTAAAGAGCATTTCTGTAAGAGGATCTGTGGTTTGTATGAGTTTCATAAGCAGAGTTGAACTACATATGGTCCTTATAAGTAGGAAACACAGTTCTTTTTTTCAGGGCATTCTCATAGTTCTTGCTGTATTGGAGACGCTGGAAAGAATAGCTTGCTTCTTGCCTTAAATCAGAGTGTTTTTCAGGGTTGAGAATTCTGGTCTGAATTTGTCTTCAGAAACGGAGTTAAACCCCAGGATCAGTGTCTTCCCACAAGCCAGAGTTCAGTTCTGGTAAAACCAGTGAATTTTGGGCTCAAATGATTTTTCGCACTTCACCAACCCTACGCGATTATCACTATTAACTAAAGAGGATTTATGTAAGAGGAGCTGTGGTTTGTATCAGTTCATGAGCAGAGTTGAACTACATATGGTCTCTATTAGTCGGAAGCACAGTTCTTTTTTTCTGGGCATGCTCATGTTTCTTACTATATTGGAGACGCTGGAAAGAAGAGGATTATTCTTGCATTAAAACACAGTGTTTTTCGGGGATGAGAACTCTGGTTTGAATTTGCCTTCAGATACGGAGTTAAACCCCAGGATCCGTGTCTTCCTACAAGCAAGAGTTCATTTCTGGTAAACCCAGTGATTTTGGGGCTCAAATGATTTTTCACAGTTCACGAACCCAGCGCGATTCTCACTATTTACTAAAGAGCATTTATGTAAGAGGAGCTGTGGTTTGTATCAGTTTCATAAGCAGAGTTGAACTACATATGGTTCTTATGAGTAGGAAACACAGTTCTTTTTTTCACGGCATTCTCATGGTTCTTGCTGTATTGGAGACGCTGGAAAGAAGAGCTTGCATCTTGCCATAAAACAGAGTGTTTTTCAGGGTTGAGAATTCTGGTCTGAATTTGTCTTCAGAAACGGAGTTAAACCCCAGGATCAGTGTCTTCCCACAAGCAAGAGTTCAGTTCTGGTAAAACCAGTGAATTTTGGGCTCAAATGATTTTTTGCAGTTCACCAACCCTACGCTATCCTCACTATTAACTAAAGAGCATTTATGTAGGAGGAGGCGTGGTCTGTATCAGTTTCATAAGCAGAGTTGAACTTCATATGGTCCGTATGAATAGGAAACACAGTTCTTTTTTTCTGGCCATGCTCATGGTCCTTGCAGTATTTTAGACTGTGGAAAGAATTGCTTGCATCTTCGTTAAAACAGAGTATGTTTCAGGGGTGACAACTCTGCTCTGAATTTCCCTGCAGAAACGGAGTTAAACACTAGGATCTGTGTCTTCCTACAAGGAAGAGTTCATTTCTGGTAAACCCAGTGATTTTTGGGCTCAAAAGATTTTTCGCAGTTCACGAACCAAACATGATTCTCACTATTAACTAAAGAGCATTTATGTAAGAGGAGCTGTTGTTTGTATCAGTATCATAAGCAGAGTTGAACTATATATGGTCCATATGAGTAGGAAACACCATTCTTTTTTTCAGGCCATGCTCATGCTTCTTGCTGTATTTTAGACTCTGGAAAGAGGAGCTTGCTTCTTGCGTTAAAACAGTGTGTGTTTCAGGGATGAGAACTCTGGTCTGAATTTCCCTTCAGAAACGGGTTAAATCCCAGGATCAGTGTCTTCCTACAACAAGCAAGAGTTCATTTCTGGTAAACACAGTGTATTTTGAGCTCTAATGATTTTTCGCAGTTCATGAACCCAACATGATTCTCACTATTAACTAAAGAGCATTTATGTAAGAGGAGGCGTGGTCTGTATCAGTTTCATAAGCAGAGTTGAACTTCATATGGTCCGTATGAATAGGAAAAACAGTTCTTTCTTTCAGGCCATGCTCATGATTCATGCAGTATTTTAGACTCTGGAAAGAATATCTTGCTTCTTCGTTAAAACAGATTATGTTTCAGGGATGAGAACTCTGGTCTGAATTTCCCTGCAGAAACGGAGTTAAACACCAGGATCTGTGTCTTCCTACAAGCAAGAGTTCATTTCTGGTAAACCCAGTGATTTTTGGGCTCAAATGATTTTTCGCAGTTCACGAACCGAACATGATTCTCACTATTAACTAAAGAGCATTTATATAAGAGGAGCTGCGGTTTGTATCCGTTTCATAAGCAGAGTTGAACTACATATGGTCTGTATGGGTAGGAAACACAGTTCTTTTTTTCAGGCCATGCTCAAGCTTCTTGCTGTATTTTAGAGTCTGGAAAGAAGAGCTTGCTTCTTGCGTTAAAACAGAGTGTGTTTCAGGGATGAGAACTCTGGTCTGAATTTCCCTTCAGAAACGTGGTTAAATCCCAGGATATGTGTCTTCCTACAAGCAAGAGTTCATTTCTGGTTAACCCAGTGAATTTTGGGCTCAAATGATTTTTCACAGTTCACGAACCCAACGCGATTCTCACTATTAACTAAAGAGCATTTATGTAAGAGGAGCTGTGATTTGTATCATTTTCATAAGCAGAGTTGAACTACATATGGTCCTTATAAGTAGGAAACACAGTTCTTTTTTTCAGGGCATTCTCATAGTTCTTGCTGTATTGGAAACGCTGGAAAGAAGAGCTTGCTTCTTGCCTTAAATCAGAGTGTTTTTCGGGGTTGAGAATTCTGGTCTGAATTTGTCTTCAGAAACGGAGTTAAACCCCAGGATCAGTGTCTTCCTACAACAAGCAAGAGTTCATTTCTCGTAAACCCAGTGTATTTTGGGCTCTAATGATTTTGCGAGGTTCATGAACCAAACATGATTCTCACTATTAACTAAAGGGCATTTATGTAAGAGGAGGCGTGGTCTGTATCAGTTTCATAAGCAGATTTGAACTACATATTGTCCGTATGAATAGAAAACACAGTTCTTCTTTTCAGTCCATGCTCATGGTTCTGCTGTATTTTAGACTCTGGAAAGAAGAGCTTGCTTCTTGGGTTTAAACAGAGTGTGTTTCATGGATGAGAACTCTGGTCTGAAATTCCCTGCAGAAACGGAGATAAACACCAAGATCTGTGTCTTCCTACAAGGAAGAGTTCATTTCTGGTAAACCCAGTGATTTTTGGGCTCAAATGATTTTTCGCAGTTCATTAAGCAAACATGATTCTCACTATTAACTAAAGAGCATTTATGTAAGAGGTGCAGTGGTTTGTATCAGTTTCTTAAGCAGAGTTGAACTATATATGGTCTGTATGAGTAGGAAACACAGTTCTTTGTTTCAGGCCATGCACATGCTTCTTGCTGTATTTTAGACTCTGGAAAGAGGAGCTTGCTTCTTGCGTTAAAACAGATTGTGTTTCAGGGATGAGAACTCTGGTCTGAATTTCCCTTCAGAAACGGGGTTAAATCCCAGGATCTGTGTCTTCCTACAAGCAAGAGTTCATTTCTGGTTAACCCAGTGAATTTTGGGCTCAAATGATTTTTCACAGTTCACGAACCCAACGCGATTCTCACTATTAACTAAAGAGCATTTCTGTAAGAGGAGCTGTGGTTTGTATGAGTTTCATAAGCAGAGTTGAACTACATATGGTCCTTATAAGTAGGAAACACAGTTCTTTTTTTCAGGGCATTCTCATAGTTCTTGCTGTATTGGAGACGCTGGAAAGAATAGCTTGCTTCTTGCCTTAAATCAGAGTGTTTTTCAGGGTTGAGAATTCTGGTCTGAATTTGTCTTCAGAAACGGAGTTAAACCCCAGGATCAGTGTCTTCCCACAAGCCAGAGTTCAGTTCTGGTAAAACCAGTGAATTTTGGGCTCAAATGATTTTTCGCACTTCACCAACCCTACGCGATTATCACTATTAACTAAAGAGGATTTATGTAAGAGGAGCTGTGGTTTGTATCAGTTCATGAGCAGAGTTGAACTACATATGGTCTCTATTAGTCGGAAGCACAGTTCTTTTTTTCTGGGCATGCTCATGTTTCTTACTATATTGGAGACGCTGGAAAGAAGAGGATTATTCTTGCATTAAAACACAGTGTTTTTCGGGGATGAGAACTCTGGTTTGAATTTGCCTTCAGATACGGAGTTAAACCCCAGGATCCGTGTCTTCCTACAAGCAAGAGTTCATTTCTGGTAAACCCAGTGATTTTGGGGCTCAAATGATTTTTCACAGTTCACGAACCCAGCGCGATTCTCACTATTTACTAAAGAGCATTTATGTAAGAGGAGCTGTGGTTTGTATCAGTTTCATAAGCAGAGTTGAACTACATATGGTTCTTATGAGTAGGAAACACAGTTCTTTTTTTCACGGCATTCTCATGGTTCTTGCTGTATTGGAGACGCTGGAAAGAAGAGCTTGCATCTTGCCATAAAACAGAGTGTTTTTCAGGGTTGAGAATTCTGGTCTGAATTTGTCTTCAGAAACGGAGTTAAACCCCAGGATCAGTGTCTTCCCACAAGCAAGAGTTCAGTTCTGGTAAAACCAGTGAATTTTGGGCTCAAATGATTTTTTGCAGTTCACCAACCCTACGCTATCCTCACTATTAACTAAAGAGAATTTATGTAGGAGGAGGCGTGGTCTGTATCAGTTTCATAAGCAGAGTTGAACTTCATATGGTCCGTATGAATAGGAAACACAGTTCTTTTTTTCTGGCCATGCTCATGGTCCTTGCAGTATTTTAGACTGTGGAAAGAATTGCTTGCATCTTCGTTAAAACAGAGTATGTTTCAGGGGTGACAACTCTGCTCTGAATTTCCCTGCAGAAACGGAGTTAAACACTAGGATCTGTGTCTTCCTACAAGGAAGAGTTCATTTCTGGTAAACCCAGTGATTTTTGGGCTCAAAAGATTTTTCGCAGTTCACGAACCAAACATGATTCTCACTATTAACTAAAGAGCATTTATGTAAGAGGAGCTGTTGTTTGTATCAGTATCATAAGCAGAGTTGAACTATATATGGTCCATATGAGTAGGAAACACCATTCTTTTTTTCAGGCCATGCTCATGCTTCTTGCTGTATTTTAGACTCTGGAAAGAGGAGCTTGCTTCTTGCGTTAAAACAGTGTGTGTTTCAGGGATGAGAACTCTGGTCTGAATTTCCCTTCAGAAACGGGTTAAATCCCAGGATCAGTGTCTTCCTACAACAAGCAAGAGTTCATTTCTGGTAAACACAGTGTATTTTGAGCTCTAATGATTTTTCGCAGTTCATGAACCCAACATGATTCTCACTATTAACTAAAGAGCATTTATGTAAGAGGAGGCGTGGTCTGTATCAGTTTCATAAGCAGAGTTGAACTTCATATGGTCCGTATGAATAGGAAAAACAGTTCTTTCTTTCAGGCCATGCTCATGATTCATGCAGTATTTTAGACTCTGGAAAGAATATCTTGCTTCTTCGTTAAAACAGATTATGTTTCAGGGATGAGAACTCTGGTCTGAATTTCCCTGCAGAAACGGAGTTAAACACCAGGATCTGTGTCTTCCTACAAGCAAGAGTTCATTTCTGGTAAACCCAGTGATTTTTGGGCTCAAATGATTTTTCGCAGTTCACGAACCGAACATGATTCTCACTATTAACTAAAGAGCATTTATATAAGAGGAGCTGCGGTTTGTATCCGTTTCATAAGCAGAGTTGAACTACATATGGTCTGTATGGGTAGGAAACACAGTTCTTTTTTTCAGGCCATGCTCAAGCTTCTTGCTGTATTTTAGAGTCTGGAAAGAAGAGCTTGCTTCTTGCGTTAAAACAGAGTGTGTTTCAGGGATGAGAACTCTGGTCTGAATTTCCCTTCAGAAACGTGGTTAAATCCCAGGATATGTGTCTTCCTACAAGCAAGAGTTCATTTCTGGTTAACCCAGTGAATTTTGGGCTCAAATGATTTTTCACAGTTCACGAATCCAACGCGATTCTCACTATTAACTAAAGAGCATTTATGTAAGAGGAGCTGTGATTTGTATCATTTTCATAAGCAGAGTTGAACTACATATGGTCCTTATAAGTAGGAAACACAGTTCTTTTTTTCAGGGCATTCTCATAGTTCTTGCTGTATTGGAAACGCTGGAAAGAAGAGCTTGCTTCTTGCCTTAAATCAGAGTGTTTTTCGGGGTTGAGAATTCTGGTCTGAATTTGTCTTCAGAAACGGAGTTAAACCCCAGGATCAGTGTCTTCCTACAACAAGCAAGAGTTCATTTCTCGTAAACCCAGTGTATTTTGGGCTCTAATGATTTTGCGAGGTTCATGAACCAAACATGATTCTCACTATTAACTAAAGGGCATTTATGTAAGAGGAGGCGTGGTCTGTATCAGTTTCATAAGCAGATTTGAACTACATATTGTCCGTATGAATAGAAAACACAGTTCTTCTTTTCAGTCCATGCTCATGGTTCTGCTGTATTTTAGACTCTGGAAAGAAGAGCTTGCTTCTTGGGTTTAAACAGAGTGTGTTTCATGGATGAGAACTCTGGTCTGAAATTCCCTGCAGAAACGGAGATAAACACCAAGATCTGTGTCTTCCTACAAGGAAGAGTTCATTTCTGGTAAACCCAGTGATTTTTGGGCTCAAATGATTTTTCGCAGTTCATTAAGCAAACATGATTCTCACTATTAACTAAAGAGCATTTATGTAAGAGGTGCAGTGGTTTGTATCAGTTTCTTAAGCAGAGTTGAACTATATATGGTCCGTATGAGTAGGAAACACAGTTCTTTGTTTCAGGCCATGCACATGCTTCTTGCTGTATTTTAGACTCTGGAAAGAGGAGCTTGCTTCTTGCGTTAAAACAGATTGTGTTTCAGGGATGAGAACTCTGGTCTGAATTTCCCTTCAGAAACGGGGTTAAATCCCAGGATCTGTGTCTTCCTACAAGCAAGAGTTCATTTCTGGTTAACCCAGTGAATTTTGGGCTCAAATGATTTTTCACAGTTCACGAACCCAACGCGATTCTCACTATTAACTAAAGAGCATTTCTGTAAGAGGAGCTGTGGTTTGTATGAGTTTCATAAGCAGAGTTGAACTACATATGGTCCTTATAAGTAGGAAACACAGTTCTTTTTTTCAGGGCATTCTCATAGTTCTTGCTGTATTGGAGACGCTGGAAAGAAGAGCTTGCTTCTTGCCTTAAATCAGAGTGTTTTTCAGGGTTGAGAATTCTGGTCTGAATTTGTCTTCAGAAACGGAGTTAAACCCCAGGATCAGTGTCTTCCCACAAGCCCGAGTTCAGTTCTGGTAAAACCAGTGAATTTTGGGCTCAAATGATTTTTCGCACTTCACCAACCCTACGCTATCCTCACTATTAACTAAAGAGCATTTATGTAAGAGGAGGCGTGGTCTGTATCAGTTTCATAAGCAGAGTTGAACTTCATATGGTCCGTATGACTAGGAAACACAGTTCTTTTTTTCTGGCCATGCTCATTGTCCTTGCAGTATTTTAGACTCTGGAAAGGATAGCTTGCATCTTTGTTAAAACAGAGTATGTTTCAGGGATGAGAACTCTGCTCTGAATTTCCCTGCAGAAACGGAGTTAAACACTAGGATCTGTGTCTTCCTACAAGGAAGAGTTCATTTCTGGTAAACCCAGTGATTTTTGGGCTCAAAAGATTTTTCGCAGTTCACGAACCAAACATGATTCTCACTATTAACTAAAGAGCATTTCTGTAAGAGGAGCTGTGGTTTGTATCAGTTCATGAGCAGAGTTGAACTACATATGGTCTCTATTAGTCGGAAGCACAGTTCTTTTTTTCTGGCCATGCTCATTGTCCTTGCAGTATTTTAGACTCTGGAAAGGATAGCTTGCATCTTTGTTAAAACAGAGTATGTTTCAGGGATGAGAACTCTGGTCTGAATTTCCCTGCAGAAACGGAGTTAAACACCAGGATCTGTGTCTTCCTACAAGCAAGAGTTCATTTCTGGTAAACCCAGTGATTTTTGGGCTCAAATGATTTTTCGCAGTTCACGAACCAAACATGATTCTCACTATTAACTAAAGAGCATTTATATAAGAGGAGCTGCGGTTTGTATCAGTTTCATAAGCAGAGTTGAACTACATATGGTCCGTATGAGTAGGAAACACAGTTCTTTTTTTCAGGCCATGCTCATGCTTCTGGCTGTATTTTAGTGTCTGGAAAGAAGAGCTTGCTTCTTGCGTTAAAACAGAGTGTGTTTCATGGATGAGAACTCTGGTCTGAATTTCCCTTCAGAAACGGGGTTAAATCCCAGGATATGTGTCTTCCTACAAGCAAGAGTTCATTTCTGGTTAACCCAGTGAATTTTGGGCTCAAATGATTTTTCACAGTTCAGGAGACCTACGCTATTCTCACTATTAACTAAAGAGGATTTATGTAGGAGCTGTGGTTTGTATCAGTTTCATAAGCAGATTTGAACTACATATGGTCTGTATGAGTAGGAAACACAGTTCTTTATTTCTGGGCATGCTCATGTTTCTTACTATATTGGAGACGTTGGAGAGAAGAGGATGATTCTTGCCTTAAAACAGAGTGTTTTTCAGGGATGAGAACTGTGGTCTGATTTTTTCATGGGAATCGGAGTTAAACCCCAGGATCAGTGTCTTCCTACAAGCAAGAGTTCATTTCTATAAAACCCAGTGATTTTTGGGCTCAAATGATTTTTCACAGTTCACGAACCCATCGTGATTCTCTCTATTAACTAAAGAGCATTTATGTAAGAGGAGCTGTTGTTTGTATAAGTATCATAAGCAGAGTTTAACTATATATGGTCCATATGAGTAGGAAACACCATTCTTTTTTTCAGGCCATGCTCATGCTTCTTGCTGTATTTTAGACTCTGGAAAGAGGAGCTTGCTTCTTGCGTTAAAACAGAGTGTGTTTCATGGATGCGAACTCTGGTCTGAATTTCCCTTCAGAAACGGGGATAAATCCCAGGATCAGTGTCTTCCTACAACAAGCAAGAGTTCATTTCTGGTAAACCCAGTGTATTTTGAGCTCTAATAATTTTTCGCAGTTCTTGAACCCAACATGATTCTCACTATTAACTAAAGAGCATTTATGTAAGAGGAGGCGTGGTCTGTATCAGTTTCATAAGCAGAGTTGAACTTCATATGGTCCGTATGAATAGGAAAAACAGTTCTTTCTTTCAGGCCATGCTCATGATTCATGCAGTATTTTATACTCTGGAAAGAATATCTTGCTTCTTCATTAAAACAGAGTATGTTTCAGGGATGAGAACTCTGGTCTGAATTTCCCTGCAGAAACGGAGTTAAACACCAGGATCTGTGTCTTCCTACAAGCAAGAGTTCATTTCTGGTAAACCCAGTGATTTTTGGGCTCAAATGATTTTTCGCAGTTCACGAACCAAACATGATTCTCACTATTAACTAAAGAGCATTTATATAAGAGGAGCTGCGGCTTGTATCAGTTTCATAAGCAGAGTTGAACTACATATGGTCCGTATGGGTAGGAAACACAGTTCTTTTTTTCAGGGCATGCTCATGGTTCTTGCTGTATTGGAGAAGCTGGAAAGATGAGCTTGCTTCCTGCATTAAAACAGGGTGTGTTTCAGGGATGAGAACTCTGGTCTGAATTTCCCTTCAGAAACGGGGTTAAATCCCAGGATATGTGTCTTCCTACAAGCAAGAGTTCATTTCTGGTTAACCCAGTGAATTTTGGGCTCAAATGATTTTTCACAGTTCAGGAACCCAACGCGATTCTCACTATTAACTAAAGAGCATTTATGTAAGAGGAGCTGTGCTTTGTATCATTTTCATAAGCAGAGTTGAACTACATATGGTCCTTATGAGTAGGAAACACAGTTCTTTTTTTTCAAGGCATTCTCATGGTTCTTGCTCTATTGGAGATGCTGGAAAGAAGAACTGCTTCTTGCCTTAAAACTGAGTCTTTTTCATGGATGAGAACTCTGGTCTGAATTTCCCTTCAGAAATGGAGATAAACCCCAGGATCACTGTCTTCCCACAAGCAAGAGTTCAGTTCTGGTAAACCCAGTGAAATTTGGGCTCAAATGATTTTTCGCAGTTCACGAACCCTACGCTATTCTCACTATTAACTAAAGAGGATTTATGTAAGAGGAGCTGGGTTTGTATCAGGTTCATAAGCAGAGTTGAACTACATATGGTCTGTATGAGTAGGAAACACAGTTCTTTTTTACTGGGCATGCTCATGTTTCTTACTATATTGGAGTCGCTGGAAAGAAGAGGATGATTCTTGCCTTAAAACAGAGTGTTTTTCAGGGATGAGAACTCTGGTCTGAATTTGCCTTCAGAAACGGAGTTAAACCCCAGGATCAGTGTCTTCCTACAACAAGCAAGAGTTCATTTCTCGTAAACCCAGTGTATTTTGGGCTCTAATGATTTTGCGAGGTTCATGAACCAAACATGATTCTCACTATTAACTAAAGAGCATTTATGTAAGAGGAGGCGTGGTCTGTATCAGTTTCATAAGCAGAGTTGAACTACATATTGTCCGTATGAATAGAAAACACAGTTCTTCTTTTCAGTCCATGCTCATGGTTCTGCTGTATTTTAGACTCTGGAAAGAAGAGCTTGCTTCTTGGGTTTAAACAGAGTGTGTTTCATGGATGAGAACTCTGGTCTGAAATTCCCTGCAGAAACGGAGATAAACACCAAGATCTGTGTCTTCCTACAAGGAAGAGTTCATTTCTGGTAAACCCAGTGATTTTTGGGCTCAAATGATTTTTCGCAGTTCATTAAGCAAACATGATTCTCACTATTAACTAAAGAGCATTTATGTAAGAGGTGCAGTGGTTTGTATCAGTTTCTTAAGCAGAGTTGAACTATATATGGTCCGTATGAGTAGGAAACACAGTTCTTTGTTTCAGGCCATGCACATGCTTCTTGCTGTATTTTAGACTCTGGAAAGAGGAGCTTGCTTCTTGCGTTAAAACAGATTGTGTTTCAGGGATGAGAACTCTGGTCTGAATTTCCCTTCAGAAACGGGGTTAAATCCCAGGATCTGTGTCTTCCTACAAGCAAGAGTTCATTTCTGGTTAACCCAGTGAATTTTGGGCTCAAATGATTTTTCACAGTTCACGAACCCAACGCGATTCTCACTATTAACTAAAGAGCATTTCTGTAAGAGGAGCTGTGGTTTGTATGAGTTTCATAAGCAGAGTTGAACTACATATGGTCCTTATAAGTAGAAAACACAGTTCTTTTTTTCAGGGCATTCTCATAGTTCTTGCTGTATTGGAGACGCTGGAAGGAAGAGCTTGCTTCTTGCCTTAAATCAGAGTGTTTTTCAGGGTGGAGAATTCTGGTCTGAATTTGTCTTCAGAAACGGAGTTAAACCCCAGGATCAGTGTCTTCCCACAAGCCAGAGTTCAGTTCTGGTAAAACCAGTGAATTTTGGGCTCAAATGATTTTTCGCACTTCACCAACCCTACGCGATTATCACCATTAACTAAAGAGGATTTATGTAAGAGGAGCTGTGGTTTGTATCAGTTCATGAGCAGAGTTGAACTACATATGGTCTCTATTAGTCGGAAGCACAGTTCTTTTTTTCTGGGCATGCTCATGTTTCTTACTATATTGGAGACGCTGGAAAGAAGAGGATTATTCTTGCATTAAAACACAGTGTTTTTCGGGGATGAGAACTCTGGTTTGAATTTGCCTTCACATACGGAGTTAAACCCCAGGATCCGTGTCTTCCTACAAGCAAGAGTTCATTTCTGGTAAACCCAGTGATTTTGGGGCTCAAATGATTTTTCACAGTTCACGAACCCAACGCGATTCTCACTAAGTACTAAAGAGCATTTATGTAAGAGGAGCTGTGGTTTGTATCAGTTTCATAAGCAGAGTTGAACTACATATGGTCCTTATGAGTAGGAAACACAGTTCTTTTTTTCACGGCATTCTCATGGTTCTTGCTGTATTGGAGACGCTGGAAAGAAGAGCTTGCTTCTTGCCATAAAACAGAGTGTTTTTCAGGGTTGAGAATTCTGGTCTGAATTTGTCTTCAGAAACGGAGTTAAACCCCAGGATCAGTGTCTTCCCACAAGCAAGAGTTCAGTTCTGGTAAAACCAGTGAATTTTGGGCTCAAATGATTTTTTGCAGTTCACCAACCCTACGCTATCCTCACTATTAACTAAAGAGCATTTATGTAAGAGGAGGCGTGGTCTGTATCAGTTTCATAAGCAGAGTTGAACTTCATATGGTCCGAATGACTAGGAAACACAGTTCTTTTTTTCTGGCCATGCTCATTGTCCTTGCAGTATTTTAGACTCTGGAAAGGATAGCTTGCATCTTTGTTAAAACAGAGTATGTTTCAGGGATGAGAACTCTGCTCTGAATTTCCCTGCAGAAACGGAGTTAAACACTAGGATCTGTGTCTTCCTACAAGCAAGAGTTCATTTCTGGTAAACCCAGTGATTTTTGGGCTCAAAAGATTTTTCGCAGTTCACGAACCAAACATGATTCTCACTATTAACTAAAGAGCATTTATGTAAGAGGAGCTGTTGTTTGTATCAGTATCATAAGCAGAGATGAACTATATATGGTCCATATTAGTAGGAAACACCATTCTTTTTTTCAGGCCATGCTCATGCTTCTTGCTGTATTTTAGACTCTGGAAAGAGGAGCTTGCTTCTTGCGTTAAAACAGTGTGTGTTTCAGGGATGAGAACTCTGGTCTGAATTTCCCCTTCAGAAACGGGGTTAAATCCCAGGATCAGTGTCTTCCTACAACAAGCAAGAGTTCATTTCTGGTAAACCCAGTGTATTTTGAGCTCTAATGATTATTCGCAGTTCATGAACCCAACATGATTCTCACTATTAACTAAAGAGCATTTATGTAAGAGGAGGCGTGGTCTGTATCAGTTTCATAAGCAGAGTTGAACTTCATATGGTCCGTATGAATAGGAAAAACAGTTCTTTCTTTCAGGCCATGCTCATGATTCATGCAGTATTTTAGACTCTGGAAAGAATATCTTGCTTCTTCGTTAAAACAGAGTATGTTTCAGGGATGAGAACTCTGGTCTGAATTTCCCTTCAGAAACGGGGATAAATCCCAGGATCAGTGTCTTCCTACAACAAGCAAGAGTTCATTTCTGGTAAACCCAGTGTATTTTGAGCTCTAATAATTTTTCGCAGTTCACGAACCAAACATGATTCTCACTATTAACTAAAGAGCATTTATGTAAGAGGAGGCGTGGTCTGTATCAGTTTCATAAGCAGAGTTGAACTACATATGGTCCGTATGGGTAGGAAACACAGTTCTTTTTTTCAGGCCATGCTCATGCTCCTTGCTGTATTTTAGAGTCTGGAAAGAAGAGCTTGCTTCTTGCGTTAAAACAGAGTGTGTTTCAGGGATGAGAACTCTGGTCTGAATTTCCCTTCAGAAACGGGGTTAAATCCCAGGATATGTGTCTTCCTACAAGCAAGAGTTCAGTTCTGGTAAACCCAGTGAAATTTGGGCTCAAATGATTTTTCGCAGTTCACGAACCCTACGCTATTCTTACTATTAACTAAAGAGGATTTATGTAAGAGGAGCTGGGTTTGTATCAGGTTCATAAGCAGAGTTGAACTACATATGGTCTGTATGAGTAGGAAACACAGTTCTTTTTTACTGGGCATGCTCATGTTTCTTACTATATTTGAGTCGCTGGAAAGAAGAGGATGATTCTTGCCTTAAAACAGAGTGTTTTTCAGGGATGAGAAATCTGGTCTGAATTTGCCTTCAGAAACGGAGTTAAACCCCAGGATCAGTGTCTTCCTACAACAAGCAAGAGTTCATTTCTCGTAAACCCAGTGTATTTTGGGCTCTAATGATTTTGCGAGGTTCATGAACCAAACATGATTCTCACTATTAACTAAAGAGCATTTATGTGAGAGGAGGCGTGGTCTGTATCAGTTTCATAAGCAGAGTTGAACTACATATTGTCCGTATGAATAGAAAACACAGTTCTTCTTTTCAGTCCATGCTCATGGTTCTGCTGTATTTTAGACTCTGGAAAGAAGAGCTTGCTTCTTGGGTTTAAACAGAGTGTGTTTCATGGATGAGAACTCTGGTCTGAAATTCCCTGCAGAAACGGAGATAAACACCAGGATCTGTGTCTTCCTACAAGCAAGAGTTCATTTCTGGTAAACCCAGAGATTTTTGGGCTCAAATGATTTTTCGCAGTTCACGAACCAAACATGATTCTCACTATTAACTAAAGAGCATTTATATAAGAGGAGCTGCGGTTTGTATCAGTTTCATAAGCAGAGTTGAACTACATATGGTCCGTATGGGTAGGAAACACAGTTCTTTTTTTCAGGCCATGCTCATGCTTCTTGGTGTATTTTAGAGTCTGGAAAGAAGAGCTTGATTCTTGCGTTAAAACAGAGTGTGTTTCAGGGATGAGAACTCTGGTCTGAATTTCCCTTCAGAAACGGGGTTAAATCCCAGGATATGTGTCTTCCTACAAGCAAGAGTTCATTTCTGGCAAACGAAGTGAATTTTCGGCTCAAATGATTTTACACAGTTCTAGAACCCAACCTCGATTATCACTATTAACTAACTAGCATTTATGTAAGAGGAGCTGTGGTCTGTATCATTTTCATATGCAGAGTTGGACTACACATGGTCCGTATGAGTAGGAAACACAGTTCTTTTTTTCTTGGCATGATCATGGTTCTTACTGTATTGGAGAAGCTGGAAAGAAGAGGATGATTCTTGCCTTTAAAAAGAGTGTTTTTCAGGGATGAGAATTCTGTTCGGAATTTCCCTTCAGTAACGGAGTTAAACCACAGGATCATTGTCTTCCTACAAGCAAGAGTTCATATCTGGTATACCCAGTGAATTTTGGGCTCAAATGATAGTTAGCAGTTCACGAACCCTATGCTATTCCCACTATTAACTAAAGAGGATTTATGTAAGAGGAGGTGTGGTGTGTATCAGTTTCATAAGCAGTGTTGACCTACATATGGTCCGTATGAGTAGGAAACTCAGTTCTTTTTTTAAGGGCGTGCTCATGCTTCTTGCTGTATTGGAGACGCTGGAAAGAAGTGCTTGTTTCTTGCATTAAAACAGGGTGTGTTTCATGGATGAGAACTCTGGTCTGAATTTAGCTTCAAAAACGGAGTTAACCCCATGATCTGTGTCTTCCTACAAGCAAGAGTTCATTTCTGTTTAACCAAGTGATTTTCGGCTCAAATGACGTTACACAGTTCTAGAACACAATGAGATTATCACATTTACCTAAAGAGCATTTATGTATGAGGAGCTCTGGTCTGTATCTTTTCATAAGCAGAGTTGAACTACATATGGTACGTATGAGTACAGTTCTTTTTTTCCTGTTAATGCTCATGGTTCTTACTGTATTGGAGATGCTGGAAAGAAGAGGTTGATTCTTGCCTTAAAACAGAGTGTTTTTCAGGGATGAGAAATCTGGTCTGTATTTCCCTTCAGAAACGGAGTTAAACCCAAGGATCTGTGACTTCCTTTAAGCAAGAGTTCATTTCTGGTATACCCAGTGAATTTTGGGCTCAAATTATTTTTCGCAGTTCACGAACCCTGTGCTATTCTCACTATTAACTAAAGAGGATTTATGTAAGAGGAGCGCTGGTTTGTATCAAGTTCATAAGCATAGTTGAACTATATATGGTCCGTATTAGTAGGAAACACAGTTCTTTTTTTCAGGGAATGCTCATGGTTCTTGCTGTATTGGAGACGCTGGAAAGAAGACCTTCCTTCTGGCATTAAAACAGGCTGTGTTTCATGGGTGAGAACTCTGGTCTGAATTTCGCTTCACAAACCGAGTTAAACCCGAGGATCAGTGTATTCCTCCAAGCAAATGTTCTTTTCTGGTATACCCAGTTAATTTGGGGCTCAAATGATTTTTCGCAGTTCACCAACCCAACATGATTCTCACTATTAACTAAAGAGCATTTATGTAAGCGGAGCTGTGGTTTGTATCAGTTTCATGAGCAGAGTTGAAGTATATATGGTCCGTATGAGTAGGAAACACAGTTCTTTTTATCAGGGCATGATCATGGTTCTAGATGTATTGGAGACGCTGAAGAGAAGAGCTTGCTTCTTGCATTAAAACAGCGTGTGTTTCATGGATGAGAACTCTGGTCTGAATTTCCCTTCAGAAACAGAGTTAAACCCCATGATCTGTGTCTCCCTACATGCAAGAGTTCATTTCTGGTAAACCAAGTGAATTTTGGGCTCAAATGATTTTACACAGTTCTAGAACCCAACCTTGATTATCACTATTAACTAAATAGCATTTATGTAAGAGGAGCTGTGGTCTGTATCATTTTCATATGCAGAGTTGGACTACACATGGTCCGTATGAGTAGGAAACACAGTTCTTTTTTTCTTGGCATGATCATGGTTCTTACTGTATTGGAGAAGCTGGAAAGAAGAGGATGATTCTTGCCTTTAAAAAGAGTGGTTTTCAGGGATGAGAATTCTGGTCGGAATTTCCCTTCAGTAACGGAGTTAAACCACAGGATCTTTGTCTTCCTACAAGCAAGAGTTCATTTCTGGTATACCCAGTGAATTTTGGGCTCAAATGATTGTTAGCAGTTCACGAACCCTATGCTATTCTCACAATTAACTAAAGAGGATTTATGTAAGAGGAGGTGTGGTGTGTATCAGTTTCTTAAGCAGAGTTCAACTACATATGGTCCGTATGAATAGGAAACACAGTTTTTTTGTTTTCAGACCATGCTCATGGTTCTTGCTGTATTTTAGTTTCTGGAAAGAAGAGCTTGCTACCTTTGTTAAAACAGAGTGTGTTTCATGGATGAGAACTCTGTGCTGAATTTGCCTTCAGAAACAGCGTTAAATCCCAGGATCTGTGTCTTCCTACAAGCAAGAGTTCATTCCTGTTAAACCAAGTGAATTTTGGGCTCAAATGATTTTTCACAGTTCACAAACCCAAACTGATTCTCACTATTAACTAAAGAGCATTTATGTAAGAAGAGCTGTGGTTTGTATCAGTTTCATAAGCAGAGTTGAACTACATATGGTCTGTATGAGTAGGAAACACAGTTCTTTTTTTTAAGGGCATGCTCTTGCTTCTTGCTGTATTGGAGACGCTGGAAAGAAGAGCTTGCTTCTTGCATTAAAACAGGGTGTGTTTCATGGATGAGAACTCTGGTCTGAATTTAGCATCAAAAAGGGAGTTAAAACCCATGATCTGTTTCTTCCTACAAGCAAGAGTTGATTTCTGTTAAACCAAGTGAATTTTCTGCTCAAATGACGATACACAGTTCTAGAACCCTACGCGATTATCACTTTTAACTAAAGAACAATTATGTATGAGGAGCTCTGGTGTGTATCATTTCATAAGCAGAGTTGAACTACATGTGGTACGTATGAGTAGGACACACAGTTCTTTTTTTCAGTGCATGCTCATGGTCTTGCTGTATTGGAGACGCTGGAAAGAAGAGCTTGCTTCTTGCATTAAAACAGGGTGTGTTTCATGGATGAGAACTCTGGTCTGAATTTAGCATCAAAAAGGGAGTTAAACCCCATGATCTGTTTCTTCCTACAAGCAAGAGTTGATTTCTGTTAAACCAAGTGAATTTTCAGCTCAAATGACGATACACAGTTCTAGAACCCTATGCGATTAACACTTTTAACTAAAGAACAATTATGTATGAGGAGCTCTGGTGTGTATCATTTCATAAGCAGAGTTGAACTACATGTGGTACGTATGAGTAGGACACACAGTTCTTTTTTTCAGTGCATGCTCATGGTCTTGCTGTATTGGAGACGCTGGAAAGAAGAGCTTGCTTCTTGCATTAAAACAGGGTGTGTTTCATGGATGAGAACTCTGGTCTGAATTTAGCTTCAAAAACGGAGTTAACCCCATGATCTGTGTCTTCCTACAAGCAAGAGTTCATTTCTGTTAAACCAAGTGAATTTTCGGCTCAAATGACGTTACACAGTTCTAGAACACAACGAGATTATCACGTTTACCTAAAGAGCATTTATGTATGAGGAGCTGTGGTCTGTATCATTTTCATAAGCAGAGTTGGACTACACACGGTCCGTATGAGTAGGAAACACAGTACTTTTTTTCTTGGCATGATCATGGTTCTTACTGTATTGGAGAAGCTGGGAAGAAGAGGATGATTCTTGCCTTTAAAAAGATTGTTTTTCAGGGATGAGAATTCTGGTCTGAATTTCCCTTCAGTAACGGAGTTAAACCACAGGATCTTTGTCTTCCTACAAGCAAGAGTTCATTTCTGATATACCCAGTGAATTTTGGGCTCAAATGATTGTTAGCAGTTCACGAACCCTATGCTATTCTCACAATTAACTAAAGAGGATTTATGTAAGAGGAGGTGTGGTGTGTATCAGTTTCATAAGCAGAGTTCAACTACATATGGTCCGTATGAATAGGAAACACAGTTATTTTTTTTTCAGACCATGCTCATGGTTCTTGCTGTATTTTAGTTTCTGGAAAGAAGAGCTTGCTACTTTTGTTAAAACAGAGTTAGTTTCAGGGATGAGAACTCTGTGCTTAATTTCCCTTCAGAAACAGCGTTAAACCCCAGGATCTGTGTCTTCCTACAAGCAAGAGTTCATTCCTGTTAAACCAAGTGAATTTTGGGCTCAAATGATTTTTCACAGTTCACAAACCCAAACAGATTCTCACTATTAACTAAAGAGCATTTATGTAAGAAGAGCTGTGGTTTGTATCAGTTTCATAAGGAGAGTTGAACTACATATGATCTGTATGAGTAGGAAACACAGTTCTTTTTTTTAAGGGCATGCTATTGCTTCTTGCTGTATTGGAGACGCTGGAAAGAAGAGCTTGCTTCTTGCATTAAAACAGGATGTGTTTCATGGATGAGAACTCTGGTCTGAATTTAGCATCAAAAACGGAGTTAAACCCCAATATCTGTGTCTTCCTACAAGCAAGAGTTCATTTCTGTTAAACCAAGTGAATTATCGGCTCAAATGACAATACACAGTTCTAGAACCCTACATGATTATCACTTTTAACTAAAGAGCATTTATGTATGAGGAGCTCTGGTCTGTATCATTTCATAAGCAGAGTTGAACTACATGTGGTACGTATGAGTAGGACACACAGTTCTTTTTTTCAGTGCATGCTCATGGTCTTGATGTATTGGAGACGCTGGAAAGAAGAGCTTGCTTCTTGCATTAAAACAGGGTGTGTTTCATGGATGAGAACTCTGGTCTGAATTTAGCTTCAAAAACGGAGTTAAACCCCATGATCTGTGTCTTGCTGCAAGCAAGAGTTCATTTCTGGCAAACCAAGTGAATTTTGGGCTCAAATGATTTTACACAGTTCTAGAACCCAACCTTGATTATCACTATTAACTAACTAGCATTTATGTAAGAGGAGCTGTGGTCTGTATCATTTTCATATGCAGAGTTGGACTACACATGGTCCGTATGAGTAGGAAACACAGTTCTTTTTTTCTTGGCATGATCATGGTTCTTACTGTATTGGAGAAGCTGGAAAGAAGAGGATGATTCTTGCCTTTAAAAAGAGTGGTTTTCAGGGATGAGAATTCTGGTCGGAATTTCCCTTCAGTAACGGAGTTAAACCACAGGATCATTGTCTTCCTACAAGCAAGAGTTCATATCTGGTATACCCAGTGAATTTTGTGCTCAAATGTTAGATAGCAGTTCACGAACCCTATGCTATTCCCACTATTAACTAAAGAGTATTTATGTACGAGGAGGTGTGGTGTGTATCAGTTTCATAAGCAGAGTTCAACTACATATGGTCCGTATGAATAGGAAACACAGTTCTATTTTTCAGACCATGCTCATGGATCTTGCTGTATTTTAGTTTCTGGAAAGAAGAGCTTGTTTCTTTTGTTAAAACAGAGTGTGTTTCAGGGATGAGAACTCTGGGCTGAATTTCCCTTCAGAAACAGAGTTAAAACCCAGGATCTGTGTCTTCCTACAAGCAAGAGTTCATTTCTGTTAAACCAAGTGAATTTTGGGCTCAAATGATTTTTCCCAGTTCACCAACCCAAACCGATTCTCACTATTAACTAAAGAGCATTTATGTAAGAAGAGCTGTGGTTTGTATCAGTTTCATAAGCAGAGTTGAACTACATATGGTCCGTATGAGTAGGAAACACAGTTCTTTTTTTAAGGGCGTGCTCATGCTTCTTGCTGTATTGGAGACGCTTGAAAGAAGTGCTTGTTTCTTGCATTAAAACAGGGTGTGTTTCATGGATGAGAACTCTGGTCTGAATTTAGCTTCAAAAACGGAGTTAAGCCCATGATCTGTGTCTTCCTACAAGCAAGAGTTCATTTCTGTTAAACCAAGTGAATTTTCGGCTCAAATGACGTTACACAGTTCTAGAACACAACGAGATTATCACTTTTACCTAAAGAGCATTTATGTATGAGGAGCTCTGGTCTGTATCATTTCATAAGCAGAGTTGAACTACATATGGTACGTATGAGTACAGTTCTTTTTTTCCTGTTAATGCTCATGGTTCTTACTGTATTGGAGATGCATGAAAGAAGAGGTTGATTCTTGCCTTAAAACAGAGTGTTTTTCAGGGATGAGAAATATGGTCTGAATTTCCCTTCAGAAACGGAGTTAAACCCAAGGATCTGTGACTTCCTTTATGCAAGAGTAAATTTCTGGTATACCCAGTGAATTTTGGGCTCAAATTATTTTTCACAGTTCACGAACCCTATGCTATTCTCACTATTAACTAAAGAGGATTTATGTAAGAGGAGCGCTGGTTTGTATCAAGTTCATAAGCATAGTTGAACTATATATGGTCCGTATTAGTAGGAAACACAGTTCTTTTTTTCAGGGAATGCTCTTGGTTATTGCTGTATTGGAGACGCTGGAAAGAAGACCTTCCTTCTGGCATTAAAACAGGCTGTGTTTCATGGGTGAGAACTCTGGTCTGAATTTCCCTTCACAAACCGAGTTAAACCCGAGGATCAGTGTATTCCTCCAAGCAAATGTTCATTTCTGGTATACCCAGTAAATTTGGGGCACAAATGATTTTTTGCAGTTCACCAACCCAACATGATTCTCACTATTAACTAAAGAGCATTTATGTAAGAAGAGCTGTGGTTTGTATCAGTTTCATAAGCAGAGTTGAACTACATATGGTCCGTATGAGTAAGAAACACAGTTCTTTTTTTCAGGGCATAATCATGGTTCTAGCTGTATTGGAGACGCTGAAGAGAAGAGCTTGCTTCTTGCATTAAAACAGAGTGTGTTTCATGGATGAGAACTCTGGTCTGAATTTCCCTTCAGAAACGGCGTTAAACCCCATGATCTGTGTCTCCCTACATGCAAGAGTTCATTTCTGGAAAACCAAGTGAATTTTGGGCTCAAATGATTTTACACAGTTCTAGAACCCAACCTTGATTATCACTATTAACTAAATAGCATTTATGTAAGAGGAGCTGTGGTCTGTATCATTTTCATATGCAGAGTTGGACTACACATGGTCCGTATGAGTAGGAAACACAGTTCTTTTTTTCTTGGCATGATCATGGTTCTTACTGTATTGGAGAAGCTGGAAAGAAGAGGATGATTCTTGTCTTTAAAAAGATTGTTTTTCAGGGATGAGAATTCTGGTCTGAATTTCCCTTCAGAAACTGAGTTAAACCCCAGGATCTGTGTCTTCCTACAAGCAAGAGTTCATTTCTGGTAAACCAAATGAATTATGGGCTACAAATGATTTTACACAATTCTAGAACCCAACGCGATTATCACTATTAAGTAAAGAGCATTTATGTAAGAGGACCTGTGGTCTGTATCAGTTTCATAAGCAGAGTTGGACTACATATGGTCCGTATTAGTAGGAAATACAGTTCTTTTTTTCTTGGCATGCTCATGGTTCTTACTGTATTGGAGACCCTGGGAAAAAAGAGCTTGTTTCTTCGTTAAAACAGAGTGTGTTTCAGGGATGAGAACTCTGGTCTGAATTTCCCTTCAGAAATGGAGTTAAACCCCTGGATCTGTGTCTTCCTACAAGCAAGAGTTCATTTCTGGTAAACCCAGTGAATTTTGGGATCAAATGATTTTTTCCAGTTCACAAATCCTACGCGATTCTCACTATTAACTAAAGAGCATGTATGTAACAGGAGCTGTGGTTTGTATCACTTTCATGAGCAGAGTTGAACTACACATGGTCTGTATGATTAGGAAAAACAGGTGTTTTTTCAGGCCGTCTCATATTTGTTACTATATTGGAGTCGCTGGAAAAACGAGGATGATTCTTGCATTAAAGCAGAGTGTGTTTCAGAGATGAGAACTCTGGTCTGAATTTCCCTCCAGAAACGGAGATAAACCCCAGGATCTGTGTCTTCCTACCAGCAAGAGTGCATTTCTGTTAAACAAAGAGAATTTTCTGCTCAAATGATTTTACACAGTTCTAGAACCCAACCGTGATTATCACTATTAACTAAAGAGCATGTATTTAACAGGAGCTTTGGTTTGTATCAGTTTCATAAGCAGAGTTGAACTACATGTGGTACGTATGAATAGCAAACACAGTTCTTTTTTTCAGACCATGCTCATGGTTCTTGCTGTATTTTAGACTCTGGAAAGAAGAGCTTGCTTCTTCGTTAAAACAGAGTGTGTTTCAATGATGAGAACTCTGGTCTGAATTTCCCTTCACAAACGGAGTTAAACCCTAGGATCTGTGTCTTCCTACCAGCAAGAGTTCATTTCTGGCAAACCAAGGGAATTTTGGGCTCAAATGATTTTACACAGTTCTAGAACCCCACCATGATTATCACTATTAACTAAAGAGCATTCATGTAAGAGGAGCTGTGGTCTGTATCATTTCATAAGCAGATTTGAACTACATATGATCCGTATGAGTAGGAAACACAGTTTTTTTTTCTGGCTTGCTCATGTTTCTTAGTGTATTGGAGAAGGTGGAAAGAAGAGGATGATTCTTGCCTTAAAACAGAGTGTTTTTCAGGGTTGAGAATTCTGGTTGAATTTACCTTCAGAAATGGAGTTAAAGCCCAGGATCTGTGTCTTCCTACAAGCAAGAGTTCATTTCAGGAAAACCCAGTGAATTTTGTGCTCAAATGTTTTTTTCCAGTACAGAAACGCAACGCGATTCTCACTATTAACTAAACAGGAATTATGTAAGAGGAGCTGTGGTTTGAATCAGTTCCATAAGCAGAGTTTAACTACATATGGTCTGTATGAGTAGGAAACACAGTTCTTTTTTTCTGGGAATGCTCATGTTTGTTACTGTATTTGAGACGCTGGATAGAAGAGCTTGCTTCTTGGGTTAAAACAGTGTGTGTTTCAGGGATGAGAATTCTTGTCTGAATTTCGCTTCAGAATCGGAGTTAAACCCCAGGATCTGTGTCTTCCTACAAGCAAGAATTCATTTCTGGTAAACCCAGTGAATTTTGGGCTGAAATGATTTTTCGCAGTTCATGTCCATCGCGATTCTCACTATTAACTAAAGAGCATTTATGTAAGACGAGCTGTGGTTTGTGTCAGTTTCATAAGCAGAGTTGAACTGCATATGGTCTGTATGAGGAGGAAACACAGTTATTTTTTTTTGGCATCCTCATGATTCTTCCTGTATTGGAGACGCTGGAAAGAAGAGGATGCTTCTAGCGTTAAAACAGCATGTGTTTCATGGATGAGACAACTGCTCTGAATTTACCTTCATAAACGGAGTTAACCCCAGGATCTGTGTCTTCCTACAAGCAAGAGTTCATTCCTGTTAAACCAAGTGAATTTTGGGCTCAAATGATTTTTCACAGTTCACAAACCCAAACAGATTCTCACTATTAACTAAAGAGCATTTATGTAAGAAGAGCTGTGGTTTTTATCAGTTTCATAAGGAGAGTTGAACTACATATGATCTGTATGAGTAGGAAACACAGTTCTTTTTTTTAAGGGCATGCTCTTGCTTCTTGCTGTATTGGAGATGCTGGAAAGAAGAGCTTGCTTCTTGCATTAAAACAGGATGTGTTTCATGGATGAGAACTCTGGTCTGAATTTAGCATCAAAAACGGAGTTAAACCCCAATATCTGTGTCTTCCTACAAGCAAGAGTTCATTTCTGTTAAACCAAGTGAATTATCGGCTCAAATGACAATACACAGTTCTAGAACCCTACATGATTATCACTTTTAACTAAAGAGCATTTATGTATGAGGAGCTCTGGTCTGTATCATTTCATAAGCAGAGTTGAACTACATGTGGTACGTATGAGTAGGACACACAGTTCTTTTTTTCAGTGCATGCTCATGGTCTTGCTGTATTGGAGACGCTGGAAAGAAGAGCTTGCTTCTTGCATTAAAACAGGGTGTGTTTCATGGATGAGAACTCTGGTCTGAATTTAGCTTCAAAAACGGAGTTAAACCCCATGATCTGTGTCTTGCTACAAGCAAGAGTTCATTTCTGGCAAACCAAGTGAATTTTGGGCTCAAATGATTTTACACAGTTCTAGAACCCAACCTTGATTATCACTATTAACTAACTAGCATTTATGTAAGAGGAGCTGTGGTCTGTATCATTTTCATATGCAGAGTTGGACTACACATGGTCCGTATGAGTAGGAAACACAGTTCTTTTTTTCTTGGCATGATCATGGTTCTTACTGTATTGGAGAAGCTGGAAAGAAGAGGATGATTCTTGCCTTTAAAAAGAGTGGTTTTCAGGGATGAGAATTCTGGTCGGAATTTCCCTTCAGTAACGGAGTTAAACCACAGGATCATTGTCTTCCTACAAGCAAGAGTTCATATCTGGTATACCCAGTGAATTTTGGGCTCAAATGTTAGATAGCAGTTCACGAACCCTATGCTATTCCCACTATTAACTAAAGAGTATTTATGTACGAGGAGGTGTGGTGTGTATCAGTTTCATAAGCAGAGTTCAACTACATATGGTCCGTATGAATAGGAAACACAGTTCTATTTTTCAGACCATGCTCATGGATCTTGCTGTATTTTAGTTTCTGGAAAGAAGAGCTTGTTTCTTTTGTTAAACAGAGTGTGTTTCAGGGATGAGAACTCTGGGCTGAATTTCCCTTCAGAAACAGAGTTAAAACCCAGGATCTGTGTCTTCCTACAAGCAAGAGTTCATTTCTGTTAAACCAAGTGAATTTTGGGCTCAAATGATTTTTCCCAGTTCACCAACCCAAACCGATTCTCACTATTAACTAAAGAGCATTTATGTAAGAAGAGCTGTGGTTTGTATCAGTTTCATAAGCAGAGTTGAACTACATATGGTCCGTATGAGTAGGAAACACAGTTCTTTTTTTAAGGGCGTGCTCATGCTTCTTGCTGTATTGGAGACGCTTGAAAGAAGTGCTTGTTTCTTGCATTAAAACAGGGTGTGTTTCATGGATGAGAACTCTGGTCTGAATTTAGCTTCAAAAACGGAGTTAAGCCCATGATCTGTGTCTTCCTACAAGCAAGAGTTCATTTCTGTTAAACCAAGTGAATTTTCGGCTCAAATGACGTTACACAGTTCTAGAACACAACGAGATTATCACTTTTACCTAAAGAGCATTTATGTATGAGGAGCTCTGGTCTGTATCATTTCATAAGCAGAGTTGAACTACATATGGTACGTATGAGTACAGTTCTTTTTTTCCTGTTAATGCTCATGGTTCTTACTGTATTGGAGATGCATGAAAGAAGAGGTTGATTCTTGCCTTAAAACAGAGTGTTTTTCAGGGATGAGAAATATGGTCTGAATTTCCCTTCAGAAACGGAGTTAAACCCAAGGATCTGTGACTTCCTTTATGCAAGAGTAAATTTCTGGTATACCCAGTGAATTTTGGGCTCAAATTATTTTTCACAGTTCACGAACCCTATGCTATTCTCACTATTAACTAAAGAGGATTTATGTAAGAGGAGCGCTGGTTTGTATCAAGTTCATAAGCATAGTTGAACTATATATGGTCCGTATTAGTAGGAAACACAGTTCTTTTTTTCAGGGAATGCTCTTGGTTATTGCTGTATTGGAGACGCTGGAAAGAAGACCTTCCTTCTGGCATTAAAACAGGCTGTGTTTCATGGGTGAGAACTCTGGTCTGAATTTCCCTTCACAAACCGAGTTAAACCCGAGGATCAGTGTATTCCTCCAAGCAAATGTTCATTTCTGGTATACCCAGTAAATTTGGGGCACAAATGATTTTTTGCAGTTCACCAACCCAACATGATTCTCACTATTAACTAAAGAGCATTTATGTAAGAAGAGCTGTGGTTTGTATCAGTTTCATAAGCAGAGTTGAACTACATATGGTCCGTATGAGTAAGAAACACAGTTCTTTTTTTCAGGGCATAATCATGGTTCTAGCTGTATTGGAGACGCTGAAGAGAAGAGCTTGCTTCTTGCATTAAAACAGAGTGTGTTTCATGGATGAGAACTCTGGTCTGAATTTCCCTTCAGAAACGGCGTTAAACCCCATGATCTGTGTCTCCCTACATGCAAGAGTTCATTTCTGGAAAACCAAGTGAATTTTGGGCTCAAATGATTTTACACAGTTCTAGAACCCAACCTTGATTATCACTATTAACTAAATAGCATTTATGTAAGAGGAGCTGTGGTCTGTATCATTTTCATATGCAGAGTTGGACTACACATGGTCCGTATGAGTAGGAAACACAGTTCTTTTTTTCTTGGCATGATCATGGTTCTTACTGTATTGGAGAAGCTGGAAAGAAGAGGATGATTCTTGTCTTTAAAAAGATTGTTTTTCAGGGATGAGAATTCTGGTCTGAATTTCCCTTCAGAAACTGAGTTAAACCCCAGGATCTGTGTCTTCCTACAAGCAAGAGTTCATTTCTGGTAAACCAAATGAATTATGGGCTACAAATGATTTTACACAATTCTAGAACCCAACGCGATTATCACTATTAAGTAAAGAGCATTTATGTAAGAGGACCTGTGGTCTGTATCAGTTTCATAAGCAGAGTTGGACTACATATGGTCCGTATTAGTAGGAAATACAGTTCTTTTTTTCTTGGCATGCTCATGGTTCTTACTGTATTGGAGACCCTGGGAAAAAAGAGCTTGTTTCTTCGTTAAAACAGAGTGTGTTTCAGGGATGAGAACTCTGGTCTGAATTTCCCTTCAGAAATGGAGTTAAACCCCTGGATCTGTGTCTTCCTACAAGCAAGAGTTCATTTCTGGTAAACCCAGTGAATTTTGGGATCAAATGATTTTTTCCAGTTCACAAATCCTACGCGATTCTCACTATTAACTAAAGAGCATGTATGTAACAGGAGCTGTGGTTTGTATCACTTTCATGAGCAGAGTTGAACTACACATGGTCTGTATGATTAGGAAAAACAGGTGTTTTTTCAGGCCGTCTCATATTTGTTACTATATTGGAGTCGCTGGAAAAACGAGGATGATTCTTGCATTAAAGCAGAGTGTGTTTCAGAGATGAGAACTCTGGTCTGAATTTCCCTCCAGAAACGGAGATAAACCCCAGGATCTGTGTCTTCCTACCAGCAAGAGTGCATTTCTGTTAAACAAAGAGAATTTTCTGCTCAAATGATTTTACACAGTTCTAGAACCCAACCGTGATTATCACTATTAACTAAAGAGCATGTATTTAACAGGAGCTTTGGTTTGTATCAGTTTCATAAGCAGAGTTGAACTACATGTGGTACGTATGAATAGCAAACACAGTTCTTTTTTTCAGACCATGCTCATGGTTCTTGCTGTATTTTAGACTCTGGAAAGAAGAGCTTGCTTCTTCGTTAAAACAGAGTGTGTTTCAATGATGAGAACTCTGGTCTGAATTTCCCTTCACAAACGGAGTTAAACCCTAGGATCTGTGTCTTCCTACCAGCAAGAGTTCATTTCTGGCAAACCAAGGGAATTTTGGGCTCAAATGATTTTACACAGTTCTAGAACCCCACCATGATTATCACTATTAACTAAAGAGCATTCATGTAAGAGGAGCTGTGGTCTGTATCATTTCATAAGCAGATTTGAACTACATATGATCCGTATGAGTAGGAAACACAGTTTTTTTTTCTGGCTTGCTCATGTTTCTTAGTGTATTGGAGAAGGTGGAAAGAAGAGGATGATTCTTGCCTTAAAACAGAGTGTTTTTCAGGGTTGAGAATTCTGGTTGAATTTACCTTCAGAAATGGAGTTAAAGCCCAGGATCTGTGTCTTCCTACAAGCAAGAGTTCATTTCAGGAAAACCCAGTGAATTTTGTGCTCAAATGTTTTTTTCCAGTACAGAAACGCAACGCGATTCTCACTATACTAAACAGGAATTATGTAAGAGGAGCTGTGGTTTGAATCAGTTCCATAAGCAGAGTTTAACTACATATGGTCTGTATGAGTAGGAAACACAGTTCTTTTTTTCTGGGAATGCTCATGTTTGTTACTGTATTTGAGACGCTGGATAGAAGAGCTTGCTTCTTGGGTTAAAACAGTGTGTGTTTCAGGGATGAGAATTCTTGTCTGAATTTCGCTTCAGAATCGGAGTTAAACCCCAGGATCTGTGTCTTCCTACAAGCAAGAATTCATTTCTGGTAAACCCAGTGAATTTTGGGCTGAAATGATTTTTCGCAGTTCATGTCCATCGCGATTCTCACTATTAACTAAAGAGCATTTATGTAAGACGAGCTGTGGTTTGTGTCAGTTTCATAAGCAGAGTTGAACTGCATATGGTCTGTATGAGGAGGAAACACAGTTATTTTTTTTTGGCATCCTCATGATTCTTCCTGTATTGGAGACGCTGGAAAGAAGAGGATGCTTCTAGCGTTAAAACAGCATGTGTTTCATGGATGAGACAACTGCTCTGAATTTACCTTCATAAACGGAGTTAACCCCAGGATCTGTGTCTTCCTACAAGCAAGAGTTCATTTCTGGTAAACCAAGTGAATATTGGGCTCAAATGATTTTTTGCAGTTCACTAACCTAAGGCGAATATCACTATTAACTAAAGAGCATTTATGTAAAAGGAGCTGTGGTTTGTATCAGTTTCATAAGCAGAGTTCAACTACATATGGTCCGTATGAATAGGAAACACAGTTCTTTTTTTCTGGGCATGCTCATGGTTCTTGCTGTATTTTAGACTCTGGAAAGAAGAGCTTGCTTCTTTTTGAAAACAGAGTGTGTTTCATGAATGAGAACACTTGTCTGATTTTACATTCAGAAACAGAGTTAAACCACAGGATCTGTGTCTTCCTACAAGCAAGAGTTCATTTCTGGTTAACCCAGTTTATTTTGAGCTCTAATGATTTTTCGCAGTTCATGAACACAACGCGATTCTCACTCTTTACTAAAGAGCATTTATGTAAGAGGAGCTGTGGTTTGCATCAGTTTCATAAGCAGAGTTGAACTATATATGGTCCGTATGAGTAGGAAACACAGTTCTTTTTTTCTGGGCATCCTCATGATTCTTCCTGTATTGGAGACGCTGGAAAGAAGAGGATGCTTCTAGCGTTAAAACAGCATGTGTTTCATGGATGAGAACACTGCTCTGAATATACCTTCAGAATCAGAGTTAATCCAAGGATCTGTGTCTTCCTACAAGCAAGAGTTCATTTCTGGTAAACCCAGTGAATATTGGGCTCAAATGATTTTAAACAGTTCTAGAACCCAACCTTGATTATCACTATTAACTAAAGAGCATTCATGTAAGAGGAGCTGTGGTTTTTATCATTTTCATATGCAGAGTTGGACTACATATGGTCCGTATGAGTAGGAAACACATTTCTTTTTTTTCTTGGCATGCTCATGGTTCTTCCCGTATTGGAGAACCTGGAAAGAAGAGGATGATTCATGCCTTAAAAAAGAATGATTTTCAGGGAAGAGAATTCTGGTCTGAATATCCCTTTTGAATTGGAGTTAAACCCCAGGATCTGTGTCTTCCTACAAGCAAGAGTTCATTTCTGGTTAACCGATTGAATTTTGGGCTCAAATGATTTATTGCAGTTCACGAACCCAAGGCTAATCTCACTATTAACTAAAGAGCATTTATGTAAGAAGAGCTGTGGTTTGTATCAGTTTCATAAGGAGAGTTGAACTACATATTGTCCGTATGAGTAGGAAACACAGTTCTTTTTTTCAGGGCATGCTCATGCTTCTTGCTGAATTGGAGATGCTGGAAAGAAGAGCTTGCTTCTTGCATTAAAACAGGGTGTGTTTCATGGATGAGAACTCTGGTCTGAATTTAGCTTCAAAAATGGAGTTAAACACCATTATCTGTGTCTTCCTACAAGCAAGAGTTCATTTCTGGTAAACCAAGTGAATATTCGGCTCAAATGATGTTACACAGTTCTAGAACCCAAAGCAATTATCACTATTAACTAAAGAGCATTTATGTAAGCGGACTTCTCGTCTGTATCATTTCATAAGCAGAGTTGAACTACACATGGTCCGTATGAGTCAGAAACACAGTTCTTTTTTTCCTGGCATGATCATGGTTCTTACTGTATTGGAGAAGCTGGAAAGAAGAGCATGATTCTAGCCTTTAAAAAGAGTGTTTTAAAGGGATGAGAATTCTGGTCTGAATTTCCCTTCAGTAATGGAATTAAACCACAGGATCTTTGTCTTCCAACAAGCAAGAGTTCATTTCTGGAATACCCAGTGAATTTTGGGCTCAAATGATTGTTCGAAGTTCACGAACCCTATGCTATTCTAACTATTAACTAAAGAGGATTTATGTAAGTGGAGGTGTGGTGTGTATCAGTTTCATAAGCAGAGTTCAACTACATATGGTCCGTATGAATAGCAAACACAGTTCTTTTTTTCAGACCATGCTCATGGTTCTTGCTGTATTTTAGATTCTGGAAGAAGAGCTTGTTTCTTTTGTGAAAACAGAGTGTGTTTCAGGGATGAGAACTCTGGGCTCAATTTCCCTTCAGAAACAGAGTTAAACCCCAGGATCTGTGTCTTCCTATAAGCAAGAGTTCATTTCTGTTAAACCAAGTGAATTTTGGGCTCAAATGATTTTTCCCAGTTCACCAACCCAAACCGATTCTCACTATTAACTAAAGAGCATTTATGTAAGAAGAGCTGTGGTTTGTATCAGTTTCATAAGCAGAGTTGAACTACATATGGTCCGTATGAGTAGGAAACACAGTACCTTTTTTTAAGAGCATCTCATGCTTCTTGCTGTATTGGAGACGCTGGAAAGAAGAGCTTGCATCTTGCATTAAAACAGGGTGTGTTTCATGGATGAGAACTCTGGTCTGAATTTAGCTTCAAAAACGGAGTTAACCCCATGATCTGTGTCCTCCTACAAGCAAGAGTTCATTTCTGTTAAACCAAGTGAATTTTCGGCTCAAATGACTTTACACAGTTCTAGAACCCTATGCGATTATCACTTTTAACTAAAGAGCATTTATGAATGAGGAGCTCTGGTGTGTATCATTTCATAAGCAGAGTTGAACTACATATGGTACGTATGAGTACAGTTCTTTTTTTCCTGTTAATGCTCATGGTTCTTACTGTATGGGAGACGCTGGAAAGAAGAGGTTGATTCTTGCCTTAAAACAGAGTGTTTTTCAGGGATGAGAAATCTGGTCGGAATTTCCCTTCAGAAACGGAGTTAAACCCAAGGATCTGTGAATTCCTTTAAACAAGAGTTCATTTCTGGTATACCCAGTGAATTTTGGGCTCAAATTATATTTCGCAGTTCACGAACCTTAGCTACTCTCACTATTAACTAAAGAGGATTTATGTAAGAGGAGCTCTGGTTTGTATCAGGTGCATAAGCAGAGTTGAACTATATATGGTCCGTATGAGTAGGAAACACAGTTCTTTTTTTCAGGGAATGCTCATGGTTCTTGCTGTATTGGAGACATTGGAAAGAAGACCTTGCTTCTTGCATTAAAACAGGCTGTGTTTCATGGGTGAGAACTCTGGTCTGAATTTCGCTTCACAAACTGAGTTAAACCCCAGGATCAGTGTATTCCTCCAAGCAAGAGTTCATTTCTTGTATACCCAGTGAGTTTGGGGCTCAAATGATTTTTTGCAATTCACTAACCTAACATGATTCTCACTATTAACTAAAGAGCATTTATGTAAGTGGAGCTGTGTTTTGTATCAGTTTCATGAGCAGAGTTGAAGTATATATGGTCCGTATGAGTAGGAAACACAGTTCTTTTTTTTCAGGGCATTCTTATGGTTCTTGATGTATTTTAGACTATGGAAAGGAGAGCTTGCTTCTTGGGTTAAAAGAGAGTGTGTTTCAGGGATGAGAACTCTGGTCTGAATTTCCCTTCAGAAACGGAGTTAAACACTTGCATCTGTGTCTTCCTATAAGCAAGAGTTCATTTCTGGTATACCCACTGAATTTTGGGCTCAAATGATTGTTCGCAGTTCATGAACCGTATTCTATTCTCACTAGTAACTAAAGAGGATTTATGTAAGAGGAGCTATGGTTTGTATCAGTTTCATAAGCAGAGTTGAACTACATATATTCCATATGAGTAGGAAGCACAGTTCTTTTATCTCTGCATGCTCATGGTTCTAGCTGTATTGGAGACGCTGGAAAGAAGAGCTTGCTTCTTGCATTAAAACAGAGTGTGTTACAGGAATGAGAACTCTGGTCTGAATTTACCTTCAGAACCGGAGTTAAACCCCATGATCTGTGTCTTCCTAGAAGCAAGAGTTCATTTCTGGTAAACCCAGTGAATTTTGGTCTCAAAAGATTTTTCTCAGTTCAGGAACCTAACATGATTCTCACTATTAACTAAAGAGCACTTATGTAAGAGGAGGTGTGGTCTGTATCAGTTTCATAAGCATAGTTGAACTACATATGGTCCGTAGGAATAGGAAACACAGGTCTTTATTTCATACCATGCTAATGGTTCTTGCTGTGTTTTAGACTCTGGAAAGAAGAGCTTGCTTCTTCGTTAAAACAGAGTGTGTTTCAGGGATGAGAACTCTGGTCTGAATTTCCCTTCAGAAACGGAGTTAAACACCTGCATCTGTGTCTTCCTATAAGCAAGAGTTCATTTCTGGTATACCCAGTGAATTTTGGGCTCAAATGATTGTTCGCAGTTCATGAACCCTATTCTATTCTCACTAGTAACTAAAGAGGATTTATGTAAGAGGAGCTATGGTTTGTATCAGTTTCATAAGCAGAGTTGAACTACATATATTCCATATGAGTAGGAAGCACAGTTCTTTTATCTCTGCATGCTCATGGTTCTAGCTGTATTGGAGACGCTGGAAAGAAGAGCTTGCTTCTTGCATTAAAACAGAGTGTGTTACAGGAATGAGAACTCTGGTCTGAATTTACCTTCAGAACCGGAGTTAAACCCCATGATCTGTGTCTTCCTAGAAGCAAGAGTTCATTTCTGGTAAACCCAGTGAATTTTGGTCTCAAAAGATTTTTCTCAGTTCAGGAACCTAACATGATTCTCACTATTAACTAAAGAGCACTTATGTAAGAGGAGGTGTGGTCTGTATCAGTTTCATAAGCATAGTTGAACTACATATGGTCCGTAGGAATAGGAAACACAGGTCTTTATTTCATACCATGCTCATGGTTCTTGCTGTGTTTTAGACTCTGGAAAGAAGAGCTTGCTTCTTCGTTAAAACAGAGTGTGTTTCAGGGATGAGAACTCTGGTCTGAATTTCCCTTAATAAATGGAGTTCAACCCCGGTATCTGTGTCTTCCCACAAGCAAGAGTTCATTTCTTGTAAACCCAGTGAATTGTGGGCTCAAAAGATTTTTCGCAGTTCATTAACCCTATGCTATTCTCACTATAAACTAAAGAGGATTTATGTTAGAGGACCTGTGGTTTGTATCAGTTTCATAAGCAGAGTTGAACTACATATGGTCTGTATGAGTAGGAAACACAGTTCCTTTTTTCAGGGCATGCTCATGGTTCTTGCTGTATTGGAGACGCTGGAAAGAAGTGATTGCTGCTTGCATTAAAACAGAGTTTGTTTCATGGATGAGAACCCTGGTCTGAATTTCCCTTCACAAACGGAGTTAAACCCCATGATCTGTGTCTTCCAACAAGCAAGAGTTCATTTCTGGTAAACCAAGTGAATTTTGGGCTCAAATGATTTTACACAGTTCTAGAACCCAACCTTGATTATCACTATTAACTAAATAGCATTTATGTAAGAGGAGCTGTGGTCTGTATCATTTTCATATGCAGAGTTGGACTACACATGGTCCGTATGAGTAGGAAACACAGTTCTTTTTTTCTTGGCATGATCATGGTTCTTACTGTATTGGAGAAGCTTGAAAGAAGAGGATGATTCTTGCCTTTAAAAAGCGTGTTTTTCAGGGATAAGAATTCTGGTCGGAATTTCCCTTCAGTAAAGCAGTTAAACCACAGGATCATTGTCTTCCTACAAGCAAGAGTTCATTTCTGGTATACCCAGTGAATTTTGGGCTCAAATGATTGTAAGCAGTTCACGAACCCTATGCTATTCCCACTATTAACTAAAGAGGATTTATGTAAGAGGAGGTGTGGTGTATATCAGTTTCATAAGCAGAGTTCAACTACATATGGTCCGTATGAATAGGAAACACAGTTCTTTTTTTCAGACCATGCTCATGGTTCTTGCTGTATTTTAGATTCTGGAAAGAAGAGCTTGTTTCTTTTGATAAAACAGAGTGTGTTTCAGGGATGAGAACTCTGGGCTGAATTTCCCTTCAGAAACAGAGTTAAAACCCAGGATCTGTGTCTTCCTACAAGCAAGAGTTCATTTCTGTTAAACCAAGTGAATTTTGGGCTCAAATGATTTTTCCCAGTTCACCAACCCAAACCGATTCTCACTATTAACTAAAGAGCATTTATGTAAGAAGAGCTGTGGTTTGTATCAGTTTCATAAGCTGAGTTGAACTACATATGGTCCGTATGAGTAGGAAACACAGTTATTTTTTTAAGGGCGTGCTCATGCTTCTTGCTGTATTGGAGACGCTGGAAAGAAGAGCTTGCTTCTTGCATTAAACAGGGTGTGTTTCATGGATGAGAACTCTGGTCTGAATTTAGCTTCAAAAACGTAGTTAACCCCATGATCTGTGTCTTCCTACAAGCAAGAGTTCATTTCTGTTAAACCAAGTGAATTTTCGGCTCAAATGACGTTACACAGTTCTAGAACACAACGAGATTATCACTTTTACCTAAAGAGCATTTATGTATGAGGAGCTCTGGTCTGTATCATTTCATAAGCAGAGTTGAGCTACATATGGTACGTCTGAGTACAGTTCTTTTTTTCCTGTTAATGCTCATGGTTCTTACTGTATTGGAGATGCTGGAAAGAAGTGGTTGATTCTTGCCTTAAAATAGAGTGTTTTTCAGGGATGAGAAATCTGGTCTGAATTTCCCTTCAGAAACGCAGTTAAACCCAAGGATCTGTGACTTCCTTTAAGCAAGAGTTCATTTCTGGTATACCCAGTGAATTTTTGACTCAAATGGTTTTTCGCAGTTCACGAACCCTATGCTATTCTCACTATTAACTAAAGAGGATTTATGTAAGAGGAGCGCTGGTTTGTATCAAGTTCATAAGCATAGTTGAACTATATATGGTCCGTATTAGTAGGAAACACAGTTCTTTTTTTCAGGGAATGCTCATGGTTATTGCTGTATTGGAGACGCTGGAAAGAAGACCTTCCTTCTGGCATTAAAACAGGCTGTGTTTCATAGGTGAGAACTCTGGTCTGAATTTCCCTTCATAAACCGAGTTAAACCCGAGGAACAGTGTATTCCTCCAAGCAAATGTTCATTTCTGGTATACCCAGTAAATTTGGGGCTCAAATGATTTTTCGCAGTTCACCAACCCAACATGATTCTCACTATTAACTAAAGAGCATTTATGTAAGCGGAGCTGTGGTTTGTGTCAGTTTCATGAGCAGAGTTGAAGTATATATGGTCCATATGAGTAGGAAACACAGTACTTTTTTTCAGGGCATGATCATGGTTCTAGCTGTATTGGAGACCCTGAAGAGAAGAGCTTGCTTCTTGCATTAAAACAGCGTGTGTTTCATGGATGAGAACTCTGGTCTGAATTTAGCATCAAAAACGAAGTTAAACCCCATGATCTGTGTCTTCCTACAAGCAAGAGTTCATTTCTGGCAAACCAAGTGAATTTTCGGCTCAAATGACGTTACACAGTTCTAGAACCCTACACGATTATCACTTTTAACTAAAGAGCATTTATGTATGAGTAGCTCTGGTCTGTATCATTTCATAAGCAGAGTTGAACTACATGTGGTACGTATGAGTAGTAAACACAGTTCTTTTTTTCAGTGCATGCTCATGGTCTTGCTGTATTGGAGACGCTGGAAAGAAGAGCTTGCTTCTTGCATTAAAACAGGGTGTGTTTCATGGATGAGAACTCTGTTCTGGATTTCCCTTTACAAACCTAGTTAAACCCCATGACCTGTGTCTTCCTACCAGCAAGAGTTCAGTTCTGGTAAACCAAGTGAATTTTCGGCTCAAATGACTTTACACAGTTCTAGAACCCAATGCGATTATCACTATTAACTAAAGAGCATTTATGTAAAAGGAGCTGATGTCTGTATTATTTCATAAGCAGAGTTGACCTACATATGGTCCGTATGAGTAGTAAACACAGGTATTTTTTTTTCTGGGCATGCTCAGCGTTCTTACTGTATTGGAGACGCTGGAAAGAAGAGCTTGTTTCTTGCCTTAAAACAGAGTGTGATTCATGAATGAGAACTCTGGTCTGAATTTCTTTTCAGAAACAGAGTTAAACCCCATGATCTGTGTTTCCCTACAAGCAAGAGTTCATTTCTGTTAAACCAAGTGAATTTTGGGCTCAAATGATTTTTTGCAGTTCACGATCCCAACGCGATTCTCACTATTAACTAAAGAGGATTTATGTAAGCAGAGCGGTTGTTTGTATCAGTTTCATAAGCAGAGTTGAACTCCATATGGTCCGTTTGAGTAGGAAACACATTTCTTTGTTTCAGGGCATGTTCATGGTTCTTGCTGTATTTTAGACTCTGGAAAGAAGAGCTTGCTTCTTGCATTAAAACAGAGTGTGTTTCAGGGATGAGAATTCTGGTCTCAATTTCCCTTCAGAAACGGAGTTAAACCACAGGTTCTGTGTCTTCCTACAAGCAAGAGTTCATTTCTGGTAAACCAAGTAAATTTTCGGCTCAAATGATTTTCCACAGTTCTAGAACACAAAGCGATTATCATTATTAATTAATGAGCATTTATGTAAAAGAAGCTGTGGTGGGTATCAGTTTCATAAGCAGATTTGAACTACATATCGTCCATATGAGTAGGAAACACCGTTCTTTTTTCTAGGCATGATTATGGTTCTTACTGTATTGGAGACCCTGGAAAGAAGAGGATGCTTCTTGTCTTAAAATAGAGTGTGTTTCAGGGATGAGAACTCTGGTCTGAATTTTCCTTCAGAAATGGAGTTAAACCCCAGGATCTGTGTCTTCCTACAAGCAAGAGTTCATTTCTGGGTAACCCAGTGAATTTTGGGCTCAAATGATTTTTCGCAGTTCACGAACCCAACGCGATTCTCACTATTTACTAAACAGCATTTATGCATGCGGAGCTGTGGTTTCTATCAGTTTCATAAGCAGAGTTGAACTATATATGGTCCGTATGAGTAGGAAACACAGTTCTTTTTTTCAGGAAATGGTCATGGTTCTTGCTGTATTGGAGACGCTCGAAAGAAGACCTTGCTTCTTGCATTAAAACAGCCTGTGTTTCATGGGTGAGACCTCTGGTCTGAATTTCCCTTCACAAACGGAGTTAAACCCCAGGATCAGTGTCTTCCTACAATCAAGAGTTAATTTCTTGTAAACCCAGTGAGTTTTGGTCTCAAATGATTTTTCACAGTTCACCAACCAAACATGATTCTCACTATTAACTAAAGAGGATTTATGTAAGCGGAGCTGTGGTTTGTATCAGTTTCATGAGCAGAGTTGAAGTAAATATGGTCCGTATGAGTAGAAAACACAGTTCTTTTTTTCAGGGCATGCTCATGGTTCTTGCTGTATTTTAGATTATGGAAAGAAGAGCTTGCTTCTTGCATTAAAACAGAGTGTGTTTCAGGGATGCTAACTCTGTTCTGAATTTCCCTTCAGAAACTGAGTTAAACCCCAGGATCTGTGTCTTCCTACAAGCAAGAGTTGATTTCTGGTAAACTAAGTGAATTTTGGGCTCAAATGATTTTTCGCATTTCACGATCCCAACGTCATTCTCACTATTAACTAAAGAGCATTTATGTAAGCAGAGCTGTGTTTTGTATCAATTTCATAAGCAGAGTTGAACTACATATGGTCCGTACGAGTAGGAAACACAGTTATTTTTTTTTGGCATGCTCATGGTTCTTACTGTTTTGGAGACCCTGGAAAGAAGAGAATGATTCATGCCTTAAAACAGAGTGTTTTTCAGGGATGAGAATTCTGGTCTGAATTTTCCTTCAGAAACGGAGTTAATCCCCAGGATCAGTGTCTCCCTACAAGCAAGGGTTCATTTCTGGTAAGCCAAGTGAATTTTGGGCTCAAAAGACTTTACACACTTCTCGAACCCAACCTTGATTATCACTAGTAACTAAAGAGCATTTATGTAAGCGGAGGTGTGGTTTGTATCAGTTTCATGAGCAGAGTTGAAGTAAATATGGTCCGTATGAGTAGGAAACACAGTTCTTTTTTTCAGGGCATGCTCATGGTTCTTGCTTATTTTAGACTATGGAAAGAAGAGCTTGCTTCTTGCATTAAAACAGAGTGTGTTTCAGGGATGCTAACTCTGTTCTGAATTTCCCTTCAGAAACTGAGTTAAACCCCAGGATCTGTGTCTTCCTACAAGCAAGAGTTGATTTCTGGTAAACTAAGTGAATTTTGGGCTCAAATGAATTTACACAGTTCTAGAACCCATCACTATTCTCACTATTAACTTAAGAGCATTTATGTAAGAGGAGGTGTGGTTTGCATCAGTTTCATAAGCAGAGTTTAACTACATATGGTCCATATGAATAGGGAACACAGTTCTTTTTTTCAGACCATGCTCATGGTTCTTGCTGATTTTATACTCTGGAAAGAAGAATCTTCTTCTTCGTTAAAACAGAGTGTGTTTCAGGGATGAGAAGTCTGGTCTGAATTTCCCTTCAGAAACGGACTTAAACCCCAGGATCTGTGTCTTCCTACAAGCAAGAGTTCATTTCTGGTTAACCGATTGAATTTTGGGCTCAAATGATTTATTGCAGTTCACGAACCCAACGCTATTCTCACTATTAACTAAAGAGCATTTATGTAAGAGGAGCTGTGGTCTTTATCAGTTTCATGAGCAGAGTTGAACTACATATGGTCTGTATGAGTAGGAAACACAGTTCTTTTTTCCTGGCATGCTCATGCTTCTTACTGTATTGGAGACCCTGGAAAGGAGAGGATGATTCATGCCTTAAAACAGAGTGTTTCTCAGGGACGAGAATTGTGGTCTGAATTTCCCTTCAAAAACGGAGTTAATCCCCAGGATCTGTGTCTTCCTACAAACAAGAGTTCATTTCTGGTAAACCCAGTGAATTTTGGGCTCAAATGATTTTTCGCAGTAAACGAACCCAACGCAATTCTCACTATTAAAGCACATTTATTTAAGAGGAGCTGTGGTCTTTATCAGTTTCATAAGCAGAGTTGAATGACATATGTTCCATATGAGTAGGAAACACAGTTCTTTTTTTCCTGGCATGCTCATGCTTCTTACTCTATTGGAGAACCTGGAAAGGATAGGATGATTCATGCCGTAAAACAGAGTGTTTTTCAGGGATGAGAATTCTGGTCTGAATTTCCCTTCTGAAACGGAGTTGAACCCCATGATCTATGTCTTCCTACAAGCAAGAGTTCATTTCTGGTAAACCCAGTGAATTTTGGGCTCAAATGATATTTCGCAGTTCACTAACACAACATGATTCTGACTATTAACTAAAGAGCATTTATATAAGAGGAGCTGTGGTTTGTATCAGTTTCTTAATCAGAGTTGAACTACATATGGTCCGTATGAGTAGGAAACACAGTTCTTTTTTTCTGGGCATGCTCATGGTCCTTACTTTATTGGTGGCGCTGGAAAGAAGAGAATGATTCTTGCCTTAAAACAGAGTATTTTTCAGGGATGAGAACTCTGGTCTGAATTTCCCTTCAGAAACGGAGTTCAACCCACATATCTGTGTCTTCCCACAAGCAAGAGTTCATTTCTTGTAAACCCAGTGAATTATGGGCTCATATGATTTTTCGCAGTTCATTAACCCTACGCTATTCTCACTATTAAATAAAGAGGATTTATTTTAGAGGAGCTGTGGTTTGTATCAGTTTCATAAGCAGAGTTGAACTACATATGGTCCGTATTAGAAGGAAACACAGTTCTTTTTTTCCTGGCATGCTCATGCTTCTTACTGTATTGGAGACCCTGGAAAGGAGAGGATGATTCATGCCTTAAAACAGAGTGTTTCTCAGGGATGAGAATTCTGGTCTGAATTTCCCTTCAGAAACGGAGTTAAACCCCAGGGTCTGTGTCTTCCGAAAAACAAGAATTCATTTCTGGTAAACGCAGTGAATTTTGGGCTCAAATGATTTTACACAGTACACCAACAGAACATGATTCTCACAATTAACTAAAGAGACTTTATGTTAGAGGAGCTGTGGTTTGTATCAGTTTCATAAGCAGAGTTGAACTAAATATGGTCCTTATGAGTAGGAAGCACAGTTCTTTTTTTCTGGGCATGATCATGGTTCTTGCTGCATTGGTGACGCTGGAAAGAAGAGGATGCTTCTTGTCTTAAAACAGAGTGTGTTTCAGGGATGAGAACTCTGGTCTGAATTTCCCTTCAGAATTGGAGTTAAAACCCAGGGTCTGTTTCTTCCTACTAGCAAGAGTTCATTTCTGGTTAGCCCAGTGAATTTTGGGCTCAAATGATTTTTCGCAGTTCACGATCCCAACGCGAGTCGCACTATTAACTAAAGAGCATTTATGTAAGCAGAGCTGTGGTTTGTATCAGTTTCATAAGCAGAGTTGAACTCCATATGGTCCGTATGAGTAGGAAACACATTTCTTTTTTTCAAGGCATGCTCATGGTTCATGCTGTATTTTAGACTCTGGAAAGAAGAGCTTGCTTCTTCCGTTAAAACAGATTGTGTCAGTGATGAGAACTCTGGTCTGAATTTCCCTTCAGAAAGGGAGTTAAACCCCAGGATCTGTGTCTTCCTCCAAGCAAGAGTTCATTTCTGGTAAACCAAGTGAATTTTGGGCTCAAATTATTTTACACAGTACACCAACAGAACATGATTCTCACTATTAACTAAAGAGACTTTATGTATGAGGAGCTGTTGTTTGTATCAGTTTCATAAGCAGAGTTGAACTACATATGGTCCGTATGAGTAGGAAACACAGTTCATTTTTTCTGGGCATGGTCATGGTTCTTGCTGTATTGGTGACGCTGCAAAGAAGAGGATGCTTCCTGTCTTAAAACAGAGTGTGTTTCAGGGATGAGAACTCTGTTCTGAATTTCCCTTCAGAAATGGAGTTTAACCCCAGCATTTGTGTCTTCCTACAAGCAAGAGTTCATTTCTGGTTACCCCAGTGAATTTTGGGCTCAAATGATTTTTCGCATTTCACGATCCCAACGTCATTCTCACTATTAACTAAAGAGCATTTATGTAAGCAGAGCTGTGTTTTGTATCAATTTCATAAGCAGAGTTGAACTACATATGGTCCGTATGAGTAGGAAACACAGTTATTTTTTTTTGGCATGCTCATGGTTCTTACTGTTTTGGAGACCCTGGAAAGAAGAGAATGATTCATGCCTTAAAACAGAGTGTTTTTCAGGGATGAGAATTCTGGTCTGAATTTTCCTTCAGAAACGGAGTTAATCCCCAGGATCAGTGTCTCCCTACAAGCAAGGGTTCATTTCTGGTAAGCCAAGTGAATTTTGGGCTCAAAAGACTTTACACACTTCTCGAACCCAACCTTGATTATCACTAGTAACTAAAGAGCATTTATGTAAGCGGAGGTGTGGTTTGTATCAGTTTCATGAGCAGAGTTGAAGTAAATATGGTCCGTATGAGTAGGAAACACAGTTCTTTTTTTCAGGGCATGCTCATGGTTCTTGCTTATTTTAGACTATGGAAAGAAGAGCTTGCTTCTTGCGTAAAAACAGAGTGTGTTTCAGGGATGAGAACTCTGGTCTGAATTTCCCTTCAGAAACGGAGTTAAACCCCAGGATCTGTGTCTTCGTACAATCAAGAGTTCATTTCTGGTTAACCAATTGAATTTTGGGCTCAAATGATTTATTGCAGTTCACGAATCCAACTGTATTCTCTCTATTAACTAAAGAGCATTTATGTAGGAGGATCTGTGGTCTTTATCAGTTTCATAAGCAGAGTTGAACTACATATGGTCTGTATGAGTAGGAAACACAGTTTTTTTTTTCCTGGCATGCTCATGCTTCTTACTGTATTGGAGACCCTGGAAAGGAGAGGATGATTCATGCCTTAAAACAGAGTGTTTCTCAGGGATGAGAATTCAGGTCTGAATTTCCCTTCAGAAACGGAGTTAAACCCCTGGATCTGTGTCTTCCTACAAACAAGCGTTCATTTCTGGTAAACGCAGTGAATTTTTGGCTCAAATGATTTTTCGCAGTTCACGATCCCATCGCGATTCTCACTATTAACTAAAGAGCATTTATGTAAGCAGAACTGTGGTTTGAATAAGTTTCATAAGCAGAGTTAAACTACATATTGTCCGTATGAGTAGGAAACACAGTTCTTTTTTTCTTGCCATGCACATGGTTCTTACTGTTTTGCAGACCTGGAAAGAAGAGGATGATTCATGCCTTACAACAGAGTGTATTTCAGGGATGATAATTCTGGTCTGCATTTCCCTTCAGAATCGGAGTTAAACCCCAGTATCTGTGTCTTCCTACAAGTAAGAGTTCATTTCTGGTTGCCCCAGTGAATTTTGGGCTCAAATGATTTTTCGCAGTTCAGGAACCCAACGCTATTCTCACTATTAACTAAAGAGTATTTATGTAAGAGAAGGTGTGGTTTGTATCAGTTACATAAGCAGAGTTGAACTACATATGGTCCCTATGAGTAGGAAACACCGTTCTTTTTTCTTGGCATGCTTATGGTTCTTACTGTATTGGAGACCCTTGAAAGAAGAGCTTGCTTCTTGCGTTAAAACAGAGTGTGTTTCAGGGATGAGAACTCTGGTCTGAATTTCCCTTCAGAAATGGAGTTAAAGCCCAGGATCTGTGTTGTCCTACAAGCAGGATATCGTTTCTGGTAAACAAAGTGAATTTTGGGCTCAAAAGATTTTACACAGTACACCAACAGAACATGAATCTCACTATTAACAAAAGAGACTTTATGTAAGAGGAGCTGTTGTTTGTATCAGTTTCATAAGCAGAGTTGAACTACATATGGTCCGTATGAGTAGGAAACACAGTTCTTTTTTTCAGGCCATGCTAATGGTTCTTGCTGTAATTTAATCCTGGAAAGAAGAGCTTGCTTCTTCGTTAAAACAGAGTGTGTTTCAGGTACGAGAACTCTTGTCTGAATTTGCCTTCAGTAACGGAGTTAAACCCCATGATAGGTGTCTTCCTACAAGCAACAGTTCATTTATGGTAAACCTGGTGAATTTTCGGCTCAAATGATTTTTCACAGTTCACAAACCAAACGCTATTCTCACTATTAACTAAAGAGGATTTATGTAAGAGGAGCTGTGGTTTGTATCAGTTTCATAAGCAGAGTTTAACTACATATGGTCCGTTTGAGTAGGAAACACAGTTCTTTTTTTCTGGGCATGCTCATGTTCTTGTTGTATTGGAGACTCGTGAAAGAAGAGCTTCTTCTTGCTTTAAAACAGAGTGTGTTTCATGGATGAGAACACTGGTCTGAATTTCCCTTCAGAAAAGGAGTTAAATCCCAAGATCTGTTTCTTCCAACAAGCAAGAGTTCATTTCACCTAAACCAAGTGAATTTATGGCTCAAATTTTTTTCCACAGTTTTAGAACACAACATGATTATCACTATTATCTAAAGAGCATTTATGTAAGAGGAGCTGTGTTGTGTATCAGTTTCATGAGCAGATTTGAACTACATATGGTCCACATCAGTAGGAAACACAGTTATTTTTTTCTTGGCATGCTCATGGTTCTTACTGTATTGGAGACCCTGGAAAGAAGAGGAGGCTTCTTGTCTTAAAATACAGTGTGTTTCAGGGATGAGAACTCTGGTCTGAATTTCCCTTCAGAAATGGAGTTAAACCCCAGGGTCTGTGTCTTCCTACAAGCAAGAGTTCATTTCTGGTTTCCCAGTGAATTTTGGGCTCAAAAGATTTTCGCAGTTCACGAACCCAACGCGATTCTCACTATTAACTAAACAGCATTTATGTATGCAGAGCAGTGGTTTGTATCAGTTTCTTAAGCAGAGTTGAACTACATATGGTTCGTATTAGTAGGAAACACATTTCTTTTTTTCGGGGCATGCTCATTGTTCTTGCTGTATTTTAGAATCTGAAAGAAGAGCTTGCTTCTTGTGTTAAAGCAGATTGTGTTTCAGGGATGAGAATGCTGGTCTGAATTTCTCTTCACAAACGGAGTTACACCCCAGCATCTGTGTCTTCCTACAAGCAAGAGTTCATTTCTGGTAAACCAAGTGAATTTTGGGCTCAAATGTTTTTTCGCAGTTCACCAACCAAAATCGATTCTAACTATTAACTATAGAGCATTTATGTAAGAGGAGCTGGGGTTTGTATCAGTTTGATAACCAGTGTTGAACTACATATGGTCCGTATGAGTAGGAAACACAGTTCTTTTTTTCTGGGCATGCTCATGGTCTCTTTGTATTAGAGAATCTGGAAAGAAGAGCTTGGTTCTTGCATTAAAACAGAGTGAGTTTCATGGATGAGAACACTGGTCTGAATTTCCCTTCAGAAAAGGAGTTAAACCCCATGATCTGTTTCTTCCTACAAGCAAGAGTTCATTTCAGGTAAACCAAGTGAATTTTCGGCTCAAATTTTTTTCCATAGATCTAGAACACAACATGATTATCACTATTATCTAAAGAGCATTTATGTAAGAGGACCTGTGGTCTGTATCAGTTTCATAAGCAGATTTGAACTACATATGGTCCGCATGAGTAGGAAACACAGTTATTTTTTTCTTGGCATGCTCATGGTTCTTACTGTATTGGAGACCCTGGAAAGAAGAGTATGAATCATGCTTTAAAACAGAGTGTTTTTCAGGTATGAGAATTCTGGTCTGAATTTCCCTTCAGAAACGGAGTTAAACCCCAGGATCTGTGTCTTCCTACAAGCAAGAGTTCATTTCTGGTAAACCCAGGGAATTTTGGGCTCAAATGATTTTTCACAGTTCAAGAACCCCACGCATTTCTCACTATTAACTAAAGAGCATTTATGTAAGAGGAGCTGTTGTTTGTATCAGTTTCATAAGCAGAGTTGAACTATATATGGTCCCTATGAAGAGGAAACGCAGTTCTTTTTTTAAGGGCATGCTCATGGTTCTTGCTGTATTGTAGAATCTGGAAAGAAGAGCTTACTTCCTGCGATAAAGCAGATTGTGTTTCAGGGACGAGAACGCTGGTCTTAATTTCCCTTCACAAACGGAGTTAAACCCCAGGATATGTGTCTTCCTACAAACAAGAGTTCATTTCTGGTAAACCAAGGAATTTTGGGCTCAAATGATTTTTCGCAGTTCAGGAACCCAACAGGATTCTCACTATTAACTATAGAGCATTTATGTAAGAGGAGCTGTGGTTTGTATCAGTTTGATTACCAGAGTTGCACTACATATGGTCCTTATGAATAGGAAACACAGTTCTTTTTTTCAGGCCATGATCATGGTCCTTGCTGTAATTTAGAATCTGGAAAGAAGAGCTTGCTTCTTAGTTAAAACACAGTGTGTTTCATGGATGAGAACTCTGGTCTGAATTTCCCTTCAGAAACGGAGTTGAACCCCATGATCTGTGTCTTCCTACAAGCAAGAGTTCATTTATGGTAAACCCAGTGAATTTTCAGGGAAAATGATTTTTCGCACTTCACAAACCCAACGCTATTCTCACTATTAACTAAAGAGGATTTATGTAAGAGGAGCTGTGGTTTGTATCAGTTTCATAAGCAGAATTGAACTACATATGGTCCTTATGAATAGGAAACACAGTTCTTTTTTTCAGGGCATGCTCCTGGTTCTTGCTGTATTTTAGACTCTGCAAAGAAGGGCTTGCTTCTAGCGTTAAAACAGAATGTGTTTCAGGGATAAGAACTCTGGTCTGAATTTCCCTTCAGAAACGGAGTTAAACCCCAGGATCTGTGTTGTCCTACAAGCAGGATATCATTTCTGGTAAACAAGGTCCATTTTGGGCTCAAAAGGTTTTACACAGTACACCAACAGAACATGATTCTCACTATTAACTTATGAGACTTTATGTAAGAGGAGCTGTGGTTTGTATCAGTTTCATAAGCAGAGTTGAACTACATATGGTCCTTATGAGTAGGAAACACAGTTCTTTTTTTCAGGGCATGCTCCTGGTTCTTGCTGTATTTTAGACTCTGCAAAGAAGGGCTTGCTTCTAGCGTTAAAACTGAGTGAGTTTCAGGGATAAGAACTCTGGTCTGAATTTCCCTTCAGAAACGGAGTTAAACCACAGGATCTGTGTCTTCCTACAAGCATGAGTTCATTTCAGGTAAACCCAGTGAATTGTTGGCTCAAATGACCTTACACAGTTCTAGTACCCAACGCGATTATCACTATTAACTAAAGCGCATGTATGTAAGTGGAGCTCTGGTCTGTATCATTTCATACGCAGAGTTGAACTACATATGGTCTGTATGAGTAGTAAACACAGTTCTTTTTTTCTGGGAATGCTCATGGTGCGTACTGTATTGGAGACGCTGCAAAGAAGAGGATGATTCTTGCCTTGAAACAGAGTGTGTTTCAGGGATGAGAACTCTGGTCTGAATTTACTCTCAGAAACGGAGTTAAACCCCACGATCTGTATTTTCCTACAAGCAAGAGTTCATTTTTGGTTAAGACAGTGAATTTTGGCTCAAAAGGTTTTTTGCAGTTCATGAACCCAAAATGATTCTCACTATTAACTAAAGAGCATTTATGTAAGAGGAGCTGTGGTTTGTATCAGTTTCATAAGCAGAGTTGAACTACATATGGTCCGAATGAGTAGGAAACACAATTCTTTTTTTCTGGGTATGCTCATGGTTCTTGTTGTATAGGCGAATCTGGAGAGAAGAACTTGCATCTTGCATTAAACACAGTGTGTTTTAAGGATGAGAACTCTTGTCTGAATTTCCCTTCAGAAACGGAGTTAAACCCCAGGATCTGTGTCTTCCTACAAGCAGGAGTTAATTTCAGGTAAACCCAGTGAATTTTGGGCTCAAATGATTTTTCCCAGTTCACAAACCCAACGCGATTCTCACTATTAACTAAAGAGCATTTATGTAAGAGGAGTTGTGGTTTGAAACAGTTTCATAAGCAGAGTTGAACATCATATGGTCTGTATGAGTAGGAAACACAGTTCTTTTTTCTGGGCATGCTCATGGTTCGTACTGTATTGGAGAGGATGGAAAGAAGAGGATGATTCTTGCGTTAAAACAGAGTGTGTTTCACGGATGAGAACTCTGGTCTGAATTTAACTTCAGAAACGGAGTTAAACACCAGGGTCTGTGTCTTCCTAAAAGCAAGAGTTCTCTTCTGGTAAACGCAGGGAATTTAGGGCTAAAATGATTTTTCGCAGTTCACGAACCAAAAAGCGATTCTCACTATGAACTAAAGAGGATTTATGGAAGAGGAGCTGTTGTTTGTATCAGTTTCATAAACAGAGTTGAACTACATATGGCCTTTATGATTAGGAAACACAGTTCTTTTTTCTGGGCATGCTCATGGTTCTTACTGTATTCGAGAAGCTGGAAAGAAGGGGATGATTCTTGCCTTTAAACAGAGTGTTTTTAAGTGATGAGAACTCCGGTCTGAATTTCCCATCAGAAACGGAGTTAAACCCCATGATCTGTGTCTTCTACAAGCACAAGTTCATTACTGTTAAACCTAGTGAATTTTCGGCTCCAATGATTTTACACAGTTCTAGAACCCAACACGATTATCAATATTATCTAAAGAGCATTTATGTAAGAGAAGCTGTGTTCTGTATCGTTTCATAAGCAGAGTGGAACTACATATGTTCGGTATGAGTAGGAAACACAGTTCTTTTTTTGTGGGCATGCTCATGGTTCGTACTGTATTGGAGACGCTGGAAAGAAGAGGATGATTCTTGCCTTAAAACAGAGTGTGTTTCAGGGATGAGAACTCTGGTCTGAATTTCCCTTCAGAAACGGAGTTAAACCGGAGGATCTGTGTATTCCTACAAGCAAGAGTTCATTTAAGGTAAATCCAGGGAATTTTGGGCACAAATGATTTTTTGCAGTTCAGGAACCCAACGCGATTCTCACTTTTAACTAAAGAGGATTTATGTAAGAGGCGCTGTGGTTTGTATCAGTTTCATAAGCAGAGTTTAACTACATTTGGTCCGATGAGTAGGAAACACAGATCTTTTTTTCAGGGCATGCTCACGGTTCTTGCTGTATTTTAGATTCTGGAAAGAAGAGCTTGCTTCTTGCGTTAAATCAGAGTGTGTTTCAGCGATGAGAACTCTGGTCTGAATTTACGTTCAGAAACGGAGTTAAACACCAGGGTCTGTGTCTTCCTACAAGCAAGAGTTCATTTCTGGTTAACCCAGTGAATTTTGGGCTCAAATGATTTTTCGCAGGTCACGAACCCAACGTGATTCTCACTATAAACTAAAAAGCATTTGTGTAGGAGGAGCTGTGGTCTGTATCATTTCATAAGCAGAGTTGAACTATATATGTTCTGTATGAGTAGCAAACACAGTTCTTTTTTTTCTACGCGTGCTCATGGTTCTTACTGTATTGGAGATGCTGGAAAGAAGAGGATGATTCTTGCCTTAAAACAGAGTGTTTTTCAGGGTTGAGAATTATGGTCTGTATTTGCCTTCATTAACAGAGTTAAACCCAAGGATCGGTGTCTTCCTACAAGGAAGAGTTCATTTAAGGTAAACCCAGTGAATTTTGGGCTCAAATGATTTTTCGCAGTTCTCGAACCCAACATGATTCTCACTATTAACTAAAGAGCACTTATGTAAGAGGAGGTGTGGTTTATAACAGTTTCATAAGGAGATTTGAACTACATATGGACCGTATGAGTAGGAAACACAGTTATTTTTTTCAGGCCATGCTCATGGTTCTTGCTGTATTTTCGACTCTGGAAAGAAGAGCTTGCTTCTTGCCTTAAAACAGGGTGTCTTTCAGAGATGAGCACTCTGGTCTGTATTTCCCTTCAGAAACAGAGTTAAAACCCAGGATCTGTGACTTCCTACAAGACAGCATTCATTTCTTGTTAACCCAGTGAATTTGGGCTCAAATGATTTTTCGCATTTCACAAACCCAACGCGATTTTCACTATTAACTAAAGAGCATTTATGTAAGAGGAGATGTGGTTTGTATCAGTTTCGTAAGCAGAGTTGTACTACATATGGTCCGTTTGAGTAGGAAACACAGTTCTTTTTTTCAGGGCATGCTCATAGTTCTTGCTGTATTGGAGACTCTGGAAAGAAGTGCTTGCTTCTTGCCTTAAAACAGGGTGTGTTTAATGGATGAGAACTCTGGTCTGAATTTGCCTTCCAAAACGGAGTTAAAGCCCAGGATCTGTGTCTTCCTACAAGCAAGAGTTCATTTCTGTTAAATCCAGTTAATTTTGGGCTCAAATGATTTTTCACCGTTCACGAACCCAACATGATTCTCAGTATTAACTAAAGAGGATTTATGTAAGAGGATCTGTGGTTTGTATCAGTTTCGTAAGCAGAGTTGAACTACATATGGTCCGTATGAGTAGGAAACACAGTTCTTTTTTTCAGTGCATGCTCATGGTTCTTGCTGTATTGGACACAGCAAAGAAGAGCTTGCTTCTTGCATTAAAACAGGGTGTGTTTCATGGATCAGAATTCTGGTCTGAATTTCCCTTCACAAACTGAGTTGAACCGAATGATCTCTTTCTTCCTACCAGCAAGAGTTCATTTCTGGTATACCAAGTGAATTTTCGGCTCAAATGACTTTTCACAGTTCTAGAAACCAACACGATTATAACTATTAACTAAAAAGCATTTACATAGGAAGAGCTGTGGTCTGTATCAGTTTCATAAGCAGAGTTGAACTACATATGCTCCGTATGAATAGGAAACACAGTTCTTTTTTTCAGTCAATGCTCATGGATCTTGCTGTATTTTAGACTCTAGAAAGAAGAGCTTGCTTCTTCTTTAAAACAGAGTGTCTTTCAGAGATGAGAACTCTGGTCTGAGTTTCCCTTCAGAAATGGAGTTTAACCCCAGGATCTGTGTCTTAATACAAGCAAGAGTTCATTTCTGGTAAACCCAGTGAAATTTGGGCTCAAATGATTTTTCACATTTCACCAACCCAAAGCGAATTTCACTATTAACTAAAGAGCATTTATGTAAGGAGAGCTGTGGTTTGTATCAGTTTCAAATGCAGAGTTGAACTATATATGGTCTGTATGAGTAGGAAACACAGTTCTTTTTTTCTGGGCATTCTCATGTTTCTTACTATATTGGAGACACTGGAAAGAAGAGGATGATTCTTGCCTTAAAACATAGTGTTTTTCAGGGAAGGAAATTCTAGTCTGAATTTCCCTTCAGAAACGGAGTTAAACCCCAGGATCTGTGTCTTAATACAAGCAAGAGTTCATTTCTGGTAAACCCAGTGAATTTTGGGCTCAAATGATTTTTTTGCAGTTCAGGAACCCAACGCAATTCTCACTACTAACTAAAGAGCATTTATGTAAGAGGAGGTGTTGTCTGTATCAGTTTCATAAGCAGAGTTGATCTACATATGGTCTGTATGAGTAGGAAACACAGTTCTTTTTTTCAGGGCATGCTCATTGTTCTTGCTGTATTTTAGACTCTGGAAAGATGAGCTTGCTTTTTGCGTGAAAATAGAGTGTGTTTCTTGGATGAGAACTCTGGTCTGAATTTCCCTTCAGAAACGGAGTTAAACCCCAGGGTCTGTATCTTCCTACAAGCATGAGTTCAATAATGGTTAACCCAGTGAATTTTGGGCTCAAATGATTTTTCGCAGTTCACGAACCAAACGCGATTCTCACTATTAACTAAAGAGCATTTATGTAAGAGGAGCTGTGGTTTGAAACTGTTTCATAAGCAGAGTTAAACATCATATGGTCGGTATGAGTAGGAAACACAGTTCTTTTTTTCTGGGCATGCTCATGGTTTGTACTGTATTGGAGAGGATGGAAAGAAGAGGATGATTCTTGCGTTAAAACAGAGTGTGTTTCACGGATGAGAACTCTGGTCTGAATTTAACTTCAGAAACGGAGCTAAACACCAGGGTCTGTGTCTTCCTACAAGCAAGAGTTCTCTTCTGGTAAATGCAGGGAATTTTGGGCTAAAATGATTTTTCGCAGTTCACGAACCAAAAAGCAATTCTCACTATGAACTAAAGAGGATTTATGGAAGAGGAGCTGTTGTTTGTATCAGTTTCATAAACAGAGTTGAACTACATATGGTCTTTATGATTAGGAAACACAGTTCTTTTTTCTGGGCATGCTCATGGTTCTTACTGTATTCGAGAAGCTGGAAAGAAGGGGATGATTCTTGCCTTAAAACAGAGTGTTTTTAAGTGATGAGAACTCTGGTCTGAAATTCCCTTCAGAAACGGAGTTAAACCCCATGATCTGTGTCTTCTACAAGCACGAGTACATTACTGTTAAACCTAGTGAATTTTCGGCTCCAATGATTTTACACAGTTCTTGAACCCAACACGATTATCACTATTATCTAAAGAGCATTTATGTAAGAGGAGCTGTGTTCTGTATCACTTCATAAGCAGAGTGGAACTACATATGGTCGGTATGAGTAGGAAACACAGTTCATTTTTGTGGGCATGCTCATGGTTCGTACTGTATTGGAGACGCTGGAAAGAAGAGGATGATTCTTGCGTTAAAACAGAGTGTGTTTCAGGGATGAGAACTCTGGTCTGAATTTCCCTTCAGAAATGGAGTTAAACCGGAGGATCTGTGTATTCCTACAAGCAAGAGTTCATTTAAGGTAAACCCAGTAAATTTTGGGCTCAAATGATTTTTCGCAGTTCTCGAACCCAACGCGATTCTCACTATTAACTAAAGAGCACTTATGTAAGAGGAGGTGTGGTTTGTAACAGTTTCATAAGGAGATTTGAACTACATATGGAACGTATGAGTAGGAAATACAGTTATTTTTTTCAGGCCATGCTCATGGTTCTTGCTGTATTTTCGACTCTGGAAAGAAGAGCTTGCTTCTTGCATTAAAACAGAGTGTGTTTCAGAGATGAGTACTCTGGTCTGAATTTGCCTTCCGAAACGGAGTTAAACCCCAGGATCTGTGTCTTCCTACAAGCAAGAGTTCATTTCTGGTAAATCCAGTTAATTTTGGGCTCTAATGATTTTTCACCGTTCACGAACCCAACATGATTCTCAGTATTAACTAAAGAGGATTTATGTAAGAGGAGCTTTGGTTTGTAACAGTTTCATAAGCAGAGTTGAACTACAAATGGTCTGTATGATTAGGAAATACAGTTCTTTTTTTCAGGGCATGCTCATGTTTCTGACTGTATTGGAGACGCTGGAAAGAATAGGATGATTCTTGCCATAAAACAGAGTGTTTTTCAGGGATGAAAACTCTCGTCTGAATTTCCTTTCAAAAAAGGAGTTAAACCCCATGATCTGCGTTTTCCCACAATCAAGAGTCCATTTCTAGTAAACCAAGTGAATTTCCGGCTCAAATGATTTTACATAGATCTAGAAAAAACGCGATTATCACTATTAACTAAAGAGCATTTATGTAAGACGAGCTGTATTTTAGAATTTGGAAAGAAGATCTTGCTTCTTGCGCTAAATCAGAGTGTTTTTCAGGGATGGGAACTCTGCTCTGAATTTACCTTCAGAAACGGAGTTAAACCCCAGTATCAGTGTCTTCCTACAAGCAAGAGTTCATTTCAGGTAAACCCAGTAAATTTTAGGCTCAAATGATTTTTCGCAGTTCAGGAAACAAAACTCGATTCTCACTATGAACTAAAGAGGATTATGTAAGAGGAGCAGTAGTTTGTATCAGTTTCATAACAGGAGTTGAACTACATATGGTGTGTATGAGTAGGAAACACAGTTCTTTTTTCTGGGCACGCTCATGGTTCTTACTGCATTGGGGAAGCTGGAAAGAAGAGGATCTTTCTTGCCTTACCACAGAGTGTTTTTCAGGGATGAGAACTCTCGTCTGAATTTCACTTCAGAAACGGAGTTTAACCCACGGATCTGTGTCTTCCTACAAGCAAGATATCATTTCTGGTTAAACCAGTGAATTTTGGCCTCAAATGATTTTAGCAGTTCACGAACCAAAACGCAATTCTGACTATTAACTAAACAGCATTTATTTAAGAGTTGCTGTGGTTTGTATCAGTTTCATAACCGGAGTTGATCTACATATGGTCTGTATGAGTAGGAAATTCTGTTCTTTTTTCAGGGCATGCTCATGGTTCTTGCTGTATTTAAGACTCTGGAAATAAGTGCTTGCTCCTTGCGTTAAAACAGAGCGTGTTTCAGGGTTGAGAACACTGGTCTGAATTTCCCTTCAGAAACGGAGTTGTACCCCATGATCTGTGTCTTCCTACAAGCAAGAGTTCATTTCTGGTTAACCCATTGAATTTTGGGCTCAAAATATTTTTCGCAGTTCACGAACCCAACACGATTCTCACTATTAAATAAAGAGCATTTATGTAAGAGCCGCTGTGGTTTGTATCAGTTTCATAAGCAGAGATGAACTAAATATGGTCCGTATAAGTAGGAAACTAAGTTCTTTTTTCAGGGCATGCTCATGGTTCTTGCTGTATTTTAGACTCTGGAAAGAAGAGCTTGCTTCTTGCGTTAAAACAGAGTGTGTTTCAGGGATGAGAACACTGTTCTTAATTTCCCTTCAGAAATGGAGGTAAACCCCAGGATCTGTGTCTTCCTACAAGCAAGAGTTCATTTCTGGTTAACCCATTGAATTTTGGGCTCAAAATATTTTTAGCAGTTCACGAACCCAGTGCGATTCTCACTATTAACTAAACAGCATTTATGTAAGAGCAGCTGTGGTTTGTATCAGTTTCATAAGCAGAGATGAACTAAGTATGGTCCATATGAGTAGGAAACACAGTTCTTTTCTTCAGGGCATGCTCATGGTTCTTGCTGTGTTTTAGATTCTGGAAATAAGAGCTTGCTTCTTGCTTTAAAACAGAGTGTGTTTAATGGATGAGAACTCTGGTCTGAATTCCCCTTCAGAAACGGAGTTGTATCCCATGATCTGTGTCTTCCTACAAACAAGAGTTCATTATTTGTAAACCAAGTCAATTTTCGGCTCAAATGATTTTACACAGTTCACGAACAAAAACGTGATTCTCACTATTAACTTAAGAGGATTTACGTAAGAGGAGCTGTGGTTTGTATCAGTTTAATAGCAGGAGTTGACTACATATGGTGTGTATGAGTAGGAAACACAGTTCTTTTTTCTGGGCATGCTCATGGTTCTTACTGTATTGGAGAAGCTGGAAAGAAGAGGTACTTTCTTGCTTAAAACAGAGTGTTTTTCAGGGATGAGAACTCTGGTCTGAATTTCACTTCAGAAACGGACTTTAACCCCAGGATCTCGGTCTTCCTACAAGCAAGAGTTCTTTTCTGGTAAACTCATTGAATTTTCGGCTCAAATGATTTTACACAGTTCTAGAACCCATCGCGATTATCAATATTAACTAAAGAGCATTTATGTAAGAGGAGCTGTGTTCTGTATCAGTTTTATAAGCAGAGGTGGCCTACATATGGTATGTATGAGTAGGAAACACAGTTCTTTTTTTCAGGGCATGCTCATGTTTCTTGCTGTATTTTAGACTCTGGAAATAAGAGCTTGCTTCTTGCGTTAAAACAGAGTGTGTTTCAGGGATGAGAACACTGGTCTGAATTTCCCTTCAGAAACGGAGTTAAACCCCAGGATCTGTGTCTTCCTACAAGCAAGGGTTCATGTCTGGTTAAACCAGTGTATTTTGGGCTCAAATGATTTTTTGCAGTTCACGAACCCAACGCGATTCTCACTATTAACTAAAGAGCATTTATGTAAGACGAGCTGTAGTTTGTATCAGTTTCATAAGCAGAGTTGAACTAAATATGGTCTGTATGATTAGGATACACAGTTCTTTTTTTCAGGGCATGCTCATGGTTCTTGCTGTATTTTAGACTCTGGAAAGAAGAGCTTGCTTCTTGCATTTTAAGAGGGTGTGTTTCATGAATTTGAACTCTGGTCTGAATTTCCCTTCAGAAACGGAGTTAAACCCCAGGATCTGTGTCTTCCTATAAACAAGAGTTAATTTGTGGTTAACCCATTGAATTTTGGGCTCAAAATATTTTTTGCAGTTCATGAACCCAACGTGATTCTCACTATTAACTAAAGAGCATTTATGTAAGACGAGCTGTGGTCTGTATCAGTTTCATAAGCTGAGTTGAACTACATAAGGTCCGTATAAGTAGGAAACACAGTTCCTTTTTTTCAGGGCATGCTCATGGTTCATGCTGTATTTTAGACTCTGGAAATAACAGCTTGCTCCTTGCGTTAAAACAGAGTGTGTTTCAGGGATGAGAACACTAGTCTGAATTTCCTTTCAGAAACGGAGTTAAACCCACGGATCTGTGTCTTCCTACAAACAAGATTTCATTTCTGGTTAAACCAGTGAATTTTGGCCTCAAATGATTTTTCGCAGTTCACGAACCAAAACGCAATTCTCACTATTAACTAAAAAGCATTAATGTAAGAGGAGCTGTGGTCTGTATCAGTTTCATAAGCAGAATTGGACTACATATGGTCCGTATGAGTAGGAAACACAGTTCTTTTTTTCAGGGCATGCTCACGGTTCTTGCTGTATTTAAGACTCTGGAAATAAGTGCTTGCTCCTTGCGTTAAAACAGAGCGTGTTTCAGGGATGAGAACACTGGTCTGAATTTCACTTCAGAAACGGAGTTAAACCCCAGGATCTGGGTCTTCCTACACGCAAGAATTCATTTCTTGTAAACCATGTGAATTTTGAGCTCAAGTTATTTTACAGAGTTCTAGAACCCAAAGCGATTCTCACTGTTAACTAAACAGCATTTATTTAAGAGTTGCTGTGGTTTGTATCAGTTTCATAACCAGAGTTGTTCTACATATGGTCTGTATGAGTAGGAAACTCAGTTCTTTTTTTCAGGGCATGCTCATGGTTCTTGCTGTATTTTAGATTCTGGAAATAAGAGCTTGCTTCTTGCATTAAAACAGAGTGTGTTTAACGGATGAGAAATCTGGTCTGAAGTTCCCTTCAGAAACGGATTTGTACCCCATGATCTGTGTCTTCCTACAAGCAAGAGTTCAATTCTGGTTAACACATTGAATTTTGGGCTCAAAATATTTTTCGCAGTTCACGAAACCCAACGCGATTCTCACTATTAACTAAAGAGCATTTACGTAAGAGCACCTGTGGTTTGTATCAGTTTCATAAGCAGAGATGAACTAAATATGGTCCGTATAATTAGGAAACACAGTTCTTTTTTTCAGGGCATGCTCGTGGTTCTTGCTGTATTTTAGACTCTGGAAAGAAGAGCTTGCTTCTTGCGTTAAAACAGAGTGTGTTTCAGGGATGAGAACACTGTTATTAATTTCCCTTCAGAAACGGAGGTAAACCCCAGGATCTGTGTCTTCCTACAAGAAAGAGTTCATTTCTGGTTAAACCAGTGATTTTTGGGCTCAAATGATTTTTCCCAGTTCACGATCCAAAACGCGATTCTCACTATTAACTAAAGAGCATTTATGTAAGAAGAGCTGTGGTTTGAATCAGTTTCATAAGCAGAGTTGAACTAAATATCATCCGTATGAGTAGGAAACACAGTTCGTTTTTTCAGGGCATGCTCATGGTTCTTGCTGTATTTTAGACACTGGAAAGAAGAGCTTGCTTCTTACATTAAACCAGTGTGTGTTTCATGGATGAGAACTCTGGTCTGAATTTCCCTTCAAAAACGGAGTTAAACCCCAGGATCTGTGTCTTCCTACAAGCAAGAGTTCATTTCTGCTTAACCCATTGAATTTTGGGCTCAAAATATTTTTCGCAGTTCATGAACCCAACGCGATTCTCACTATTAACTAAAGAGCATTTATGTAAGAGCAGCTGTGGTTTATATCAGTTTCATAAGCAGAGATGAACTAAGTATGGTCCGTATGAGTAGGAAACAGTTCTTTTTTTCAGGGCATGCTCATGTTTCTTGCTTTATTTTAGACTCTGGAAAGAAGAGCTTGCTTCTTGCTTTAAAACAGGGTGTGTTTCATGGATGAGAACTCTGGTCTGAATTTCCTTCACAAATGGAGTTAAACCCCATGATTTGTGTCTTCCTACAAGCAAGAGTTCATTTGTGGTAAACCAAGTGAATTTTCGGCTGAAATGACTTTACACAGTTCTAGAACCCAACGAGATTATCACTACTAACTAAAGAGCATTTATGTAAGAGGAGCTGTTGTCTGTATCATTTCATAAGCAGAGTTGAACTACATTTGGTCTGTATGAGTACAAACACAGTTCTTTTTTTCTGGGCATGCTCATGGTTCATACTGTATTGGACACGCTGGAAAGAAGAGGATGATTCTTGCCTTAAAACAGAGTATTTTCCAGGGATGAGAATTCTGGTCTGAATTTGCCTTCAGAAACTGAGTTAAACCCCAAGATCTGTGTCTTCCTACAAGGAGGAGTTCATTTCAGGTGAACCCAGTGAATTTTGTGCTCAAATGATTTTTCGCAGTTCAATAACCCAACGTGATTCTCACTATTAACTAAAGCGCATTTATGTAAGAGGAGCTGTTATTTCTATCAGTTTCATAAGCAGAGTTGAACTACATATGGTCCGCATGAGTAGGAAACACAGTTCTTTTTTTCAGGGCATGCACACGGATCATGCTGTATTTTAGACTCTGGAAAGAAGAGCTTGCTTCTTGCCTTAAATCAGAGTGTGTTTCAGGGATGGGAACTCTGGTATGAATTTACCTTCAGAAACGGAGTTAAACCCCAGGATCTGTGTCTTCCTACAAGCACGAGTTCTTTTCTGGTAAACTCATTGAATATTCGGCTGAAATGATTATTCGCAGTTCACGAAACAAAACGCGATTCTCACTATGAACTAAAGAGGATTATGTAAGATGAGCAGTTGTTTGTATCAGTTTCATAACAGGAGTTGAACTACATATGGTGTGTATGAGTAGGAAAAACAGTGTTTTTTTCAGGGCATGCTCATGGTTCTTACTGTATTGGAGAAGCTGGAAAGAAGAGGTTTTTTTCTTGCCTTAAAACAGATTGTTTTTCAGGGATGAGAACTCTGGTCTGAATTTCACTTCAGAAACGGAGTTTAACCCCAGGATCTGGGTCTTCCTACAAGCAAGAGTTCTTTTCTGGTATACTCATTGAATTTTCGGCTCAAATGATTTTATACAGTTCTAGAACCCAACGCGATTATCACTATTAAAAAAAACAGCATTTATTTAAGAGGAGCTGTGTTGTGTAGTGTATTAGTTTCATAAGCAGAGTTGGACTACATATGGTCCGTATGAGTAGGAAACACAGTTCTTTTTTTTCAGGGCATGCTCATGGTTCTTGCTGTATTTTAGACTCTGGAAATAAGAGCTTGCTTCTTGCGTTAAAACAGAGTGTGTTTCAGGGATGAGAACAGTGGTATAAATTTATCATCAGAAATGGAGTTAAATCCCAGGATCTGTGTCTTCCTACAAGCCAGATTTCATTTCTGGTTAAACCAGTGAATTTTGAGCACAAATGATTTTTCGCAGTTCACGAACCCCACGCGATTCTCACTATTAACTAAAGAGCATTTATGTAACAGGAGCTGTGGTTTGTATCAGTTTCATAAGCACAGTTGATCTACATATGGTCCATATGAGTAGGAAAACAGGTTTTTTTTCAGGGCATGCTCATGGTTCTTGCTGTATTTTAGACTCTGGAAAGAAGAGCTTGCTTCTTGCATTAAAGTATAGTGTGTTTCAGGGATGAGACCTCTGGTCTGAATTTCACTTCAGAAACGGAGGTAAACCTCAGGATCTGTGTCTTCCTACAAGCAAGAGTTCATTTCTGTTAAACCAAGTGAATTTTGGGCTCAAATGATTTTTTGCAGTTCACGAACCCAACGCTATTCTCACTATTAACTAAAGAGGATTTATATTAGAGGAGCTGTGGTTTGTATCAGTTTCATAAGCAGAGTTTAACTACATATGGTCTGTATTAGTAGGAATCACAGTTCTTTTTTCTTGGCATGATCATGGTTCTTACTATATTGGAGACGCTGGAAAGAAGAGGATGATACTTGCGTTAAAACAGAGTGTTTTTCAGGGATGAGAACTCCGGTCTGAATTTGCCATGAGAAACGGAGTTAAACCCCAGTATCAGTGTCTTCCTACAAGCAAGAGTTCATTTCTGGTAAACCCAGTGAATTTTGGGCTCAAATGATTTTTCGCAGTTCACGAACCCAACACGATTCTCACTATTAAATAAAGAGCATTTATGTAAGAGCCGCTGTGGTTTGTATCAGTTTCATAAGCAGAGATGAACTAAATATGGTCCGTATAAGTAGGAAACTAAGTTCTTTTTTCAGGGCATGCTCATTGTTCTTGCTGTATTTTAGACTCTGGAAAGAAGAGCTTGCTTCTTGCGTTAAAACAGAGTGTGTTTCAGGGATGAGAACACTGTTCTTAATTTCCCTTCAGAAATAGAGGTAAACCCCAGGATCTGTGTCTTCCTACAAGCAAGAGTTCATTTCTGGTTAACCCATTGAATTTTGGGCTCAAAATATTTTTAGCAGTTCACGAACCCAATGCGATTCTCACTATTAACTAAAGAGCATTTATGTAAGAGCAGCTGTGGTTTGTATCAGTTTCATAAGCAGAGATGAACTAAGTATGGTCCATATGAGTAGGAAACACAGTTCTTTTTTTCAGGGCATGCTCATGGTTCTTGCTGTGTTTTAGATTCTGGAAATAAGAGCTTGCTTCTTGCTTTAAAACAGAGTGTGTTTAATGGATGAGAACTCTGGTCTGAATTCCCCTTCAGAAACGGAGTTGTACCCCATGATCTGTGTCTTCCTACAAACAAGAGTTCATTATTTGTAAACCAAGTGAATTTTCGGCTCAAATGATTTTACACAGTTCACGAACCAAAACGCGATTCTCACTATTAACTTAAGAGGATTTACGTAAGAGGAGCTGTGGTTTGTATCAGTTTAATAACAGGAGTTGACTACATATGGTGTGTATGAGTAGGAAACACAGTTCTTTTTTCTGGGCATGCTCATGGTTCTTACTGTATTGGAGAAGCTGGAAAGAAGAGGTACTTTCTTGCTTAAAACAGAGTGTATTTCAGGGATGAGAACTCTGGTCTGAATTTCACTTCAGAAACGGACTTTAACCCCAGGATCTGGGTCTTCCAACAAGCAAGAGTTCTTTTCTGGTAAACTCATTGAATTTTCGGCTCAAATGATTTTACACAGTTCTAGAACCCATCGCGATTATCAATATTAACTAAAGAGCATTTATGTAAGAGGAGCTGTGTTCTGTATCAGTTTTATAAGCAGAGGTGGCCTACATATGGTATGTATGAGTAGGAAACACAGTTCTTTTTTTCAGGGCATGCTCATGTTTCTTGCTGTATTTTAGACTCTGGAAATAAGAGCTTGCTTCTTGCGTTAAAACAGAGTGTGTTTCAGGGATGAGAACACTGGTCTGAATTTCCCTTCAGAAACGGAGTTAAACCCCAGGATCTGTGTCTTCCTACAAGCAAGGGTTCATGTCTGGTTAAACCAGTGTATTTTGGGCTCAAATGATTTTTTGCAGTTCACGAACCCAACGCGATTCTCACTATTAACTAAAGAGCATTTATGTAAGGCGAGCTGTAGTTTGTATCAGTTTCATAAGCAGAGTTGAACTAAATATGGTCTGTATGATTAGGATACACAGTTCTTTTTTTCAGGGCATGCTCATGGTTCTTGCTGTATTTTAGACTCTGGAAAGAAGAGCTTGCTTCTTGCATTTTAAGAGGGTGTGTTTCATGAATTTGAACTCTGGTCTGAATTTCCCTTCAGAAACGGAGTTAAACCCCAGGATCTGTGTCTTCCTACAAACAAGAGTTAATTTCTGGTTAACCCATTGGATTTTGGGCTCAAAATACTTTTAGCAGTTCACGAACCCAACTCGATTCTCACTATTAACTAAAGAGCATTTATGTAAGACGAGCTGTAGTTTGTATCAGTTTCATAAGCAGAGTTGAACTAAATATGGTCTGTATGATTAGGATACACAGTTCTTTTTTTCAGGGCATGCTCATGGTTCTTGCTGTATTTTAGACTCTGGAAAGAAGAGCTTGCTTCCTGCATTAAAAGAGGGTGTGTTTCATGCATTTGAACTCTGGTCTGAATTTCCCTTCAGAAACGGAGTTAAACCCCAAGATCTGTGTCTTTCTACAAGCAAGAGTTCATTTGTGGTAAACCAAGTGAATTTTCAGCTCAAAAGACTTTACACAGTTCTAGATCCCAACGCGATAATCAATATTAACTAAAGAACATTTTTGTAAGAGGAGGTTTGGTCTGTATCATTTCATAAGCAGAGTTGGAATACATATGATCTGTATGATTAGGAAACACAGTTCTTTTTTTTTCTTGGCAGGCTCATGTTTGTTACTATATTGGAGACGCTGGAAAGAAGAGGATGATTCTTGCCTTAAAACAGAGTTTTTCAGGGATGAGAACTCTGGTCTGAATTTGCCTTCATAAACGGAGTTAAACCCCAGTATCAGTGTCTTCCTACAAGCAAGAGTTCATTTCAGGTAAACCCAGTAAATTTTAGGCTCAAATGATTTTTCGCAGTTCACGAACCCCACGCGATTCTCACTATTAACTAAAGAGCATTTATGTAACAGGAGCTGTGGTTTGTATCAGTTTCATAAGCACAGTTGACCTACATATGGTCCATATGAGTAGGAAAACAGGTTTTTTTTCAGGGCATGCTCATGGTTCTTGCTGTATTTTAGACTCTGGAAAGAAGAGCTTGCTTCTTGCATTAAAGTATAGTGTGTTTCAGGGATGAGACCTCTGGTCTGAATTTCACTTCAGAAACGGAGGTAAACCTCAGGATCTGTGTCTTCCTACAAGCAAGAGTTCATTTCTGTTAAACCAAGTGAATTTTGGGCTGAAATGATTTTTTGCAGTTCACGAACCCAACGCTATTCTCACTATTAACTAAAGAGGATTTATATTAGAGGAGCTGTGGTTTGTATCAGTTTCATAAGCAGAGTTTAACTACATATGGTCTGTATTAGTAGGAATCACAGTTCTTTTTTCTTGGCATGATCATGGTTCTTACTATATTGGAGATGCTGGAAAGAAGAGGATGATACTTGCCTTAAAACAGAGTGTTTTTCAGGGATGAGAACTCCGGTCTGAATTTGCCATGAGAAACGGAGTTAAACCCCAGTATCAGTGTCTTCCTACAAGCAAGAGTTCATTTCTGGTAAACCCAGTGAATTTTGGGCTCAAATGATTTTTCGCAGTTCACGAACCCAACACGATTCTCACTATTAAATAAAGAGCATTTATGTAAGAGGAGCTGTGGTTTGTATCAGTTTCATAAGCAGATTTGAACTAAATATGGTCCGTATGAGGAGGAAACACAGTTCTTTTTTTCAGGGCATGCTCATGGTTCTTGCTGTATTTTAGACACTGGAAAGAAGAGGGTGCGTCTGCGTTAAAACAGAGTGTGTTTCAGGGATGAGAACTCTGGTCTGAATTTCTCTTTAGCATCGGAGTTAAACCCCAGGATCTGTGTCTTCCTACTAGCATGAGTTCATTTCTGGTATACCCAGTGCATTTTGGGCTGAAATGATTTTTCGCAGTTCATGAAACCACCGTGATTCTCACTATTAACTGAAGAGCATTTATGTAAGAGGAGCTGTGGTGTGTATCAGTTTCATAAGCAGAGTTGAAGTACGTATGGTCCGTATGAATAGGAAACACAGTTCTTTTTTTCAGGGCATGCACATGGTTCTTTCTGTATTCTAGTCGCTGGAAAGAAGTGCTTGCTTCTTGCATTAAAACAGGGTGTGTTTCATGGATGAGAACTCTGGTCTGAATTTGCCTTCAGAAACGGAGTTTAACCCCAAGATCTGTGTCTTTCTACAAGCAAGAGTTCATTTGTGGTAAACCAAGTGACTTTTCAGCTCAAAAGACTTTACACAGTTCTAGATCCCAACGCGATAATCACTATTAACTAAAGAACATTTTTGTAAGAGGAGGTATGCTCTGTATCATTTCATAAGCAGAGTTGGAATACATATGATCTGTATGAGTAGGAAACACAGTTCTCTTTTTTTCTTGGCAGGCTCATGTTTCTTACTATATTGAACACGCTGGAAAGAAGAGGATGATGCTTGCCTTAAAACAGAGTTTTTCAGGGATGAGAACTCTGGTCTGAATTTCCCTTCAGAAACGCAGTTAAACCCCAGGATCTGTGTCTTCCTACAAGCAAGAGTTGATTTCTGGTAATCCTAGTGAATTTTGGGGTCAAATGATTTTTCGCAATTCAAGAACCCAATGAGATTCTCACTATTAACTAAAGAGCATTTATGTAAGAGGAGCTGTGGTTTGTATCAGTTTCATAAGCATGGTTGAACTACCTGTGGTACATAGGAGTAGGGAAAACAGTTTTTTTTTCAGGGCATGCTCATGGTTCTTGCTGTATTTTAGACTCTGGAAAGAAGTGCTTGCTTCTTCCATTAAAGCATAGTATGTTTCAGGGATGAGAACTCTGGTCTGAATTTCACTTCAGAAACGGAGTTAAACCCCAGGATCTGTGTCTTCCTACAAGCAAGACTTCATTTCTGTTAAACAAAGTGAATGTTGGGTTCAAATGATTTTTCGCAGTTCACGAACCCAACGCAATTCTCACTAGTAACTAAAGAGGATTTATGTAAGAGGAGCTGTGTTTTGTATCAGTTTCATAAGCAGAGTTGAACTGCATATGTTCTGTATTAGTAGGAAACACAGTTCTTTTATTCTTGGCATGATCATAGTTCTTACTATTTTGGAGACGCTGGAAAGAAGAGGATGATTCTTGCCTTAAAACAGTGTTTTTCAGGGATGAGAACTCTGGTCTGAATTTGCCATGAGAAACGGAGTTAAACCCCAGTATCAGTGTCTTCCTACAAGCAAGAGTTCATTTCTGGTAAACCCAGTGATTTTGGGCTCAAATGATTTTTCGCAGTTCCCGAACCCAACACGATTCTCACTATTAACTAAAGAGCATTTATGTAAGAGGAGCTGTGGTTTGTATCAGTTTCATAAGCAGAGTTGAACTACTTATGGTCCGCATGAGTAGGAAACACAGTTCGTTTTTTCAGGCCATCCTCATGATTCTTGCTGTATTTTTGACTCTGGAAAAAAGAGCTTGCTTCTTGCTTTAAATCCGAGTGTGTTTCAGCGATGAGAACTCTGGTCTGAATTTCCCTTCAGAAACAGAGTTAAACCCCAGGATGTGTGTCTTCCTACAAGCAAGTGTTGTTTTCTGGTAAACCCAGGGTATTTTGAGCTCCAATGATTTTTCCCAATTCTCGAACCAAAACGCGATTCTCACTATTAACTAAAGAGGATTTATGTAAGAGGAGCTGTGGTTTGTATCAGTTTCATTAGCAGAGTGGAACTACGTATGGTCTGTATGAGTAGGAAACACAGTTCTTTTTTTCTGGGCATGCTCATGGTTCTTGCTGTATTTTAGATTCTGGAAAGAAGAGGATGATTCCTGCCTTAAAACAGGGTGTTTTTCAGGGATGAGAACTCTGGTCTGAATTTGCCTTCATAAATGGAGTTAAACCCCAGTATCAATGTCTTCCTACAAGCAAGAGTTCATTTCTGGTAAACCCATTGAATTTTGGGCTCAAATTATATTTCGCAGTTTATGAACCCAACATGATTCTCACTATTAACTAAAGAGCATTTATGTAAGAAGAGCTGTAGTTTGAATCAGTTTCATAAGCAGAGTTGAACTAAATATCATCCGTATGAGTAGGAAACACAGTTCTTTTTTTCAGGGCATCCTCATGGTTCTTGCAGTATTGGGGACGCTGGAAAGAAGAGCTTGCTTCTTGCATTAAAAGAAGGTGTGTTTCATGGATGAGAACTCTGTTCTGAATTTCCCTTCCCAAACGGAGTTAAACCCCATGATCTGTCTCTTCCTAACAGCAAGAGTTCATTTCTGGTAAACCTAGTGAATTTTCGGCTCAAATGACTTTACACAGTTCTAGAACCCAACGCGATTATCACTATTAACTAAAGAGGATTTCTGTAGGAGGAGCTGTGGTCTGTATCATTTCATAAGCAGAGTTGAACTACATATGGTCCGTATGAATAAGAAACCCAGTTCTTTTTCTCTGGGCATGCTCATGGTTCTTATTTTATTGGAGATGCTGGAAAGAAGAGGATGATTCTTGCCTTAAAACAGAGTGTTTTTCAGGGTTGAGAATTCTGGTCTGAATTTGAATTCAAAAATGGAGTTATACCCCAGGATCTGTTTCTTCCTACAAGCAAGAGTTCATTTCAGGTAAACCCAGTAAATTTTGGGCTCAAATGATTTTTCGCAGTTCACCAACCCAACGCGATTCTCACTATTAAATAAAGAGCATTTAAGTAAGAGGAGCTGTGGGTTGTAACAGTTTCATAAGCACAGTTGAACTACATATGGTCCATATGCCTAGAAAAAACAGTTTTTTTTTCAGGGCATGCTCATGGTTCTTGCTGTATTTTAGACACTGGAATGAAGAGCTTGCTTCTTGCGTTAAAACAGAGTGTGTTTCAGGGATCAGAACTATGGTCTGAATTTCCCATCACAAACGGAGTTAAACCCCATGATCTGTGTCTTCCTACAAGCAAGAGTTCATTTCTGGTAAACCAAGTGAATTTTGGGCTCAAATTGTTTTACACAATTCTAGAACCTAATGCGATTATCACTATTAACTAAACAGCATTTATGTAAGATGAGCTGCGGTTTGTATCAGTTTCATAAGTTGAGTTGAACTACATATGGTACATATGATTAGGAAACACAGTTCTTTTTTTCAGGGCATGATTATGGTTCTTGCTGTATTTTAGACTCTGGAAAGAAGAGCTTGCTTCTTGCTTTAAAACAGAGTGTGTTTCATGGATGAGAACTCTGGTCTGAATTTCCCATCAGAAACGGAGTTAAACCCAAGGATCTGTGTCTTTCCACATGCAAGAGTTCATTTCTGGTGAACCCAGTGTATTTTGCGCTCAAATGATTATTCGTCTTTCAAGAACACAACACAATTCTCACATTAACTAAAGAGGATTTATGTAAGAGGAGCTGTGGTTTGTATCAGTTTCATAAGCAGAGTGGAACTACATATGGTCTGTATGAGTAGGAAACACAGTTCTTTTTTTCTGGGCATGCTCATGGTTCTTGCTGTATTTTAGATTCTGGAAAGAAGAGCTTTCTTCTTGGGTTAAAACAGAGTGTGTTTCAGGGATGAGAACTCTGGTCTGAATTTCCCTTCAGAAACGGAGTTATACCCCAGGATCTGTGTCTTCCTACAAGCAAGAGTTCATTTCTGGTAAACTAAGTGAATTTTGGGCTCAAATGATTTTTCGCAGTTCACGAACCCAACGCTATTCTCACTAGTAACTAAAGAGGATTTATGTAAGAGGAGCTGTGTTTTGTATCAGTTTCGTAAGCAGAGTTGAACTGTATATGGTCTGTATTAGTAGGAAACACAGTTCTTTTATTCTTGGCATGATCATAGTTCTTACTATTTTGGAAAGGCTGGAAAGAAGAGGATGATTCTTGCCTTAAAACAGAGTTTTTTTCAGGCATGAGAACTCTGGTCTGAATTTGCCATGAGAAACGGAGTTAAACCCCATTATCAGTGTCTTCCTACAAGCAAGAGTACATTTCTGGTAAACCCCATGATTTTGGGCTCAAATGATTTTTCGCAGTTCACGAACCCAACACGAATCTCACTATTAACTAAACAGCATTTATGTAAGAGGAGCTGTGGTTTGTATCAGTTTCATAAGCAGAGTTGAACTACATATGGTCCGCATGAGTAGGAAACACAGTTCGTTTTTTCAGGCCATCCTCATGATTCTTGCTGTATTTTAGACTCTGGAAAAAAGAGCTTGCTTCTTGCTTTAAGTCCGAGTGTGTTTCAGCGATGAGAACTCTGGTCTGAATTTCCCTTCAGAAACAGAGTTAAACCCCAGGATGTGTGTCTTCCTACAAGCAAGAGTTGTTTTCTGGTAAACCCAGGGTATTTTGAGCTCCAATGGATTTTTCCCAATTCTCGAACCTAAACGCCATTCTCACTATTAACTAAAGAGGATTTATGTAAGAGGAGCTGTGGTTTGCATCATTTTCATAAGCAGAGTGGAACTACATATGGTCTGTATGAGTAGGAAACACAGTTCTTTTTTTCTGGGCATGCTCATGGTTCTTGATGTATTTTAGACTCTGGAAAGAAGAGCTTGCTTCTTCCATTAAAGCATAGTGTGTTTCAGGGATGAGAACTCTGGTCTGAATTTCACTTCAGAAACGGAGTTAAACCCCAGGATCTGTGTCTTCCTACAAACAAGAGTTCATTTCTGTTAAACCAAGTGAATTTTGGGCTCAAATTATTTTTCGCAGTTCACGAACTCAACGCTATTCTCACTATTAACTAAAGAGAATTTATGTAAGAGGAGCTGTGGTTTGTATCAGTTTCATAAGCAGAGTTGAACTGCATATGGTCTGTATTAGTAGGAAACACAGTTCTTTTATTCTTGGCATGATCATGGTTCTTACTATTTTGAAGAGGCTGGAAAGAAGAGGAAGATTCTTGCCATAAAACAGAGTGTTTTTCAGGTATGAGAACTCTGGTCTGATTTTGCCATGAGAAACAGAGTTAAACCCCAGTATCAGTGTCTTCCTACAAGCAAGAGTTCATTTCTGGTAAACCCACTGATTTTGTGCTCAAATGATTTTTCGCAGTTCACGAATCCAACACGATTCTCATTATTAACTAAAGAGCATTTATGTAAGAGGAGCTGTGTTCTGTATCAGTTTTATAAGCAGAGGTGGCCTACATATGGTATGTATGAGTAGGAAACACAGTTCTTTTTTTCAGGGCATGCTCATGTTTCTTGCTGTATTTTAGACTCTGGAAATAAGAGCTTGCTTCTTGCGTTAAAACAGAGTGTGTTTCAGGGATGAGAACACTGGTCTGAATTTCCCTTCAGAAACAGAGTTAAACCCCAGGATCTGTGTCTTCCTACAAGCAAGGGTTCATGTCTGGTTAAACCAGTGTATTTTGGGCTCAAATGATTTTTTGCAGTTCACGAACCCAACGCGATTCTCACTATTAACTAAAGAGCATTTATGTAAGACGAGCTGTAGTTTGTATCAGTTTCATAAGCAGAGTTGAACTAAATATGGTCTGTATGATTAGGATACACAGTTCTTTTTTTCAGGGCATGCTCATGGTTCTTGGTGTATTTTAGACTCTGGAAAGAAGAGCTTGCTTCCTGCATTAAAAGAGGGTGTGTTTCATGCATTTGAACTCTGGTCTGAATTTCCCTTCAGATACGGAGTTAAACCCCAAGATCTGTGTCTTTCTACAAGCAAGAGTTCATTTGTGGTAAACCAAGTGAATTTTCAGCTCAAAAGACTTTACACAGTTCTAGATCCCAACACGATAATCAATATTAACTAAAGAACATTTTTGTAAGAGGAGGTATGGTCTGTATCATTTCATAAGCAGAGTTGGAATACATATGATCTGTATGAGTAGGAAACACAGTTCTTTTTTTTCTTGGCAGGCTCATGTTTGTTACTATATTGGAGACGCTGGAAAGAAGAGGTTGCTTCTTGCGTTAAAACAGAGTGTGTTTCAGGGATGAGAACACTGTTATTAATTTCCCTTCAGAAACGGAGGTAAACCCCAGGATCTGTGTCTTCCTACAAGAAAGAGTTCATTTCTGGTTAAACCAGTGATTTTTGGGCTCAAATGATTTTTCCCAGTTCACGATCCAAAACGTGATTCTCACTATTAACTAAAGAGCATTTATGTAAGAAGAGCTGTGGTTTGAATCAGTTTCATAAGCAGAGTTGAACTAAATATCATCCGTATGAGTAGGAAACACAGTTCGTTTTTTCAGGGCATGCTCATGGTTCTTGCTGTATTTTAGACACTGGAAAGAAGAGCTTGCTTCTTACATTAAACCAGTGTGTGTTTCATGGATGAGAACTCTGGTCTGAATTTCCCTTCAAAAACAGAGTTAAACCCCAGGATCTGTGTCTTCCTACAAGCAAGAGTTCATTTCTGCTTAACCCATTGAATTTTGGGCTCAAAATATTTTTCGCAGTTCATGAACCCAACGCGATTCTCACTATTAACTAAAGAGCATTTATGTAAGAGCAGCTGTGGTTTATATCAGTTTCATAAGCAGAGATGAACTAAGTATGGTCCATATGAGTAGGAAACAGTTCTTTTTTTCAGGGCATGCTCATGTTTCTTGCTTTATTTTAGACTCTGGAAAGAAGAGCTTGCTTCTTGCTTTAAAACAGGGTGTGTTTCATGGATGAGAACTCTGGTCTGAATTTCCTTCACAAATGGAGTTAAACCCCATGATTTGTGTCTTCCTACAAGCAAGAGTTCATTTGTGGTAAACCAAGTGAATTTTCGGCTGAAATGACTTTACACAGTTCTAGAACCCAACGAGATTATCACTACTAACTAAAGAGCATTTATGTAAGAGGAGCTGTTGTCTGTATCATTTCATAAGCAGAGTTGAACTACATTTGGTCTGTATGAGTACAAACACAGTTCTTTTTTTCTGGGCATGCTCATGGTTCATACTGTATTGGACACGCTGGAAAGAAGAGGATGATTCTTGCCTTAAAACAGAGTATTTTCCAGGGATGAGAATTCTGGTCTGAATTTGCCTTCAGAAACTGAGTTAAACCCCAAGATCTGTGTCTTCCTACAAGGAGGAGTTCATTTCAGGTGAACCCAGTGAATTTTGTGCTCAAATGATTTTTCGCAGTTCAATAACCCAACGTGATTCTCACTATTAACTAAAGCGCATTTATGTAAGAGGAGCTGTTATTTCTATCAGTTTCATAAGCAGAGTTGAACTACATATGGTCCGCATGAGTAGGAAACACAGTTCTTTTTTTCAGGGCATGCACACGGATCATGCTGTATTTTAGACTCTGGAAAGAAGAGCTTGCTTCTTGCCTTAAATCAGAGTGTGTTTCAGGGATGGGAACTCTGGTATGAATTTACCTTCAGAAACGGAGTTAAACCCCAGGATCTGTGTCTTCCTACAAGCACGAGTTCTTTTCTGGTAAACTCATTGAATATTCGGCTGAAATGATTTTTCGCAGTTCACGAAACAAAACGCGATTCTCACTATGAACTAAAGAGGATTATGTAAGATGAGCAGTTGTTTGTATCAGTTTCATAACAGGAGTTGAACTACATATGGTGTGTATGAGTAGGAAAAACAGTGTTTTTTTCAGGGCATGCTCATGGTTCTTACTGTATTGGAGAAGCTGGAAAGAAGATGTTTTTTTCTTGCCTTAAAACAGATTGTTTTTCAGGGATGAGAACTCTGGTCTGAATTTCACTTCAGAAACGGAGTTTAACCCCAGGATCTGGGTCTTCCTACAAGCAAGAGTTCTTTTCTGGTATACTCATTGAATTTTCGGCTCAAATGATTTTATACAGTTCTAGAACCCAACGCGATTATCACTATTAAAAAAAACAGCATTTATTTAAGAGGAGCTGTGTTGTGTAGTGTATTAGTTTCATAAGCAGAGTTGGACTACATATGGTCCGTATGAGTAGGAAACACAGTTCTTTTTTTTCAGGGCATGCTCATGGTTCTTGCTGTATTTTAGACTCTGGAAAGAAGAGCTTGCTTCTTGCGTTAAAACAGAGTGTGTTTCAGGGATGAGAACAGTGGTATAAATTTATCATCAGAAATGGAGTTAAATCCCAGGATCTGTGTCTTCCTACAAGCCAGATTTCATTTCTGGTTAAACCAGTGAATTTTGAGCACAAATGATTTTTCGCAGTTCACGAACCAAAACGCGATTCTCACTATTAACTAAAGAGCATTTATGTAAGACGAGCTGTAGTTTGTATCTGTTTCATAAGCAGAGTTGAACTAAATATGGTCTGTATGATTAGGATACACAGTTCTTTTTTTCAGGGCATGCTCATGGTTCTTGCTGTATTTTAGACTCTGGAAAGAAGAGCTTGCTTCCTGCATTAAAAGAGGGTGTGTTTCATGCATTTGAACTCTGGTCTGAATTTCCCTTCAGAAACGGAGTTAAACCCCAAGATCTGTGTCTTTCTACAAGCAAGAGTTCATTTGTGGTAAACCAAGTGAATTTTCAGCTCAAAAGACTTTACACAGTTCTAGATCCCAACGCGATAATCAATATTAACTAAAGAACATTTTTGTAAGAGGAGGTATGGTCTGTATCATTTCATAAGCAGAGTTGGAATACATATGATCTGTATGAGTAGGAAACACAGTTCTTTTTTTTCTTGGCAGGCTCATGTTTGTTACTATATTGGAGACGCTGGAAAGAAGAGGATGATTCTTGCCTTAAAACAGAGTTTTTCAGGGATGAGAACTCTGGTCTGAATTTGCCTTCATAAACGGAGTTAAACCCCAGTATCAGTGTCTTCCTACAAGCAAGAGTTCATTTCAGGTAAACCCAGTAAATTTTAGGCTCAAATGATTTTTCGCAGTTCACGAACCCCACGCGATTCTCACTATTAACTAAAGAGCATTTATGTAACAGGAGCTGTGGTTTGTATCAGTTTCATAAGCACAGTTGATCTACATATGGTCCATATGAGTAGGAAAACAGGTTTTTTTTCAGGGCATGCTCATGGTTCTTGCTGTATTTTAGACTCTGGAAAGAAGAGCTTGCTTCTTGCATTAAAGTATAGTGTGTTTCAGGGATGAGACCTCTGGTCTGAATTTCACTTCAGAAACGGAGGTAAACCTCAGGATCTGTGTCTTCCTACAAGCAAGAGTTCATTTCTGTTAAACCAAGTGAATTTTGGGCTCAAATGATTTTTTGCAGTTCACGAACCCAACGCTATTCTCACTATTAACTAAAGAGGATTTATATTAGAGGAGCTGTGGTTTGTATCAGTTTCATAAGCAGAGTTTAACTACATATGGTCTGTATTAGTAGGAATCACAGTTCTTTTTTCTTGGCATGATCATGGTTCTTACTATATTGGAGACGCTGGAAAGAAGAGGATGATACTTGCGTTAAAACAGAGTGTTTTTCAGGGATGAGAACTCCGGTCTGAATTTGCCATGAGAAACGGAGTTAAACCCCAGTATCAGTGTCTTCCTACAAGCAAGAGTTCATTTCTGGTAAACCCAGTGAATTTTGGGCTCAAATGATTTTTCGCAGTTCACGAACCCAACACGATTCTCACTATTAAATAAAGAGCATTTATGTAAGAGCCGCTGTGGTTTGTATCAGTTTCATAATCAGAGATGAACTAAATATGGTCCGTATAAGTAGGAAACTAAGTTCTTTTTTCAGGGCATGCTCATTGTTCTTGCTGTATTTTAGACTCTGGAAAGAAGAGCTTGCTTCTTGCGTTAAAACAGAGTGTGTTTCAGGGATGAGAACACTGTTCTTAATTTCCCTTCAGAAATAGAGGTAAACCCCAGGATCTGTGTCTTCCTACAAGCAAGAGTTCATTTCTGGTTAACCCATTGAATTTTGGGCTCAAAATATTTTTAGCAGTTCACGAACCCAATGCGATTCTCACTATTAACTAAAGAGCATTTATGTAAGAGCAGCTGTGGTTTGTATCAGTTTCATAAGCAGAGATGAACTAAGTATGGTCCATATGAGTAGGAAACACAGTTCTTTTTTTCAGGGCATGCTCATGGTTCTTGCTGTGTTTTAGATTCTGGAAATAAGAGCTTGCTTCTTGCTTTAAAACAGAGTGTGTTTAATGGATGAGAACTCTGGTCTGAATTCCCCTTCAGAAACGGAGTTGTACCCCATGATCTGTGTCTTCCTACAAACAAGAGTTCATTATTTGTAAACCAAGTGAATTTTCGGCTCAAATGATTTTACACAGTTCACGAACCAAAACGCGATTCTCACTATTAACTTAAGAGGATTTACGTAAGAGGAGCTGTGGTTTGTATCAGTTTAATAACAGGAGTTGACTACATATGGTGTGTATGAGTAGGAAACACAGTTCTTTTTTCTGGGCATGCTCATGTTTCTTACTGTATTGGAGAAGCTGGAAAGAAGAGGTACTTTCTTGCTTAAAACAGAGTGTATTTCAGGGATGAGAACTCTGGTCTGATTTTCACTTCAGAAACGGACTTTAACCCCAGGATCTGGGTCTTCCTACAAGCAAGAGTTCTTTTCTGGTAAACTCATTGAATTTTAGGCTCAAATGATTTTACACAGTTCTAGAACCCATCGCGATTATCAATATTAAATAAAGAGCATTTATGTAAGAGGAGCTGTGTTCTGTATCAGTTTTATAAGCAGAGGTGGCCTACATATGGTATGTATGAGTAGGAAACACAGTTCTTTTTTTCAGGGCATGCTCATGTTTCTTGCTGTATTTTAGACTCTGGAAATAAGAGCTTGCTTCTTGCGTTAAAACAGAGTGTGTTTCAGGGATGAGAACACTGGTCTGAATTTCCCTTCAGAAACGGAGTTAAACCCCAGGATCTGTGTCTTCCTACAAGCAAGGGTTCATGTCTGGTTAAACCAGTGTATTTTGGGCTCAAATGATTTTTTGCAGTTCACGAACCCAACGCGATTCTCACTATTAACTAAAGAGCATTTATGTAAGACGAGCTGTAGTTTGTATCAGTTTCATAAGCAGAGTTGAACTAAATATGGTCTGTATGATTAGGATACACAGTTCTTTTTTTCAGGGCATGCTCATGGTTCTTGGTGTATTTTAGACTCTGGAAAGAAGAGCTTGCTTCCTGCTTTAAAAGAGGGTGTGTTTCATGCATTTGAACTCTGGTCTGAATTTCCCTTCAGATACGGAGTTAAACCCCAAGATCTGTGTCTTTCTACAAGCAAGAGTTCATTTGTGGTAAACCAAGTGAATTTTCAGCTCAAAAGACTTTACACAGTTCTAGATCCCAACACGATAATCAATATTAACTAAAGAACATTTTTGTAAGAGGAGGTATGGTCTGTATCATTTCATAAGCAGAGTTGGAATACATATGATCTGTATGAGTAGGAAACACAGTTCTTTTTTTTCTTGGCAGGCTCATGTTTGTTACTATATTGGAGACGCTGGAAAGAAGAGGATGATTCTTGCCTTAAAACAGAGTTTTTCAGGGATGAGAACTCTGGTCTGAATTTGCCTTCATAAACGGAGTTAAACCCCAGTATCAGTGTCTTCCTACAAGCAAGAGTTCATTTCAGGTAAACCCAGTAAATTTTAGGCTCAAATGATTTTTCGCAGTTCACGAACCCCACGCGATTCTCACTATTAACTAAAGAGCATTTATGTAACAGGAGCTGTGGTTTGTATCAGTTTCATAAGCACAGTTGATCTACATATGGTCCATATGAGTAGGAAAACAGGTTTTTTTTCAGGGCATGCTCATGGTTCTTGCTGTATTTTAGACTCTGGAAAGAAGAGCTTGCTTCTTGCATTAAAGTATAGTGTGTTTCAGGGATGAGACCTCTGGTCTGAATTTCACTTCAGAAACGGAGGTAAACCTCAGGATCTGTGTCTTCCTACAAGCAAGAGTTCATTTCTGTTAAACCAAGTGAATTTTGGGCTCAAATGATTTTTTGCAGTTCACGAACCCAACGCTATTCTCACTATTAACTAAAGAGGATTTATATTAGAGGAGCTGTGGTTTGTATCAGTTTCATAAGCAGAGTTTAACTACATATGGTCTGTATTAGTAGGAATCACAGTTCTTTTTTCTTGGCATGATCATGGTTCTTACTATATTGGAGACGCTGGAAAGAAGAGGATGATACTTGCGTTAAAACAGAGTGTTTTTCAGGGATGAGAACTCCGGTCTGAATTTGCCATGAGAAACGGAGTTAAACCCCAGTATCAGTGTCTTCCTACAAGCAAGAGTTCATTTCTGGTAAACCCAGTGAATTTTGGGCTCAAATGATTTTTCGCAGTTCACGAACCCAACACGATTCTCACTATTAAATAAAGAGCATTTATGTAAGAGCCACTGTGGTTTGTATCAGTTTCATAAGCAGAGATGAACTAAATATGGTCCGTATAAGTAGGAAACTAAGTTCTTTTTTCAGGGCATGCTCATTGTTCTTGCTGTATTTTAGACTCTGGAAAGAAGAGCTTGCTTCTTGCTTTAAAACAGAGTGTGTTTCAGGGATGAGAACACTGTTCTTAATTTCCCTTCAGAAATAGAGGTAAACCCCAGGATCTGTGTCTTCCTACAAGCAAGAGTTCATTTCTGGTTAACCCATTGAATTTTGGGCTCAAAATATTTTTAGCAGTTCACGAACCCAATGCGATTCTCACTATTAACTAAAGAGCATTTATGTAAGAGCAGCTGTGGTTTGTATCAGTTTCATAAGCAGAGATGAACTAAGTATGGTCCATATGAGTAGGAAACACAGTTCTTTTTTTCAGGGCATGCTCATGGTTCTTGCTGTGTTTTAGATTCTGGAAATAAGAGCTTGCTTCTTGCTTTAAAACAGAGTGTGTTTAATGGATGAGAACTCTGGTCTGAATTCCCCTTCAGAAACGGAGTTGTACCCCATGATCTGTGTCTTCCTACAAACAAGAGTTCATTATTTGTAAACCAAGTGAATTTTCGGCTCAAATGATTTTACACAGTTCACGAACCAAAACGCGATTCTCACTATTAACTTAAGAGGATTTACGTAAGAGGAGCTGTGGTTTGTATCAGTTTAATAACAGGAGTTGACTACATATGGTGTGTATGAGTAGGAAACACAGTTCTTTTTTCTGGGCATGCTCATGGTTCTTACTGTATTGGAGAAGCTGGAAAGAAGAGGTACTTTCTTGCTTAAAACAGAGTGTATTTCAGGGATGAGAACTCTGGTCTGATTTTCACTTCAGAAACGGACTTTAACCCCAGGATCTGGGTCTTCCTACAAGCAAGAGTTCTTTTCTGGTAAACTCATTGAATTTTCGGCTCAAATGATTTTACACAGTTCTAGAACCCATCGCGATTATCAATATTAAATAAAGAGCATTTATGTAAGAGGAGCTGTGTTCTGTATCAGTTTTATAAGCAGAGGTGGCCTACATATGGTATGTATGAGTAGGAAACACAGTTCTTTTTTTCAGGGCATGCTCATGTTTCTTGCTGTATTTTAGACTCTGGAAATAAGAGCTTGCTTCTTGCGTTAAAACAGAGTGTGTTTCAGGGATGAGAACACTGGTCTGAATTTCCCTTCAGAAACGGAGTTAAACCCCAGGATCTGTGTCTTCCTACAAGCAAGGGTTCATGTCTGGTTAAACCAGTGTATTTTGGGCTCAAATGATTTTTTGCAGTTCACGAACCCAACGCGATTCTCACTATTAACTAAAGAGCATTTATGTAAGACGAGCTGTAGTTTGTATCAGTTTCATAAGCAGAGTTGAACTAAATATGGTCTGTATGATTAGGATACACAGTTCTTTTTTTCAGGGCATGCTCATGGTTCTTGGTGTATTTTAGACTCTGGAAAGAAGAGCTTGCTTCCTGCATTAAAAGAGGGTGTGTTTCATGCATTTGAACTCTGGTCTGAATTTCCCTTCAGATACGGAGTTAAACCCCAAGATTTGTGTCTTTCTACAAGCAAGAGTTCATTTGTGGTAAACCAAGTGAATTTTCAGCTCAAAAGACTTTACACAGTTCTAGATCCCAACACGATAATCAATATTAACTAAAGAACATTTTTGTAAGAGGAGGTATGGTCTGTATCATTTCATAAGCAGAGTTGGAATACATATGATCTGTATGAGTAGGAAACACAGTTCTTTTTTTTCTTGGCAGGCTCATGTTTGTTACTATATTGGAGACGCTGGAAAGAAGAGGATGATTCTTGCCTTAAAACAGAGTTTTTCAGGGATGAGAACTCTGGTCTGAATTTGCCTTCATAAACGGAGTTAAACCCCAGTATCAGTGTCTTCCTACAAGCAAGAGTTCATTTCAGGTAAACCCAGTAAATTTTAGGCTCAAATGATTTTTCGCAGTTCACGAACCCCACGCGATTCTCACTATTAACTAAAGAGCATTTATGTAACAGGAGCTGTGGTTTGTATCAGTTTCATAAGCACAGTTGATCTACATATGGTCCATATGAGTAGGAAAACAGGTTTTTTTTCAGGGCATGCTCATGGTTCTTGCTGTATTTTAGACTCTGGAAAGAAGAGCTTGCTTCTTGCATTAAAGTATAGTGTGTTTCAGGGATGAGACCTCTGGTCTGAATTTCACTTCAGAAACGGAGGTAAACCTCAGGATCTGTGTCTTCCTACAAGCAAGAGTTCATTTCTGTTAAACCAAGTGAATTTTGGGCTCAAATGATTTTTTGCAGTTCACGAACCCAACGCTATTCTCACTATTAACTAAAGAGGATTTATATTAGAGGAGCTGTGGTTTGTATCAGTTTCATAAGCAGAGTTTAACTACATATGGTCTGTATTAGTAGGAATCACAGTTCTTTTTTCTTGGCATGATCATGGTTCTTACTATATTGGAGACGCTGGAAAGAAGAGGATGATACTTGCGTTAAAACAGAGTGTTTTTCAGGGATGAGAACTCCGGTCTGAATTTGCCATGAGAAACGGAGTTAAACCCCAGTATCAGTGTCTTCCTACAAGCAAGAGTTCATTTCTGGTAAACCCAGTGAATTTTGGGCTCAAATGATTTTTCGCAGTTCACGAACCCAACACGATTCTCACTATTAAATAAAGAGCATTTATGTAAGAGCCGCTGTGGTTTGTATCAGTTTCATAAGCAGAGATGAACTAAATATGGTCCGTATAAGTAGGAAACTAAGTTCTTTTTTCAGGGCATGCTCATTGTTCTTGCTGTATTTTAGACTCTGGAAAGAAGAGCTTGCTTCTTGCGTTAAAACAGAGTGTGTTTCAGGGATGAGAACACTGTTCTTAATTTCCCTTCAGAAATAGAGGTAAACCCCAGGATCTGTGTCTTCCTACAAGCAAGAGTTCATTTCTGGTTAACCCATTGAATTTTGGGCTCAAAATATTTTTAGCAGTTCACGAACCCAATGCGATTCTCACTATTAACTAAAGAGCATTTACGTAAGAGCAGCTGTGGTTTGTATCAGTTTCATAAGCAGAGATGAACTAAGTATGGTCCATATGAGTAGGAAACACAGTTCTTTTTTTCAGGGCATGCTCATGGTTCTTGCTGTGTTTTAGATTCTGGAAATAAGAGCTTGCTTCTTGCTTTAAAACAGAGTGTGTTTAATGGATGAGAACTCTGGTCTGAATTCCCCTTCAGAAACGGAGTTGTACCCCATGATCTGTGTCTTCCTACAAACAAGAGTTCATTATTTGTAAACCAAGTGAATTTTCGGCTCAAATGATTTTACACAGTTCACGAACCAAAACGCGATTCTCACTATTAACTTAAGAGGATTTACGTAAGAGGAGCTGTGGTTTGTATCAGTTTAATAACAGGAGTTGACTACATATGGTGTGTATGAGTAGGAAACACAGTTCTTTTTTCTGGGCATGCTCATGGTTCTTACAGTATTGGAGAAGCTGGAAAGAAGAGGTACTTTCTTGCTTAAAACAGAGTGTATTTCAGGGATGAGAACTCTGGTCTGATTTTCACTTCAGAAACGGACTTTAACCCCAGGATCTGGGTCTTCCTACAAGCAAGAGTTCTTTTCTGGTAAACTCATTGAATTTTCGGCTCAAATGATTTTACACAGTTCTAGAACCCATCGCGATTATCAATATTAACTAAAGAGCATTTATGTAAGAGGAGCTGTGTTCTGTATCAGTTTTATAAGCAGAGGTGGCCTACATATGGTATGTATGAGTAGGAAACACAGTTCTTTTTTTCAGGGCATGCTCATGGTTCTTGCTGTATTTTGACTCTGGAAATAAGAGCTTGCTTCTTGCGTTAAAACAGAGTGTGTTTCAGGGATGAGAACACTGGTCTGAATTTCCCTTCAGAAACGGAGTTAAACCCCAGGATCTGTGTCTTCCTACAAGCAAGGGTTCATGTCTGGTTAAACCAGTGTATTTTGGGCTCAAATGATTTTTTGCAGTTCACGAACCCAACGCGATTCTCACTATTAACTAAAGAGCATTTATGTAAGACGAGCTGTAGTTTGTATCAGTTTCATAAGCAGAGTTGAACTAAATATGGTCTGTATGATTAGGATACACAGTTCTTTTTTTCAGGGCATGCTCATGGTTCTTGCTGTATTTTAGACTCTGGAAAGAAGAGCTTGCTTCCTGCATTAAAAGAGGGTGTGTTTCATGCATTTGAACTCTGGTCTGAATTTCCCTTCAGAAACGGAGTTAAACCCCAGGATCTGTGTCTTCCTACAAACAAGAGTTAATTTCTGGTTAACCCATTGGATTTTGGGCTCAAAATACTTTTAGCAGTTCACGAACCCAACTCGATTCTCACTATTAACTAAAGAGCATTTATGTAAGACGAGCTGTAGTTTGTATCAGTTTCATAAGCAGAGTTGAACTAAATATGGTCTGTATGATTAGGATACACAGTTCTTTTTTTCAGGGCATGCTCATGGTTCTTGCTGTATTTTAGACTCTGGAAAGAAGAGCTTGCTTCTTGCATTTTAAGAGGGTGTGTTTCATGAATTTGAACTCTGGTCTGAATTTCCCTTCAGAAACGGAGTTAAACCCCAGGATCTGTGTCTTCCTACAAACAAGAGTTAATTTCTGGTTAACCCATTGGATTTTGGGCTCAAAATACTTTTAGCAGTTCACGAACCCAACTCGATTCTCACTATTAACTAAAGAGCATTTATGTAAGACGAGCTGTAGTTTGTATCAGTTTCATAAGCAGAGTTGAACTAAATATGGTCTGTATGATTAGGATACACAGTTCTTTTTTTCAGGGCATGCTCATGGTTCTTGCTGTATTTTAGACTCTGGAAAGAAGAGCTTGCTTCCTGCATTAAAAGAGGGTGTGTTTCATGCATTTGAACTCTGGTCTGAATTTCCCTTCAGAAACGGAGTTAAACCCCAAGATCTGTGTCTTTCTACAAGCAAGAGTTCATTTGTGGAAAACCAAGTGAATTTTCAGCTCAAAAGACTTTACACAGTTCTAGATCCCAACGCGATAATCAATATTAACTAAAGAACATTTTTGTAAGAGGAGGTATGGTCTGTATCATTTCATAAGCAGAGTTGGAATACATATGATCTGTATGAGTAGGAAACACAGTTCTTTTTTTTTCTTGGCAGGCTCATGTTTGTTACTATATTGGAGACGCTGGAAAGAAGAGGATGATTCTTGCCTTAAAACAGAGTTTTTCAGGGATGAGAACTCTGGTCTGAATTTGCCTTCATAAACGGAGTTAAACCCCAGTATCAGTGTCTTCCTACAAGCAAGAGTTCATTTCAGGTAAACCCAGTAAATTTTAGGCTCAAATGATTTTTCGCAGTTCACGAACCCCACGCGATTCTCACTATTAACTAAAGAGCATTTATGTAACAGGAGCTGTGGTTTGTATCAGTTTCATAAGCACAGTTGATCTACATATGGTCCATATGAGTAGGAAAACAGGTTTTTTTTCAGGGCATGCTCATGGTTCTTGCTGTATTTTAGACTCTGGAAAGAAGAGCTTGCTTCTTGCATTAAAGTATAGTGTGTTTCAGGGATGAGACCTCTGGTCTGAATTTCACTTCAGAAACGGAGGTAAACCTCAGGATCTGTGTCTTCCTACAAGCAAGAGTTCATTTCTGTTAAACCAAGTGAATTTTGGGCTCAAATGATTTTTTGCAGTTCACGAACCCAACGCTATTCTCACTATTAACTAAAGAGGATTTATATTAGAGGAGCTGTGGTTTGTATCAGTTTCATAAGCAGAGTTTAACTACATATGGTCTGTATTAGTAGGAATCACAGTTCTTTTTTCTTGGCATGATCATGGTTCTTACTATATTGGAGATGCTGGAAAGAAGAGGATGATACTTGCCTTAAAACAGAGTGTTTTTCAGGGATGAGAACTCCGGTCTGAATTTGCCATGAGAAACGGAGTTAAACCCCAGTATCAGTGTCTTCCTACAAGCAAGAGTTCATTTCTGGTAAACCCAGTGAATTTTGGGCTCAAATGATTTTTCGCAGTTCACGAACCCAACACGATTCTCACTATTAAATAAAGAGCATTTATGTAAGAGGAGCTGTGGTTTGTATCAGTTTCATAAGCAGATTTGAACTAAATATGGTCCGTATAAGTAGGAAACACAGTTCCTTTTTTTCAGGGCATGCTCATGGTTCATGCTGTATTTTAGACTCTGGAAATAACAGCTTGCTCCTTGCGTTAAAACAGAGTGTGTTTCAGGGATGAGAACACTAGTCTGAATTTCCTTTCAGAAACGGAGTTAAACCCACGGATCTGTGTCTTCCTACAAACAAGATTTCATTTCTGGTTAAACCAGTGAATTTTGGCCTCAAATGATTTTTCGCAGTTCACGAACCAAAACGCAATTCTCACTATTAACTAAAAAGCATTAATGTAAGAGGAGCTGTGGTCTGTATCAGTTTCATAAGCAGAGTTGGACTACATATGGTCCGTATGAGTAGGAAACACAGTTCTTTTTTTCAGGGCATGCTCATGGTTCTTGCTGTATTTAAGACTCTGGAAATAAGTGCTTGCTCCTTGCGTTAAAACAGAGCGTGTTTCAGGGATGAGAACACTAGTCTGAATTTCACTTCAGAAACGGAGTTAAACCGCAGGATCTGGGTCTTCCTACACGCAAGAAATCATTTCTTGTAAACCATGTGAATTTTGAGCTCAAGTTATTTTACAGAGTTCTAGAACCCAAAGCGATTCTCACTGTTAACTAAACAGCATTTATTTAAGAGTTGCTGTGGTTTGTATCAGTTTCATAACCAGAGTTGTTCTACATATGGTCTGTATGAGTAGGAAACTCAGTTCTTTTTTTCAGGGCATGCTCATGGTTCTTGCTGTATTTTAGATTCTGGAAATAAGAGCTTGCTTCTTGCATTAAAACAGAGTGTGTTTAACGGATGAGAAATCTGGTCTGAAGTTCCCTTCAGAAACGGATTTGTACCCCATGATCTGTGTCTTCCTACAAGCAAGAGTTCAATTCTGGTTAACCCATTGAATTTTGGGCTCAAAATATTTTTCGCAGTTCACGAAATCCAACGCGATTCTCACTATTAACTAAAGAGCATTTACGTAAGAGCACCTGTGGTTTGTATCAGTTTCATAAGCAGAGATGAACTAAATATGGTCCGTATAATTAGGAAACACAGTTCTTTTTTTCAGGGCATGCTCGTGGTTCTTGCTGTATTTTAGACTCTGGAAAGAAGAGCTTGCTTCTTGCGTTAAAACAGAGTGTGTTTCAGGGATGAGAACACTGTTATTAATTTCCCTTCAGAAACGGAGGTAAACCCCAGGATCTGTGACTTCCTACAAGAAAGAGTTCATTTCTGGTTAAACCAGTGATTTTTGGGCTCAAATGATTTTTCCCAGTTCACGATCCAAAACGCGATTCTCACTATTAACTAAAGAGCATTTATGTAAGAAGAGCTGTGGTTTGAATCAGTTTCATAAGCAGAGTTGAACTAAATATCATCCGTATGAGTAGGAAACACAGTTCGTTTTTTCAGGGCATGCTCATGGTTCTTGCTGTATTTTAGACACTGGAAAGAAGAGCTTGCTTCTTACATTAAACCAGTGTGTGTTTCATGGATGAGAACTCTGGTCTGAATTTCCCTTCAAAAACGGAGTTAAACCCCAGGATCTGTGTCTTCCTACAAGCAAGAGTTCATTTCTGCTTAACCCATTGAATTTTGGGCTCAAAATATTTTTCGCAGTTCATGAACCCAACGCGATTCTCACTATTAACTAAAGAGCATTTATGTAAGAGCAGCTGTGGTTTATATCAGTTTCATAAGCAGAGATGAACTAAGTATGGTCCGTATGAGTAGGAAACAGTTCTTTTTTTCAGGGCATGCTCATGGTTCTTGCTTTATTTTAGACTCTGGAAAGAAGAGCTTGCTTCTTGCTTTAAAACAGGGTGTGTTTCATGGATGAGAACTCTGGTCTGAATTTCCTTCACAAATGGAGTTAAACCCCATGATTTGTGTCTTCCTACAAGCAAGAGTTCATTTGTGGTAAACCAAGTGAATTTTCGGCTGAAATGACTTTACACAGTTCTAGAACCCAACGAGATTATCACTACTAACTAAAGAGCATTTATGTAAGAGGAGCTGTTGTCTGTATCATTTCATAAGCAGAGTTGAACTACATTTGGTCTGTATGAGTACAAACACAGTTCTTTTTTTCTGGGCATGCTCATGGTTCATACTGTATTGGACACGCTGGAAAGAAGAGGATGATTCTTGCCTTAAAACAGAGTATTTTCCAGGGATGAGAATTCTGGTCTGAATTTGCCTTCAGAAACTGAGTTAAACCCCAAGATCTGTGTCTTCCTACAAGGAGGAGTTCATTTCAGGTGAACCCAGTGAATTTTGTGCTCAAATGATTTTTCGCAGTTCAATAACCCAACGTGATTCTCACTATTAACTAAAGCGCATTTATGTAAGAGGAGCTGTTATTTCTATCAGTTTCATAAGCAGAGTTGAACTACATATGGTCCGCATGAGTAGGAAACACAGTTCTTTTTTTCAGGGCATGCACACGGATCATGCTGTATTTTAGACTCTGGAAAGAAGAGCTTGCTTCTTGCCTTAAATCAGAGTGTGTTTCAGGGATGGGAACTCTGGTATGAATTTACCTTCAGAAACGGAGTTAAACCCCAGGATCTGTGTCTTCCTACAAGCACGAGTTCTTTTCTGGTAAACTCATTGAATATTCGGCTGAAATGATTTTTCGCAGTTCACGAAACAAAACGCGATTCTCACTATGAACTAAAGAGGATTATGAAAGATGAGCAGTTGTTTGTATCAGTTTCATAACAGGAGTTGAACTACATATGGTGTGTATGAGTAGGAAAAACAGTGTTTTTTTCAGGGCATGCTCATGGTTCTTACTGTATTGGAGAAGCTGGAAAGAAGAGGTTTTTTTCTTGCCTTAAAACAGATTGTTTTTCAGGGATGAGAACTCTGGTCTGAATTTCACTTCAGAAACGGAGTTTAACCCCAGGATCTGGGTCTTCCTACAAGCAAGAGTTCTTTTCTGGTATACTCATTGAATTTTCGGCTCAAATGATTTTATACAGTTCTAGAACCCAACGCGATTATCACTATTAAAAAAACAGCATTTATGTAAGAGGAGCTGTGTTGTGTAGTGTATTAGTTTCATAAGCAGAGTTGGACTACATATGGTCCGTATGAGTAGGAAACACAGTTCTTTTTTTTCAGGGCATGCTCATGGTTCTTGCTGTATTTTAGACTCTGGAAATAAGAGCTTGCTTCTTGCGTTAAAACAGAGTGTGTTTCAGGGATGAGAACAGTGGTATAAATTTCCCATCAGAAATGGAGTTAAATCCCAGGATCTGTGTCTTCCTACAAGCCAGATTTCATTTCTGGTTAAACCAGTGAATTTTGAGCACAAATGATTTTTCGCAGTTCACGAACCAAAACGCGATTCTCACTATTAACTAAAGAGCATTTATGTAAGACGAGCTGTAGTTTGTATCAGTTTCATAAGCAGAGTTGAACTAAATATGGTCTGTATGATTAGGATACACAGTTCTTTTTTTCAGGGCATGCTCATGGTTCTTGCTGTATTTTAGACTCTGGAAAGAAGAGCTTGCTTCCTGCATTAAAAGAGGGTGTGTTTCATGCATTTGAACTCTGGTCTGAATTTCCCTTCAGAAACGGAGTTAAACCCCAAGATCTGTGTCTTTCTACAAGCAAGAGTTCATTTGTGGTAAACCAAGTGAATTTTCAGCTCAAAAGACTTTACACAGTTCTAGATCCCAACGCGATAATCAATATTAACTAAAGAACATTTTTGTAAGAGGAGGTATGGTCTGTATCATTTCATAAGCAGAGTTGGAATACATATGATCTGTATGAGTAGGAAACACAGTTCTTTTTTTTCTTGGCAGGCTCATGTTTGTTACTATATTGGAGACGCTGGAAAGAAGAGGATGATTCTTGCCTTAAAACAGAGTTTTTCAGGGATGAGAACTCTGGTCTGAATTTGCCTTCATAAACGGAGTTAAACCCCAGTATCAGTGTCTTCCTACAAGCAAGAGTTCATTTCAGGTAAACCCAGTAAATTTTAGGCTCAAATGATTTTTCGCAGTTCACGAACCCCACGCGATTCTCACTATTAACTAAAGAGCATTTATGTAACAGGAGCTGTGGTTTGTATCAGTTTCATAAGCACAGTTGATCTACATATGGTCCATATGAGTAGGAAAACAGGTTTTTTTTCAGGGCATGCTCATGGTTCTTGCTGTATTTTAGACTCTGGAAAGAAGAGCTTGCTTCTTGCATTAAAGTATAGTGTGTTTCAGGGATGAGACCTCTGGTCTGAATTTCACTTCAGAAACGGAGGTAAACCTCAGGATCTGTGTCTTCCTACAAGCAAGAGTTCATTTCTGTTAAACCAAGTGAATTTTGGGCTCAAATGATTTTTTGCAGTTCACGAACCCAACGCTATTCTCACTATTAACTAAAGAGGATTTATATTAGAGGAGCTGTGGTTTGTATCAGTTTCATAAGCAGAGTTTAACTACATATGGTCTGTATTAGTAGGAATCACAGTTCTTTTTTCTTGGCATGATCATGGTTCTTACTATATTGGAGACGCTGGAAAGAAGAGGATGATACTTGCGTTAAAACAGAGTGTTTTTCAGGGATGAGAACTCCGGTCTGAATTTGCCATGAGAAACGGAGTTAAACCCCAGTATCAGTGTCTTCCTACAAGCAAGAGTTCATTTCTGGTAAACCCAGTGAATTTTGGGCTCAAATGATTTTTCGCAGTTCACGAACCCAACACGATTCTCACTATTAAATAAAGAGCATTTATGTAAGAGCCGCTGTGGTTTGTATCAGTTTCATAAGCAGAGATGAACTAAGTATGGTCCATATGAGTAGGAAACACAGTTCTTTTTTTCAGGGCATGCTCATGGTTCTTGCTGTGTTTTAGATTCTGGAAATAAGAGCTTGCTTCTTGCTTTAAAACAGAGTGTGTTTAATGGATGAGAACTCTGGTCTGAATTCCCCTTCAGAAACGGAGTTGTACCCCATGATCTGTGTCTTCCTACAAACAAGAGTTCATTATTTGTAAACCAAGTGAATTTTCGGCTCAAATGATTTTACACAGTTCACGAACCAAAACGCGATTCTCACTATTAACTTAAGAGGATTTACGTAAGAGGAGCTGTGGTTTGTATCAGTTTAATAACAGGAGTTGACTACATATGGTGTGTATGAGTAGGAAACACAGTTCTTTTTTCTGGGCATGCTCATGTTTCTTACTGTATTGGAGAAGCTGGAAAGAAGAGGTACTTTCTTGCTTAAAACAGAGTGTATTTCAGGGATGAGAACTCTGGTCTGATTTTCACTTCAGAAACGGACTTTAACCCCAGGATCTGGGTCTTCCAACAAGCAAGAGTTCTTTTCTGGTAAACTCATTGAATTTTCGGCTCAAATGATTTTACACAGTTCTAGAACCCATCGCGATTATCAATATTAACTAAAGAGCATTTATGTAAGAGGAGCTGTGTTCTGTATCAGTTTTATAAGCAGAGGTGGCCTACATATGGTATGTATGAGTAGGAAACACAGTTCTTTTTTTCAGGGCATGCTCATGTTTCTTGCTGTATTTTAGACTCTGGAAATAAGAGCTTGCTTCTTGCGTTAAAACAGAGTGTGTTTCAGGGATGAGAACACTGGTCTGAATTTCCCTTCAGAAACGGAGTTAAACCCCAGGATCTGTGTCTTCCTACAAGCAAGGGTTCATGTGTGGTTAAACCAGTGTATTTTGGGCTCAAATGATTTTTTGCAGTTCACGAACCCAACGCGATTCTCACTATTAACTAAAGAGCATTTATGTAAGACGAGCTGTAGTTTGTATCAGTTTCATAAGCAGAGTTGAACTAAATATGGTCTGTATGATTAGGATACACAGTTCTTTTTTTCAGGGCATGCTCATGGTTCTTGCTGTATTTTACACTCTGGAAAGAAGAGCTTGCTTCTTGCATTTTAAGAGGGTGTGTTTCATGAATTTGAACTCTGGTCTGAATTTCCCTTCAGAAACGGAGTTAAACCCCAGGATCTGTGTCTTCCTACAAACAAGAGTTAATTTCTGGTTAACCCATTGGATTTTGGGCTCAAAATACTTTTAGCAGTTCACGAACCCAACTCGATTCTCACTATTAACTAAAGAGCATTTATGTAAGACGAGCTGTAGTTTGTATCAGTTTCATAAGCAGAGTTGAACTAAATATGGTCTGTATGATTAGGATACACAGTTCTTTTTTTCAGGGCATGCTCATGGTTCTTGCTGTATTTTAGACTCTGGAAAGAAGAGCTTGCTTCCTGCATTAAAAGAGGGTGTGTTTCATGCATTTGAACTCTGGTCTGAATTTCCCTTCAGAAACGGAGTTAAACCCCAAGATCTGTGTCTTTCTACAAGCAAGAGTTCATTTGTGGTAAACCAAGTGAATTTTCAGCTCAAAAGACTTTACACAGTTCTAGATCCCAACGCGATAATCAATATTAACTAAAGAACATTTTTGTAAGAGGAGGTATGGTCTGTATCATTTCATAAGCAGAGTTGGAATACATATGATCTGTATGATTAGGAAACACAGTTCTTTTTTTTTCTTGGCAGGCTCATGTTTGTTACTATATTGGAGACGCTGGAAAGAAGAGGATGATTCTTGCCTTAAAACAGAGTTTTTCAGGGATGAGAACTCTGGTCTGAATTTGCCTTCATAAACGGAGTTAAACCCCAGTATCAGTGTCTTCCTACAAGCAAGAGTTCATTTCAGGTAAACCCAGTAAATTTTAGGCTCAAATGATTTTTCGCAGTTCACGAACCCCACGCGATTCTCACTATTAACTAAAGAGCATTTATGTAACAGGAGCTGTGGTTTGTATCAGTTTCATAAGCACAGTTGATCTACATATGGTCCATATGAGTAGGAAAACAGGTTTTTTTTCAGGGCATGCTCATGGTTCTTGCTGTATTTTAGACTCTGGAAAGAAGAGCTTGCTTCTTGCATTAAAGTATAGTGTGTTTCAGGGATGAGACCTCTGGTCTGAATTTCACTTCAGAAACGGAGGTAAACCTCAGGATCTGTGTCTTCCTACAAGCAAGAGTTCATTTCTGTTAAACCAAGTGAATTTTGGGCTCAAATGATTTTTTGCAGTTCACGAACCCAACGCTATTCTCACTATTAACTAAAGAGGATTTATATTAGAGGAGCTGTGGTTTGTATCAGTTTCATAAGCAGAGTTTAACTACATATGGTCTGTATTAGTAGGAATCACAGTTCTTTTTTCTTGGCATGATCATGGTTCTTACAATATTGGAGACGCTGGAAAGAAGAGGATGATACTTGCGTTAAAACAGAGTGTTTTTCAGGGATGAGAACTCCGGTCTGAATTTGCCATGAGAAACGGAGTTAAACCCCAGTATCAGTGTCTTCCTACAAGCAAGAGTTCATTTCTGGTAAACCCAGTGAATTTTGGGCTCAAATGATTTTTCGCAGTTCACGAACCCAACACGATTCTCACTATTAAATAAAGAGCATTTATGTAAGAGCCGCTGTGGTTTGTATCAGTTTCATAAGCAGAGATGAACTAAGTATGGTCCATATGAGTAGGAAACACAGTTCTTTTTTTCAGGGCATGCTCATGGTTCTTGCTGTGTTTTAGATTCTGGAAATAAGAGCTTGCTTCTTGCTTTAAAACAGAGTGTGTTTAATGGATGAGAACTCTGGTCTGAATTCCCCTTCAGAAACGGAGTTGTACCCCATGATCTGTGTCTTCCTACAAACAAGAGTTCATTATTTGTAAACCAAGTGAATTTTCGGCTCAAATGATTTTACACAGTTCACGAACCAAAACGCGATTCTCACTATTAACTTAAGAGGATTTACGTAAGAGGAGCTGTGGTTTGTATCAGTTTAATAACAGGAGTTGACTACATATGGTGTGTATGAGTAGGAAACACAGTTCTTTTTTCTGGGCATGCTCATGGTTCTTACTGTATTGGAGAAGCTGGAAAGAAGAGGTACTTTCTTGCTTAAAACAGAGTGTATTTCAGGGATGAGAACTCTGGTCTGAATTTCACTTCAGAAACGGACTTTAACCCCAGGATCTGGGTCTTCCTACAAGCAAGAGTTCTTTTCTGGTAAACTCATTGAATTTTCGGCTCAAATGATTTTACACAGTTCTAGAACCCATCGCGATTATCAATATTAACTAAAGAGCATTTATGTAAGAGGAGCTGTGTTCTGTATCAGTTTTATAAGCAGAGGTGGCCTACATATGGTATGTATGAGTAGGAAACACAGTTCTTTTTTTCAGGGCATGCTCATGTTTCTTGCTGTATTTTAGACTCTGGAAATAAGAGCTTGCTTCTTGCGTTAAAACAGAGTGTGTTTCAGGGATGAGAACACTGGTCTGAATTTCCCTTCAGAAACGGAGTTAAACCCCAGGATCTGTGTCTTCCTACAAGCAAGGGTTCATGTGTGGTTAAACCAGTGTATTTTGGGCTCAAATGATTTTTTGCAGTTCACGAACCCAACGCGATTCTCACTATTAACTAAAGAGCATTTATGTAAGACGAGCTGTAGTTTGTATCAGTTTCATAAGCAGAGTTGAACTAAATATGGTCTGTATGATTAGGATACACAGTTCTTTTTTTCAGGGCATGCTCATGGTTCTTGCTGTATTTTAGACTCTGGAAAGAAGAGCTTGCTTCTTGCATTTTAAGAGGGTGTGTTTCATGAATTTGAACTCTGGTCTGAATTTCCCTTCAGAAACGGAGTTAAACCCCAGGATCTGTGTCTTCCTACAAACAAGAGTTAATTTCTGGTTAACCCATTGGATTTTGGGCTCAAAATACTTTTAGCAGTTCACGAACCCAACTCGATTCTCACTATTAACTAAAGAGCATTTATGTAAGACGAGCTGTAGTTTGTATCAGTTTCATAAGCAGAGTTGAACTAAATATGGTCTGTATGATTAGGATACACAGTTCTTTTTTTCAGGGCATGCTCATGGTTCTTGCTGTATTTTAGACTCTGGAAAGAAGAGCTTGCTTCTTGCATTTTAAGAGGGTGTGTTTCATGAATTTGAACTCTGGTCTGAATTTCCCTTCAGAAACGGAGTTAAACCCCAGGATCTGTGTCTTCCTACAAACAAGAGTTAATTTCTGGTTAACCCATTGGATTTTGGGCTCAAAATACTTTTAGCAGTTCACGAACCCAACTCGATTCTCACTATTAACTAAAGAGCATTTATGTAAGACGAGCTGTAGTTTGTATCAGTTTCATAAGCAGAGTTGAACTAAATATGGTCTGTATGATTAGGATACACAGTTCTTTTTTTCAGGGCATGCTCATGGTTCTTGCTGTATTTTAGACTCTGGAAAGAAGAGCTTGCTTCCTGCATTAAAAGAGGGTGTGTTTCATGCATTTGAACTCTGGTCTGAATTTCCCTTCAGAAACGGAGTTAAACCCCAAGATCTGTGTCTTTCTACAAGCAAGAGTTCATTTGTGGTAAACCAAGTGAATTTTCAGCTCAAAAGACTTTACACAGTTCTAGATCCCAACGCGATAATCAATATTAACTAAAGAACATTTTTGTAAGAGGAGGTATGGTCTGTATCATTTCATAAGCAGAGTTGGAATACATATGATCTGTATGATTAGGAAACACAGTTCTTTTTTTTTCTTGGCAGGCTCATGTTTGTTACTATATTGGAGACGCTGGAAAGAAGAGGATGATTCTTGCCTTAAAACAGAGTTTTTCAGGGATGAGAACTCTGGTCTGAATTTGCCTTCATAAACGGAGTTAAACCCCAGTATCAGTGTCTTCCTACAAGCAAGAGTTCATTTCAGGTAAACCCAGTAAATTTTAGGCTCAAATGATTTTTCGCAGTTCACGAACCCCACGCGATTCTCACTATTAACTAAAGAGCATTTATGTAACAGGAGCTGTGGTTTGTATCAGTTTCATAAGCACAGTTGACCTACATATGGTCCATATGAGTAGGAAAACAGGTTTTTTTTCAGGGCATGCTCATGGTTCTTGCTGTATTTTAGACTCTGGAAAGAAGAGCTTGCTTCTTGCATTAAAGTATAGTGTGTTTCAGGGATGAGACCTCTGGTCTGAATTTCACTTCAGAAACGGAGGTAAACCTCAGGATCTGTGTCTTCCTACAAGCAAGAGTTCATTTCTGTTAAACCAAGTGAATTTTGGGCTGAAATGATTTTTTGCAGTTCACGAACCCAACGCTATTCTCACTATTAACTAAAGAGGATTTATATTAGAGGAGCTGTGGTTTGTATCAGTTTCATAAGCAGAGTTTAACTACATATGGTCTGTATTAGTAGGAATCACAGTTCTTTTTTCTTGGCATGATCATGGTTCTTACTATATTGGAGATGCTGGAAAGAAGAGGATGATACTTGCCTTAAAACAGAGTGTTTTTCAGGGATGAGAACTCCGGTCTGAATTTGCCATGAGAAACGGAGTTAAACCCCAGTATCAGTGTCTTCCTACAAGCAAGAGTTCATTTCTGGTAAACCCAGTGAATTTTGGGCTCAAATGATTTTTCGCAGTTCACGAACCCAACACGATTCTCACTATTAAATAAAGAGCATTTATGTAAGAGGAGCTGTGGTTTGTATCAGTTTCATAAGCAGATTTGAACTAAATATGGTCTGTATGAGGAGGAAACACAGTTCTTTTTTTCAGGGCATGCTCATGGTTCTTGCTGTATTTTAGACACTGGAAAGAAGAGGGTGCTTCTGCGTTAAAACAGAGTGTGTTTCAGGGATGAGAACTCTGGTCTGAATTTCTCTTTAGCATCGGAGTTAAACCCCAGGATCTGTGTCTTCCTACTAGCATGAGTTCATTTCTGGTATACCCAGTGCATTTTGGGCTGAAATGATTTTTCGCAGTTCATGAACCCACCGTGATTCTCACTATTAACTGAAGAGCATTTATGTAAGAGGAGCTGTGGTGTGTATCAGTTTCATAAGCAGAGTTGAAGTACGTATGGTCCGTATGAATAGGAAACACAGTTCTTTTTTTCAGGGCATGCACATGGTTCTTTCTGTATTCTAGTCGCTGGAAAGAAGTGCTTGCTTCTTGCATTAAAACAGGGTGTGTTTCATGGATGAGAACTCTGGTCTGAATTCCCCTTCAGAAACGGAGTTGTACCCCATGATCTGTGTCTTCCTACAAACAAGAGTTCATTATTTGTAAACCAAGTGAATTTTCGGCTCAAATGATTTTACACAGTTCACGAACCAAAACGCGATTCTCACTATTAACTTAAGAGGATTTACGTAAGAGGAGCTGTGGTTTGTATCAGTTTAATAACAGGAGTTGACTACATATGGTGTGTATGAGTAGGAAACACAGTTCTTTTTTCTGGGCATGCTCATGTTTCTTACTGTATTGGAGAAGCTGGAAAGAAGAGGTACTTTCTTGCTTAAAACAGAGTGTATTTCAGGGATGAGAACTCTGGTCTGATTTTCACTTCAGAAACGGACTTTAACCCCAGGATCTGGGTCTTCCAACAAGCAAGAGTTCTTTTCTGGTAAACTCATTGAATTTTCGGCTCAAATGATTTTACACAGTTCTAGAACCCATCGCGATTATCAATATTAACTAAAGAGCATTTATGTAAGAGGAGCTGTGTTCTGTATCAGTTTTATAAGCAGAGGTGGCCTACATATGGTATGTATGAGTAGGAAACACAGTTCTTTTTTTCAGGGCATGCTCATGTTTCTTGCTGTATTTTAGACTCTGGAAATAAGAGCTTGCTTCTTGCGTTAAAACAGAGTGTGTTTCAGGGATGAGAACACTGGTCTGAATTTCCCTTCAGAAACGGAGTTAAACCCCAGGATCTGTGTCTTCCTACAAGCAAGGGTTCATGTGTGGTTAAACCAGTGTATTTTGGGCTCAAATGATTTTTTGCAGTTCACGAACCCAACGCGATTCTCACTATTAACTAAAGAGCATTTATGTAAGACGAGCTGTAGTTTGTATCAGTTTCATAAGCAGAGTTGAACTAAATATGGTCTGTATGATTAGGATACACAGTTCTTTTTTTCAGGGCATGCTCATGGTTCTTGCTGTATTTTAGACTCTGGAAAGAAGAGCTTGCTTCTTGCATTTTAAGAGGGTGTGTTTCATGAATTTGAACTCTGGTCTGAATTTCCCTTCAGAAACGGAGTTAAACCCCAGGATCTGTGTCTTCCTACAAACAAGAGTTAATTTCTGGTTAACCCATTGGATTTTGGGCTCAAAATACTTTTAGCAGTTCACGAACCCAACTCGATTCTCACTATTAACTAAAGAGCATTTATGTAAGACGAGCTGTAGTTTGTATCAGTTTCATAAGCAGAGTTGAACTAAATATGGTCTGTATGATTAGGATACACAGTTCTTTTTTTCAGGGCATGCTCATGGTTCTTGCTGTATTTTAGACTCTGGAAAGAAGAGCTTGCTTCCTGCATTAAAAGAGGGTGTGTTTCATGCATTTGAACTCTGGTCTGAATTTCCCTTCAGAAACGGAGTTAAACCCCAAGATCTGTGTCTTTCTACAAGCAAGAGTTCATTTGTGGTAAACCAAGTGAATTTTCAGCTCAAAAGACTTTACACAGTTCTAGATCCCAACGCGATAATCAATATTAACTAAAGAACATTTTTGTAAGAGGAGGTATGGTCTGTATCATTTCATAAGCAGAGTTGGAATACATATGATCTGTATGATTAGGAAACACAGTTCTTTTTTTTTCTTGGCAGGCTCATGTTTGTTACTATATTGGAGACGCTGGAAAGAAGAGGATGATTCTTGCCTTAAAACAGAGTTTTTCAGGGATGAGAACTCTGGTCTGAATTTGCCTTCATAAACGGAGTTAAACCCCAGTATCAGTGTCTTCCTACAAGCAAGAGTTCATTTCAGGTAAACCCAGTAAATTTTAGGCTCAAATGATTTTTCGCAGTTCACGAACCCCACGCGATTCTCACTATTAACTAAAGAGCATTTATGTAACAGGAGCTGTGGTTTGTATCAGTTTCATAAGCACAGTTGATCTACATATGGTCCATATGAGTAGGAAAACAGTTTTTTTTTCAGGGCATGCTCATGGTTCTTGCTGTATTTTAGACTCTGGAAAGAAGAGCTTGCTTCTTGCATTAAAGTATAGTGTGTTTCAGGGATGAGACCTCTGGTCTGAATTTCACTTCAGAAACGGAGGTAAACCTCAGGATCTGTGTCTTCCTACAAGCAAGAGTTCATTTCTGTTAAACCAAGTGAATTTTGGGCTCAAATGATTTTTTGCAGTTCACGAACCCAACGCTATTCTCACTATTAACTAAAGAGGATTTATATTAGAGGAGCTGTGGTTTGTATCAGTTTCATAAGCAGAGTTTAACTACATATGGTCTGTATTAGTAGGAATCACAGTTCTTTTTTCTTGGCATGATCATGGTTCTTACTATATTGGAGACGCTGGAAAGAAGAGGATGATACTTGCGTTAAAACAGAGTGTTTTTCAGGGATGAGAACTCCGGTCTGAATTTGCCATGAGAAACGGAGTTAAACCCCAGTATCAGTGTCTTCCTACAAGTAAGAGTTCATTTCTGGTAAACCCAGTGAATTTTGGGCTCAAATGATTTTTCGCAGTTCACGAACCCAACACGATTCTCACTATTAAATAAAGAGCATTTATGTAAGAGCCGCTGTGGTTTGTATCAGTTTCATAAGCAGAGATGAACTAAGTATGGTCCATATGAGTAGGAAACACAGTTCTTTTTTTCAGGGCATGCTCATGGTTCTTGCTGTGTTTTAGATTCTGGAAATAAGAGCTTGCTTCTTGCTTTAAAACAGAGTGTGTTTAATGGATGAGAACTCTGGTCTGAATTCCCCTTCAGAAACGGAGTTGTACCCCATGATCTGTGTCTTCCTACAAACAAGAGTTCATTATTTGTAAACCAAGTGAATTTTCGGCTCAAATGATTTTACACAGTTCACGAACCAAAACGCGATTCTCACTATTAACTTAAGAGGATTTACGTAAGAGGAGCTGTGGTTTGTATCAGTTTAATAACAGGAGTTGACTACATATGGTGTGTATGAGTAGGAAACACAGTTCTTTTTTCTGGGCATGCTCATGGTTCTTACTGTATTGGAGAAGCTGGAAAGAAGAGGTACTTTCTTGCTTAAAACAGAGTGTATTTCAGGGATGAGAACTCTGGTCTGAATTTCACTTCAGAAACGGACTTTAACCCCAGGATCTGGGTCTTCCTACAAGCAAGAGTTCTTTTCTGGTAAACTCATTGAATTTTCGGCTCAAATGATTTTACACAGTTCTAGAACCCATCGCGATTATCAATATTAACTAAAGAGCATTTATGTAAGAGGAGCTGTGTTCTGTATCAGTTTTATAAGCAGAGGTGGCCTACATATGGTATGTATGAGTAGGAAACACAGTTCTTTTTTTCAGGGCATGCTCATGTTTCTTGCTGTATTTTAGACTCTGGAAATAAGAGCTTGCTTCTTGCGTTAAAACAGAGTGTGTTTCAGGGATGAGAACACTGGTCTGAATTTCCCTTCAGAAACGGAGTTAAACCCCAGGATCTGTGTCTTCCTACAAGCAAGGGTTCATGTGTGGTTAAACCAGTGTATTTTGGGCTCAAATGATTTTTTGCAGTTCACGAACCCAACGCGATTCTCACTATTAACTAAAGAGCATTTATGTAAGACGAGCTGTAGTTTGTATCAGTTTCATAAGCAGAGTTGAACTAAATATGGTCTGTATGATTAGGATACACAGTTCTTTTTTTCAGGGCATGCTCATGGTTCTTGCTGTATTTTAGACTCTGGAAAGAAGAGCTTGCTTCTTGCATTTTAAGAGGGTGTGTTTCATGAATTTGAACTCTGGTCTGAATTTCCCTTCAGAAACGGAGTTAAACCCCAGGATCTGTGTCTTCCTACAAACAAGAGTTAATTTCTGGTTAACCCATTGGATTTTGGGCTCAAAATACTTTTAGCAGTTCACGAACCCAACTCGATTCTCACTATTAACTAAAGAGCATTTATGTAAGACGAGCTGTAGTTTGTATCAGTTTCATAAGCAGAGTTGAACTAAATATGGTCTGTATGATTAGGATACACAGTTCTTTTTTTCAGGGCATGCTCATGGTTCTTGCTGTATTTTAGACTCTGGAAAGAAGAGCTTGCTTCCTGCATTAAAAGAGGGTGTGTTTCATGCATTTGAACTCTGGTCTGAATTTCCCTTCAGAAACGGAGTTAAACCCCAAGATCTGTGTCTTTCTACAAGCAAGAGTTCATTTGTGGTAAACCAAGTGAATTTTCAGCTCAGAAGACTTTACACAGTTCTAGATCCCAACGCGATAATCAATATTAACTAAAGAACATTTTTGTAAGAGGAGGTATGGTCTGTATCATTTCATAAGCAGAGTTGGAATACATATGATCTGTATGATTAGGAAACACAGTTCTTTTTTTTTCTTGGCAGGCTCATGTTTGTTACTATATTGGAGACGCTGGAAAGAAGAGGATGATTCTTGCCTTAAAACAGAGTTTTTCAGGGATGAGAACTCTGGTCTGAATTTGCCTTCATAAACGGAGTTAAACCCCAGTATCAGTGTCTTCCTACAAGCAAGAGTTCATTTCAGGTAAACCCAGTAAATTTTAGGCTCAAATGATTTTTCGCAGTTCACGAACCCCACGCGATTCTCACTATTAACTAAAGAGCATTTATGTAACAGGAGCTGTGGTTTGTATCAGTTTCATAAGCACAGTTGATCTACATATGGTCCATATGAGTAGGAAAACAGGTTTTTTTTCAGGGCATGCTCATGGTTCTTGCTGTATTTTAGACTCTGGAAAGAAGAGCTTGCTTCTTGCATTAAAGTATAGTGTGTTTCAGGGATGAGACCTCTGGTCTGAATTTCACTTCAGAAACGGAGGTAAACCTCAGGATCTGTGTCTTCCTACAAGCAAGAGTTCATTTCTGTTAAACCAAGTGAATTTTGGGCTCAAATGATTTTTTGCAGTTCACGAACCCAACGCTATTCTCACTATTAACTAAAGAGGATTTATATTAGAGGAGCTGTGGTTTGTATCAGTTTCATAAGCAGAGTTTAACTACATATGGTCTGTATTAGTAGGAATCACAGTTCTTTTTTCTTGGCATGATCATGGTTCTTACTATATTGGAGACGCTGGAAAGAAGAGGATGATACTTGCGTTAAAACAGAGTGTTTTTCAGGGATGAGAACTCCGGTCTGAATTTGCCATGAGAAACGGAGTTAAACCCCAGTATCAGTGTCTTCCTACAAGCAAGAGTTCATTTCTGGTAAACCCAGTGAATTTTGGGCTCAAATGATTTTTCGCAGTTCACGAACCCAACACGATTCTCACTATTAAATAAAGAGCATTTATGTAAGAGCCGCTGTGGTTTGTATCAGTTTCATAAGCAGAGATGAACTAAGTATGGTCCATATGAGTAGGAAACACAGTTCTTTTTTTCAGGGCATGCTCATGGTTCTTGCTGTGTTTTAGATTCTGGAAATAAGAGCTTGCTTCTTGCTTTAAAACAGAGTGTGTTTAATGGATGAGAACTCTGGTCTGAATTCCCCTTCAGAAACGGAGTTGTACCCCATGATCTGTGTCTTCCTACAAACAAGAGTTCATTATTTGTAAACCAAGTGAATTTTCGGCTCAAATGATTTTACACAGTTCACGAACCAAAACGCGATTCTCACTATTAACTTAAGAGGATTTACGTAAGAGGAGCTGTGGTTTGTATCAGTTTAATAACAGGAGTTGACTACATATGGTGTGTATGAGTAGGAAACACAGTTCTTTTTTCTGGGCATGCTCATGGTTCTTACTGTATTGGAGAAGCTGGAAAGAAGAGGTACTTTCTTGCTTAAAACAGAGTGTATTTCAGGGATGAGAACTCTGGTCTGAATTTCACTTCAGAAACGGACTTTAACCCCAGGATCTGGGTCTTCCTACAAGCAAGAGTTCTTTTCTGGTAAACTCATTGAATTTTCGGCTCAAATGATTTTACACAGTTCTAGAACCCATCGCGATTATCAATATTAACTAAAGAGCATTTATGTAAGAGGAGCTGTGTTCTGTATCAGTTTTATAAGCAGAGGTGGCCTACATATGGTATGTATGAGTAGGAAACACAGTTCTTTTTTTCAGGGCATGCTCATGTTTCTTGCTGTATTTTAGACTCTGGAAATAAGAGCTTGCTTCTTGCGTTAAAACAGAGTGTGTTTCAGGGATGAGAACACTGGTCTGAATTTCCCTTCAGAAACGGAGTTAAACCCCAGGATCTGTGTCTTCCTACAAGCAAGGGTTCATGTGTGGTTAAACCAGTGTATTTTGGGCTCAAATGATTTTTTGCAGTTCACGAACCCAACGCGATTCTCACTATTAACTAAAGAGCATTTATGTAAGACGAGCTGTAGTTTGTATCAGTTTCATAAGCAGAGTTGAACTAAATATGGTCTGTATGATTAGGATACACAGTTCTTTTTTTCAGGGCATGCTCATGGTTCTTGCTGTATTTTAGACTCTGGAAAGAAGAGCTTGCTTCTTGCATTTTAAGAGGGTGTGTTTCATGAATTTGAACTCTGGTCTGAATTTCCCTTCAGAAACGGAGTTAAACCCCAGGATCTGTGTCTTCCTACAAACAAGAGTTAATTTCTGGTTAACCCATTGGATTTTGGGCTCAAAATACTTTTAGCAGTTCACGAACCCAACTCGATTCTCACTATTAACTAAAGAGCATTTATGTAAGACGAGCTGTAGTTTGTATCAGTTTCATAAGCAGAGTTGAACTAAATATGGTCTGTATGATTAGGATACACAGTTCTTTTTTTCAGGGCATGCTCATGGTTCTTGCTGTATTTTAGACTCTGGAAAGAAGAGCTTGCTTCCTGCATTAAAAGAGGGTGTGTTTCATGCATTTGAACTCTGGTCTGAATTTCCCTTCAGAAACGGAGTTAAACCCCAAGATCTGTGTCTTTCTACAAGCAAGAGTTCATTTGTGGTAAACCAAGTGAATTTTCAGCTCAAAAGACTTTACACAGTTCTAGATCCCAACGCGATAATCAATATTAACTAAAGAACATTTTTGTAAGAGGAGGTATGGTCTGTATCATTTCATAAGCAGAGTTGGAATACATATGATCTGTATGATTAGGAAACACAGTTCTTTTTTTTTCTTGGCAGGCTCATGTTTGTTACTATATTGGAGACGCTGGAAAGAAGAGGATGATTCTTGCCTTAAAACAGAGTTTTTCAGGGATGAGAACTCTGGTCTGAATTTGCCTTCATAAACGGAGTTAAACCCCAGTATCAGTGTCTTCCTACAAGCAAGAGTTCATTTCAGGTAAACCCAGTAAATTTTAGGCTCAAATGATTTTTCGCAGTTCACGAACCCCACGCGATTCTCACTATTAACTAAAGAGCATTTATGTAACAGGAGCTGTGGTTTGTATCAGTTTCATAAGCACAGTTGACCTACATATGGTCCATATGAGTAGGAAAACAGGTTTTTTTTCAGGGCATGCTCATGGTTCTTGCTGTATTTTAGACTCTGGAAAGAAGAGCTTGCTTCTTGCATTAAAGTATAGTGTGTTTCAGGGATGAGACCTCTGGTCTGAATTTCACTTCAGAAACGGAGGTAAACCTCAGGATCTGTGTCTTCCTACAAGCAAGAGTTCATTTCTGTTAAACCAAGTGAATTTTGGGCTGAAATGATTTTTTGCAGTTCACGAACCCAACGCTATTCTCACTATTAACTAAAGAGGATTTATATTAGAGGAGCTGTGGTTTGTATCAGTTTCATAAGCAGAGTTTAACTACATATGGTCTGTATTAGTAGGAATCACAGTTCTTATTTCTTGGCATGATCATGGTTCTTACTATATTGGAGATGCTGGAAAGAAGAGGATGATACTTGCCTTAAAACAGAGTGTTTTTCAGGGATGAGAACTCCGGTCTGAATTTGCCATGAGAAACGGAGTTAAACCCCAGTATCAGTGTCTTCCTACAAGCAAGAGTTCATTTCTGGTAAACCCAGTGAATTTTGGGCTCAAATGATTTTTCGCAGTTCACGAACCCAACACGATTCTCACTATTAAATAAAGAGCATTTATGTAAGAGGAGCTGTGGTTTGTATCAGTTTCATAAGCAGATTTGAACTAAATATGGTCCGTATGAGGAGGAAACACAGTTCTTTTTTTCAGGGCATGCTCATGGTTCTTGCTGTATTTTAGACACTGGAAAGAAGAGGGTGCTTCTGCGTTAAAACAGAGTGTGTTTCAGGGATGAGAACTCTGGTCTGAATTTCTCTTTAGCATCGGAGTTAAACCCCAGGATCTGTGTCTTCCTACTAGCATGAGTTCATTTCTGGTATACCCAGTGCATTTTGGGCTGAAATGATTTTTCGCAGTTCATGAACCCACCGTGATTCTCACTATTAACTGAAGAGCATTTATGTAAGAGGAGCTGTGGTGTGTATCAGTTTCATAAGCAGAGTTGAAGTACGTATGGTCCGTATGAATAGGAAACACAGTTCTTTTTTTCAGGGCATGCACATGGTTCTTTCTGTATTCTAGTCGCTGGAAAGAAGTGCTTGCTTCTTGCATTAAAACAGGGTGTGTTTCATGGATGAGAACTCTGGTCTGAATTTGCCTTCAGAAACGGAGTTTAACCCCAAGATCTGTGTCTTTCTACAAGCAAGAGTTCATTTGTGGTAAACCAAGTGACTTTTCAGCTCAAAAGACTTTACACAGTTCTCGATCCCAACGCAATAATCACTATTAACTAAAGAACATTTTTGTAAGAGGAGGTATGCTCTGTATCATTTCATAAGCAGAGTTGGAATACATATGATCTGTATGAGTAGGAAACACAGTTCTCTTTTTTTCTTGGCAGGCTCATGTTTCTTACTATATTGAACACGCTGGAAAGAAGAGGATGATGCTTGCCTTAAAACAGAGTTTTTCAGGGATGAGAACTCTGGTCTGAATTTCCCTTCAGAAACGCAGTTAAACCCCAGGATCTGTGTCTTCCTACAAGCAAGAGTTCATTTCTGGTAATCCTAGTGAATTTTGGGGTCAAATGATTTTTCGCAATTCAAGAACCCAATGAGATTCTCACTATTAACTAAAGAGCATTTATGTAAGAGGAGCTGTGGTTTGTATCAGTTTCATAAGCATGGTTGAACTACCTGTGGTACATAGGAGTAGGGAAAACAGTTTTTTTTTCAGGGCATGCTCATGGTTCTTGCTGTATTTTAGACTCTGGAAAGAAGTGCTTGCTTCTTCCATTAAAGCATAGTATGTTTCAGGGATGAGAACTCTGGTCTGAATTTCACTTCAGAAACGGAGTTAAACCCCAGGATCTGTGTCTTCCTACAAGCAAGACTTCATTTCTGTTAAACAAAGTGAATGTTTGGTTCAAATGATTTTTCGCAGTTCACGAACCCAACGCAATTCTCACTAGTAACTAAAGAGGATTTATGTAAGAGGAGCTGTGTTTTGTATCAGTTTCATAAGCAGAGTTGAACTGCATATGTTCTGTATTAGTAGGAAACACAGTTCTTTTATTCTTGGCATGATCATAGTTCTTACTATTTTGGAGACGCTGGAAAGAAGAGGATGATTCTTGCCTTAAAACAGTGTTTTTCAGGGATGAGAACTCTGGTCTGAATTTGCCATGAGAAACGGAGTTAAACCCCAGTATCAGTGTCTTCCTACAAGCAAGAGTTCATTTCTGGTAAACCCAGTGATTTTGGGCTCAAATGATTTTTCGCAGTTCCCGAACCCAACACGATTCTCACTATTAACTAAAGAGCATTTATGTAAGAGGAGCTGTGGTTTGTATCAGTTTCATAAGCAGAGTTGAACTACTTATGGTCCGCATGAGTAGGAAACACAGTTCGTTTTTTCAGGCCATCCTCATGATTCTTGCTGTATTTTTGACTCTGGAAAAAAGAGCTTGCTTCTTGCTTTAAATCCGAGTGTGTTTCAGCGATGAGAACTCTGGTCTGAATTTCCCTTCAGAAACAGAGTTAAACCCCAGGATGTGTGTCTTCCTACAAGCAAGTGTTGTTTTCTGGTAAACCCAGGGTATTTTGAGCTCCAATGATTTTTCCCAATTCTCGAACCAAAACGCGATTCTCACTATTAACTAAAGAGGATTTATGTAAGAGGAGCTGTGGTTTGTATCAGTTTCATTAGCAGAGTGGAACTACGTATGGTCTGTATGAGTAGGAAACACAGTTCTTTTTTTCTGGGCATGCTCATGGTTCTTGCTGTATTTTAGATTCTGGAAAGAAGAGGATGATTCCTGCCTTAAAACAGGGTGTTTTTCAGGGATGAGAACTCTGGTCTGAATTTGCCTTCATAAATGGAGTTAAACCCCAGTATCAATGTCTTCCTACAAGCAAGAGTTCATTTCTGGTAAACCCATTGAATTTTGGGCTCAAATTATATTTCGCAGTTTATGAACCCAACATGATTCTCACTATTAACTAAAGAGCATTTATGTAAGAAGAGCTGTAGTTTGTATCAGTTTCATAAGCAGAGTTGAACTACATATGGTCCATATGAGTAGGAAACACAGTTCTTTTTTTCAGGGCATCCTCATGGTTCTTGCAGTATTGGGGACGCTGGAAAGAAGAGCTTGCTTCTTGCATTAAAAGAAGGTGTGTTTCATGGATGAGAACTCTGTTCTGAATTTCCCTTCCCAAACGGAGTTAAACCCCATGATCTGTCTCTTCCTAACAGCAAGAGTTCATTTCTGGTAAACCTAGTGAATTTTTGGCTCAAATGACTTTACACAGTTCTAGAACCCAACGCGATTATCACTATTAACTAAAGAGGATTTCTGTAGGATGAGCTGTGGTCTGTATCATTTCATAAGCAGAGTTGAACTACATATGGTCCGTATGAATAAGAAATCCAGTTCTTTTTCTCTGGGCATGCTCATGGTTCTTATTTTATTGGAGATGCTGGAAAGAAGAGGATGATTCTTGCCTTAAAACAGAGTGTTTTTCAGGGTTGAGAATTCTGGTCTGAATTTGAATTCAAAAATGGAGTTATACCCCAGGATCTGTTTCTTCCTACAAGCAAGAGTTCATTTCAGGTAAACCCAGTAAATTTTGGGCTCAAATGATTTTTCGCAGTTCACCAACCCAACGCGATTCTCACTATTAAATAAAGAGCATTTAAGTAAGAGGAGCTGTGGGTTGTAACAGTTTCATAAGCACAGTTGAACTACATATGGTCCATATGCCTAGAAAAAACAGTTTTTTTTTCAGGGCATGCTCATGGTTCTTGCTGTATTTTAGACACTGGAAAGAAGAGCTTGCTTCTTGCGTTAAAACAGAGTGTGTTTTAGGGATCAGAACTATGGTCTGAATTTCCCATCACAAACGGAGTTAAACCCCATGATCTGTGTCTTCCTACAAGCAAGAGTTCATTTCTGGTAAACCAAGTGAATTTTGGGCTCAAATTGTTTTACACAATTCTAGAACCTAATGCGATTATCACTATTAACTAAAGAGCATTTATGTAAGATGAGCTGCGGTTTGTATCAGTTTCATAAGTAGAGTTGAACTACATATGGTACATATGATTAGGAAACACAGTTCTTTTTTTCAGGGCATGATTATGGTTCTTGCTGTATTTTAGACTCTGGAAAGAAGAGCTTGCTTCTTGCTTTAAAACAGAGTGTGTTTCATGGATGAGAACTCTGGTCTGAATTTCCCATCAGAAACGGAGTTAAACCCAAGGATCTGTGTCTTTCCACATGCAAGAGTTCATTTCTGGTGAACCCAGTGTATTTTGCGCTCAAATGATTATTCGTCTTTCACGAACACAACACAATTCTCACATTAACTAAAGAGGATTTATGTAAGAGGAGCTGTGGTTTGTATCAGTTTCATAAGCAGAGTGGAACTACATATGGTCTGTATGAGTAGGAAACACAGTTCTTTTTTTCTGGGCATGCTCATGGTTCTTGCTGTATTTTAGATTCTGGAAAGAAGAGCTTTCTTCTTGGGTTAAAACAGAGTGTGTTTCAGGGATGAGAACTCTGGTCTGAATTTCCCTTCAGAAACGGAGTTATACCCCAGGATCTGTGTCTTCCTACAAGCAAGAGTTCATTTCTGGTAAACTAAGTGAATTTTGGGCTCAAATGATTTTTCGCAGTTCACGAACCCAACGCTATTCTCACTAGTAACTAAAGAGGATTTATGTAAGAGGAGCTGTGTTTTGTATCAGTTTCGTAAGCAGAGTTGAACTGTATATGGCCTGTATTAGTAGGAAACACAGTTCTTTTATTCTTGGCATGATCATAGTTCTTACTATTTTGGAGACGCTGGAAAGAAGAGGATGATTCTTGCCTTAAAACAGAGTTTTTTTCAGGCATGAGAACTCTGGTCTGAATTTGCCATGAGAAACGGAGTTAAACCCCATTATCAGTGTCTTCCTACAAGCAAGAGTACATTTCTGGTAAACCCCATGATTTTGGGCTCAAATGATTTTTCGCAGTTCACGAACCCAACACGAATCTCACTATTAACTAAACAGCATTTATGTAAGAGGAGCTGTGGTTTGTATCAGTTTCATAAGCAGAGTTGAACTACATATGGTCCGCATGAGTAGGAAACACAGTTCGTTTTTTCAGGCCATCCTCATGATTCTTGCTGTATTTTAGACTCTGGAAAAAAGAGCTTGCTTCTTGCTTTAAGTCCGAGTGTGTTTCAGCGATGAGAACTCTGGTCTGAATTTCCCTTCAGAAACAGAGTTAAACCCCAGGATGTGTGTCTTCCTACAAGCAAGAGTTGTTTTCTGGTAAACCCAGGGTATTTTGAGCTCCAATGGATTTTTCCCAATTCTCGAACCTAAACGCCATTCTCACTATTAACTAAAGAGGATTTATGTAAGAGGAGCTGTGGTTTGCATCATTTTCATAAGCAGAGTGGAACTACATATGGTCTGTATGAGTAGGAAACACAGTTCTTTTTTTCTGGGCATGCTCATGGTTCTTGATGTATTTTAGACTCTGGAAAGAAGAGCTTGCTTCTTCCATTAAAGCATAGTGTGTTTCAGGGATGAGAACTCTGGTCTGAATTTCACTTCAGAAACGGAGTTAAACCCCAGGATCTGTGTCTTCCTACAAACAAGAGTTCATTTCTGTAAACCAAGTGAATTTTGGGCTCAAATTATTTTTCGCAGTTCACGAACTCAACGCTATTCTCACTATTAACTAAAGAGAATTTATGTAAGAGGAGCTGTGGTTTGTATCAGTTTCATAAGCAGAGTTGAACTGCATATGGTCTGTATTAGTAGGAAACACAGTTCTTTTATTCTTGGCATGATCATGGTTCTTACTATTTTGAAGAGGCTGGAAAGAAGAGGAAGATTCTTGCCATAAAACAGAGTGTTTTTCAGGTATGAGAACTCTGGTCTGATTTTGCCATGAGAAACAGAGTTAAACCCCAGTATCAGTGTCTTCCTACAAGCAAGAGTTCATTTCTGGTAAACCCACTGATTTTGTGCTCAAATGATTTTTCGCAGTTCACGAATCCAACACGATTCTCATTATTAACTAAAGAGCATTTATGTAAGAGGAGCTGTGGTTTGTATCAGTTTCATAAGCAGTGTTGAACTACATATGGTCCGTATGAGTAGGAAACACAGCTCTTCTTTTCAGGGCATTCTCATGGTTCTTGCTGTATTTTAGACACTGAAAAGAAGACCGTGCTTTTGCGTTAAAACAGAGTGAGTTTCAGGGATGAGAACTCTGGGCTGAATTTCTCTTCAGCATCGGAGTTAAACCCCACGATCTGTGCCTCCCTCCAAGCAAGAATTCATTTCTGGTAAACCCATGGCATTTTGGGCTGAAATGATTTTTCGCAGTTCATGAACCCACCGCGATTCTCACTATTAACTAAAGAGAATTTATGGAAGAAGAGCTGTTGTTTGTATCAGTTTCATAAGCAGAGTTGAACTACATATGGTCCGCATGAGTAGGAATCACAGTTCGTTTTTTTCAGGCCATCCTCATGATTCATGCTGTATTTTAGACTCTGGAAAAAAGAACTTGCTTCTTGCGTTAAATCCGAGTGTGTTTCAGGGATGAGAACTCTGGTCTGAATTTACCTTCAGAAACGGAGTTAAACACCAGGATGTTTGTCTTCCTACAAGCAAGATTTGTTTTCTGGTAAAGCCAGGGTATTTTCAGCTCCAATGATTTTTCGTAGTTCATGAACCGACTGCGATTCTCACTATTAACTAAAGAGCATTTATGTAAGAGGAGCTGTGGTTTGTATCAGTTTCATAAGCAGAGTTGAACTACATATGGTCCATATGAGGAGGAAACACCGTTCTTCTTTTCAGGGCATGCTCATGGTTCTTGCAGTATTTTAGACACTGGAAAAAAGAGCTTGCTTCTGCGTTAAAACAGAGTGTCTTTCAGGGATGAGAACTCTGGTCTGAATTTCTCTTCAGCATCGGAGTTAAACCCCAGGATCTGTGTCTTCCTACAACCAAGAGTTCATTTCTGGTAAACCCAGTGCATTTTGGGCTGAAATGATTTTTCGCAGTTCATGAACCCACCGCGATTCTCACTATTAACTAAAGAGCATTTATGGAATAAGAGCTGTTGCTTGTATCAGTTTCATAAGCAGAGTTGAACTACATATGGTCCGCATCAGTAGGGAACACAGTTCGTTTTTTCAGGCCATCCTCATGATTCTTGCTGTATTTTAGACTCTGGAAAAAAGAGCTTGCTTCTTGCGTTAAATCCGTGTGTGTTTCAGGGATGAGAACTCTGGTCGGAATTTACCTTCATAAACGGAGTTAAACCCCAGGATGTGTGTCTTCCTACAAGCAAGAGTTGTTTTCCGGTAAACCCAGGGTATTTTGAGCTCCAATGATTTTTCGCAGTTCTCGAAGCAAAACGCGATTCTCACTATTAACTAAAGAGGATTTATGTAAGAGGAGCTGTGGTTTGTATCAGTTTCATAAGCAGAGTGGAACTACATATGGTCTGTATGAGTAGGAAACACAGTTCTTTTTCTCTGGGCATGCTCATGGTTCTTATTTTATTGGAGATGCTGGAAAGAAGAGGATGATTCTTGCCTTAAAACAGAGTGTTTTTCAGGGTTGAGAATTCTGGTCTGAATTTGAATTCAAAAATGGAGTTATACCCCAGGATCTGTTTCTTCCTACAAGCAAGAGTTCATTTCAGGTAAACCCAGTAAATTTTGGGCTCAAATGATTTTTCGCAGTTCACCAACCCAACGCGATTCTCACTATTAAATAAAGAGCATTTAAGTAAGAGGAGCTGTGGGTTGTAACAGTTTCATAAGCACAGTTGAACTACATATGGTCCATATGCCTAGAAAAAACAGTTTTTTTTTCAGGGCATGCTCATGGTTCTTGCTGTATTTTAGATTCTGGAAAGAAGAGGATGATTCCTGCCTTAAAACAGGGTGTTTTTCAGGGATGAGAACTCTGGTCTGAATTTGCCTTCATAAATGGAGTTAAACCCCAGTATCAATGTCTTCCTACAAGCAAGAGTTCATTTCTGGTAAACCCATTGAATTTTGGGCTCAAATTATATTTCGCAGTTTATGAACCCAACATGATTCTCACTATTAACTAAAGAGCATTTATGTAAGAAGAGCTGTAGTTTGTATCAGTTTCATAAGCAGAGTTGAACTACATATGGTCCATATGAGTAGGAAACACAGTTCTTTTTTTCAGGGCATCCTCATGGTTCTTGCAGTATTGGGGACGCTGGAAAGAAGAGCTTGCTTCTTGCATTAAAAGAAGGTGTGTTTCATGGATGAGAACTCTGTTCTGAATTTCCCTTCCCAAACGGAGTTAAACCCCATGATCTGTCTCTTCCTAACAGCAAGAGTTCATTTCTGGTAAACCTAGTGAATTTTCGGCTCAAATGACTTTACACAGTTCTAGAACCCAACGCGATTATCACTATTAACTAAAGAGGATTTATGTAGGAGGAGCTGTGGTCTGTATCATTTCATAAGCAGAGTTGAACTACATATGGTCCGTATGAATAAGAAACCCAGTTCTTTTTCTCTGGGCATGCTCATGGTTCTTATTTTATTGGAGATGCTGAAAGAAGAGGATGATTCTTGCCTTAAAACAGAGTGTTTTTCAGGGTTGAGAATTCTGGTCTGAATTTCCCTTCAGAAACGGAGTTATACCCCAGGATCTGTGTCTTCCTACAAGCAAGAGTTCATTTCTGGTAAACTAAGTGAATTTTGGGCTCAAATGATTTTTCGCAGTTCACGAACCCAACGCTATTCTCACTAGTAACTAAAGAGGATTTATGTAAGAGGAGCTGTGTTTTGTATCAGTTTCGTAAGCAGAGTTGAACTGTATATGGTCTGTATTAGTAGGAAACACAGTTCTTTTATTCTTGGCATGATCATAGTTCTTACTATTTTGGAGACGCTGGAAAGAAGAGGATGATTCTTGCCTTAAAACAGAGTTTTTTTCAGGCATGAGAACTCTGGTCTGAATTTGCCATGAGAAACGGAGTTAAACCCCATTATCAGTGTCTTCCTACAAGCAAGAGTACATTTCTGGTAAACCCCATGATTTTGGGCTCAAATGATTTTTCGCAGTTCACGAACCCAACACGAATCTCACTATTAACTAAACAGCATTTATGTAAGAGGAGCTGTGGTTTGTATCAGTTTCATAAGCAGAGTTGAACTACATATGGTCCGCATGAGTAGGAAACACAGTTCGTTTTTTCAGGCCATCCTCATGATTCTTGCTGTATTTTAGACTCTGGAAAAAAGAGCTTGCTTCTTGCTTTAAGTCCGAGTGTGTTTCAGCGATGAGAACTCTGGTCTGAATTTCCCTTCAGAAACAGAGTTAAACCCCAGGATGTGTGTCTTCCTACAAGCAAGAGTTGTTTTCTGGTAAACCCAGGGTATTTTGAGCTCCAATGGATTTTTCCCAATTCTCGAACCTAAACGCCATTCTCACTATTAACTAAAGAGGATTTATGTAAGAGGAGCTGTGGTTTGCATCATTTTCATAAGCAGAGTGGAACTACATATGGTCTGTATGAGTAGGAAACAGTTCTTTTTTTCTGGGCATGCTCATGGTTCTTGATGTATTTTAGACTCTGGAAAGAAGAGCTTGCTTCTTCCATTAAAGCATAGTGTGTTTCAGGGATGAGAACTCTGGTCTGAATTTCACTTCAGAAACGGAGTTAAACCCCAGGATCTGTGTCTTCCTACAAACAAGAGTTCATTTCTGTTAAACCAAGTGAATTTTGGGCTCAAATTATTTTTCGCAGTTCACGAACTCAACGCTATTCTCACTATTAACTAAAGAGAATTTATGTAAGAGGAGCTGTGGTTTGTATCAGTTTCATAAGCAGAGTTGAACTGCATATGGTCTGTATTAGTAGGAAACACAGTTCTTTTATTCTTGGCATGATCATGGTTCTTACTATTTTGAAGAGGCTGGAAAGAAGAGGAAGATTCTTGCCATAAAACAGAGTGTTTTTCAGGTATGAGAACTCTGGTCTGATTTTGCCATGAGAAACAGAGTTAAACCCCAGTATCAGTGTCTTCCTACAAGCAAGAGTTCATTTCTGGTAAACCCACTGATTTTGTGCTCAAATGATTTTTCGCAGTTCACGAATCCAACACGATTCTCATTATTAACTAAAGAGCATTTATGTAAGAGGAGCTGTGGTTTGTATCAGTTTCATAAGCAGTGTTGAACTACATATGGTCCGTATGAGTAGGAAACACAGTTCTTCTTTTCAGGGCATTCTCATGGTTCTTGCTGTATTTTAGAGACTGAAAAGAAGACCGTGCTTTTGCGTTAAAACAGAGTGAGTTTCAGGGATGAGAACTCTGGGCTGAATTTCTCTTCAGCATCGGAGTTAAACCCCACGATCTGTGCCTCCCTCCAAGCAAGAATTCATTTCTGGTAAACCCATGGCATTTTGGGCTGAAATGATTTTTCGCAGTTCATGAACCCACCGCGATTCTCACTATTAACTAAAGAGAATTTATGGAAGAAGAGCTGTTGTTTGTATCAGTTTCATAAGCAGAGTTGAACTACATATGGTCCGCATGAGTAGGAATCACAGTTCGTTTTTTTCAGGCCATCCTCATGATTCATGCTGTATTTTAGACTCTGGAAAAAAGAACTTGCTTCTTGCGTTAAATCCGAGTGTGTTTCAGGGATGAGAACTCTGGTCTGAATTTACCTTCAGAAACGGAGTTAAACACCAGGATGTTTGTCTTCCTACAAGCAAGATTTGTTTTCTGGTAAAGCCAGGGTATTTTCAGCTCCAATGATTTTTCGCAGTTCATGAACCGACTGCGATTCTCACTATTAACTAAAGAGCATTTATGTAAGAGGAGCTGTGGTTTGTATCAGTTTCATAAGCAGAGTTGAACTACATATGGTCCATATGAGGAGGAAACACCGTTCTTCTTTTCAGGGCATGCTCATGGTTCTTGCAGTATTTTAGACACTGGAAAAAAGAGCTTGCTTCTGCGTTAAAACAGAGTGTCTTTCAGGGATGAGAACTCTGGTCTGAATTTCTCTTCAGCATCGGAGTTAAACCCCAGGATCTGTGTCTTCCTACAACCAAGAGTTCATTTCTGGTAAACCCAGTGCATTTTGGGCTGAAATGATTTTTCGCAGTTCATGAACCCACCGCGATTCTCACTATTAACTAAAGAGCATTTATGGAATAGGAGCTGTTGCTTGTATCAGTTTCATAAGCAGAGTTGAACTACATATGGTCCGCATCAGTAGGGAACACAGTTCGTTTTTTCAGGCCATCCTCATGATTCTTGCTGTATTTTAGACTCTGGAAAAAAGAGCTTGCTTCTTGCGTTAAATCCGTGTGTGTTTCAGGGATGAGAACTCTGGTCGGAATTTACCTTCATAAACGGAGTTAAACCCCAGGATGTGTGTCTTCCTACAAGCAAGAGTTGTTTTCCGGTAAACCCAGGGTATTTTGAGCTCCAATGATTTTTCGCAGTTCTCGAAGCAAAACGCGATTCTCACTATTAACTAAAGAGGATTTATGTAAGAGGAGCTGTGGTTTGTATCAGTTTCATAAGCAGAGTGGAACTACATATGGTCTGTATGAGTAGGAAACACAGTTCTTTTTCTCTGGGCATGCTCATGGTTCTTATTTTATTGGAGATGCTGGAAAGAAGAGGATGATTCTTGCCTTAAAACAGAGTGTTTTTCAGGGTTGAGAATTCTGGTCTGAATTTGAATTCAAAAATGGAGTTATACCCCAGGATCTGTTTCTTCCTACAAGCAAGAGTTCATTTCAGGTAAACCCAGTAAATTTTGGGCTCAAATGATTTTTCGCAGTTCACCAACCCAACGCGATTCTCACTATTAAATAAAGAGCATTTAAGTAAGAGGAGCTGTGGGTTGTAACAGTTTCATAAGCACAGTTGAACTACATATGGTCCATATGCCTAGAAAAAACAGTTTTTTTTTCAGGGCATGCTCATGGTTCTTGCTGTATTTTAGATTCTGGAAAGAAGAGGATGATTCCTGCCTTAAAACAGGGTGTTTTTCAGGGATGAGAACTCTGGTCTGAATTTGCCTTCATAAATGGAGTTAAACCCCAGTATCAATGTCTTCCTACAAGCAAGAGTTCATTTCTGGTAAACCCATTGAATTTTGGGCTCAAATTATATTTCGCAGTTTATGAACCCAACATGATTCTCACTATTAACTAAAGAGCATTTATGTAAGAAGTGCTGTAGTTTGTATCAGTTTCATAAGCAGAGTTGAACTACATATGGTCCATATGAGTAGGAAACACAGTTCTTTTTTTCAGGGCATCCTCATGGTTCTTGCAGTATTGGGGACGCTGGAAAGAAGAGCTTGCTTCTTGCATTAAAAGAAGGTGTGTTTCATGGATGAGAACTCTGTTCTGAATTTCCCTTCCCAAAGGGAGTTAAACCCCATGATCTGTCTCTTCCTAACAGCAAGAGTTCATTTCTGGTAAACCTAGTGAATTTTCGGCTCAAATGACTTTACACAGTTCTAGAACCCAACGCGATTATCACTATTAACTAAAGAGGATTTATGTAGGAGGAGCTGTGGTCTGTATCATTTCATAAGCAGAGTTGAACTACATATGGTCCGTATGAATAAGAAACCCAGTTCTTTTTCTCTGGGCATGCTCATGGTTCTTATTTTATTGGAGATGCTGGAAAGAAGAGGATGATTCTTGCCTTAAAACAGAGTGTTTTTCAGGGTTGAGAATTCTGGTCTGAATTTCCCTTCAGAAACGGAGTTATACCCCAGGATCTGTGTCTTCCTACAAGCAAGAGTTCATTTCTGGTAAACTAAGTGAATTTTGGGCTCAAATGATTTTTCGCAGTTCACGAACCCAACGCTATTCTCACTAGTAACTAAAGAGGATTTATGTAAGAGGAGCTGTGTTTTGTATCAGTTTCGTAAGCAGAGTTGAACTGTATATGGTCTGTATTAGTAGGAAACACAGTTCTTTTATTCTTGGCATGATCATAGTTCTTACTATTTTGGAGACGCTGGAAAGAAGAGGATGATTCTTGCCTTAAAACAGAGTTTTTTTCAGGCATGAGAACTCTGGTCTGAATTTGCCATGAGAAACGGAGTTAAACCCCATTATCAGTGTCTTCCTACAAGCAAGAGTACATTGCTGGTAAACCCCATGATTTTGGGCTCAAATGATTTTTCGCAGTTCACGAACCCAACACGAATCTCACTATTAACTAAACAGCATTTATGTAAGAGGAGCTGTGGTTTGTATCAGTTTCATAAGCAGAGTTGAACTACATATGGTCCGCATGAGTAGGAAACACAGTTCGTTTTTTCAGGCCATCCTCATGATTCTTGCTGTATTTTAGACTCTGGAAAAAAGAGCTTGCTTCTTGCTTTAAGTCCGAGTGTGTTTCAGCGATGAGAACTCTGGTCTGAATTTCCCTTCAGAAACAGAGTTAAACCCCAGGATGTGTGTCTTCCTACAAGCAAGAGTTGTTTTCTGGTAAACCCAGGGTATTTTGAGCTCCAATGGATTTTTCCCAATTCTCGAACCTAAACGCCATTCTCACTATTAACTAAAGAGGATTTATGTAAGAGGAGCTGTGGTTTGCATCATTTTCATAAGCAGAGTGGAACTACATATGGTCTGTATGAGTAGGAAACACAGTTCTTTTTTTCTGGGCATGCTCATGGTTCTTGATGTATTTTAGACTCTGGAAAGAAGAGCTTGCTTCTTCCATTAAAGCATAGTGTGTTTCAGGGATGAGAACTCTGGTCTGAATTTCACTTCAGAAACGGAGTTAAACCCCAGGATCTGTGTCTTCCTACAAACAAGAGTTCATTTCTGTTAAACCAAGTGAATTTTGGGCTCAAATTATTTTTCGCAGTTCACGAACTCAACGCTATTCTCACTATTAACTAAAGAGAATTTATGTAAGAGGAGCTGTGGTTTGTATCAGTTTCATAAGCAGAGTTGAACTGCATATGGTCTGTATTAGTAGGAAACACAGTTCTTTTATTCTTGGCATGATCATGGTTCTTACTATTTTGAAGAGGCTGGAAAGAAGAGGAAGATTCTTGCCATAAAACAGAGTGTTTTTCAGGTATGAGAACTCTGGTCTGATTTTGCCATGAGAAACAGAGTTAAACCCCAGTATCAGTGTCTTCCTACAAGCAAGAGTTCATTTCTGGTAAACCCACTGATTTTGTGCTCAAATGATTTTTCGCAGTTCACGAATCCAACACGATTCTCATTATTAACTAAAGAGCATTTATGTAAGAGGAGCTGTGGTTTGTATCAGTTTCATAAGCAGTGTTGAACTACATATGGTCCGTATGAGTAGGAAACACAGTTCTTCTTTTCAGGGCATTCTCATGGTTCTTGCTGTATTTTAGACACTGAAAAGAAGACCGTGCTTTTGCGTTAAAACAGAGTGAGTTTCAGGGATGAGAACTCTGGGCTGAATTTCTCTTCAGCATCGGAGTTAAACCCCACGATCTGTGCCTCCCTCCAAGCAAGAATTCATTTCTGGTAAACCCATGTCATTTTGGGCTGAAATGATTTTTCGCAGTTCATGAACCCACCGCGATTCTCACTATTAACTAAAGAGAATTTATGGAAGAAGAGCTGTTGTTTGTATCAGTTTCATAAGCAGAGTTGAACTACATATGGTCCGCATGAGTAGGAATCACAGTTCGTTTTTTTCAGGCCATCCTCATGATTCATGCTGTATTTTAGACTCTGGAAAAAAGAACTTGCTTCTTGCGTTAAATCCGAGTGTGTTTCAGGGATGAGAACTCTGGTCTGAATTTACCTTCAGAAACGGAGTTAAACACCAGGATGTTTGTCTTCCTACAAGCAAGATTTGTTTTCTGGTAAAGCCAGGGTATTTTCAGCTCCAATGATTTTTCGCAGTTCATGAACCGACTGCGATTCTCACTATTAACTAAAGAGCATTTATGTAAGAGGAGCTGTGGTTTGTATCAGTTTCATAAGCAGAGTTGAACTACATATGGTCCATATGAGGAGGAAACACCGTTCTTCTTTTCAGGGCATGCTCATGGTTCTTGCAGTATTTTAGACACTGGAAAAAAGAGCTTGCTTCTGCGTTAAAACAGAGTGTCTTTCAGGGATGAGAACTCTGGTCTGAATTTCTCTTCAGCATCGGAGTTAAACCCCAGGATCTGTGTCTTCCTACAACCAAGAGTTCATTTCTGGTAAACCCAGTGCATTTTGGGCTGAAATGATTTTTCGCAGTTCATGAACCCACCGCGATTCTCACTATTAACTAAAGAGCATTTATGGAATAGGAGCTGTTGCTTGTATCAGTTTCATAAGCAGAGTTGAACTACATATGGTCCGCATCAGTAGGGAACACAGTTCGTTTTTTCAGGCCATCCTCATGATTCTTGCTGTATTTTAGACTCTGGAAAAAAGAGCTTGCTTCTTGCGTTAAATCCGTGTGTGTTTCAGGGATGAGAACTCTGGTCTGAATTTACCTTCATAAACGGAGTTAAACCCCAGGATGTGTGTCTTCCTACAAGCAAGAGTTGTTTTCCGGTAAACCCAGGGTATTTTGAGCTCCAATGATTTTTCGCAGTTCTCGAAGCAAAACGCGATTCTCACTATTAACTAAAGAGGATTTATGTAAGAGGAGCTGTGGTTTGTATCAGTTTCATAAGCAGAGTGGAACTACATATGGTCTGTATGAGTAGGAAACACAGTTCTTTTTCTCTGGGCATGCTCATGGTTCTTATTTTATTGGAGATGCTAGAAAGAAGAGGATGATTCTTGCCTTAAAACAGAGTGTTTTTCAGGGTTGAGAATTCTGGTCTGAATTTGAATTCAAAAATGGAGTTATACCCCAGGATCTGTTTCTTCCTACAAGCAAGAGTTCATTTCTGGTAAACCCATTGAATTTTGGGCTCAAATTATATTTCGCAGTTTATGAACCCAACATGATTCTCACTATTAACTAAAGAGCATTTATGTAAGAAGAGCTGTAGTTTGTATCAGTTTCATAAGCAGAGTTGAACTACATATGGTCCATATGAGTAGGAAACACAGTTCTTTTTTTCAGGGCATCCTCATGGTTCTTGCAGTATTGGGGACGCTGGAAAGAAGAGCTTGCTTCTTGCATTAAAAGAAGGTGTGTTTCATGGATGAGAACTCTGGTCTGAATTTCCCTTCCCAAACGGAGTTAAACCCCATGATCTGTCTCTTCCTAACAGCAAGAGTTCATTTCTGGTAAACCTAGTGAATTTTCGGCTCAAATGACTTTACACAGTTCTAGAACCCAACGCGATTATCACTATTAACTAAAGAGGATTTATGTAGGAGGAGCTGTGGTCTGTTTCATTTCATAAGCAGAGTTGAACTACATATGGTCCGTATGAATAAGAAACCCAGTTCTTTTTCTCTGGGCATGCTCATGGTTCTTATTTTATTGGAGATGCTGGAAAGAAGAGGATGATTCTTGCCTTAAAACAGAGTGTTTTTCAGGGTTGAGAAATCTGGTCTGAATTTGAATTCAAAAATGGAGTTATACCCCAGGATCTGTTTCTTCCTACAAGCAAGAGTTCATTTCAGGTAAACCCAGTAAATTTTGGGCTCAAATGATTTTTCGCAGTTCACCAACCCAACGCGATTCTCACTATTAAATAAAGAGCATTTAAGTAAGAGGAGCTGTGGGTTGTAACAGTTTCATAAGCACAGTTGAACTACATATGGTCCATATGCCTAGAAAAAACAGTTTTTTTTTCAGGGCATGCTCATGGTTCTTGCTGTATTTTAGACACTGGAAAGAAGAGCTTGCTTCTTGCGTTAAAACAGAGTGTGTTTCAGGGATCAGAACTATGGTCTGAATTTCCCATCACAAACGGAGTTAAACCCCATGATCTGTGTCTTCCTACAAGCAAGAGTTCATTTCTGGTAAACCAAGTGAATTTTGGGCTCAAATTGTTTTACACAATTCTAGAACCTAATGCGATTATCACTATTAACTAAACAGCATTTATGTAAGATGAGCTGCGGTTTGTATCAGTTTCATAAGTAGAGTTGAACTACATATGGTACATATGATTAGGAAACACAGTTCTTTTTTTCAGGGCATGATTATGGTTCTTGCTGTATTTTAGACTCTGGAAAGAAGAGCTTGCTTCTTGCTTTAAAACAGAGTGTGTTTCATGGATGAGAACTCTGGTCTGAATTTCCCATCAGAAACGGAGTTAAACCCAAGGATCTGTGTCTTTCCACATGCAAGAGTTCATTTCTGGTGAACCCAGTGTATTTTGCGCTCAAATGATTATTCGTCTTTCACGAACACAACACAATTCTCACATTAACTAAAGAGGATTTATGTAAGAGGAGCTGTGGTTTGTATCAGTTTCATAAGCAGAGTGGAACTACATATGGTCTGTATGAGTAGGAAACACAGTTCTTTTTTTCTGGGCATGCTCATGGTTCTTGCTGTATTTTAGATTCTGGAAAGAAGAGCTTTCTTCTTGGGTTAAAACAGAGTGTGTTTCAGGGATGAGAACTCTGGTCTGAATTTCCCTTCAGAAACGGAGTTATACCCCAGGATCTGTGTCTTCCTACAAGCAAGAGTTCATTTCTGGTAAACTAAGTGAATTTTGGGCTCAAATGATTTTTCGCAGTTCACGAACCCAACGCTATTCTCACTAGTAACTAAAGAGGATTTATGTAAGAGGAGCTGTGTTTTGTATCAGTTTCGTAAGCAGAGTTGAACTGTATATGGCCTGTATTAGTAGGAAACACAGTTCTTTTATTCTTGGCATGATCATAGTTCTTACTATTTTGGAGACGCTGGAAAGAAGAGGATGATTCTTGCCTTAAAACAGAGTTTTTTTCAGGCATGAGAACTCTGGTCTGAATTTGCCATGAGAAACGGAGTTAAACCCCATTATCAGTGTCTTCCTACAAGCAAGAGTACATTTCTGGTAAACCCCATGATTTTGGGCTCAAATGATTTTTCGCAGTTCACGAACCCAACACGAATCTCACTATTAACTAAACAGCATTTATGTAAGAGGAGCTGTGGTTTGTATCAGTTTCATAAGCAGAGTTGAACTACATATGGTCCGCATGAGTAGGAAACACAGTTCGTTTTTTCAGGCCATCCTCATGATTCTTGCTGTATTTTAGACTCTGGAAAAAAGAGCTTGCTTCTTGCTTTAAGTCTGAGTGTGTTTCAGCGATGAGAACTCTGGTCTGAATTTCCCTTCAGAAACAGAGTTAAACCCCAGGATGTGTGTCTTCCTACAAGCAAGAGTTGTTTTCTGGTAAACCCAGGGTATTTTGAGCTCCAATGGATTTTTCCCAATTCTCGAACCTAAACGCCATTCTCACTATTAACTAAAGAGGATTTATGTAAGAGGAGCTGTGGTTTGCATCATTTTCATAAGCAGAGTGGAACTACATATGGTCTGTATGAGTAGGAAACACAGTTCTTTTTTTCTGGGCATGCTCATGGTTCTTGATGTATTTTAGACTCTGGAAAGAAGAGCTTGCTTCTTCCATTAAAGCATAGTGTGTTTCAGGGATGAGAACTCTGGTCTGAATTTCACTTCAGAAACGGAGTTAAACCCCAGGATCTGTGTCTTCCTACAAACAAGAGTTCATTTCTGTTAAACCAAGTGAATTTTGGGCTCAAATTATTTTTCGCAGTTCACGAACTCAACGCTATTCTCACTATTAACTAAAGAGAATTTATGTAAGAGGAGCTGTGGTTTGTATCAGTTTCATAAGCAGAGTTGAACTGCATATGGTCTGTATTAGTAGGAAACACAGTTCTTTTATTCTTGGCATGATCATGGTTCTTACTATTTTGAAGAGGCTGGAAAGAAGAGGAAGATTCTTGCCATAAAACAGAGTGTTTTTCAGGTATGAGAACTCTGGTCTGATTTTGCCATGAGAAACAGAGTTAAACCCCAGTATCAGTGTCTTCCTACAAGCAAGAGTTCATTTCTGGTAAACCCACTGATTTTGTGCTCAAATGATTTTTCGCAGTTCACGAATCCAACACGATTCTCATTATTAACTAAAGAGCATTTATGTAAGAGGAGCTGTGGTTTGTATCAGTTTCATAAGCAGTGTTGAACTACATATGGTCCGTATGAGTAGGAAACACAGTTCTTCTTTTCAGGGCATTCTCATGGTTCTTGCTGTATTTTAGACACTGAAAAGAAGACCGTGCTTTTGCGTTAAAACAGAGTGAGTTTCAGGGATGAGAACTCTGGGCTGAATTTCTCTTCAGCATCGGAGTTAAACCCCACGATCTGTGCCTCCCTCCAAGCAAGAATTCATTTCTGGTAAACCCATGGCATTTTGGGCTGAAATGATTTTTCCCAGTTCATGAACCCACCGCGATTCTCACTATTAACTAAAGAGAATTTATGGAAGAAGAGCTGTTGTTTGTATCAGTTTCATAAGCAGAGTTGAACTACATATGGTCCGCATGAGTAGGAATCACAGTTCGTTTTTTTCAGGCCATCCTCATGATTCATGCTGTATTTTAGACTCTGGAAAAAAGAACTTGCTTCTTGCGTTAAATCCGAGTGTGTTTCAGGGATGAGAACTCTGGTCTGAATTTACCTTCAGAAACGGAGTTAAACACCAGGATGTTTGTCTTCCTACAAGCAAGATTTGTTTTCTGGTAAAGCCAGGGTATTTTCAGCTCCAATGATTTTTCGAAGTTCATGAACCGACTGCGATTCTCACTATTAACTAAAGAGCATTTATGTAAGAGGAGCTGTGGTTTGTATCAGTTTCATAAGCAGAGTTGAACTACATATGGTCCATATGAGGAGGAAACACCGTTCTTCTTTTCAGGGCACGCTCATGGTTCTTGCAGTATTTTAGACACTGGAAAAAAGAGCTTGCTTCTGCGTTAAAACAGAGTGTCTTTCAGGGATGAGAACTCTGGTCTGAATTTCTCTTCAGCATCGGAGTTAAACCCCAGGATCTGTGTCTTCCTACAACCAAGAGTTCATTTCTGGTAAACCCAGTGCATTTTGGGCTGAAATGATTTTTCGCAGTTCATGAACCCACCGCGATTCTCACTATTAACTAAAGAGCATTTATGTAAGAGGAGCTGTGGTTTGTATCATTTTCATAAGCAGAGTGGAACTACATATGGTCTGTATGAGTAGGAAACACAGTTCTTTTTTTCTGGGCATGCTCATGGTTCTTGATGTATTTTAGACTCTGGAAGGAAGAGCTTGCTTCTTCCATTAAAGCATAGTGTGTTTCAGGGATGAGAACTCTGGTCTGAATTTCACTTCAGAAATGGAGTTAAACCCCAGGATCTGTGTCTTCCTACAAACTAGAGTTCATTTCTGTTAAACCAAGTGAATTTTGGGCTCAAATGATTTTTCGCAGTTCACAAACCCAACGCTATTCTCACTAGTAACTAATGAGCATTAATGTAAGAGGAGCTGTGGTTTGTATCAGTTTCATAAGCAGAGTTGAACTACATATGGTCTGTATGAGTAGGAAACACAGTTGTTTTTTTCTGGGCATGCTCATGTTTCTTACTATATTGGAGACACTGCAAAGAAGAGAATGATTCTTGCCTTAAAACAGAGTGATTTTCAGGGATGAGAACTCTGGTCTGAATTTGCCTTCAGAACCGGAGTTCAACCCCAGTATCCGTGTCTTCCTACAAGCAAGAGTTCATTTCTGGTAAACCCAGTGAATTTTGGGCTCAAGTTATTTTTCTCAGTTTACAAATTCAACATGATTCTCACTATTAACTAAAGAGCATTTATGTAAGAAGAGCTGTGGTTTGTATCAGTTTCATAAGCAGAGTTGAACTACATATGGTCAGCATGAATAGGAAACTGTTTTTTTTTTCAGGGCATGCTCATGATTCTCGCTGTATTATAGACTCTGGAAAGAAGAGCTTGCTTCTAGCGTTAAAATGGAGTATGTTTAAGGGATGAGAACTCTGGTCTTAATTTCCCTTCACTAATGAAGTTACACCCCAGGATATGTGTCTTCCTACCAGCAGTAGTTCATTTCTGGTAAACCAAGTGAATTTTCGGCTCAAATGACTTTACACAGTTCTAGAACCCTACTGGATTATCATTATTAACTAAAGAACATTTATGTAAGAGTAGCTGTAGTCTGTATAATTTCATAAGCAGAGTTGAACTACATATGGTCCCTAGGAGTAGGAAACACCGTTTTTTTTTCTGGGCATGCTCATTGTTCTTACTGTGTTGGAGAAGCTGGAAAAGGGGGATGATTCTTGCCTTAAAACAGAGTGTTTTTCAGGGTTATGAATTCTGGTTGAATATGCCTTCAGAAATGGAGTTAAACCACAGGATCTGTGTCTTCCTACAAGCAAGAGTATATTTCAGGTAAACCCAGTGAATTTTGTGCTCAAATGATTTTTCGCAGTTCGTGAACCCAATGCGATTCTCACTATTAACTAAGGAGCATTTATGGAACAGGATCTGTGGTTTGTATCAGTTCCATGAGCACAGTTGAACTACGTATGGTCTTAATGAGTAGGATACACAGTTCTTTTTTTCAGTGCATGCTCATGGTTTTTTGCTGTATTTTAGACTCTGGAAAGAAGAGGTTCCTTCTTGTGTTAAAACAGTGTTGTTTCAGGGATGAGAATTCTGGTCTGAATTTCCCTTCAGAAATGGATTTACACCCCAGGATCTGCGTCGTCCTACAAGCAAGAGTTCATTTCTGGTAAACCCAGTGAATTTTGTGGTGAAATGATTTTTCACAGTTCACGAACCCCAGGCGATTCTCACTATTAACTAAAGAGCATTTATGTAACAGGAATTGTGGTTTGTATCATTTTCATAAGCACAGTTGTACTACATATGGTCCATTTGAGTAGGAAAAACAGTTTTTTTTTCAGGGCATGCTCATTGTTCTTGCTGTATTTTAGACTCTGGAAAGAAGAGCTTGCTTCGTGCATTAAAGCATAGTGTGTTTCAGGGATGAGAACTCTGGTCTGAATTTCACTTCAGAAAGGGAGTTAAACCTCAGGATCTGTGTCTTCCTACAAGCAAGAATACATTTCTGGTGAACCCAGTGAATTTTGGGCTCAAATGATTTTTCGCAGTTCACGAACCCTACGCTATTCTCACTATTAACTAAAGAGGATTTATGTAAGAGGAGCTGTGGTTTGTATCAGTTTCATAAGCAGAGTTGAACTACATATGGTCCGTATGAGGAGGAAACACAGTTCTTCTTTTCAGGGCATGGTCATGGTTCTTGCTGTATTTTAGACACTGGAAAAAAGAGCGTGCTTCTGCGTTAAAACAGAGTGTCTTTCAGGGATGAGAACTCTGGTCTGAATTTCTCTTCAGCATCGGAGTTAAACCCCAGGATCTGTGTCTTCCTACAAGCAAGAGTTCATTTCTGGTAAACCCAGTGCATTTTGGGCTGAAATGATTTTTCGCAGTTCATGAACCCACCGCGATTCTCACTATTAACTAAAGAGCATTTATGGAATAGGAGCTGTTGCTTGTATCAGTTTCATATGCAGAGTTGAACTACATATGGTCCGCATCAGTAGGGAACACAGTTCGTTTTTTCAGGCCATCCTCATGATTCTTGCTGTATTTTAGACTCTGGAAAAAAGAGCTTGCTTCTTGCGTTAAATCCGTGTGTGTTTCAGGGATGAGAACTCTGGTCTGAATTTACCTTCATAAACGGAGTTAAACCCCAGGATGTGTGTCTTCCTACAAGCAAGAGTTGTTTTCCGGTAAACCCAGGGTATTTTGAGCTCCAATGATTTTTCGCAGTTCTCGAAGCAAAACGCGATTCTCACTATTAACTAAAGAGGATTTATGTAAGAGGAGCTGTGGTTTGTATCAGTTTCATAAGCAGAGTGGAACTACATATGGTCTGTATGAGTAGGAAACACAGTTCTTTTTTTCTGGACATGCTCATGGTTCTTGCTGTATTTTAGATTCTGGAAAGAAGAGCTTGCTTCTTGGGTTAAAACAGAGTGTGTTTCAGGGATGAGAACTCTGGTCTGAATTTGCTTTCAGAAACGGAGTTAAAGTCGTGTATCAGTGTCTTCCTACAAGAAAGTGTTCATTTCTGGTGAACCCAGTCAATTTTGGGCTCAAATGATTTTTCGCAGTTACGAACCCAACATGATTCTCACTATTAACTAAAGAGCATTTATCTAAGAAGAGCTGTGGTTTGTATCAGTTTCATAAGAAGAGTTGAACTACATATGGTCTGTATGAGTAGGAAACACAGTTCTTTTTTTCAGGGCATGCTCATGGTTCTTTCTGTATTGGAGACGCTGGAAAGAAGAGCTTGCTTCTTGCATTAAAACAGGGTGTGTTTCAGGGATGAGAACTGTGGTCTGAATTTCCCTTCAAAACGGAGTTAAACCCCATGATCTGTGTCTTACTACCAGCAAGAGTTCATTTCTGGTAAACCAAGTGAATTTTCGGCGCAAATGACTTTACACAGTTCTAGAACCCAACCCGATTACCACTGTTAACTAAAGAGCATTTATGTCAGAGGAGATGTGGTCTGTATAAATTCATCAGCAGAGTTAAACTACATATGGTACGTATGAGTGGAAAACACGGTTCTTTTTTTCAGGCCATGCTCATGGTTCTTGCTGTATTTTAGAATCTGGAAAGAAGAGCTTGCTTTTTCGTTAAAACAGAGTGTGTTTCAGTGATGAGAACTCTGGTCTAAATTGCCCTTCAGAAATGGAGTTCAACCCTAGTATCTGTGTCTTCCTACAAGCAAGAGTTCATTTCTGTTAAACAAAGAGAATTTTCTGCTCAAATGATTTTACACAGTTCTAGAACCCAACCTTGATTATCACTATTAACTAAAGAGCATGTATGTAACAGGAGCTGTGGTTTGTATCAGTTTCATAAGCACAGTTGAACTACATATGGTCAATATTCGTAGGAAAAACAGTTTTTTTTTCAGGGCATGCTCATTGTTCTTGCTGTATTTTAGAAGCTGGAAAGAACAGTTTGCTTCTTGCATTAAAGCAGAGTGTGTTTCAGGGATGAGAACTCTGGTCTGAATTTCCCTTCAGAAACGGAGTTAAACCCCAGGATTAGTGTCTTCCTACAAGCAAGAGTTCTTTTCTGGTAAACCCAGTGAATTTTGGGCTCAAATGATTTATAGCAGTTCACGAACCCATCATGATTCTCACTATTAACTAAAGAGCATTTATGTAAGAGGATCTATAGTCTGTATCATTTCATAAGCAGAGTTGAACTACATATGGTACGTATTAGTAGGAAACAAAGTTTTTTTTCTGGGCATGCTCATGGTTCTTACTGTATTGGAGAAGCTGGAAAGAAGAGGATGATTCTTGCTTTAAAACAGAGTGTTTTTTAGGGTTGAGAATTCTGGTTTATTTGCCTTCAGAAATGGAGTTAAACCACAGGATCTGTGTCTTCCTACAAGCAAGAGTTCATTTCAGGTAAACCCAGTGAATTTTGTGCTCAAATGATTTTTCGCAGTTCAAGAACCCAACGCGATTCTCACTATTAACTAAAGAGGAATTATGTAAGAGGAGCTGTGGTTTGAATCAGTTTCATAAGCAGAGTTTAACTACATATGGTCTGTATGAGTAGGACACATTTCCTTTTTTCTGGGAATGCTCATGTTTCTTACTGTATTGAAGACGCTGGATAGAAGACGATGATTCTTGCTTAAAGCAGAGTTTTTTTCAGGGATGAGAACTCTGGTCTGAATATGCCTTAAGAAATGGAGTTAAACCCCACGATCTGTGTCAGCCTCCAAGCAAGAGTTTATTTCTGGTAAATCCAGTGAATTTTGGGCTCAAATCATTTTTCGCAGTTCAGGAAACCAACACCATTCTCACTATTAACTAAAGAGCATGTATGTAACTGGAGCTGTGGTTTGTATCAGTTTCATAAGCACAGTTGAACTACATATAGTCCATATGTGTAGGAAAAATATTTTTTTTTTTCCGGGCATGCTCATCGTTCTTACTGTATATTAGACTCTGGAAAGAAGAGCTTGCTTCTTGTATTAAAGCAGAGTGTGTTTCAGGGATGAGAGCTCTGGTCTGAATTTCCCTTCAGAAACAGAGTTAAACCCCAGGATCTGTGTCTTCCTACCAGCAAGAGATCATTTCTCTTAAACAAAGAGAATTTTCCGCTCAAATGGTTTTACACAGTTCTAGATCCCAACCGTGATTATCACTATTACATAAAGAGCATGTATGTAACAGGAGCTGTGGTTTGTATCAGTTTCATAAGCAGAGTTGAACTACATATGGTCCGTATGAATAGCAAACACAGTTCTTTTTTTCAGACCATGCTCATGGTTCGTGCTGTATTTTAGACTCTGGAAAGAAAAGCTTGCGTCTTGCATTAAAGCATAGATTGTTTCAGGGATGAGAACTCTGGTGTGAATTTCCCCTCAGAAACAGTTAAACCCCAGGATCTTGCCTTCCTACAATCAAGAGTTCATTTCTGTTAAACCAGTGATTTTTGGGCTCAAATGATTTTTCGCAGTTCACGAACCCAATGACATTGTCACTATTAACTGAAGAGGATTTATGTTAGAGTAGCTGTGGTGTGTATCAGTTTCATTAGCAGAGTTGAACTACATATGGTCCGTATGAGTAGGAAACACAGTTCTTTTTTTCTGGGCATGCTCATTGTTCTTGCTATATTGGAGACACTGGAAAGAAGAGATTGCTTCTTGCATTAAAACAGAGTGTTTTTCATGGATGAGAACTCTGGTCTGAATTTCCCTTCCGAAACATTGTTAAACCCCATGATCTGTGTATCCCTACAAGCAAGCGTTCATTTCTGGTAAACGAAGTGATTTTTGTGCTCAAATGATTTTACACAGTTCTAGAACTGAACACGATTATCACTATTAACTAAAGAGCATTTACCTAAGAGGAGATATGGTCTGTATCAGTTTCATAAGCAGAGTTGAACTACATATGACCCGTATGAGTAGGAAACACAGTTCTTTTTTTCTTGGCATGCTCATGGTTCTTACTGTATTGGAGACCCTTGACAGAAGAGGATGATTCATGCCTCAAAACAGAGTGTGTTTCAGGGATGAGTACTCTGGTCTGAATTTACCTTCAGAAATGGAGTTAAACCCTAGAATCTGTGTCTTCCTACAAGCAAGAGTTCATTTCTGGTAAACCCAGTGAATTTTGGGCTCAAATGATTTTTCGCAGTTCACGAACACTACGCTATTCTCACTATTAACTAAAGAGGATTTATGTTAGAAGAGCTGTGGTTTGGATCAGTTTCATAAGCAGAGTTGAACTACATATGGTATGTATGAGTAGGAAACATACTTCTTTTTTTCAGGTCATGTTCATGGTTCTTGGTGTATTTTAAACACTGGAAAGAAGGGCTTGCATCTTGCGTTAAAACCAAGTGTGTTTCAGGGTTGTGTACTCTGTTCTGAATTTCCCTTCAGAAACGGAGTTCAACCCCAGGATCTCTGTCTTCCTACAAGCAAGAGTTCACTTCTGTTAAACCCAGTGAATTTTGGGCTCTAATGATTTTTTGCAGTTCAGGAACCCAACGTGATTCTCACTATAGCCTAAAGAGCATTTATGTAAGAGGACCTGTGGTTTGTATCAGTTTCATAAGCACAGTTGAACTACATATGGTCCGTATGAGGAGGAAACACAGTTCTTTTTTTCTGGGCATGCTCATGGTTCTTACTGTATTGGAGACGTTGGAAAGAAGAGCTTGCTTCTTGCCTTAAAACAGAGTGTGTTTCATGGATGAGAACTCTGGTGTGAATTTCCCTTCAGAAACAGAGTTAAACCCCATGATCTGTGTCTCCCTACAAGCAAGAGTTCATTTCTGGTAATCCCAGTGAATTTTGGGCTGAAATGATTTTTCGCAGTTCATGAACCCACCGCGATTCTCACTATTAACTAAAGAGCATTTATATAAGAGGAGCTGTGGTTTGTATCATTTTCATAAGCAGAGTGGAACTACATATGGTCTGTATGAGTAGGAAACACAGTTCTTTTTTTCTGGGCATGCTCATGGTTCTTGATGTATTTTAGACTCTGGAAGGAAGAGCTTGCTTCTTCCATTAAAGCATAGTGTGTTTCAGGGATGAGAACTCTGGTCTGAATTTCACTTCAGAAATGGAGTTAAACCCCAGGATCTGTGTCTTCCTACAAACTAGAGTTCATTTCTGTTAAACCAAGTGAATTTTGGGCTCAAATGATTTTTCGCAGTTCACAAACCCAACGCTATTCTCACTAGTAACTAATGAGCATTAATGTAAGAGGAGCTGTGGTTTGTATCAGTTTCATAAGCAGAGTTGAACTACATATAGTCTGTATGAGTAGGAAACACAGTTGTTTTTTTCTGGGCATGCTCATGTTTCTTACTATATTGGAGACACTGCAAAGAAGAGAATGATTCTTGCCTTAAAACAGAGTGATTTTCAGGGATGAGAACTCTGGTCTGAATTTGCCTTCAGAACCGGAGTTCAACCCCAGTATCCGTGTCTTCCTACAAGCAAGAGTTCATTTCTGGTAAACCCAGTGAATTTTGGGCTCAAGTTATTTTTCTCAGTTTACAAATTCAACATGATTCTCACTATTAACTAAAGAGCATTTATGTAAGAAGAGCTGTGGTTTGTATCAGTTTCATAAGCAGAGTTGAACTACATATGGTCAGCATGAATAGGAAACTGTTTTTTTTTCAGGGCATGCTCATGATTCTCGTTGTATTATAGACTCTGGAAAGAAGAGCTTGCTTCTAGCGTTAAAATGGAGTATGTTTAAGGGATGAGAACTCTGGTCTTAATTTCCCTTCACTAATGAAGTTACACCCCAGGATATGTGTCTTCCTACCAGCAGTAGTTCATTTCTGGTAAACCAAGTGAATTTTCGGCTCAAATGACTTTACACAGTTCTAGAACCCTACTGGATTATCATTATTAACTAAAGAACATTTATGTAAGAGTAGCTGTAGTCTGTATAATTTCATAAGCAGAGTTGAACTACATATGGTCCCTAGGAGTAGGAAACACCGTTTTTTTTTTCTGGGCATGCTCATTGTTCTTACTGTGTTGGAGAAGCTGGAAAAAGGGGATGATTCTTGCCTTAAAACAGAGTGTTTTTCAGGGTTATGAATTCTGGTTGAATATGCCTTCAGAAATGGAGTTAAACCACAGGATCTGTGTCTTCCTACAAGCAAGAGTATATTTCAGGTAAACCCAGTGAATTTTGTGCTCAAATGATTTTTCGCAGTTCGTGAACCCAATGCGATTCTCACTATTAACTAAGGAGCATTTATGGAACAGGAGCTGTGGTTTGTATCAGTTCCATGAGCACAGTTGAACTACGTATGGTCTTAATGAGTAGGATACACAGTTCTTTTTTTCAGTGCATGCTCATGGTTTTTTGCTGTATTTTAGACTCTGGAAAGAAGAGGTTCCTTCTTGTGTTAAAACAGTGTTGTTTCAGGGATGAGAATTCTGGTCTGAATTTCCCTTCAGAAATGGATTTACACCCCAGGATCTGCGTCGTCCTACAAGCAAGAGTTCATTTCTGGTAAACCCAGTGAATTTTGTGGTGAAATGATTTTTCACAGTTCACGAACCCCAGGCGATTCTCACTATTAACTAAAGAGCATTTATGTAACAGGAATTGTGGTTTGTATCATTTTCATAAGCACAGTTGTACTACATATGGTCCATTTGAGTAGGAAAAACAGTTTTTTTTTCAGGGCATGCTCATTGTTCTTGCTGTATTTTAGACTCTGGAAAGAAGAGCTTGCTTCGTGCATTAAAGCATAGTGTGTTTCAGGGATGAGAACTCTGGTCTGAATTTCACTTCAGAAAGGGAGTTAAACCTCAGGATCTGTGTCTTCCTACAAGCAAGAATACATTTCTGGTGAACCCAGTGAATTTTGGGCTCAAATGATTTTTCGCAGTTCACGAACCCTACACTATTCTCACTATTAACTAAAGAGGATTTATGTAAGAGGAGCTGTGGTTTGTATCAGTTTCATAAGCAGAGTTGAACTACATATGGTCCATATGAGGAGGAAACACAGTTCTTCGTTTCAGGGCATGGTCATGGTTCTTGCTGTATTTTAGACACTGGAAAAAAGAGCGTGCTTCTGCGTTAAAACAGAGTGTCTTTCAGGGATGAGAACTCTGGTCTGAATTTCTCTTCAGCATCGGAGTTAAACCCCAGGATCTGTGTCTTCCTACAAGCAAGAGTTCATTTCTGGTAAACCCAGTGCATTTTGGGCTGAAATGATTTTTCGCAGTTCATGAACCCACCGCGATTCTCACTATTAACTAAAGAGCATTTATGGAATAGGAGCTGTTGCTTGTATCAGTTTCATAAGCAGAGTTGAACTACATATGGTCCGCATCAGTAGGGAACACAGTTCGTTTTTTCAGGCCATCCTCATGATTCTTGCTGTATTTTAGACTCTGGAAAAAAGAGCTTGCTTCTTGCGTTAAATCCGTGTGTGTTTCAGGGATGAGAACTCTGGTCTGAATTTACCTTCATAAACGGAGTTAAACCCCAGGATGTGTGTCTTCCTACAAGCAAGAGTTGTTTTCCGGTAAACCCAGGGTATTTTGAGCTCCAATGATTTTTCGCAGTTCTCGAAGCAAAACGCGATTCTCACTATTAACTAAAGAGGATTTATGTAAGAGGAGCTGTGGTTTGTATCAGTTTCATAAGCAGAGTGGAACTACATATGGTCTGTATGAGTAGGAAACACAGTTCTTTTTTTCTGGACATGCTCATGGTTCTTGCTGTATTTTAGATTCTGGAAAGAAGAGCTTGCTTCTTGGGTTAAAACAGAGTGTGTTTCAGGGATGAGAACTCTGGTCTGAATTTGTTTTCAGAAACGGAGTTAAAGTCGAGTATCAGTGTCTTCCTACAAGAAAGTGTTCATTTCTGGTGAACCCAGTCAATTTTGGGCTCAAATGATTTTTCGCAGTTACGAACCCAACATGATTCTCACTATTAACTAAAGAGCATTTATCTAAGAAGAGCTGTGGTTTGTATCAGTTTCATAAGAAGAGTTGAACTACATATGGTCTGTATGAGTAGGAAACACAGTTCTTTTTTTCAGGGCATGCTCATGGTTCTTTCTGTATTGGAGACGCTGGAAAGAAGAGCTTGCTTCTTGCATTAAAACAGGGTGTGTTTCAGGGATGAGAACTGTGGTCTGAATTTCCCTTCAAAACGGAGTTAAACCCCATGATCTGTGTCTTACTACCAGCAAGAGTTCATTTCTGGTAAACCAAGTGAATTTTCGGCGCAAATGACTTTACACAGTTCTAGAACCCAACCCGATTACCACTGTTAACTAAAGAGCATTTATGTCAGAGGAGATGTGGTCTGTATAAATTCATCAGCAGAGTTAAACTACATATGGTACGTATGAGTGGGAAACACGGTTCTTTTTTTCAGGCCATGCTCATGGTTCTTGCTGTATTTTAGAATCTGGAAAGAAGAGCTTGCTTTTTCATTAAAACAGAGTGTGTTTCAGTGATGAGAACTCTGGTCTATATTTCCCTTCAGAAATGGAGTTCAACCCTAGTATCTGTGTCTTCCTACAAGCAAGAGTTCATTTCTGTTAAACAAAGAGAATTTTCTGCTCAAATGATTTTACACAGTTCTAGAACCCAACCTTGATTATCACTATTAACTAAAGAGCATGTATGTAACAGGAGCTGTGGTTTGTATCAGTTTCATAAGCACAGTTGAACTACATTTGGTCAATATTCGTAGGAAAAACAGTTTTTTTTTCAGGGCATGCTCATTGTTCTTGCTGTATTTTAGAAGCTGGAAAGAACAGTTTGCTTCTTGCATTAAAGCAGAGTGTGTTTCAGGGATGAGAACTCTGGTCTGAATTTCCCTTCAGAAACGGAGTTAAACCCCAGGATTAGTGTCTTCCTACAATCAAGAGTTCTTTTCTGGTAAACCCAGTGAATTTTGGGCTCAAATGATTTATAGCAGTTCACGAACCCATCATGATTCTCACTATTAACTAAAGAGCATTTATTTAAGAGGAGCTATAGTCTGTATCATTTCATAAGCAGAGTTGAACTACATATGGTACGTATTAGTAGGAAACAAAGTTTTTTTTCTGGGCATGCTCATGGTTCTTACTGTATTGGAGAAGCTGGAAAGAAGAGGATGATTCTTGCTTTAAAACAGAGTGTTTTTTAGGGTTGAGAATTCTGGTTTATTTGCCTTCAGAAATGGAGTTAAACCACAGGATCTGTGTCTTCCTACAAGCAAGAGTTCATTTCAGGTAAACCCAGTGAATTTTGTGCTCAAATGATTTTTCGCAGTTCAAGAACCCAACGTGATTCTCACTATTAACTAAAGAGGAATTATGTAAGAGGAGCTGTGGTTTGAATCAGTTTCATAAGCAGAGTTTAACTACATATGGTCTGTATGAGTAGGACACATTTCCTTTTTTCTGGGAATGCTCATGTTTCTTACTTTATTGGAGACGCTGGATAGAAGAGGATGATTCTTGCTTAAAGCAGAGTTTTTTTCAGGGATGAGAACTCTGGTCTGAATTTGCCTTAAGAAATGGAGTTAAACCCCACGATCTGTGTCAGCCTCCAAGCAAGAGTTTATTTCTGGTAAATCCAGTGAATTTTGGGCTCAAATCATTTTTCGCAGTTCAGGAACCCAACACGATTCTCACTATTAACTAAAGAGCATGTATGTAACTGGAGCTGTGGTTTGTATCAGTTTCATAAGCACAGTTGAACTACATATAGTCCATATGTGTAGGAAAAAAATTTTTTTTTTCCGGGCATGCTCATCGTTCTTACTGTATATTAGACTCTGGAAAGAAGAGCTTGCTTCTTGTATTAAAGCAGAGTGTGTTTCAGGGATGAGAGCTCTGGTCTGAATTTCCCTTCAGAAACAGAGTTAAACCCCAGGATCTGTGTCTTCCTACCAGCAAGAGATCATTTCTCTTAAACAAAGAGAATTTTCCGCTCAAATGGTTTTACACAGTTCTAGATCCCAACCGTGATTATCACTATTACATAAAGAGCATGTATGTAACAGGAGCTGTGGTTTGTATCAGTTTCATAAGCAGAGTTGAACTACATATGGTCCGTATGAATAGCAAACACAGTTCTTTTTTTCAGACCATGCTCATGGTTCGTGCTGTATTTTAGACTCTGGAAAGAAAAGCTTGCGTCTTGCATTAAAGCATAGATTGTTTCAGGGATGAGAACTCTGGTGTGAATTTCCCCTCAGAAACAGTTAAACCCCAGGATCTTGCCTTCCTACAATCAAGAGTTCATTTCTGTTAAACCAGTGATTTTTGGGCTCAAATGATTTTTCGCAGTTCACGAACCCAATGACATTGTCACTATTAACTGAAGAGGATTTATGTTAGAGTAGCTGTGGTGTGTATCAGTTTCATTAGCAGAGTTGAACTACATATGGTCCGTATGAGTAGGAAACACAGTTCTTTTTTTCTGGGCATGCTCATTGTTCTTGCTATATTGGAGACACTGGAAAGAAGAGATTGCTTCTTGCATTAAAACAGAGTGTTTTTCATGGATGAGAACTCTGGTCTGAATTTCCCTTCCGAAACATTGTTAAACCCCATGATCTGTGTATCCCTACAAGCAAGAGTTCATTTCAGGAAAACCCAGTGAATTTTGTGCTCAAATGTTTTTTCCCAGTACAGAAACCCAACGCGATTCTCACTATTAACTAAAGAGGAATTACGTAAGAGGAGCTGTGGTTTGAATCAGTTTCATAAGCAGAGTTTAACTACATATGGTCTGTATGAGTAGGACACATTTCCTTTTTTCTGGGAATGCTCATGTTTCTTACTGTATTGGAGACGCTGGATAGAAGAGGATGATTCTTGCCTTAAAACAGAGTTTTTTTCAGGGATGAGAACTCTGGTCTGAATTTGCCTTCAGAAATGGAGTTAAACCCCAAGAATTGTGTCTTCCTACAAGCAAGAGTTCATTTTTTGTAAACCCAGTGAATTTTGGGCTGAAATGTTTTTTCGCATTTCATGAACCCAACGTGATTTTCACTATTAAGTAAAGAGAATTTATGTTAGAGGAGCTGTTGTTTGTATCAGTTTCATAAGCAGAGTTGAACTACATATGGTCCGCATAAGTAGGAAACACAGTTCATTTTTTCAGGGCATGCTCATGGTTCTTGCTGCATTTTAGACTCTGGAAAGAACAAATTGCTTCTTGTGTTAAAACAGTGTGTGTTTCAGGGATGAGAACTCTGGTCTGTATTTCCCTTCAGAAATGGAGTTCAACCCCAGTATCTGTGTCTTCCTACAAGCAAGAGTTCATTTCTGGTAAAGCCAGTGAATTTTGGGCTCAAATAATTTTTCACAGTTTTCGAATCCTACGTGATTCTCACTATTAACTAAAGAGCGTGTATGTAACCGGAGCTGTGGTTTGTATCAGTTTCATAAGCACAGTTGAAATACATATTGTCCATATGTGTAGGAAAACAGGTTTTTTTTTCAGGGCATGCTCTTTGTTCTTGCTGTATTTTAGACTCTGGAAAGAAGAGCTTGCTTCTTGCATTAAAGCAGAGTGTGTTTCAGGGATGAGAGCTCTGGTCTGAATTTCCCTTCAGAAATGGAGTTAAACCCCAGGATCTGTGTCTTCCTACCAGCAAGAGATCATTTCTCTTAAACAAAGAGAATTTTCCGCTCAAATGGTTTTACACAGTTCTAGATCCCAACCGTGATTATCACTATTACCTAAAGAGCATGTATGTAACAGTAGCTGTGGTTTGTATCAGTTTCATAAGCAGAGTTGAACTACATATGGTCCGTATGAATAGCAAACATAGTTCTTTTTTTCAGATCATGCTCATGGTTCGTGCTGTATTTTAGACTCTGGAAAGAAAAGCTTGCGTCTTGCATTAAAGCTTAGATTGTTTCAGGGATAACTCTGGTCTGAATTTCCCCTCAGAAACAGTTAAACCCCAGGATCTGTGCCTTCCTACAATCAAGAGTTCATTTCTGTTAAACCAGTGATTTTTGGGCTCAAATGATTTTTCGCAGTTCACGAACCCAATGACATTGTCACTATTAACTGAAGAGGATTTACGTTAGAGTAGCTGTGGTGTGTATCAGTTTCATTAACAGAGTTGAACTACATATGGTCCGTATGAGTAGGAAACACAGTTCTTTTTTTCTGGGCATGCTCATTGTTCTTGGTATATTGGAGACACTGGAAAGAAGAGATTGCTTCTTGCATTAAAACAGAGTGTTTTTCATGGATGAGAACTCTGGTCTGAATTTCCCTTCCGAAACATTGTTAAACCCCATGATCTGTGTATCCCTACAAGCAAGAGTTCATTTCTGGTAAACGAAGTGAATTTTGTGCTCAAATGATTTTACTCAGTTCTAGAACTGAACGAGATTATCACTATTAACTAAAGAGCATTTACCTAAGAGGAGATATGGTCTGTATCAGTTTCATAAGCAGAGTTGAACTACATATGACCCGTATGAGTAGGAAACACAGTTCTTTTTTTCTTGGCATGCTCATGGTTCTTACTGTATTGGAGACCCTTGACAGAAGAGGATGATTCATGCCTCAAAACAGAGTGTGTTTCAGGGATGAGAACTCTGGTCTGAATTTACCTTCAGAAATGGAGTTAAACCCTAGAATCTGTGTCTTCCTACAAGCAAGAGTTCATTTCTGGTAAACCCAGTGAATTTTGGGCTCAAATGATTTTTCGCAGTTCACGAACACTACGCTATTCTCACTATTAACTAAAGAGGATTTATGTTAGAAGAGCTGTGGTTTGGATCAGTTTCATAAGCAGAGTTGAACTACATATGGTATGTATGAGTAGGAAACATACTTCTTTTTTTCAGGGTATGTTCATGGTTCTTGGTGTATTTTAAACACTGGAAAGAAGGGCTTGCTTCTTGCGTTAAAACCAAGTGTGTTTCAGGGTTGTGTACTCTGTTCTGAATTTCCCATCAGAAACGGAGTTCAACCCCAGGATCTCTGTCTTCCTACAAGCAAGAGTACACTTCTGTTAAACCCAGTGAATTTTGGGCTCTAATGATTTTTTGCAGTTCAGGAACCCAACGTGATTCTCACTATAGACTAAAGAGCATTTATGTAAGAGGACCTGTGGTTTGTATCAGTTTCATAAGCAGAGTTGAACTACATATGGTCCGTATGAGTAGGAAACACAGTTCTTTTTTTCTGGGCATGCTCATGGTTCTTAGTGTATTGGAGAAGGTGGAAAGAAGAGGATGATTCTTGCCTTAAAACAGAGTGCTTTCCAGGTTTGAGAATTCTGGTTGAATTTGCCTTCAGAAATGGAGTTAAACCACAGGATCTGTGTCTTCCTACAAGCAAGAGTTCATTTCAGGAAAACCCAGTGAATTTTGTGCTCAAATATTTTTTCCCAGTACAGAAACCCAACGCGATTCTCACTATTAACTAAAGAGGAATTATGTAAGAGGAGCTGTGGTTTGAATCAGTTTCATAAGCAGAGTTTAACTACATATGGTCTGTATGAGTAGGAAACACAGTTCTTTTTTTCTGGGAATTCTCATGTTTCTTACTGTATTTGAGAAGCTGGATAGAAGAGCTTGTTTCTTGTGTTAAAACAGTGTATGTTTCAGGGATGAGAATTCTGCTCTGAATTTCGCTTCAGAAACGGAGTTAAACCCCAGGATCTGTGTCTTCCTACATGCAAGTGTTCATTTCTGGTAAAGCCAGTGAATTTTGGGCTCAAATGATTTTTCGCAGTTCACGAAGCCAAGGCGATTCTCACTATTAACTAAAGAGCATGTATGTAACAGAAGCTGTGGTTTGTAGCAGTTTCATAAGCACAGTTGAACTACACATGGTCAGTATGAGTAGAAAAAAAATTTTTTTTCAGGGCATGTTCATGTTTCTTACTATATTGGAGTCGCTGGGAAGAAGAGGACGATACTTGCATTAAAGCAGAGTATGTTTCAGGGATGAAAACTCTGGTCTGAATTTCCCTTCAGAAATGGAGTTAAACCCCAGGATCTGTGTCTTCCTACCAGCAAGAGTTCATTTCTGTTAAACAAAGAGAATTTTCTGCTCAAATGATTTTACATAGTTCTAGAACCCAAACTTGATTATCACTATTAACTAAAGAGCATTCATGTAAGAGGAGCTATGGTTTGTATCAGTTTCATAAGCACAGTTCAACTACATATGATTTATATGATTAGGAAAAACAGTTTTTTTTTCAGGGCATGCTAATTGTTCTTGCTGTATTTTAGACTCTGGAAAGAAGAGCTTGCTTCTTGCATTAAACCATAGTTTGTTTCAGGGATGAGAACTCTGGTCTGAATTTCCCTTCAGCAACAGAGTTAAACCCCAGGGTCTGGGCCTTCCTACAATCAAGAGTTCATTTCTGTTAAACCAAGTGAATTTTGGTCTCAAATGATTTTTCGCAGTTCACGAACCCAATGATATTGTCACTATTACCTGAAGAGGATTCATGTTAGAGTAGCTGTGGTTTGTATATGTTTCATGAGCAGAGTTGGACTACATATGACCCCTTTGAGTAGGAAACACAGTTCTTTTTTTCTAGGCATGCTCATGGTTCTTACTGTTTTGGACACCCTTGACAGAAGAGGATGATTCATGCCACAAAACAGAGTGTGTTTCAGGGATGAGAACTCTGGTCTGAATTTACCTTCAGAAATGGAGTTAAACCCTAGAATCTGTGTCTTCCTACAAGCAAGAGTTCATTTCTGGTAAACCCAGTGAATTTTGGGCTCAAATGATTTTTTGCAGTTCATGAACCCTACGCTATTCTCACTATTAACTAAAGAGGATTTATGTAAGAGGAGCTGTGGTGTGTATCAGTTTCATAAGCAGATTTGAACTACATATGGTCCGTATGAGGAGGAAACACAGTTCTTCTTTTCTGGGCATGCTCATGGTTCTTACTGTATTGGAGACGTTGGAAAGAAGAGCTTGCTTCTTGCCTTAAAACAGAGTGTGTTTCATGGATGAGAACTCTGGTGTGAATTTCCCTTCAGAAACGGAGTTAAACCCCATGATCTGTGTCTCCCTACAAGCAAGAGTTCATTTCTGGTAAACCAAGTGAATTTTGGGCTCAAATGATTTTACACAGTTCTAGAACCCCACCATGATTATCACTATTAACTAAAGATCATTCATGTAAGTGGAGCTGTGGTCTGTATCATTTCATGAGCAGAGTTGAACTACATATGGTCCGTATGAGTAGGAAACACAGTTCTTTTTTTCTGGGCATGCTCATGGTTCTTAGTGTATTGGAGAAGCTGGAAAGAAGAGGATGATTCTTGCCTTAAAACAGAGTGTTTTCCAGGTTTGAGAATTCTAGTTGAATTTGCCTTCAGAAATGGAGTTAAACCACAGGATCTGTGTCTTCCTACCAGCAAGAGTTCATTTCTGTTAAACAAAGAGAATTTTCTGCTCAAATGATTTTACATAGTTCTAGAACCCAACCTTGATTATCACTATTAACTAAAGAGGATTTATGTAAGAGGAGCTGTTGTGTGTATCAGTTTCATAAGCAGAGTTGAACTACATATGGTATGTATGAGTAGGAAACACAGTTCTTTTTTTCAGGGCATGTTCATTTTTCTTGGTGTATTTTAAACACTGGAAAGAAGGACTTGATTCTTGTGTTAAAACCAAGTCTGTTTCAGGGTTGTGTACTCTGGTCTGAATTTCCCTTCAGAAACCGAGTTCAACACCAGGATCTCTGTCTTCCTACAAGCAAGAGTTCATTTCTGGTAAACACAGTGAATTTTGGGCTCAAATGATTTTTTGCAGTTCAGGAACCCAACGTGATTCTCACTATTAACTAAAGAGCATTTATGTAAGAGGAACTGTGGTTTGTATCAGTTTCTTAAGCAGAGTTGAACTACATATGGTCCATATGAGAAGGAAACACAGTTCTTTTTTTCTGGGTATGCTCATGGTTCTTACTGTATTGGAGACGTTGGAAAGAAGAGCTTGCTTCTTGCCTTAAAACAGAGTGTGTTTCATGGATGAGAACTCTGTTGTGAATTTCCCTTCAGAAACGGAGTTAAATCCCATGATCTGTTTCTCCCTACAAGCAAGAGTTCATTTCTGGTAAACCAAGTGAATTTTGGGCTCAAATGATTTTACACAGTTCTAGAACCCCACCATGATTATCACTATTAACTAAAGATCATTCATGTAAGAGGAGCTGTGGTCTGTATCATTTCATAAGAAGAGTTGAACTACATATGGTACATATGAGTCGGAAACACAGTTTATTTTTTTTTTCTGGGCATGCTCATGGTTCTTGCTGTATTGGAGACGCTGGAAAGAAGAGCTTCCTTCTTGCATTAAAACAGAGTGTGTTTCCTGGATGAGAATTCTGGTGTGAATTTCCCTTCAGAAACGGAGTTAAACCACAGGATCTGTGTCTTCCTACAAGCAAGATTTCATTTCTGGTAACCCAAGTGAATTATGGGCTCAAATGATTTTACACAGTTCTAGAACCCAACGCGATTAACACTATTAACTAAAGAGCATTTATGTAAGAGGAGCTGTGGTCTGTATCAGTTTCATAAGCAGAGTTGGTCTACATATGGTCCGTATTAGTAGGAAATACAGTTCTTTTTTTCTTGACATGCTCATGGTTCTTACTGTATTGGAGACCCTGGAAAGAAGAGGATGATTCATGTCTCAAAACATAGTGTGTTTCAGGGATGAGAACTCTGGTCTGAATTTACCTTCAGAAATGTAGTTAAACCCTAGAATCTGTGTCTTCCTACAAGCAAGAGTTCATTTCTGGTAAACACAGTAAATTTTGGGCTCAAATGATTTTTTGCAGTTCATGAACCCTACGCTATTCTCACTATTAACTAAAGAGGATTTATGTAAGGGGAGCTGTGGTTTGTATCAGTTTCATAAGCAGAGGTGAACTACATATGGTCTGTATGATTAGGAAACACAGTTCTTTTTTTCTGGGCATGCTCATGGTTCTTGCTGTATTTAAGACTCTGGAAAGAAGAGCTTGCTTTTTTCGTTAAAACAGAGTGTTTTTCATGGATGAGAACTCTGGTCTGAATTTCCCTTCAAAAACGGAGTTAAACCCCAGGATCTGTGTCTTCCTACAAGCAAGAGTTCATTTCTGGTAATCCAAGTGAATTATGGGCTCAAATGATTTTACACAGTTCTAGAACTCAACGCGATTATCACTATTAACTAAAGAGCATTTTTGTAAGAGGAGGTGTGGTCTGTATCAGTTTCATAAGCAGAGTTGGACTACATATGGTCCGTAGTAGTAGATAATACTGTTCTTTTTTTCTTGGCAAGCTCATGGTTCTTACTGTATTGGAGACCCTTGACAGAAGAGGATGATTCATGCCTCAAAACAGAGTGTGTTTCAGGGATGAAAACTCTTGTCCGAATTTACCTTCAGAAATGGAGTTAAACCCTAGAATTTGTGTCTTCCTACAAGCAAGAGTTCATTTCTCGTAAACCCAGTAAATTTTGGGTTCAAATGATTTTTCGCAGTTCACGAACCCTACGCTATTCTCACTATTAACTAAAGAGGATTTATGTAAGAGGAGCTGTGGTGTGTATCAGTTTCATAAGCAGAGTTGAACTACATATGGACCGTATGAGTATGAAACAGAGTTCTTTTTTTTCTGGGCATGCTCATGGTTCTTGCTGTATTGGAGACGCTGGAAAGAAGAGCTTCCTTCTTGCATTAAAACAGAGTGTGTTTCATGGATGAGAACTCTGGTCTGAATTTCCCTTCAGAAATGGAGTTAAACCCCAGGATCTGTGTCTTCCTACAAGCAAGAGTTCATTTCTGGTAAACCAAGTGAATTATGGGCTCAAATGATTTTACACAGTTCACGAACCCAACGCGATGATCACTATTAACTAAAGATCATTCATGTAAGTGGAGCTGTGGTCTGTATCATTTCATGAGCAGAGTTGAACTACATATGGTCCGTATGAGTAGGAAACACAGTTCTTTTTTTCTGGGCATGCTCATGGTTCTTAGTGTATTGGAGAAGCTGGAAAGAAGAGGATGATTCTTGCCTTAAAACAGAGTGTTTTCCAGGTTTGAGAATTCTGGTTGAATTTGCCTTCAGAAATGGAGTTAAACCACAGGATCTGTGTCTTCCTACCAGCAAGAGTTCATTTCTGTTAAACAAAGAGAATTTTCTGCTCAAATGATTTTACATAGTTCTAGAACCCAACCTTGATTATCACTATTAACTAAAGAGGATTTATGTAAGAGGTGCTGTTGTGTGTATCAGTTTCATAAGCAGAGTTGAACTACATATGGTATGTATGAGTAGGAAACACAGTTCTTTTTTTCAGGGCATGTTCATTTTTCTTGGTGTATTTTAAACACTGGAAAGAAGGACTTGATTCTTGTGTTAAAACCAAGTCTGTTTCAGGGTTGTGTACTCTGGTCTGAATTTCCCTTCAGAAACCGAGTTCAACACCAGGATCTCTGTCTTCCTACAAGCAAGAGTTCATTTCTGGTAAACACAGTGAATTTTGGGCTCAAATGATTTTTTGCAGTTCAGGAACCCAACGTGATTCTCACTATTAACTAAAGAGCATTTATGTAAGAGGAACTGTGGTTTGTATCAGTTTCTTAAGCAGAGTTGAACTACATATGGTCCATATGAGAAGGAAACACAGTTCTTTTTTTCTGGGTATGCTCATGGTTCTTACTGTATTGGAGACGTTGGAAAGAAGAGCTTGCTTCTTGCCTTAAAACAGAGTGTGTTTCATGGATGAGAACTCTGTTGTGAATTTCCCTTCAGAAACGGAGTTAAATCCCATGATCTGTTTCTCCCTACAAGCAAGAGTTCATTTCTGGTAAACCAAGTGAATTTTGGGCTCAAATGATTTTACACAGTTCTAGAACCCCACCATGATTATCACTATTAACTAAAGATCATTCATGTAAGAGGAGCTGTGGTCTGTATCATTTCATAAGAAGAGTTGAACTACATATGGTACATATGAGTCGGAAACACAGTTTATTTTTTTTTTCTGGGCATGCTCATGGTTCTTGCTGTATTGGAGACGCTGGAAAGAAGAGCTTCCTTCTTGCATTAAAACAGAGTGTGTTTCCTGGATGAGAATTCTGGTGTGAATTTCCCTTCATAAACGGAGTTAAACCGCAGGATCTGTGTCTTCCTACAAGCAAGAGTTCATTTCTGGTAACCCAAGTGAATTATGGGCTCAAATGATTTTACACAGTTCTAGAACCCAACGCGATTAACACTATTAACTAAAGAGCATTTATGTAAGAGGAGCTGTGGTCTGTATCAGTTTCATAAGCAGAGTTGGTCTACATATGGTCCGTATTAGTAGGAAATACAGTTCTTTTTTTCTTGACATGCTCATGGTTCTTACTGTATTGGAGACCCTGGAAAGAAGAGGATGATTCATGTCTCAAAACATAGTGTGTTTCAGGGATGAGAACTCTGGTCTGAATTTACCTTCAGAAATGTAGTTAAACCCTAGAATCTGTGTCTTCCTACAAGCAAGAGTTCATTTCTGGTAAACACAGTAAATTTTGGGCTCAAATGATTTTTTGCAGTTCATGAACCCTACGCTATTCTCACTATTAACTAAAGAGGATTTATGTAAGGGGAGCTGTGGTTTGTATCAGTTTCATAAGCAGAGGTGAACTACATATGGTCCGTATGAGTAGGAAATACAGTTCTTTTTTTCTTGGCATGCTCATGGTTCTTACTGTATTGGAGACCCTGGAAAGAAGAGGATGATTCATGGCTTAAAACTGAGTTTTTTTCAGCGATGATAATTCTGCTCGGAATTTCCCTTCAGAAACGGAGTTAAACCCCAGGATCTGTGACTTCCTACAAGCAAGAGATCAGTTCTTGTAAACCCAGTGAATTTTGGGCTCAAATGATTTTTCGCAGTTCATGAACCCTACGCGATTCTCACTATTAACTAAATAGCATTTATGTAAGAGGAGGTATAGTCTGTATCAGTTTCATAAGCAGAGTTGAACTACATATGGTCCGTATGAATAGGAAACACAGTTCATTTTTCAGACCATGATCATGGTTCTTGCTGTATTTTAGACTCTGGAGAGAAGAGCTTGCTTCTTCGTTAAAACAGAGTGTGTTTCAGGGATGAGAATTCTGGTCTGAATTTCCCTTCAGAAACAGAGTTAAACCCCAGGATCTGTGTCTTCCTACAAGCAAGTGTTCATTTATGGTAAACCCAGTGAATTTTGGGCTCAAATGATTTTTGGCAGTTCACAAACCCTACGCGATTCTCACTATTAACTAAAGAGCATTTATGTAAGAGGAGCTGTGGTTTGTATCAGTTTCATAAGCAGAGTTCAACTACATATGGTCTGTATGAGTAGGAATGACAGTTCTTTTTTTCTGGGCTTGCTCATGGTTCTTGCTTATTTTAGAATCTGGAAAGAAGAGCTTGCTTCTTGCGTTAAATCAGAGTGTGTTTCATGGATGAGAACTGTGGCCTGAATTTCCCTTCTGAAACGGAGTTAAACTCCAGGATCTGTGCCTTCCTACTATCAAGAGTTCATTTCTGTTAAACCAAGTGAATTTTGGGCTCAAATGATTTTTTGCAGTCAAGTACCCAACCGGAATCTCACTATTAACTAAAGAGCATTTATGTAAGAGGAGCTGTGGTTTGTATCAGTTTCATAAGCAGAGTTGAACTACATATGGTCCGTATGATTAGGAAACAGTTCTTTTTTTCTGGGCATGCTCATGGTTCTCACTGTATTGGAGACGCTGGAAAGAAGAGCTTGCTTCTTGCATGAAAACAGAGTGTGTTTCATGGATTTGAACACTGGTCGGAATTTCCCTTCATATTCGGTGTTAAACCCCATGATCTGTGTCTCCCTACAAGCAGGAGTTCATTTCTGGTAAACCAAGTGAATTTTATGCTCAAATGATTTTACACAGTTCTAGAACCCAAACATGATTATCACTATTAACTAAAGAGCATTCATGTAAGAGGAGCTGTGGTCTGTATCATTTCATAAGCAGAGTTGAACAACATATGTTCCGTATGAGCAGGAAACACAGTTTTTTATTTTTCTTGGCATGCTCTTGGTTCCTAGTGTATTGGAGAAGGTGGAAAGAAGAGGATGATTCTTGCCTTAAAACGGAGTGTTTTTCAGGGTTGAATTTTCTGGTTGAATTTGCCTTCAGAAATGGTGTTAAACCGCAGGATCTGTGTCTTCCTACCAGCCAGAGTTCATTTCAGGAAAACACAGTGAATTTTGTGCTCAAATTATTTTTCCCAGTTCAGTAACCCAGCGCGATTCTCACTATTAATTAAAGAGGAATTATGTAAGAGGAGCTGTGGTTTGAATCAGTTTCATAAGCAGAGTTTAACTACATATAGTCTGTATGAGTAGGAAACACAGTTCTTTTTTTCTGGGAATGCTCATGTTTCTTAATGTATTGGAGACGCTGGATAGAAGAGCTTGCTTCTTGTGGAAAAACAGTGTTTATTTCAGGGATGAGAATTCTGGTCTGAATTTCGCATCAGAATCAGAGGTAAGCCCCAGGATCTGTGTCTTCCTACAAGCAAGAGTTCATTTCTGGTAAACCCAGTGATCTTGGGCTCAAATGATTTTTCGCAGTTCATGAACCCAACACGATTCTCACTATTAACTAAAGAGGATTTATGTTAGAGGAGCTGTGGTTTGGATCAGTTTCATAAGCAGAGTTGAACTACATATGGTCTGTATGAGTAGGAAACACAGTTCTTTTTTTCTGGGCACGCTCATGGTTCTTACTGTATTGGAGACGCTTGAAAGAAGAGCTTGCTTCTTCGTTAAAACAGAGTGTGTTTCAAGGATGAGAACTCTGGTGTGAATTTCCCTTCAGAAATGGAGTTCAACCCCATTATCTTTGTCTTCCTACAAGCAAGTGTTCATTTCTGGTAAACACAGTGAATATTGGGCTCAAATATTTTTTCGCAGTTCACAAACGCTACGCGATTCTCACTATTAACTAAAGAGCATGTATGTAACAGGAGCTGTGGTTTGTATCAGTTTCATAAGCACAGTGGAACTACACATGAGAACTCTGGTCTGAATTTCCCTTCAGAAACGGAGTTAAACCCCAGGATCTGTGTCTTCCTACCAGCAAGAATTCATTTCTGTTAAACAAAGAGAATTTTCTGCTCAAATGATTTTTCACAGTTCTAGAACCCAACCATGATTATCACTATTAACTAAAGAGCATGTATGTAACAGGAGCTGTGGTTTGTATCAGTTTCATAGGTAGAGTTGAACTACATATGATCTGTATGAATAGGAAACACAGAATGTGTATCAGGGATGAGAACTCTCGTCTGAATTTCCCTTAACAAACGGAGTTAAACCCCAGGATCTGTGTCTTCCTACCAGCAAGAGTTCATTTCTGGCAAACCAAGTGAATTTTCGGCTCAAATGACTTGACACAGTTCTAGAACCCAACGCGATTATCAATATTAACTAAAGAGCATTTATGTAAGAGGAGCTGTAGTCTGTATCATTTCATAAGCAGAGTTGAACTACATATGGTCCGTATGAGTAGGAAACACAGTTCTTTTTTTCTGGGCATGCTCATGGTTCTTGCTGTATTGGAGACGCTGAATAGAAGAGGATGATTCTTGCCTTAAAACAGAGTTTTTTTCAGGGATGAGAACTCTGGTCTGAATTTCCCTTCAGAAATGGAGTTAAACCCCAGGATCTGTGTCTTCCTACCAGCAAGAACTCATTTCTGTTATACAAAGAGAATTTTCTGCTCAAATGATTTTTCACAGTTCTAGAACCCAACCATGATTATCACTATTAACTAAAGAGCATGTATGTAACAGGAGCTGTGGTTTGTATCAGTTTCATAGGTAGAGTTGAACTACATATGATCTGTATGAATAGGAAACACAGTTCTTTTTTTCAGACCATTCTCATGGTTCTTCCTGTATTTTAGACTCTGGAAAGAAGAGCTTGCTTCTTCGTTAAAACAGAGTGTGTATTAGGGATGAGAACTCTGATCTGAATTTCCCTTCACAAACGGAGTTAAACCCCAGGATCTGTGTCTTCCTACCAGCAAGAGTTCATTTCTGGCAAACCAAGTGAATTTTCGGCTCAAATGACTTTACACAGTTCTAGAACCCAACGCGATTATCAATATTAACTAAAGAGCATTTATGTAAGAGGAGCTGTGGTTTGTATCAGTTTCATAAGCAGAGTTGAACTACATAGGGTCCGTATGAGTAGGAAACACAGTTCTTTTTTTCTGGGCATGCTCATTGTTCTTGCTATATTGGAGACGCTGGAAAGAAGAGCTTGCTTCTTGCATTAAGACAGAGTGATTTTCATGGATGAGAACTCTTGTCTGAATTTCCCTTCCGAAACGTAGTTAAACCCCATGATCTGTGTCTTCCTACAAGCAAGAGTTCATTTCTGGTAAACGAAGTGAATTTTTGCTCAAATGATTTTACACAGTTCTAGAACTGAACGCCATTATCACTATTAACTAAAGAGCATTTATCTAAGAGGAGATATGGTCTGTATCAGTTTCATAAGCAGAGTTGAACTACATATGACCCGTATGGGTAGGAAACACAGTTCTTTTTTTCTTGGCATGCTCATAGTTCTTACTGTATTGGAGACCCTTGACAGAAGAGGATGATTCATGCCTCAAAACAGAGTGTGTTTCATGGATGAGAACTCTGGTCTGAATTTGCCTTCTGAAATGGAGTTAAACCCTAGAATCTGTGTCTTCCTACAAGCAAGAGTTCATTTCTGGTAAACCCAGTGAATTTTGTGATCAAATGTTTTTTCCCAGTACAGAAACCCAACGCGATTCTCACTATTAACTAAAGAGGATTTATGTAAGTGGAGCTGTGGTGTGTATCAGTTTCATAAGCAGAGTTTAACTACATATGGTATGTATGAGTAGGAAACACAGTTCTTTTTTTCAGGGCATGTTCATGGTTCTTGGTGTATTTTAGACACTTTAAAGAAGAGCTTGCTTCTTGCGTTAAAACCGAGTGTGGTTCAGGTTTGTGTACTCTGGTCTGAATTTCCCTTCAGAAACGGAGTTAAACCCGGGGATCTGTGTCTCCCTACCAGCAAGAGTTCATTTCTGGTAAACCAAGAGAATTTTGGGCTCAAATGATTTTACACAGTTCTAGAACCCCACCATGATTATCACTATTAACTAAAGATCATTAATGTAAGAGTAGCTGTGGTCTGTATCATTTCATAACCAGAGTTGAACTACATATGGTCCCTATGAGTAGGAAACACAGATTTTTTTTATGGGCATGCTCAAGGTTCTTAGTGTATTGGAGAAGGTGGAAAGAAGAGGATGATTCTTTCTTAAAACAGAGTATTTTTCAGGGTTGAGAATTCTGGTTGAATTTGCCTTCTGAAATGGAGTTAAACCCCAGGATCTGTGTCTTCCTACAAGCTAGAGTTCATTTCAGGAAACCCAGTGAATTTTGTGATCAAATGTTTTTTCCCAGTACAGAAACCCAACGCGATTCTCACTATTAACTAAAGAGGAATTATGTAAGAGGAGCTGTGGTTTGAATTAGTTTCATAAGCAGAGTTTAACTACAGATGGTCTGTCTGAGTAGGAAACACAGTTCTTATTATCTGGGAATTCTCATGTTTCTTATTGTATTTGAGACGCTGGATAGAAGAGTTGCTTCTTGTGTTAAAAAAGTGTGTGTTTCAGGGATGAGAATTATGGTCTGAATTTCGCTTCAGAAATGGTGTTAAACCCCAGGATCTGTGTCTTCATACAGGCAAGAGTTCATTTCTGGTACACCAAGAGAATTATAGGCTCAAATGATTTTACACAGTTTTAGAACCCATCGCGATTATAACTATTAACTAAAGATCATTTATTTAAGAGGAGCTGTGGTCTGTTTCAGTTTCATAAGCAGAGTTGGACTACATATGGTCCGTATTAGTAGGAAATACAGTTTTTTTTTTCTGGGCATGCTCATGGTTCTTAGTGTATTGGAGACCCTGGAAAGAAGAGGACGATTCATGCCTCAAAACAGAGTGTGTTTCAGGGATGAGAACTCTGGTCTGAATTTACCTTCAGAAATGGAGTTAAACCACAGGATCTGTGTCTTCCTACCAGCAAGAGTTCATTTCTGTTAAACCAAGAGAATTTTGGGATCAAATGATTTTTCACAGTTCACGAACCCAATGAAATTGTCACTATTAACTGAAGAGTATTTATGTTAGTGTAGCTGTGGTGTGTATCACTTTCATTAGCAGAGTTGAACTACATATGGTCACTATGAGAAGGAAACACAGTTCTTTTTTTCAGGGCATGCTCATGGTTCTTGCTGTATGTTAGACTCTAGAAAGAAGAGCTTGCTTCTTGTGTTAAAACAGTGTGTGTTTCAGGGATGAGAATTCTGGTCTGAATTTCACTTCAGAAACGGTGTTAAACCCCAGGATCTGTGTCTTCCTACAAGCAAGAGTTCATTTCTGGAACACCAAGAGAATTATGGGCTCAAATGATTTTACACAGTTCTAGAACCCAACGCGATTATCACTATTAAGAAAAGAGCATTTATGTAAGAGGAGCTGTGGTCTGTTTCAGTTTCATAAGCAGAGTTGGACTACATATGGTCCGTATTAGTAGGAAATACAGTTTTTTTTTCTGGGCATGCTCATGGTTCTTAGTGTATTGGAGACCCTGGAAAGAAGAGGATGATTCATGTCTCAAAACATAGTGTGTTTCAGGGATGAGAACTCTGGTCTGAATTTACCTTCAGAAATGGAGTTAAACCCTAGAATCTGTGTCTTCCTACAATCAAGAGTTCATTTCTGGTAAACACAGTAAATTTTGGGCTCAAATGATTTTATCGCAGTTCATGAACCCTACGCTATTCTCACTATTAACTAAAGAGGATTTATGTAAGAGGAGCTGTGGTTTGTATCAGTTTCATAAGCAGAGTTGAACTACATATGGTCTGTATGATTAGGAAACACACTTCTTTTTTTCTGGGCATGCTCATGGTTCTTGCTGTATTTAAGACTCTGGAAAGAAGAGCTTGCTTTTTCGTTAAAACAGAGTTTGTTTCAGGAATGAGAACTCTGGTCTGAATTTCCCTTCATAAACGGAGTTAAACCCCTGGATCTGTATCTTCCTACAAGCAAGAGTTCATTTCTGGTTAACCCGGTGAATTTTGGGTTCAAATGATTTTTTGCAGTTCACGAACCCAACACGATTCTCACTATTAACTAAAGAGCATTTATGTAAGAGGAGCTGTGGTTTGTATCAGTTTCATAAGCACAGTGGAACTACACATGAGAACTCTGGTCTGTATTTCCCTTCAGAAACGGAGTTAAACCCCAGGATCTGTGTCTTCCTACCAGCAAGAATTCATTTCTGATAAACAAAGAGAATTTTCTGCTCAAATGATTTTTCACAGTTCTAGAACCCAACCATGATTATCACTATTAACTAAAGAGCATGTATGTAACAGGAGCTGTGGTTTGTATCAGTTTCATAGGTAGAGTTGAACTACATATGATCTGTATGAATAGGAAACACAGAATGTGTATCAGGGATGAGAACTCTCGTCTGAATTTCCCTTAACAAACGGACTTAAACCCCAGGATCTGTGTCTTCCTACCACCAAGAGTTCATTTCTGGCAAACCAAGTGAATTTTCGGCTCAAATGACTTTACACAGTTCTACCACCCAATGCGATTATCAATATTAACTAAAGAGCATTTATGTAAGAGGAGCTGTAGTCTGTATCATTTCATAAGCAGAGTTGAACTACATATGGTCCGTATGAGTAGGAAACACAGTTCTTTTTTTCTGGGCATGCTCATGGTTCTTGCTGTATTGGAGACGCTGGATAGAAGAGGGTGATTCTTGCCTTAAAACAGAGTTTTTTTCAGGGATGAGAACTCTGGTCTGAATTTCCCTTCAGAAATGGAGTTAAACCCCAGGATCTGTGTCTTCCTACCAGCAAGAATTCATTTCTGTTAAACAAAGAGAATTTTCAGCTCAAATGATTTTTCACAGTTCTAGAACCCATCACTATTAACTAAAGAGCATGTATGTAACAGGAGCTGTGGTTTGTATCAGTTTCATAGGTAGAGTTGAACTACATATGATCTGTATGAATAGGAAACACAGTTCTTTTTTTCAGACCATGCTCATGGTTCTTGCTCTATTTTAGACTCTGGAAAGAAGAGCTTGCTTTTTCGTTAAAACAGAGTGTGTTTCAGTGATGAGAACTCTGGTCTGAATTTCCCTTCAGAAATGGAGTTCAACCCCAGTATCTGTGTCTTCCTACAAGGAAGAGTTCATTTCTGCCAAACCCAGTGAATTTTGGGCTCAAATGATTTTTCGCAGTTCAGGAACCCAACGCGATTCTCACTATTAACTAAAGAGCATTTATGTAAGAGGAGAGGTGGTTTGTATCAGTTTCATAACCAGAGTTTAAGTACATATGGTTTGTATGTGTAGGAAACACAGTTCTTTTTTTCTGGGAATGCACATGTTTCATACAGTATTGGAAACCCTGGATAGAAGAGGATGATTCTTGCCTTAAAACAGAGTGTGTTTCAGGAATGAGAACTCTGGTCTGAATTTCCCTTCATAAACGGAGTTAAACCCCTGGATCTGTATCTTCCTACAAGCAATAATTCATTTCTGGTAAACCCAGTGAAGTTTGGGCTGAAATGATTTTTCACAGTTCACAAAACTATGGCAATTATCACTATTAACTAAAGAGCATTTATGTAAGAGGAGCTGTGGTTTGTATCAGTTTCATAAGCAGAGTTGAACTACATATGGTCCGTATGATTAGGAAACACAGTTCTTTTTTTCTGGGCATGCTCATGGTTCTCACTGTATTGGAGATGCTGGAAAGAAGAGCTTGCTTCTTGCATGAAAACAGAGTGTGTTTCATGGATTTGAACACTGGTCTGAATTTTCCTTCAGAACCAGAGTTAAACCCCATGATCTGTGTATCCCTACAAGCAGGAGTTCATTTCTGTTAAACCAAGTGAATTTTATGCTCAAATGATTTTACACAGTTCTAGAATCCAACCATGATTATCACTATTAACTAAAGAGAATTCATGTAAGAGGAGCTGTGGTCTGTATCATTTCATAAGCAGAGTTGAACAACATATGTTCTGTATGAGTAGGAAACACAGTTTTTTATTTTTCTTGGCATGCTCTTGGTTCCTAGTGTATTGGAGAAGGTGGAAAGAAGAGGATGATTCTTGCCTAAAAACAGAGTGTTTTTCAGGGTTGAGATTTATGGTTGAATTTGCCTTCTGAAATGGAGTTAAACCCCAGGATCTGTGTCTTCCTACCAGCCAGAGTTCATTTCAGGAAAACACAGTGAATTTTGTGCTCAAATTTTTTTTCCCAGTTCAGGAACCCAGCGCGATTCTCACTATTAACTAAAGAGGAATTATGTAAGAGGAGCTGTGGTTTGAATCAGTTTCATAAGCAGAGTTTAACTACATATGGTCTGTATGAGTAGGAAACACAGTTCTTTTTTTCTGGGAATGCTCATGTTTGTTACTGTATTGGAGACGCTGGATAGAAAGGCTTGCTTCTTGTGTTAAAACAGTGTTTCAGGGATGAAAATTCTGGTCTGAATTTCACATCAGAATCAGAGGTTAGCCCCAGGATCTGTGTCTTCCTACAAGCAAGAGTTCATTTCTGGTAAACCCAGTGATCTTGGGCTCAAATGATTTTTCACAGTTCATGAACCCAACGCGATTCTCACTATTAACTAAAGAGCATGTATGTAACAGGAGCTGTGCTTTGTATCAGTTTCATAAGCACAGTTGAACTACACATGGTCTGTATGAGTAGGAAAAACAGGCTTTTTTTCAGGGCATGCTCATATTTCTTACTATATTGGAGTCGCTGGAAAGAAGAGGATGATTCTTGCATTAAAGCAGAGTGTGTTTCAGAGATGAGAACTCTGGTCTGAATTTCCCTTCAGAAACGGAGTTAAACCCCAGGATCTGTGTCGTCCTACCAGCAAGAATTCATTTCTGTTAAACAAAGAGAATTTTCTGCTCAAATGATTTGTCACAGTTCTAGAACCCAACCATGATTATCACTATTTACTAAAGAGCATGTATGTAACAGGAGCTGTGGTTTGTATCAGTTTCATAGGTAGAGTTGAACTACATATGATCTTTATGAATAGGAAACACAGTTCTTTTCACACCGTGCTCATGGTTCTTGCTGTATTTTAGACTCTGGAAAGAAGAGCTTGCTTCTTCGTTAAAACAGAATGTGTATCAGGGATGAGAACTCTGGTCTGAATTTCCCTTAACAAACGGAGTTAAACCCCAGGATCTGTGTCTTCCTACCAGCAAGAGTTCATTTCTGGCAAACCAAGTGAATTTTCGGCTCAAAAGACTTTACACAGTTCTAGAACCCAACACGATTATCAGTATTAACTAAAGAGCATTTATGTAAGAGGAGCTGTGGTCTGTATCAGTTTCATAAGCAGAGTTGGACTACATATGGTCCGTATGAATAGGAAGCACAGTTCTTTTTTACAGGGCATGCTCATGGTTCTTGCTGTATTTTAGACTCTGGAAAGAAGAGGATCTTTCTTGCCATAATAGAGAGTGTTTTTCAGGGATGAGAACTCTGTTCTGAATTTCTCTACAGAAACGGAGTTAAACCCCATGATCTGTGTCTTCCTACAAACAGGAGTTCATTTTTTGTAAACCAAGTGAATTTTCGGCTCTAATGATTTTAAACAGTTCTAGAACCCATTGCGATTATCACTATTAACTAAAGAGCATTTATGTAAGAGGAGCTGTGTTCTGTATCAGTTTCATAAGGAGAGTTGAACTGTATATGGTCCTTATGAGTAGGAAACACAGTTCTTTTTTTCAGGGCATGCTCATGGTTCTTGCTGTATTTTAGACTCTGGAAATAAGAGCTTGCTTCTTCCGTTAAAACAGAGTGTGTTTCAGGGATGAGAACACTGGTCTGATTTTCCCTTCAGAAACAGAGTTAAACCCCAGTATCTGTGTCTTCCTACAAGCAAGATATCATTGCTGGTTAAACCAATGAATTTTGGGCTCAAATGATTTTTCGCAGTTCAGGAACCAAAACGCAATTCTCACTATTAACTAAAAAGCATTTATGTAAGAGGAGCTGTGGTCTGTATCAGTTTCATAAGCAGTGTTGGACTACATATGGTCCTTATGAGTAGGAAACACAGTTCTTTTTTTCAGGGCATGCTCATGGTTCTTGCTGTATTTTAGATTCTGGAAATAAGAGCTTGCTCTTGCGTTAAAACAGAGTGTGTTCCAGGGATGAGAACTGTGGTCTGAATTTCCCTTCAGAAACGGAGTTCTACCCCATGATCTGTGTCTTCCTACAAACAATAGTTGATTTCTTGTAAACCAAGTGAATTTTCCACTCAAATGAATTTACACAGATCTAGAACCCATTGCGATTATCACTATTAACTAAAGAGCATTTATGTAAGAGGAGCTGTTGTCTGTATCATTTCCTAAGTAGAGTTGAACTACATTTGGTCCGTATGAGTACAAACACAGTTCTTTTTTTCTGGGAATGCTCATGGTTCGTACTGTATTGGACACACTGGAAAGAAGAGGATGATTCTTGCCTTAAAACAGAGTGTGTTTAATGGATGAGAACTCTGGTCTGAATTTCCCTTCAGAAACGGAGTTAAACACCAGGATCTGTGTCTTCCTACAAGCAAGAGTTCATTTCTGGTTAACCCATAGAATTTTGGGCTCAAAATATTTTTCGCAGTTCACGAACCCAACGCGATTCTCACTATTAACTGAAGAGCATTTATGTAAGAGGAGCTGTGGTTTGTATCAGTTTCATAACCGGAGTTGATCTACATATGGTCTGTTTGACTTGGAAACACAGTTCTTTTTTTCAGGGCATGTGCATGGTTCTTGCTGTATTTTAGATTCTGAAAATAAGAGCTTGCTTCTTGCGTTAAAGCAGAGTGTGTTTAATGGATGAGAACTCTGGTCTGAATTTACCTTCAGAAACGGAGTTAAACCCCAGTATCTGTGTCTTCCTACAACCAAGAGTTCTACTCTGGTAAACTCATTGAATTTGGGCTCCAATGATTTTAACTAGTTCACGAACCAAAACGCGATTCTCACTATTAACTTAAGAGGATTTATGTAATAGGAGCTGTGGTTTGTATCACTTTCATAACAGGAGTTGAACTACATATGGTGTGTATGATTAGGAAACACAGTTCTTTTTTCTGGGCATGCTCATGGTTCTTACTGTATTGGAGAAGATGGAAAGAAGAGGTTCTTTCTTGCCCTAAAACAGAGTGTTTTTCAGGGATGAGAACTCTGGTCTGAATTTCACTTCAGAAACTGAGTTTAACCCCAGGATCTGTGTCTTCCTACACGCAAGAATTCATTTCTTGTAAACCATGTGAATTTGGGGCTCAAGTGATTTTACAGAGTTCTAGAACCCAACGCGATTCTCACTATTAACTAAACAGCATTTATATAAGAGATGCTGTGGTTTGTATCAGTTTCATAACCGGAGTTGATCTACATATGGTCTGTATGAGTAGGAAACACAGTTCTTTTTTTCAGGGCATGCTCATGGTTTTTGCTGTATTTTAGACTCTGGATATAAGAGCTTGCTACTTGCGTTAAAACAGAGTGTGTTTCATTGATGAGAACACTGGTCTGAATTTCCCTTCAGAAACGGAGTTAAACCCCAGCATCTGTGTCTTCCTACAAGCAAGAGTTCATTTCTGGTTAACCCATTGAATTTTGGGCTCAAACAATTTTTCGCAGTTCTAGAACCCATCGCGATTCTCACTATCAACTAAAGAGCATTTATGTAAGAGGAGCTGTTGTCTGTATCATTTCCTAAGTAGAGTTGAACTACATTTGGTCCCTATGAGTACAAGCACGGTTCTTTTTTTCTGGGAATGCTCATGGTTCGTACTGTATTGGACACACTGGAAAGAAGAGGATGATTCTTGCCTTAAAACAGAGTGTTTTTCAGGGATGAGAATTCTGGTCTGAATTTGCCTTCAGAAACGGAGTTAAACCGCAGGATCTGTGTCTTCCTACAAGCAAGAGTTCATTTCTGGTTAACCCATTGAATTTTGGGCTCAAACAATTTTTCGCAGTTCTAGAACCCATCGCGATTCTCACTATTAACTAAATAGCATTTATGTAAGAGGAGCTGTGTTCTGTATCAGTTTCATAATCACAGATGAACTAAATATGGTCCGTATGAGTAGTAAACACAGGTCTTTTTTACAGGGCATGCTCATGGTTCTTGATATATTTCAGACTATGGAAATAAGAGCTTGCTTCTTGTGTTAAAACAGAGTGTGTTTCAGAGGTGAGAACACTGGTCTGAATTTCCCTTCAGAACCGGAGTTAAACCCCAGGATCTGTGTCTTCCTACAAGCAAGAGTTCATTTCTGGTTAAACCAGTGAATATTGGGCTCAAATGATTTTAGCAATTCACGAACGAAAACGCAATTCTCACTATTAACTAAAGAGCATTTATGTAAGAGGAGCTGTGTTCTGTATCATTTTCATAATCACAGATGAACTAAATATGGTCCATATGAGTAGGAAACACAGTTCTTTTTTACAGGGCATGCTCATGGTTCTTGCTGTATTTTAGACTCTGGAAATAAGAGCTTGCTCCTTGTGTTAAAACAGAGTGTGGTTTAGGGATGAGAACACTGGTCTGAATTTCCCTTCAGAAACGGAGTTAAACCCCAGCATCTGTGTCTTCCTACAAGCAAGAGTTCATTTCTGGTTAAACCAGTGAATTTTGGGCTCAAATGATTTTTTGCAGTTCATGAACCAAAACGCGATTCTCACTATTAACTATAAAGCATTTATGTAAGAGGAGCTGTGGTCTGTATCAGTTTCATAAGCAGAGTTGATCTACATATGGTCCGTATGAATAGGAAGCACAGTTCTTTTTTACAGGGCATGCTCATGGTTCTTGCTGTATTTTAGAATCTGGAAAGAAGAGGATCTTTCTTGCCATAATAGAGAGTGTTTTTCAGGGATGAGAACTCTGTTCTGAGTTTCTTTCAGAAACGGAGTTAAACCCCATGATCTGTGTCTTCCTACAAACAAGAGTTCATTTCTTGTAAACCAAGTGAATTTTCGGCTCAAATGATTTTAAACAGTTCTAGAACCCATCGCGATTATCACTATTAACTAAAGAGCATTCATGTAAGAGGAGCTGTGTTCTGTATCAGTTTCATAAGGAGAGTTGAACTATATGTGGTCCTTATGAGTAGGAAACACAGTTCTATTTTCAGGGCATGCTCATGGTTCTTGCTGTATTTTAGACTCTGGAAATAAGAGCTTGCTTCTTGCGTTAAAACAGAGTGTCTTTCAGGGATGAGAACACTGGTCTGAATTTCCCTTCAGAAATGGAGTTAAACCCCAGCACCTGTGTCTTCCTATAAGCAAGATATCATTTCTGGTTAAACCAATGAATTTTGGGCTCTAATGATTTTTCGCAATTCACAAACCAAAACGCAATTCTCACTATAAACTAAAAAGCATTTATGTAGGTGGAGCTGTGGTCTTTATCAGTTTCATAAGCAGATTTGGACTACATATGGTCCTTATGAGTAGGAAACACAGTTCTTTTTTTCAGGGCATGCTCATGGTTCTTGCTGTAATTTAGACTCTGGAAATAAGAGATTGCTCCTTGCATTAAAACAGAGTGTGTTTCAGGGATGAGAACAGTGGTCTGAATTTCCCTTCAGAAACGGAGTTATACCCCAGGATCTGTGTCTTCCTACAACCAAGAGTTCTTTTCTGGTAAATTCATTGAATTTTTGGCTCCAATGATTTTACGCAGTTCACGAACCAAAACGCGATTCTCACTATTAAGTAAAGAGGATTTATGTAAATGGAGCTGTGCTTTGTATCAGTTTCATAACAGGAGTTGAACTACATATGGTGTGTATGAGTAGGAAACACAGTTCTTTTTTCTGGGCATGCTCATGGTTCTTACTGTATTGGAGAAGCTGGAAAGAAGAGGTTCTTTCTTGCCCTAAAACAGAGTGTTTTTCAGGGATGAGAACTCTGGTCTGAATTTCACTTCAGAAACTGAGTTTAACCCCAGGATCTGTGTCTTCCTACACGCAAGAATTCATTTCTTGTAAACCATGTGAATTTGGGGCTCAAGTGATTTTACAGAGTTCTAGAACCCAACGCGATTCTCACTATTAACTAAACAGCATTTATATAAGAGGTGCTGTAGTTTGTATCTGATTTATAACCGGAGTTGATCTACATATGGTCTGTATGAGTAGGAAACACAGTTCTTTTTTTGCATGGCATGCTCATGGTTTTTGCTGTATTTTAGACTCTGGATATAAGAGCTTACTCCTTGCGTTAAAACAGAGTGTGTTTCAGGGATGAGAACAGTGGTCTGAATTTCCCTTCAGAAACGGAGTTTAATCCCAAGATTGTGTCTTCCTACAAGCAAGAGATCATTTCTGGTTAAACCAGTGAATTTTGGGATCAAATGATTTTTCACTGTTCACGAACCAAAACGCTACTCTCACTATCAACTAAAGAGCATTTATGTAAGAGGAGCTGTTGTCTGTATCATTTCCTAAGTAGAGTTGAACTACATTTGGTCCCTATGAGTACAAGCACGGTTCTTTTTTTCTGGGAATGCTCATGGTTCGTACTGTATTGGACACACTGGAAAGAAGAGGATGATTCTTGCCTTAAAACAGAGTGTTTTTCAGGGATGAGAATTCTGGTCTGAATTTGCCTTCAGAAACGGAGTTAAAGCGCAGGATCTGTGTCTTCCTACAAGCAAGAGTTCGTTTCTGGTTAACCCATTGAATTTTGGGCTCAAACAATTTTTCACAGTTCTAGAACCCATCGCGATTCTCACTATTAACTAAATAGCATTTATGTAAGAAGAGCTGTGTTCTGTATCAGTTTCATAATCACAGATGAACTAAATATGGTCCGTATGAGTAGGAAACACAGTTCTTTTTTACAGGGCATGCTCATGGTTCTTGCTGTATTTTAGACTCTGGAAATAAGAGCTTGCTCCTTGCGTTAAAACAGAGTGTGGTTCAGGGATGAGAACACTGGTCTGAATTTCCCTTAAGAAACGGAGTTAAACCCCAGCATCTTTGTCTTCCTACAAGCAAGAGTTCATTTCTGGTTAAACCAGAGAATTTTGGGCTCAAATGATTTTTTGCAGTTCATGAACCAAAACGCGATTCTCACTATTAACTACAAAGCATTTATGTAAGAGGAGCTGTGGTCTGTATCAGTTTCATAAGCAGAGTTGATCTACATATGGTCCGTATGAATAGGAAGCACAGTTCTTTTTTACAGGGCATGCTCATGGTTCTTGCTGTATTTTAGAATCTGGAAAGAAGAGGATCTTTCTTGCCATAATAGAGAGTGTTTTTCAGGGATGAGAACTCTGTTCTGAGTTTCTTTCAGAAACGGAGTTAAACCCCATGATCTGTGTCTTCCTACAAACAAGAGTTCATTTCTTGTAAACCAAGTGAATTTTTGGCTCAAATGATTTTAAACAGTTCTAGAACCCATCGCGATTATCACTATTAACTAAAGAGCATTTATGTAAGAGGAGCTGTGGTCTGTATCAGTTTCATAAGCAGAGTTGAACTAAATATGGTCTGTATGATTAGGATACACAGTTCTTTGTTTCAGGGCATGCTCATGGTTCTTGCTGTATTTTAGACTCTGGAAATAAGAGCTTGCTTCTTGCGTTAAAACAGAGTGTCTATCAGGGATGACAACACTGGTCTGAATTTCCCTTCAGAAACGGAGTTAAACCCCAGCATCTGTGTCTTCCTACAAGCAAGATATCATTTCTGGTTAAACCAATGAATTTTGGGCTCAAATATTATTTCGCAATTCACGAACCAAAACGCAATTCTCACTATGAACTAAAAAGCATTTATGTAGGTGGAGCTGTGGTCTGTATCAGTTTCATAAGCAGATTTGGACTACATATGTTCTGTATGAGTAGGAAACACAGTTCTTTTTTTCAGGGCATGCTCATGGTTCTTGCTGTATTTTAGACTCTGGAAATAAGAGATTGCTCCTTGCATTAAAACAGAGTGTGTTTCAGGGATGAGAACAGTGGTGTGAATTTCCCTTCAGAAAGGGAGTTAAACTCCAGCATCTGTGTCTCCCTACAAGCAAGAGTTCATTTCTGGTTAAACCAGTGAATTTTGGGCTCAAATGATTTTTCGCAGTTCACGAACCAAAACGCGATTCTCACTATTAACTAAAGAGCATTTATGTAAGACGAGCTGTGGTTTGTATCAGTTTCATAAGCAGAGTTGAACTAAATATGGTCCGTATGAGTAGGAAACACAGTTCTTTTTTTCAGGGCATGCTCGTGGTTCTTGCTGTATTTTAGACATTGGAAAGAAGAGCTTGCTTCTTGCGTTAAAGCAGAGTGTGTTTAATGGATGAGAACTCTGGTCTGAATTTCCCTTCAGAAACGGAGTTAAACCCCAGTATCTGTGTCTTCCTACAACCAAGAGTTCTATTCTTGTAAACTCATTGAATTTTCGGCTCCAATGATTTTAACTAGTTCACGAACCAAAACGGGATTCTCACTATTAACTTAAGAGGATTTATGTAATAGGAGCTGTGGTTTGTATCAGTTTCATAACAGGAGTTGAACTACATATGGTGTGTATGAGTAGGAAACACAGTTCTTTTTTCTGGGCATGCTCATGGTTCTTACTGTATTGCAGAAGCTGGAAAGAAGAGGTTCTTTCTTGCCCTAAAACAGAGTGTTTTTCAGGGATGAGAACTCTTGTCTGAATTTCACTTCAGAAACTGAGTTTAACCCCAGGATCTGTGTCTTCCTACACGCAAGAATTCATTTCTTGCAAACCATGTGAATTTGGGGCTCAAGTGATTTTACAGAGTTCTAGAACTCAACGCGATTCTCACTATTAACTAAACAGCATTTATATAAGAGGTGTTGTGGTTTGTATCAGTTTTATAACCGGAGTTGATCTACATATGGGCTGTATGAGTAGGAAACACAGTTCTTTTTTGCAGGGCATGCTCATGGTTTTTGCTGTATTTTAGACTCTGGATTTAAGAGCTTACTCCTTGCATTAAAACAGAGTGTGTTTCAGGAATGAGAACAATGGTCTGAATTTCCCTTCAGAAACGGAGTTAAATCCCAGGATTGTGTCTTCCTACAAGCAAGAGTTCATTTCTGGTTAACCCATTGAATTTTGGGCTCAAACAATTTTTCGCAGTTCTAGAACCCATCGTGATTCTCACTATTAACTAAAGAGCATTTATGTAAGAGGAGCTGTGTTCTGTATCAGTTTCATAATCATAGATGAACTAAATATGGTCCGTATGAGTAGTAAACACAGGTCTTTTTTACAGGGCATGCTCATGGTTCTTGATATATTTCAGACTATGGAAATAAGAGCTTGCTTCTTGTGTTAAAACAGAGTGTATTTCAGAGATGAGAACACTGGTCTGAATTTCCCTTCAGAACCGGAGTTAAACCCCAGGATCTGTGTCTTCCTACAAGCAAGAGTTCATTTCTGGTTAAACCAGTGAATATTGGGCTCAAATGATTTTTCGCAGTTCACGAACGAAAACGCAATTCTCACTATTAACTAAAAAGCATTTATGTAAGAGGAGCTGTGGTCTGTATCAATTTCATAAGCAGAGTTGGACTACATATGGTCCATATGATTAGGATACACAGTTCTTTTTTTCAGGGCATGCTCATGGTTCTTGCTGTATTTTAGACTCTTGAAAGAAGAGGATCGTTCTTGCCTTGAAACACAGTGTTTTTCAGGGATGAGAACTCTGGTCCGAATTTCACTTCAGCATCGGAGTTAAACCCCAGGATCTGGGTCTTCCTACACGCAAGAGTTCATTTCTTGTAAACCATGTGAATTTTGGGCTCAAGTTATTTTACAGAGTTCTAGAACCCGACGCGATTCTCACTATTAACTAAACAACATTTATTTAAGAGGTGCTGTGGTTTGTATCAGTTTCATAACCTGAGTTGGTCTACATATGGTCTCTGTGAGTAGGAAACACAGTTCTTTTTTTCAGGGCATGCTCATGGTTCTTGTAGTATTTTAGATTCTGGAAATAAGAGCTTGCTTCTTGCGTTAAAACACAGTGTCTTTAATTGATGAGAACTCTGGTCTGAATTTCCCTTCAGAAATGGAGTTAAACCCCATGATCTGTGTCTTCCTACAAACAAGAGTTCATTTCTTGTAAACCAAGTGAATTTTCGGCTCAAATGATTTTACACAGTTCTAGAACGCAACGCGATTATCACTATTAAGTAAAGAGCATTTATGTAAGAGGAGCTGTGGTCTGTATCAGTTTCATAAGCAGAGTTGAACTAAATATTGTCCGTATGAGTAGGAAACACAGTTCTTTTTTTCAGGGCATGCTCCTGGTTCTTGCTGTATTTTAGATTCTGGAAATAAGAGCTTGCTTCTTGCGTTAAAACAGAGTGTGTTTAATGGATGAGAACTCTGGTCTGAATTTACCTTCAGAAACGGAGTTAAACCCCAAGATCTGTGTCTTCCTATAAGCAAGAGTTCTTTTCTGGTAAACTCATTGAATTTTCGGCTCCAATGATTTTACGCAGGTCACGAACCAAAACGCGATTCTCACTATTAAGTAAAGAGGATTTATGTAAATGGAGCTGTGGTCTGTATCAGTTTCATAAGCAGAGTTGAACTAAATATTGTCCGTATGAGTAGGAAACACAGTTCTTTTTTTCAGGGCATGCTCCTGGTTCTTGCTGTATTTTAGATTCTGGAAATAAGAGCTTGCTTCTTGCGTTAAAACAGAGTGTCTTTAATTGATGAGAACTCTGGTCTGAATTTCACGTCAGAAACGGAGTTTAACCCCAGGATCTGTGTCTTCCTACACGCAAGAATTCATTTCTTGTAAACCATGTGAATTTGGGGCTCAAGTGATTTTACAGAGTTCTAGAACCCAACACGATTCTCACTATTAACTAAACAGCATTTATATAAGAGGTGCTGTGGTTTGTATCAGTTTCATAACCAGAGTTGATCTACATATGGTCTGTATGAGTAGGAAACACAGTTCTTTTTTTCAGGGCATGCTCATCGTTTTTGCTGTATTTTAGACTCTGGATATAAGAGCTTGCTCCTTGCATTAAAACAGAGTGTGTTTCATTGATGAGAACACTGGTCTGAATTTCCCTTCAGAAACGGAGTTAAACCCCAGCATCTGTGTCTTCCTACAAGCAAGAGTTCATTTCTGGTTAAACCAGTGAATTTTGGGCTCAAATGATTTTTCGCAGTTCACGAACGAAAACACGACTCTCACTATCAATTAAAGAGCATTTATGTAAGAGGAGCTGTTGTCTGTATCATTTCCTAAGTAGAGTTGAACTACATTTGGTCCGTATGAGTACAAACACAGTTCTTTTTTTCTGGGAATGCTCATGGTTCGTACTGTATTGGACACCTTGGAAAGAAGAGGATGTATCTTGCCTTAAAACAGAGTGTTTTTCAGGGATGAGAATTCTGGTCTGAATTTGCCTTCAGAAACTGAGTTAAACCGCAGGATCTGTGTCTTCCTTCAAGCAAGAGTTCATTTCTGGTTAACCCATTGAATTTTGGGCTCAAACAATTTTTCGCAGTTCTAGAACCAATCGCGATTCTCACTATTAACTAAAGAGCATTTATGTAAGAGGAGCTGTGTTCTGTATCATTTTCATAATCACAGATGAACTAAATATGGTCCGTATGAGTAGGAAACACAGTTCTTTTTTACAGGGCATGCTCATGGTTTTTGCTGTATTTTAGCCTCTGGAAATAAGAGCTTGCTCCTTGCGTTAAAACAGAGTGTGGTTCAGGGATGAGAACACTGGTCTGAATTTCCCTTCAGAACCGGAGTTAAACCCCAGCATCTGTGTCTTCCTACAAGCAAGAGTTCATTTCTGGTTAAACCAGTGAATTTTGGGCTCAAATGATTTTTTGCAGTTCATGAACCAAAACGCGATTCTCACTATTAACTATAAAGCATTTATGTAAGAGGAGCTGTGGTCTGTATCAGTTTCATAAGCAGAGTTGATCTACATATGGATCGTATGAATAGGAAGCACAGTTCTTATTTACAGGGCATGATCATGGTTCTTGCTGTATTTTAGAATCTGGAAAGAAGAGGATCTTTCTTGCCTTAAAACAGAGTGTTTATTAGGGATGAGAACTCTGGTCTGAATTTCACTTCAGAAACGGAGTTAAACCCAGGATCTGGGTCTTCCTACACGCAAGAATTGAATTCTTGTAAACCATGTGAATTTTGTGCTCAAGTTATTTTACAGAGTGCTAGAACCCAATGTGAATCTCACCATTAACTTAACATCATTTATTTAAGAGGTGCTGTGGTTTGTATCAGTTTCATAACCGGAGATGATCTACATATGGTCTGTATGATTAGGAAGCACAGTTCTTTTTTACAGGGCATGCTCATGGTTCTTGCTGTATTTTAGAATCTGGAAAGAAGAGGATCTTTCTTGCCATAATAGAGAGTGTTTTTCAGGGATGAGAACTCTGTTCTGAGTTTCTTTCAGAAACGGAGTTAAACCCCATGATCTGTGTCTTCCTACAAACAAGAGTTCATTTCTTGTAAACCAAGTGAATTTTCGGCTCAAATGATTTTAAACAGTTCTGGAACCCATCGCGATTATCACTACTAACTAAAGAGCATTTATGTAAGAGGAGCTGTGTTCTGTATCAGTTTCATTAGGAGAGTTGAACTATATATGGTCCTTATGAGTAGGAAACACAGTTCTTTTTTTCAGGGCATGCTCATGGTTCTTGCTGTATTTTAGACTCTGGAAATAAGAGCTTGCTTCTTGCGTTAAAACAGAGTGTCTTTCATGGATGAGAACACTGGTCTGAATTTCCCTTCAGAAATGGAGTTAAACCCCAGCACCTGTGTCTTCCTATAAGCAAGATATCATTTCTGGTTAAATCAAAGAATTTTGGGCTCAAATGTTTTTTCGCAATTCACAAACCAAAACGCAATTCTCACTATGAACTAAAAAGCATTTATGTAGGTGGAGCTGTGGTCTTTATCAGTTTCATAAGCAGATTTGGACTACATATGGTCCTTATGAGTAGAAAACACAGTTCTTTTTTTCAGGGCATGCTCATGGTTCTTGCTGTATTTTAGATTCTGGAAATAAGAGCTTGCTTCTTGCGTTAAAACAGAGTGTCTTTAATTGATGAGAACTCTGGTCTGAATTTCCCTTCAGAAACGGAGTTAAACCCCAGCATCTGTGTCTTCCTAGAAACAAGAGTTCATTTCTTGTAAACCAAGTGAATTTTCGGCTCAAATGATTTTACACAGTTCAGGAACGCAACGCGATTATCACTATTAACTAAAGAGCATTTATGTAAGAGGAGCTGTGGTCTGTATCAGTTTCATAAGCAGAGTTGAACTAAATATGGTCCGTATGAGTAGGAAACACAGTTCTTTTTTTAAGGGCATGCTCCTGGTTCTTGCTGTATTTTAGATTCTGGAAATAAGAGCTTGCTTCTTGCGTTAAAACAGAGTGTGTTTAATGGATGAGAACTCTGGTCTGAATTTACCTTCAGAAACGGAGTTAAACCCCAGGATCTGTGTCTTCCTATAAGCAAGAGTTCTTTTCTGGTAAACTCATTGAATTTTCGGCTCCAATGATTTTACGCAGTTCACGAACCAAAACGCGAGTCTCACTATTAAGTAAAGAGGATTTATTTAAATGAATCTGTGGTTTGTATCTGCTTCATAACAGGAGTTGAACTACATATGGTGTGTATGAGTCGGAAACACAGTTCTTTTTTCTGGGCATGCTCATGGTTCTTACTGTATTGGAGAAGCTGGAAAGAAGAGGTTCTTTCTTGCCCTAAAACAGAGTGTTTTTCAGGGATGAGAACTCTGGTCTGAATTTCACTTCAGAAACGGAGTTTAACCCCAGGATCTGTGTCTTCCTACATGCAAGAATTCATTTCTTGTAAACCATGTGAATTTGGTGCTCAAGTGATTTTACAGAGTTCTAGAACCCAACGCGATTCTCACTATTAACTAAACAGCATTTATATAAGAGGAGCTGTGTTCTGTATCAGTTTCATAATCACAGATGAACTAAATATGGTCCATATGAGTAGGAAACACAGTTCTTTTTTACAGGGCATGCTCATGGTTCTTGCTGTATTTCAGACTATGGAAATAAGAGCTAGCTTCTTGTGTTAAAACAGAGTGTGTTTCAGAGATGAGAACACTGGTCTGAATTTCCCTTCAGAACCGGAGTTAAACCCCAGGATCTGTGTCTTCCTACAAGCAAGAGTTCATTTCTGGTTAAACCAGTGAATATTGGGCACAAATGATTTTTCGCAGTTCACAAACCAAAACGCAATTCTCACTATTAACTAAAGAGCATTTATGTAAGAGGAGCTGTTGTCTGTATCATTTCCTAAGTAGAGTTGAACTACATTTGGTCCGTATGAGTACAAACACAGTTCTTTTTTTCTGGGAATGCTCATGGTTCGTACTGTATTGGACACACTGGAAAGAAGAGGATGATTCTTGCCTTAAAACAGAGTGTGTTTAATGGATGAGAACTCTGGTCTGAATTTCCCTTCAGAAACGGAGTTAAACACCAGGATCTGTGTCTTCCTACAAGCAAGAGTTCATTTCTGGTTAACCCATAGAATTTTGGGCTCAAAATATTTTTCGCAGTTCACGAACCCAACGCGATTCTCACTATTAACTGAAGAGCATTTATGTAAGAGGAGCTGTGGTTTGTATCAGTTTCATAACCGGAGTTGATCTACATATGGTCTGTTTGACTTGGAAACACAGTTCTTTTTTTCAGGGCATGTGCATGGTTCTTGCTGTATTTTAGATTCTGAAAATAAGAGCTTGCTTCTTGCGTTAAAGCAGAGTGTGTTTAATGGATGAGAACTCTGGTCTGAATTTACCTTCAGAAACGGAGTTAAACCCCAGTATCTGTGTCTTCCTACAACCAAGAGTTCTACTCTGGTAAACTCATTGAATTTGGGCTCCAATGATTTTAACTAGTTCACGAACCAAAACGCGATTCTCACTATTAACTTAAGAGGATTTATGTAATAGGAGCTGTGGTTTGTATCACTTTCATAACAGGAGTTGAACTACATATGGTGTGTATGATTAGGAAACACAGTTCTTTTTTCTGGGCATGCTCATGGTTCTTACTGTATTGGAGAAGATGGAAAGAAGAGGTTCTTTCTTGCCCTAAAACAGAGTGTTTTTCAGGGATGAGAACTCTGGTCTGAATTTCACTTCAGAAACTGAGTTTAACCCCAGGATCTGTGTCTTCCTACACGCAAGAATTCATTTCTTGTAAACCATGTGAATTTGGGGCTCAAGTGATTTTACAGAGTTCTAGAACCCAACGCGATTCTCACTATTAACTAAACAGCATTTATATAAGAGATGCTGTGGTTTGTATCAGTTTCATAACCGGAGTTGATCTACATATGGTCTGTATGAGTAGGAAACACAGTTCTTTTTTTCAGGGCATGCTCATGGTTTTTGCTGTATTTTAGACTCTGGATATAAGAGCTTGCTACTTGCGTTAAAACAGAGTGTGTTTCATTGATGAGAACACTGGTCTGAATTTCCCTTCAGAAACGGAGTTAAACCCCAGCATCTGTGTCTTCCTACAAGCAAGAGTTCATTTCTGGTTAACCCATTGAATTTTGGGCTCAAACAATTTTTCGCAGTTCTAGAACCCATCGCGATTCTCACTATCAACTAAAGAGCATTTATGTAAGAGGAGCTGTTGTCTGTATCATTTCCTAAGTAGAGTTGAACTACATTTGGTCCCTATGAGTACAAGCACGGTTCTTTTTTTCTGGGAATGCTCATGGTTCGTACTGTATTGGACACACTGGAAAGAAGAGGATGATTCTTGCCTTAAAACAGAGTGTTTTTCAGGGATGAGAATTCTGGTCTGAATTTGCCTTCAGAAACGGAGTTAAACCGCAGGATCTGTGTCTTCCTACAAGCAAGAGTTCATTTCTGGTTAACCCATTGAATTTTGGGCTCAAACAATTTTTCGCAGTTCTAGAACCCATCGCGATTCTCACTATTAACTAAATAGCATTTATGTAAGAGGAGCTGTGTTCTGTATCAGTTTCATAATCACAGATGAACTAAATATGGTCCGTATGAGTAGTAAACACAGGTCTTTTTTACAGGGCATGCTCATGGTTCTTGATATATTTCAGACTATGGAAATAAGAGCTTGCTTCTTGTGTTAAAACAGAGTGTGTTTCAGAGGTGAGAACACTGGTCTGAATTTCCCTTCAGAACCGGAGTTAAACCCCAGGATCTGTGTCTTCCTACAAGCAAGAGTTCATTTCTGGTTAAACCAGTGAATATTGGGCTCAAATGATTTTAGCAATTCACGAACGAAAACGCAATTCTCACTATTAACTAAAGAGCATTTATGTAAGAGGAGCTGTGTTCTGTATCATTTTCATAATCACAGATGAACTAAATATGGTCCATATGAGTAGGAAACACAGTTCTTTTTTACAGGGCATGCTCATGGTTCTTGCTGTATTTTAGACTCTGGAAATAAGAGCTTGCTCCTTGTGTTAAAACAGAGTGTGGTTCAGGGATGAGAACACTGGTCTGAATTTCCCTTCAGAAACGGAGTTAAACCCCAGCATCTGTGTCTTCCTACAAGCAAGAGTTCATTTCTGGTTAAACCAGTGAATTTTGGGCTCAAATGATTTTTTGCAGTTCATGAACCAAAACGCGATTCTCACTATTAACTATAAAGCATTTATGTAAGAGGAGCTGTGGTCTGTATCAGTTTCATAAGCAGAGTTGATCTACATATGGTCCGTATGAATAGGAAGCACAGTTCTTTTTTACAGGGCATGCTCATGGTTCTTGCTGTATTTTAGAATCTGGAAAGAAGAGGATCTTTCTTGCCATAATAGAGAGTGTTTTTCAGGGATGAGAACTCTGTTCTGAGTTTCTTTCAGAAACGGAGTTAAACCCCATGATCTGTGTCTTCCTACAAACAAGAGTTCATTTCTTGTAAACCAAGTGAATTTTCGGCTCAAATGATTTTAAACAGTTCTAGAACCCATCGCGATTATCACTATTAACTAAAGAGCATTCATGTAAGAGGAGCTGTGTTCTGTATCAGTTTCATAAGGAGAGTTGAACTATATGTGGTCCTTATGAGTAGGAAACACAGTTCTATTTTCAGGGCATGCTCATGGTTCTTGCTGTATTTTAGACTCTGGAAATAAGAGCTTGCTTCTTGCGTTAAAACAGAGTGTCTTTCAGGGATGAGAACACTGGTCTGAATTTCCCTTCAGAAATGGAGTTAAACCCCAGCACCTGTGTCTTCCTATAAGCAAGATATCATTTCTGGTTAAACCAATGAATTTTGGGCTCTAATGATTTTTCGCAATTCACAAACCAAAACGCAATTCTCACTATAAACTAAAAAGCATTTATGTAGGTGGAGCTGTGGTCTTTATCAGTTTCATAAGCAGATTTGGACTACATATGGTCCTTATGAGTAGGAAACACAGTTCTTTTTTTCAGGGCATGCTCATGGTTCTTGCTGTAATTTAGACTCTGGAAATAAGAGATTGCTCCTTGCATTAAAACAGAGTGTGTTTCAGGGATGAGAACAGTGGTCTGAATTTCCCTTCAGAAACGGAGTTATACCCCAGGATCTGTGTCTTCCTACAACCAAGAGTTCTTTTCTGGTAAATTCATTGAATTTTTGGCTCCAATGATTTTACGCAGTTCACGAACCAAAACGCGATTCTCACTATTAAGTAAAGAGGATTTATGTAAATGGAGCTGTGCTTTGTATCAGTTTCATAACAGGAGTTGAACTACATATGGTGTGTATGAGTAGGAAACACAGTTCTTTTTTCTGGGCATGCTCATGGTTCTTACTGTATTGGAGAAGCTGGAAAGAAGAGGTTCTTTCTTGCCCTAAAACAGAGTGTTTTTCAGGGATGAGAACTCTGGTCTGAATTTCACTTCAGAAACTGAGTTTAACCCCAGGATCTGTGTCTTCCTACACGCAAGAATTCATTTCTTGTAAACCATGTGAATTTGGGGCTCAAGTGATTTTACAGAGTTCTAGAACCCAACGCGATTCTCACTATTAACTAAACAGCATTTATATAAGAGGTGCTGTGGTTTGTATCTGATTTATAACCGGAGTTGATCTACATATGGTCTGTATGAGTAGGAAACACAGTTCTTTTTTGCATGGCATGCTCATGGTTTTTGCTGTATTTTAGACTCTGGATATAAGAGCTTACTCCTTGCGTTAAAACAGAGTGTGTTTCAGGGATGAGAACAGTGGTCTGAATTTCCCTTCAGAAACGGAGTTTAATCCCAAGATTGTGTCTTCCTACAAGCAAGAGATCATTTCTGGTTAAACCAGTGAATTTTGGGATCAAATGATTTTTCACTGTTCACGAACCAAAACGCTACTCTCACTATCAACTAAAGAGCATTTATGTAAGAGGAGCTGTTGTCTGTATCATTTCCTAAGTAGAGTTGAACTACATTTGGTCCCTATGAGTACAAGCACGGTTCTTTTTTTCTGGGAATGCTCATGGTTCGTACTGTATTGGACACACTGGAAAGAAGAGGATGATTCTTGCCTTAAAACAGAGTGTTTTTCAGGGATGAGAATTCTGGTCTGAATTTGCCTTCAGAAACGGAGTTAAAGCGCAGGATCTGTGTCTTCCTACAAGCAAGAGTTCGTTTCTGGTTAACCCATTGAATTTTGGGCTCAAACAATTTTTCACAGTTCTAGAACCCATCGCGATTCTCACTATTAACTAAATAGCATTTATGTAAGAAGAGCTGTGTTCTGTATCAGTTTCATAATCACAGATGAACTAAATATGGTCCGTATGAGTAGGAAACACAGTTCTTTTTTACAGGGCATGCTCATGGTTCTTGCTGTATTTTAGACTCTGGAAATAAGAGCTTGCTCCTTGCGTTAAAACAGAGTGTGGTTCAGGGATGAGAACACTGGTCTGAATTTCCCTTAAGAAACGGAGTTAAACCCCAGCATCTTTGTCTTCCTACAAGCAAGAGTTCATTTCTGGTTAAACCAGAGAATTTTGGGCTCAAATGATTTTTTGCAGTTCATGAACCAAAACGCGATTCTCACTATTAACTACAAAGCATTTATGTAAGAGGAGCTGTGGTCTGTATCAGTTTCATAAGCAGAGTTGATCTACATATGGTCCGTATGAATAGGAAGCACAGTTCTTTTTTACAGGGCATGCTCATGGTTCTTGCTGTATTTTAGAATCTGGAAAGAAGAGGATCTTTCTTGCCATAATAGAGAGTGTTTTTCAGGGATGAGAACTCTGTTCTGAGTTTCTTTCAGAAACGGAGTTAAACCCCATGATCTGTGTCTTCCTACAAACAAGAGTTCATTTCTTGTAAACCAAGTGAATTTTTGGCTCAAATGATTTTAAACAGTTCTAGAACCCATCGCGATTATCACTATTAACTAAAGAGCATTTATGTAAGAGGAGCTGTGGTCTGTATCAGTTTCATAAGCAGAGTTGAACTAAATATGGTCTGTATGATTAGGATACACAGTTCTTTGTTTCAGGGCATGCTCATGGTTCTTGCTGTATTTTAGACTCTGGAAATAAGAGCTTGCTTCTTGCGTTAAAACAGAGTGTCTATCAGGGATGACAACACTGGTCTGAATTTCCCTTCAGAAACGGAGTTAAACCCCAGCATCTGTGTCTTCCTACAAGCAAGATATCATTTCTGGTTAAACCAATGAATTTTGGGCTCAAATATTATTTCGCAATTCACAAACCAAAACGCAATTCTCACTATGAACTAAAAAGCATTTATGTAGGTGGAGCTGTGGTCTGTATCAGTTTCATAAGCAGATTTGGACTACATATGTTCTGTATGAGTAGGAAACACAGTTCTTTTTTTCAGGGCATGCTCATGGTTCTTGCTGTATTTTAGACTCTGGAAATAAGAGATTGCTCCTTGCATTAAAACAGAGTGTGTTTCAGGGATGAGAACAGTGGTGTGAATTTCCCTTCAGAAAGGGAGTTAAACTCCAGCATCTGTGTCTCCCTACAAGCAAGAGTTCATTTCTGGTTAAACCAGTGAATTTTGGGCTCAAATGATTTTTCGCAGTTCACGAACCAAAACGCGATTCTCACTATTAACTAAAGAGCATTTATGTAAGACGAGCTGTGGTTTGTATCAGTTTCATAAGCAGAGTTGAACTAAATATGGTCCGTATGAGTAGGAAACACAGTTCTTTTTTTCAGGGCATGCTCGTGGTTCTTGCTGTATTTTAGACATTGGAAAGAAGAGCTTGCTTCTTGCGTTAAAGCAGAGTGTGTTTAATGGATGAGAACTCTGGTCTGAATTTCCCTTCAGAAACGGAGTTAAACCCCAGTATCTGTGTCTTCCTACAACCAAGAGTTCTATTCTTGTAAACTCATTGAATTTTCGGCTCCAATGATTTTAACTAGTTCACGAACCAAAACGGGATTCTCACTATTAACTTAAGAGGATTTATGTAATAGGAGCTGTGGTTTGTATCAGTTTCATAACAGGAGTTGAACTACATATGGTGTGTATGAGTAGGAAACACAGTTCTTTTTTCTGGGCATGCTCATGTTTCTTACTGTATTGGAGAAGCTGGAAAGAAGAGGTTCTTTCTTGCCCTAAAACAGAGTGTTTTTCAGGGATGAGAACTCTTGTCTGAATTTCACTTCAGAAACTGAGTTTAACCCCAGGATCTGTGTCTTCCTACACGCAAGAATTCATTTCTTGCAAACCATGTGAATTTGGGGCTCAAGTGATTTTACAGAGTTCTAGAACTCAACGCGATTCTCACTATTAACTAAACAGCATTTATATAAGAGGTGTTGTGGTTTGTATCAGTTTTATAACCGGAGTTGATCTACATATGGGCTGTATGAGTAGGAAACACAGTTCTTTTTTGCAGGGCATGCTCATGGTTTTTGCTGTATTTTAGACTCTGGATTTAAGAGCTTACTCCTTGCATTAAAACAGAGTGTGTTTCAGGAATGAGAACAATGGTCTGAATTTCCCTTCAGAAACGGAGTTAAATCCCAGGATTGTGTCTTCCTACAAGCAAGAGTTCATTTCTGGTTAACCCATTGAATTTTGGGCTCAAACAATTTTTCGCAGTTCTAGAACCCATCGTGATTCTCACTATTAACTAAAGAGCATTTATGTAAGAGGAGCTGTGTTCTGTATCAGTTTCATAATCACAGATGAACTAAATATGGTCCGTATGAGTAGTAAACACAGGTCTTTTTTACAGGGCATGCTCATGGTTCTTGATATATTTCAGACTATGGAAATAAGAGCTTGCTTCTTGTGTTAAAACAGAGTGTATTTCAGAGATGAGAACACTGGTCTGAATTTCCCTTCAGAACCGGAGTTAAACCCCAGGATCTGTGTCTTCCTACAAGCAAGAGTTCATTTCTGGTTAAACCAGTGAATATTGGGCTCAAATGATTTTTCGCAGTTCACGAACGAAAACGCAATTCTCACTATTAACTAAAAAGCATTTATGTAAGAGGAGCTGTGGTCTGTATCAATTTCATAAGCAGAGTTGGACTACATATGGTCCATATGATTAGGATACACAGTTCTTTTTTTCAGGGCATGCTCATGGTTCTTGCTGTATTTTAGACTCTTGAAAGAAGAGGATCGTTCTTGCCTTGAAACACAGTGTTTTTCAGGGATGAGAACTCTGGTCCGAATTTCACTTCAGCATCGGAGTTAAACCCCAGGATCTGGGTCTTCCTACACGCAAGAGTTCATTTCTTGTAAACCATGTGAATTTTGGGCTCAAGTTATTTTACAGAGTTCTAGAACCCGACGCGATTCTCACTATTAACTAAACAACATTTATTTAAGAGGTGCTGTGGTTTGTATCAGTTTCATAACCTGAGTTGGTCTACATATGGTCTCTGTGAGTAGGAAACACAGTTCTTTTTTTCAGGGCATGCTCATGGTTCTTGTAGTATTTTAGATTCTGGAAATAAGAGCTTGCTTCTTGCGTTAAAACACAGTGTCTTTAATTGATGAGAACTCTGGTCTGAATTTCCCTTCAGAAATGGAGTTAAACCCCATGATCTGTGTCTTCCTACAAACAAGAGTTCATTTCTTGTAAACCAAGTGAATTTTCGGCTCAAATGATTTTACACAGTTCTAGAACGCAACGCGATTATCACTATTAAGTAAAGAGCATTTATGTAAGAGGAGCTGTGGTCTGTATCAGTTTCATAAGCAGAGTTGAACTAAATATTGTCCGTATGAGTAGGAAACACAGTTCTTTTTTTCAGGGCATGCTCCTGGTTCTTGCTGTATTTTAGATTCTGGAAATAAGAGCTTGCTTCTTGCGTTAAAACAGAGTGTGTTTAATGGATGAGAACTCTGGTCTGAATTTACCTTCAGAAACGGAGTTAAACCCCAAGATCTGTGTCTTCCTATAAGCAAGAGTTCTTTTCTGGTAAACTCATTGAATTTTCGGCTCCAATGATTTTACGCAGGTCACGAACCAAAACGCGATTCTCACTATTAAGTAAAGAGGATTTATGTAAATGGAGCTGTGGTCTGTATCAGTTTCATAAGCAGAGTTGAACTAAATATTGTCCGTATGAGTAGGAAACACAGTTCTTTTTTTCAGGGCATGCTCCTGGTTCTTGCTGTATTTTAGATTCTGGAAATAAGAGCTTGCTTCTTGCGTTAAAACAGAGTGTCTTTAATTGATGAGAACTCTGGTCTGAATTTCACGTCAGAAACGGAGTTTAACCCCAGGATCTGTGTCTTCCTACACGCAAGAATTCATTTCTTGTAAACCATGTGAATTTGGGGCTCAAGTGATTTTACAGAGTTCTAGAACCCAACACGATTCTCACTATTAACTAAACAGCATTTATATAAGAGGTGCTGTGGTTTGTATCAGTTTCATAACCAGAGTTGATCTACATATGGTCTGTATGAGTAGGAAACACAGTTCTTTTTTTCAGGGCATGCTCATCGTTTTTGCTGTATTTTAGACTCTGGATATAAGAGCTTGCTCCTTGCATTAAAACAGAGTGTGTTTCATTGATGAGAACACTGGTCTGAATTTCCCTTCAGAAACGGAGTTAAACCCCAGCATCTGTGTCTTCCTACAAGCAAGAGTTCATTTCTGGTTAAACCAGTGAATTTTGGGCTCAAATGATTTTTCGCAGTTCACGAACGAAAACACGACTCTCACTATCAATTAAAGAGCATTTATGTAAGAGGAGCTGTTGTCTGTATCATTTCCTAAGTAGAGTTGAACTACATTTGGTCCGTATGAGTACAAACACAGTTCTTTTTTTCTGGGAATGCTCATGGTTCGTACTGTATTGGACACCTTGGAAAGAAGAGGATGTATCTTGCCTTAAAACAGAGTGTTTTTCAGGGATGAGAATTCTGGTCTGAATTTGCCTTCAGAAACTGAGTTAAACCGCAGGATCTGTGTCTTCCTTCAAGCAAGAGTTCATTTCTGGTTAACCCATTGAATTTTGGGCTCAAACAATTTTTCGCAGTTCTAGAACCAATCGCGATTCTCACTATTAACTAAAGAGCATTTATGTAAGAGGAGCTGTGTTCTGTATCATTTTCATAATCACAGATGAACTAAATATGGTCCGTATGAGTAGGAAACACAGTTCTTTTTTACAGGGCATGCTCATGGTTTTTGCTGTATTTTAGCCTCTGGAAATAAGAGCTTGCTCCTTGCGTTAAAACAGAGTGTGGTTCAGGGATGAGAACACTGGTCTGAATTTCCCTTCAGAACCGGAGTTAAACCCCAGCATCTGTGTCTTCCTACAAGCAAGAGTTCATTTCTGGTTAAACCAGTGAATTTTGGGCTCAAATGATTTTTTGCAGTTCATGAACCAAAACGCGATTCTCACTATTAACTATAAAGCATTTATGTAAGAGGAGCTGTGGTCTGTATCAGTTTCATAAGCAGAGTTGATCTACATATGGTTCGTATGAATAGGAAGCACAGTTCTTATTTACAGGGCATGATCATGGTTCTTGCTGTATTTTAGAATCTGGAAAGAAGAGGATCTTTCTTGCCTTAAAACAGAGTGTTTATTAGGGATGAGAACTCTGGTCTGAATTTCACTTCAGAAACGGAGTTAAACCCAGGATCTGGGTCTTCCTACACGCAAGAATTGAATTCTTGTAAACCATGTGAATTTTGTGCTCAAGTTATTTTACAGAGTGCTAGAACCCAATGTGAATCTCACCATTAACTTAACATCATTTATTTAAGAGGTGCTGTGGTTTGTATCAGTTTCATAACCGGAGTTGATCTACATATGGTCTGTATGATTAGGAAGCACAGTTCTTTTTTACAGGGCATGCTCATGGTTCTTGCTGTATTTTAGAATCTGGAAAGAAGAGGATCTTTCTTGCCATAATAGAGAGTGTTTTTCAGGGATGAGAACTCTGTTCTGAGTTTCTTTCAGAAACGGAGTTAAACCCCATGATCTGTGTCTTCCTACAAACAAGAGTTCATTTCTTGTAAACCAAGTGAATTTTCGGCTCAAATGATTTTAAACAGTTCTGGAACCCATCGCGATTATCACTATTAACTAAAGAGCATTTATGTAAGAGGAGCTGTGTTCTGTATCAGTTTCATTAGGAGAGTTGAACTATATATGGTCCTTATGAGTAGGAAACACAGTTCTTTTTTTCAGGGCATGCTCATGGTTCTTGCTGTATTTTAGACTCTGGAAATAAGAGCTTGCTTCTTGCGTTAAAACAGAGTGTCTTTCATGGATGAGAACACTGGTCTGAATTTCCCTTCAGAAATGGAGTTAAACCCCAGCACCTGTGTCTTCCTATAAGCAAGATATCATTTCTGGTTAAATCAAAGAATTTTGGGCTCAAATGATTTTTCGCAATTCACAAACCAAAACGCAATTCTCACTATGAACTAAAAAGCATTTATGTAGGTGGAGCTGTGGTCTTTATCAGTTTCATAAGCAGATTTGGACTACATATGGTCCTTATGAGTAGAAAACACAGTTCTTTTTTTCAGGGCATGCTCATGGTTCTTGCTGTATTTTAGATTCTGGAAATAAGAGCTTGCTTCTTGCGTTAAAACAGAGTGTCTTTAATTGATGAGAACTCTGGTCTGAATTTCCCTTCAGAAACGGAGTTAAACCCCAGCATCTGTGTCTTCCTACAAACAAGAGTTCATTTCTTGTAAACCAAGTGAATTTTCGGCTCAAATGATTTTACACAGTTCAGGAACGCAACGCGATTATCACTATTAACTAAAGAGCATTTATGTAAGAGGAGCTGTGGTCTGTATCAGTTTCATAAGCAGAGTTGAACTAAATATGGTCCGTATGAGTAGGAAACACAGTTCTTTTTTTAAGGGCATGCTCCTGGTTCTTGCTGTATTTTAGATTCTGGAAATAAGAGCTTGCTTCTTGCGTTAAAACAGAGTGTGTTTAATGGATGAGAACTCTGGTCTGAATTTACCTTCAGAAACGGAGTTAAACCCCAGGATCTGTGTCTTCCTATAAGCAAGAGTTCTTTTCTGGTAAACTCATTGAATTTTCGGCTCCAATGATTTTACGCAGTTCACGAACCAAAACGCGAGTCTCACTATTAAGTAAAGAGGATTTATTTAAATGAATCTGTGGTTTGTATCTGCTTCATAACAGGAGTTGAACTACATATGGTGTGTATGAGTCGGAAACACAGTTCTTTTTTCTGGGCATGCTCATGGTTCTTACTGTATTGGAGAAGCTGGAAAGAAGAGGTTCTTTCTTGCCCTAAAACAGAGTGTTTTTCAGGGATGAGAACTCTGGTCTGAATTTCACTTCAGAAACGGAGTTTAACCCCAGGATCTGTGTCTTCCTACATGCAAGAATTCATTTCTTGTAAACCATGTGAATTTGGTGCTCAAGTGATTTTACAGAGTTCTAGAACCCAACGCGATTCTCACTATTAACTAAACAGCATTTATATAAGAGGAGCTGTGTTCTGTATCAGTTTCATAATCACAGATGAACTAAATATGGTCCATATGAGTAGGAAACACAGTTCTTTTTTACAGGGCATGCTCATGGTTCTTGCTGTATTTCAGACTATGGAAATAAGAGCTAGCTTCTTGTGTTAAAACAGAGTGTGTTTCAGAGATGAGAACACTGGTCTGAATTTCCCTTCAGAACCGGAGTTAAACCCCAGGATCTGTGTCTTCCTACAAGCAAGAGTTCATTTCTGGTTAAACCAGTGAATATTGGGCACAAATGATTTTTCGCAGTTCACAAACCAAAACGCAATTCTCACTATTAACTAAAAAGCATTTATGTAAGAGGAGCTGTGGTCTGTATCAGTTTCATAAGCAGAGTTGAACTAAATATTGTCCGTATGAGTAGGAAACACAGTTCTTTTTTTCAGGGCATGCTCCTGGTTCTTGCTGTATTTTAGATTCTGGAAATAAGAGCTTGCTTCTTGCGTTAAAACAGAGTGTGTTTAATGGATGAGATCTCTGGTCTGAATTTACCTTCAGAAACGGAGTTAAACCCCAAGATCTGTGTCTTCCTATAAGCAAGAGTTCTTTTCTGGTAAACTCATTGAATTTTCGGCTCCAATGATTTTACGCAGGTCACGAACCAAAACGCGATTCTCACTATTAAGTAAAGAGGATTTATGTAAATGGAGCTGTGGTCTGTATCAGTTTCATAAGCAGAGTTGAACTAAATATTGTCCGTATGAGTAGGAAACACAGTTCTTTTTTTCAGGGCATGCTCCTGGTTCTTGCTGTATTTTAGATTCTGGAAATAAGAGCTTGCTTCTTGCGTTAAAACAGAGTGTCTTTAATTGATGAGAACTCTGGTCTGAATTTCACGTCAGAAACGGAGTTTAACCCCAGGATCTGTGTCTTCCTACACGCAAGAATTCATTTCTTGTAAACCATGTGAATTTGGGGCTCAAGTGATTTTACAGAGTTCTAGAACCCAACACGATTCTCACTATTAACTAAACAGCATTTATATAAGAGGTGCTGTGGTTTGTATCAGTTTCATAACCAGAGTTGATCTACATATGGTCTGTATGAGTAGGAAACACAGTTCTTTTTTTCAGGGCATGCTCATCGTTTTTGCTGTATTTTAGACTCTGGATATAAGAGCTTGCTCCTTGCATTAAAACAGAGTGTGTTTCATTGATGAGAACACTGGTCTGAATTTCCCTTCAGAAACGGAGTTAAACCCCAGCATCTGTGTCTTCCTACAAGCAAGAGTTCATTTCTGGTTAAACCAGTGAATTTTGGGCTCAAATGATTTTTCGCAGTTCACGAACGAAAACACGACTCTCACTATCAATTAAAGAGCATTTATGTAAGAGGAGCTGTTGTCTGTATCATTTCCTAAGTAGAGTTGAACTACATTTGGTCCGTATGAGTACAAACACAGTTCTTTTTTTCTGGGAATGCTCATGGTTCGTACTGTATTGGACACCTTGGAAAGAAGAGGATGTATCTTGCCTTAAAACAGAGTGTTTTTCAGGGATGAGAATTCTGGTCTGAATTTGCCTTCAGAAACTGAGTTAAACCGCAGGATCTGTGTCTTCCTTCAAGCAAGAGTTCATTTCTGGTTAACCCATTGAATTTTGGGCTCAAACAATTTTTCGCAGTTCTAGAACCAATCGCGATTCTCACTATTAACTAAAGAGCATTTATGTAAGAGGAGCTGTGTTCTGTATCATTTTCATAATCACAGATGAACTAAATATGGTCCGTATGAGTAGGAAACACAGTTCTTTTTTACAGGGCATGCTCATGGTTTTTGCTGTATTTTAGCCTCTGGAAATAAGAGCTTGCTCCTTGCGTTAAAACAGAGTGTGGTTCAGGGATGAGAACACTGGTCTGAATTTCCCTTCAGAACCGGAGTTAAACCCCAGCATCTGTGTCTTCCTACAAGCAAGAGTTCATTTCTGGTTAAACCAGTGAATTTTGGGCTCAAATGATTTTTTGCAGTTCATGAACCAAAACGCGATTCTCACTATTAACTATAAAGCATTTATGTAAGAGGAGCTGTGGTCTGTATCAGTTTCATAAGCAGAGTTGATCTACATATGGTTCGTATGAATAGGAAGCACAGTTCTTATTTACAGGGCATGATCATGGTTCTTGCTGTATTTTAGAATCTGGAAAGAAGAGGATCTTTCTTGCCTTAAAACAGAGTGTTTATTAGGGATGAGAACTCTGGTCTGAATTTCACTTCAGAAACGGAGTTAAACCCAGGATCTGGGTCTTCCTACACGCAAGAATTGAATTCTTGTAAACCATGTGAATTTTGTGCTCAAGTTATTTTACAGAGTGCTAGAACCCAATGTGAATCTCACCATTAACTTAACATCATTTATTTAAGAGGTGCTGTGGTTTGTATCAGTTTCATAACCGGAGTTGATCTACATATGGTCTGTATGATTAGGAAGCACAGTTCTTTTTTACAGGGCATGCTCATGGTTCTTGCTGTATTTTAGAATCTGGAAAGAAGAGGATCTTTCTTGCCATAATAGAGAGTGTTTTTCAGGGATGAGAACTCTGTTCTGAGTTTCTTTCAGAAACGGAGTTAAACCCCATGATCTGTGTCTTCCTACAAACAAGAGTTCATTTCTTGTAAACCAAGTGAATTTTCGGCTCAAATGATTTTAAACAGTTCTGGAACCCATCGCGATTATCACTATTAACTAAAGAGCATTTATGTAAGAGGAGCTGTGTTCTGTATCAGTTTCATTAGGAGAGTTGAACTATATATGGTCCTTATGAGTAGGAAACACAGTTCTTTTTTTCAGGGCATGCTCATGGTTCTTGCTGTATTTTAGACTCTGGAAATAAGAGCTTGCTTCTTGCGTTAAAACAGAGTGTCTTTCATGGATGAGAACACTGGTCTGAATTTCCCTTCAGAAATGGAGTTAAACCCCAGCACCTGTGTCTTCCTATAAGCAAGATATCATTTCTGGTTAAATCAAAGAATTTTGGGCTCAAATGATTTTTCGCAATTCACAAACCAAAACGCAATTCTCACTATGAACTAAAAAGCATTTATGTAGGTGGAGCTGTGGTCTTTATCAGTTTCATAAGCAGATTTGGACTACATATGGTCCTTATGAGTAGAAAACACAGTTCTTTTTTTCAGGGCATGCTCATGGTTCTTGCTGTATTTTAGATTCTGGAAATAAGAGCTTGCTTCTTGCGTTAAAACAGAGTGTCTTTAATTGATGAGAACTCTGGTCTGAATTTCCCTTCAGAAACGGAGTTAAACCCCAGCATCTGTGTCTTCCTACAAACAAGAGTTCATTTCTTGTAAACCAAGTGAATTTTCGGCTCAAATGATTTTACACAGTTCAGGAACGCAACGCGATTATCACTATTAACTAAAGAGCATTTATGTAAGAGGAGCTGTGGTCTGTATCAGTTTCATAAGCAGAGTTGAACTAAATATGGTCCGTATGAGTAGGAAACACAGTTCTTTTTTTAAGGGCATGCTCCTGGTTCTTGCTGTATTTTAGATTCTGGAAATAAGAGCTTGCTTCTTGCGTTAAAACAGAGTGTGTTTAATGGATGAGAACTCTGGTCTGAATTTACCTTCAGAAACGGAGTTAAACCCCAGGATCTGTGTCTTCCTATAAGCAAGAGTTCTTTTCTGGTAAACTCATTGAATTTTCGGCTCCAATGATTTTACGCAGTTCACGAACCAAAACGCGAGTCTCACTATTAAGTAAAGAGGATTTATTTAAATGAATCTGTGGTTTGTATCTGCTTCATAACAGGAGTTGAACTACATATGGTGTGTATGAGTCGGAAACACAGTTCTTTTTTCTGGGCATGCTCATGGTTCTTACTGTATTGGAGAAGCTGGAAAGAAGAGGTTCTTTCTTGCCCTAAAACAGAGTGTTTTTCAGGGATGAGAACTCTGGTCTGAATTTCACTTCAGAAACGGAGTTTAACCCCAGGATCTGTGTCTTCCTACATGCAAGAATTCATTTCTTGTAAACCATGTGAATTTGGTGCTCAAGTGATTTTACAGAGTTCTAGAACCCAACGCGATTCTCACTATTAACTAAACAGCATTTATATAAGAGGAGCTGTGTTCTGTATCAGTTTCATAATCACAGATGAACTAAATATGGTCCATATGAGTAGGAAACACAGTTCTTTTTTACAGGGCATGCTCATGGTTCTTGCTGTATTTCAGACTATGGAAATAAGAGCTAGCTTCTTGTGTTAAAACAGAGTGTGTTTCAGAGATGAGAACACTGGTCTGAATTTCCCTTCAGAACCGGAGTTAAACCCCAGGATCTGTGTCTTCCTACAAGCAAGAGTTCATTTCTGGTTAAACCAGTGAATATTGGGCACAAATGATTTTTCGCAGTTCACAAACCAAAACGCAATTCTCACTATTAACTAAAAAGCATTTATGTAAGAGGAGCTGTGGTCTGTATCAGTTTCATAAGCAGAGTTGGACTACATATGGTCCGTATGATTAGAATACACAGTTCTTTTTTTCAGGGCATGCTCATGGTTCTTGCTGTATTTTAGACTCTTGAAAGAAGAGGATCGTTCTTGCCTTAAAACAGAGTGTTTTTCAGGGATGAGAATCTGGTCCGAATTTCACTTCAGCATTGGAGTTAAACCCCAGGATCTGGGTCTTCCTACAGGCAAGAGTTCATTTCTTGTAAACCATGTGAATTTTGGGCTCAAGTTATTTTACAGAATTCTAGAATCCGACGCGATTCTCACTATTAACTAAACAACATTTATTTAAGAGGTTCTGTGGTTTGTATCAGTTTCATAACCTGTCTTGATCTACATATGGTCTGTGTGAGTAGGAAACACAGTTCTTTTTTCAGGGCATGCTCATGGTTCTTGCTGTATTTTAGATTCTGTAAATAAGAGCTTGCTTCTTGCGTTAAAACAGAGTGTGTTTAATGGATGAGAACTCTGGTCTGAATTTCCCTTCAGAAACGGAGTTAAACCCCATGATCTGTGTCTTCCTACAAACAAGAGTTCATTTCTTGTAAACCAAGTGAATTTTCGGCTCAAATGATTTTACACAGTTCTAGAACGCAACGCGATTATCACTATTAACCAAAGAGCATTTATGTAAGAGCAGCGGTGTTCTGTATCAATTTCAGAAGCAGAGTTGAACTAAATATGGTCCGTATGATTAGGAAACACAGTTCTTTTTTTCAGGGCATGCTCATGGTTCTTGCTGTATTTTAGATTCTGGAAATAACAGCTTGCTTCTTGCGTTAAAACAGAGTGTGTTTAATGGATGAGAACTCTGGTCTGAATTTACCTTCAGAAACGGAGTTAAACCCCAGGCTCTGTGTCTTCCTACAAGCCTGAGTTCTTTTCTGGTAAAATCATTGAATTTTCGGCTCCAATGATTTTACACAGTTCACAAACCAAAACGCGATTCTCACTATTAAGTAAAGAGGATTTATGTAAATGGAGCTGTGGTTTGCATCAGTTTCATTAGAGGAGTTGAACTACATATGGTGTGTATGAGAGGGAAACACAGTTCTTTTTTCTGGGCATGTTCATGGTTCTTACTGTATTGGAGAAGCTGGAAAGAAGAGGTTCTTTCTTTCCCTAAAACAGTGTTTTTCAGGGAAGAGAACTCTGGTCTGAATTTCACTTCAGAAACGGAGTTTAACCCCAGGATCTGTGTCTTCCTACACGCAAGAATTCATTTCTTGTAAACCATGTGAATTTGGGGCTCAAGTGATTTTACAGAGTTCTAGAACCCAACGCGATTCTCACTATTAACTAAACAGCATTTATATAAGAGGTGCTGTGGTTTGTATCAGTTTCATAACCGGAGTGGATCTACATATGGTCTGTATGAGTAAGAAACACAGTTCTTTTTTTCAGGGCATGCTCATGGTTCTTGCTGTATTTTAGACTCTGGTAATAAGTGCTTGCTCCTTGCCTTCAAACAGAGTGGGTTTCAGGGATGAGAACACTGGTCTGAATTTCCCTTCAGAAACGGAGTTAAACCCCAGCATCTGTGTCTTCCTACAAGCAAGAGTTCATTTCTGGTTAAACCAGTGAATTTTGGGCTCAAATGATTTTTCGCAGTTCACGAACTAAAACGCGACTCTCACTATCAACTAAAAAGCATTTATGTAAGAGGAGCTGTTGTCTGTATCATTTCCTAAGTAGAGTTGAACTACATTTGGTCCGTATGAGTACAAACACAGTTCATTTTGTCTGGGAATGCTCACGGTTCGTACTGTATTGGACACACTGGAAAGAAGACGATGATTCTTGCCTTAAAACAGAATGTTCTTCAGGGATGAGAATTCTAGTCTGAATTTGCCTTCAGAAACGGAGTTAAACCGCAGGATTTGTGTCTTCCTACAAGCAAGAGTTCATTTCTGGTTAACCCATTGAATTTTGGGCTCAAACAATTTTTCGCAGTTCTAGAACCCATCGTGATTCTCACTATTAACTAAAGAGCATTTATGTAAGAGGAGCTGTGTTCTGTATCAGTTTCATAATCACAGATGAACTAAATATGGTCCGTATGAGTAGGAAACACAGTTCTTTTTTACAGGGCATGCTCATGGTTCTTGCTGTATTTCAGACCATTGGAATAAGAGCTTGCTTCTTGTGTTAAAACAGAGTGTGTTTCAGAGATGAGAACCCTGGTCTGAATTTCCCTTCAGAAACGGAGTTAAACCCCAGGATCTGTGTCTTCCTACAAGCTATAGTTCATTTCTGGTTAAACCAGTGAATATTGGGCTCAAATGATTTTTCGCAGTTCACGAACCAAAATGCGATTCTCACTATTAACTAAAGAGCATTTATGTAAGACGAGCTGTGGTTTGCATCAGTTTCATAAGCAGAGTTGAACTAAATATTGTCCTTATGAGTAAGAAACACAGTTATTTTTTTCAGGGCATGCTCATGGTTCTTGCTGTAATTTAGATTCTGGAAATAAGAGCTTGCTTCTTGCATTAAAACAGAGTGTGTTTAATGGATGAGAACTCTGGTCTGAATTTCACTTTAGAAACGGAGTTAAACACCAGGATCTGTGTCTTCCTACAAGCAAGAGTTCTTTTCTGGTAAACTCATTGAATTTTCGGCTCAAATGATTTTACTCAGTTCACGAACCAAAACGCGATTCTCACTATTAAGTAAAGAGGATTTATGTAAGAGGAGTTGTGGTTTGTATCACTTTCATAACAGCAGTTGAACTACATATGGTGTGTATGAGTAGGAAACACAGTTCTTTTTTCTGGGCATGCTCATGGTTCTTACTGTATTGGAGAATCTGGAAAGAAGAGGTTCTTTCTTGCCTTAAAACAGAGTGTATTTCAGGGGTGAGATCTCTGGTCTGAATTTCACTTCAGAAACGGAGTTTAACCCCAGGATCTGGGTCTTCCTACAAGCAAGAGTTCTTTTCTGGTAAACTCATTGAATTTTCGGCTCAAATAATTTTACACAGTTCTAGAACGGAACGCGATTATCACTATTAACTAAAAAGCATTTATGTAAGAGGAGCTGTGTTCTGTATCAGTTTCATAAGCAGAGTTGGACTACATATGGTCCGTATGAGTAGGAAACACAGTTCTTTTTTTCATGGCATGCTCATGGTTCTTGCTGTATTTTAGACTCCGGAATTAAGAGCTTGCTTCTTGCGTTAAAACAGAGTGTGTTTAATGGATGAGAACTCTGGTCTGAATTTCCCTTTAGAAATGGAGTTAAACCCCAGGATCTGTGTCTTCCTACAAGCAATAGTTCTTTTCTGGTAAACTCATTGAATTTTCGGCTCAAATGATTTTACTCAGTGCACGAACCAAAACGCGATTCTCACTATTATGTAAAGAGGATTTATGTAAGAGGAGTTGTGGTTTGTATCACTTTCATAACAGGAGTTGAACTACATGTGGTGTGTATGAGTAGGAAACACAGTTCTTTTTTCTGGGCATGCTCATGGTTCTTACTGTATTGGAAAAGCTGCAAAGAAGAGGTTCTTTCTTGCCTTAAATCAGAGTGTATTTCAGGGATGAGAACTCTGGTCTGAATTTCACGTCAGAAACGGAGTTTTACCCCAGGATCTGGGTCTTCCTAAAAGCAAGAGTTCTTTTCTGGTAAACTCATTGAATTTTCGGCTCAAATGATTTTACACAGTTCTAGAACCGAATGCGATTATCACTATTAACTAAAAAGCATTTATGTAAGAGGAGCTGTGTTCTGTATCAGTTTCATAAGCAGAGTTGGACTACATATGGTCCGTATGAGTAGGAAACACAGTTCTTTTTTTCAGGGATTGCTCATGGTTCTTGCTGTATTTTAGACTCTGGAATTAAGAGCTTGCTTCTTGCGTTAAAACAGACTGTGTGTCAGGGATGAGAACAGTGGTCTGAATTTCCCTTCAGAAAAGGAGTTAAACCCCAGGATCTGTGTCTTCCTACAAGCAAGAGTTCATTTCTGGTTAAACCAGTGAATTTTGGGCTCAAATGTTTTTTTCGCAGTTCACGAACCAAAATGCGATTCTCACTATTAACTGAAGAGCATTTATGTAAGATGAGCTGTGGTTTGCATCAGTTTCATAAGCAGAGTTGAACTAAATATGGTCCGTATGATTAGGAAACACAGTTCTTTTTTTCAGGGCATGCTCATGGTTCTTGCTGTATTTTAGACTGTGGAAAGAAGAGGATCTTTTTTGCTTTAAAACAGAGTGTTTTTCAGGGATGAGAACTCTGGTCTGAATTTCACTTCAGAAACGGAGTATAACCCCAGGATCTGTGTCTTCCTACCAGCAAGAGTTCTTTTCTGGTTAACCCATTGAATTTTGGGCTGAAAATATTTTTCGCAGTTCACAAACCCAACGCGATTCTCACTATTAACTAAAGAGCATTTATGTAAGAGGAGCTGTGGTTTGTATCAGTTTCATAAGCAGAGATGAACTAAATAAGGTCCTTATGAGTAGGAAACACAGTTATTTTTTTCAGGGCATGCTAATGGTTCATGATGTATTTTAGACTCTGGAAATAAGAGCTTGCTCCTTGCGTCAAAACAGAGTTATGTTTCAGGGATGACAACACTGGTCTGAATTTCCCTTCAGAAACGGAGTTAAACCCCAGGATCTGTGTCTTCCTACAAGCAAGAGTTCATTTCTGGTTAAACCAGTGAATTTTGGGCTCAAATGTTTTTTTCGCAGTTCACGAACCAAAATGCGATTCTCACTATTAACTGAAGAGCATTTATATAAGACGAGCTGTGGTTTGCATCAGTTTCATAAGCAGAGTTGAACTAAATATGGTCCGTATGATTAGGAAACACAGTTCATTTTTCAGGGCATGCTCATGGTTCTTGCTGTATTTTAGACTGTGGAAAGACGAGGATCTTTTTTGCTTTAAAACAGAGTGTTTATCAGGGATGACAACTCTGGTCTGAATTTAACTACAGAAATGGAGTTTAACCCCAGGATCTGGGTCTTCCTACCAGCAAGAGTTCATTTCTCGTTAACCCATGGAATTTTGGGCTCAAAATACTTTTCGCAGTTCACGATCCCAACACGATTCTCAATATTAACTACAGAGCATTTATGTAAGAGGAGCTGTGGTTTGTATCAGTTTCATAACCGCATTTGATCTACATATGGTCTGTATGACTAGGAAACACAGTTCTTTTTTTCTGGGCATGCTCATGGTTCTTGCTGTAATTTAGATTCTGGAAATAAGAGCTTGCTTCTTGCGTTAAAACAGAGTGTGTTTAATGGATGAGAACTCTGGTCTGAATTTCACTTCAGAAACGGAGTTTAACCCCAGGATCTGGGTCTTCCTACAAGCAAGAGTTCTTTTCTGGTAAACTCATTGAATTTTCGGCTCAAATGATTTTACTCAGTTCACGAACCAAAACGCGATTCTCACTATTAAGTAAAGAGGATTTATGTAAGAGGAGTTGTGGTTTGTATCACTTTCATAACAGGAGTTGAACTACATATGGTGTGTATGAGTAGGAAACACAGTTCTTTTTTCTGGGCATGCTCATGGTTCTTACTGTATTGGAGAATCTGGAAAGAAGAGGTTCTTTCTTGCCTTAAAACAGAGTGTATTTCAGGGATGAGAACTCTGGTCTGAATTTCACTTCAGAAACGGAGTTTAACCCCAAGATCTGGGTCTTCCTACAAGCAAGAGTTATTTTCTGGTAAACTCATTGAATTTTCTGCTCAAATGATTTTACACAGTTCTAGAACCGAACGCGATTATCACTATTAACTAAAAAGCATTTATGTAAGAGGAGCTGTGTTCTGTATCAGTTTCATAAGCAGAGTTGGACTACATATGGTCCGTATGAGTAGGAAACACAGTTCATTTTTCAGGGCATGCTCATGGTTCTTGCTGTATTTTAGACTCTGGAATTAAAAGCTTGCTTCTTGCGTTAAAACAGAGTGTGTTTAATGGATGAGAACTCTGGTCTGAATTTCCCTTTAGAAATGGAGTTAAACCCCAGGATCTGTGTCTTCCTACAAGCAAGAGTTCTTTTCTGGTAAACTCATTGAATTTTCGGATCAAATGATTTTAAGCAGTTCATGAACCAAAACGCGATTCTCACTATTAAGTAAAGAGGATTTATGTAAGAGGAGTTGTGGTTTGTATCAGTTTCATAACAGGAGTTGAACTACATATGGTGTGTATGAGTAGGAAACACAGTTCTTTTTTCTGGGCATGCTCATGGTTCTTACTGTATTGGAGAAGCTGGAAAGAAGAGGTTCTTTCTTGCCTTAAAACAGAGTGTATTTCAGGGATGAGAACTCTGGTCTGAATTTCCCTTCAGAAACGGAGTTAAACCCCAGGATCTGTGTCTTCCTACAAGCAAGAGTTCATTTCTGGTTAACCCATGGAACTTTGGGCTCAAAATACTTTTCGCAGTTCACGATCCCAACACGATTCTCAATATTAACTAAGGAGCATTTATGTGAGAGGAGCTGTGGTTTGTATCAGTTTCATAACCGGAGTTGATCCACATATGGTCTGTATGACTAGGAAACACAGTTCATTTTTTCTGGGCATGCTCATGGTTCTTGCTGTAATTTAGATTCTGGAAATAAGAGCTTGCTTCTTGCGTTAAAACAGAGTGTGTTTAATTGATGAGAACTCTGGTCTGAATTTCCCTTTAGAAATGAAGTTAAACCCCAGGATCTGTGTCTTCCTACAAGCAAGAGTTCTTTTCTGGTAAACTCATTGAATTTTCGGCTCAAATGATTTTACACAGTTCTAAAACCGAACGCGATTATCACTATTAACTAAAAAGCATTTATGTAAGAGGAGCTGTGTTCTGTATCAGTTTCACAAGCAGAGTTGGACTACATATGGTCCGTATGAGTAGGAAATACTGTTCTTTTTTTCCAGGCATGCTCATGTTCATTGCTGTATTATAGATTCTGGAAATAAGAGCTTGCTCCTTGCGTTAAAACAGAGTTATGTTTCAGGGATGACAACACTGGTCTGAATTTCCCTTCAGAACCGGAGTTAAAACCCAGGACTGTGTCTTCCTACAAGCAAGAGTTCATTTCTGGTTAAACCAGTGAATTTTGGGCTCAAATGTTTTTTTCGCAGTTCACGAACCAAAATGCGATTCTCACTATTAACTAAAGAGCATTTATGTAAGACGAGCTGTAGTTTGCATCAGTTTCATAAGCAGAGTTGAACTAAATATGGTCCTTATGAGTAGGAAACACAGTTCTTTTTTTCAGGGCATGCTAATGGTTCATGCTGTATTTTAGACTCTGGAAAGAAGAGCTTGCTTCTTGCATTAAAAGAAAGTGTGTTTCATGGATGAGAACTCTGGTCTGAATTTCCCTTCAGAAACGTAATGAAACCCCAGGATCTGTGTCTTCCTACAAGCAAGAGTTCATTTCTGGTTAACCCATGGAACTTTGGGCTCAAAATACTTTTCGCAGTTCACGATCCCAACACGATTCTCAATATTAACTAAAGAGCATTTATGTAAGAGGAGCTGTGGTTTGTATCAGTTTCATAACCGGAGTTGATCCACATATGGTCTGTATGACTAGGAAACACAGTTCTTTTTTTCTGGGCATGCTCATGGTTCTTGCTGTAATTTAAATTCTGGAAATAAGAGCTTGCTTCTTGCGTTAAAACAGAGTGTGTTTAATGGATGAGAACTCTGGTCTGAATTTCCCTTTAGAAATGGAGTTAAACCCCAGGATCTGTGTCTTCCTACAAGCAAGAGTTCTTTTCTGGTAAACTCATTGAATTTTCGGCTCAAATGATTTTACTCAGTTCACGAACCAAAACGCGAATCTCACCATTAACTTAAGAGGATTTATGCAAGAGGAGCTGTGGTTTGTATCAGATTTATAACAGGAGTTGAACTACATATGGTGTGTATGAGTAGGAAACACAGTTCTTTTTTCTGGTCATGCTCATGGTTCTTACTGTATTGGAGAAGCTGGAAAGAAGAGGTTCTTTCTTGCTTTAAAACAGAGTGTATTTCAGGGATGATAACTCTGGTCTGAATTTCACTTCAGAAACGGAGTTTAACTCCAGGATCTGGGTCTTCCTACAAGCAAGAGTTCTTTTCTGGTAAACTCATTGAATTTTCGGCTCAAATGTTTTTACACAGTTCTAGAACCGAACGCGATTCTCACTATTAACTAAAATCATTTATGTAAGAGGAGCTGTGGTTTGTATCCGTTTCATAAGCAGAGATGAACTAAATAAGGTCCATATGAGTAGGAAACACAGTTCTTTTTTTCAGGGCATGCTCATGTTTCTTGCTGTATTTTAGAATCTGGAAATAAGAGCTTGCTCCTTGCGTTAAAACAGAGTTATGTTTCAGGGATGACAACACTGGTCTAAATTTCCCTTCAGAAATGGAGTTAAACCCCAGGATCTGTGTCTTCCTACAAGCAAGAGTTCATTTCTGGTTAACAACTTGAATTTTTGGCTCAAGCAATTTTTCACAGTTCACGAACCAAACGGGATTCTCACTATTAACTAAAGACCATTTATGTTAGAGGAGCTGTGGTTTGTATCAGTTTCATAATCACAGATGAACTAAATATGGTCCGTATGAGTAGGAAACACAGTTCTTTTTTCCGGGCGTGCTCATTGTTCTTGCTGTATTTTAGACTCTGGAAATAAGAGCTCGCTTCTTGCGGTAAAACAGAGTGTGTTACAGGGATGAGAACACTGGTCTGAATTTCCCTTCAGAAACGGAGTTAAACCCCAAGATCTGTGCCTTCCTACAAGCAAGAGTTCATTTCTGGTTAAACCAGTGAATTTTGGGCTCAAATGTTTTTTTCACAGTTCACGTACCAAAATGCAATTCTCACTATTAACTAAAGAGCATTTATGTAAGACGAGCTGTGGTTTGCATCAGTTTCATAAGCAGAGTTGAACTAAATATGGTCCTTATGAGTAGGAAACACAGTTCTTTTTTTCAGGGCATGCTAATGGTTCATGCTGTATTTTAGACTCTGGAAAGAAGAGCTTGCTTCTTGCATTAAAAGAAGGTGTGTTTCATGGATGAGAACTCTGGTCTGAATTTCCCTTCAGAAACGGAGTTAAACCCCAGGATCTGTGTCTTCCTACAAGCAAGAGTTCATTTCTGGTTAACCCATGGAACTTTGGGCTCAAAATACTTTTCGCAGTTCACGATCCCAACACGATTCTCAATATTAACTAAAGAGCATTTATGTAATTGGAGCTGTGGTTTGTATCAGTTTCATAACCGGAGTTGATCCACATATGGTCTGTATGACTAGGAAACACAGTTCTTTTTTTCTGGGCATGCTCATGGTTCTTGCTGTAATTTAGATTCTGGAAATAAGAGCTTGCATCTTGCGTTAAAACAGAGTGTGTTTAATGGATGAGAACTCTGGTCTGAATTTCCCTTTAGAAATGGAGTTAAACCCCAGGATCTGTGTCTTCCTACAAGCAAGAGTTCATTTCTGGTTAAACCAGTGAATTTTGGGCTCAAATGATTTTTTGCAGTTCACGAACCAAAACGCAATTGTCACTATTAACTAAAGAGCATTTATGTAAGAGGAATTGTGGTTTGTATCGGTTTCATAAGCAGAGTTGACCTAAATATGGTCCTTATGAGTAGGAAACACAGTTCTTTTTTCAGGGCATGCTCATGGTTCTTGCTGTATTTTAGACTCTGGAAAGAAGAGCTTGCTTCTAGCATTAAAAGAGGGTGTTTTTCATGGATGAGAACTCTGGTCTGAATTTCCCAACAGAAACAGAGTTAAACCCCAGGATCTGGGTCTTCCTACACGGAAGAGTTCATGTCTTGTAAACCATGTGAATTGTGGGCTCAAGTTATTTTACAGAGTTGTAGAACCCAACGAGATTCTCACTATTAACTAAACAGCATTTATTTAAGAGGTCCTGTGGTTTGTATCAGTTTCATAAGCAGAGTTGAAATATATATGGTCCTTATGAGTAGGAAACACAGTTATTTTTTTCAGGGCATGCTAATGGTTCATGCTATAATTTAGATTCTGGAAATAAGAGCTTGCTTCTTGCGTGAAAACAGAGTGTGTTTAATGGATGAGAACTCTGGTCTGAATTTCCCTTCAGAAACGGTGTTAAACCCCATGATCTGTGTCTTCCTACAAACAAGAGTTCATTTCTTGTAAACCAATTGAATTTTCGGCTCAAATGGTTTTACACAGTTCTAGAACCCATCACAATTATCACTATTAACTAAAGAGCATTTATGTAAGAGGAGCTGTGTTCTGTATCAGTTTCATAAGCAGAGTTGAACTATATATGGTCCTTTTGAGTAGGAAACACAGTTCTTTTTTTCAGGGCATGCTCATGGTTCTTGCTGTTTTTAGACGCTGGAAATAAGACTTTGCTTCTTGCTTTAAAACAGAATGTGTTTCTGGGATGAGAACACTGGTCTGAATATCCCCTCAGAAACGGAGTTATACCCCAGGATCTGTATCTTCCTACAAGTAAGATTTCATTTCTGGTTAAACCAGTGAATTTTGGGCTCAAATGATTTTTCGCTGTTCATGAACCAAAACGTGATTCTCACTATTAACTACAGAGCATTTATGTAAGATAGCTGTGGTTTGTATCAGTTTCATAAGCAGAGTTGAACTAAATATGGTCCATATGATTAGGAAACACGGTTCTTTTTTTCAGGGCATGCTCATGGTACTTGCTGTATTTTAGACTGTGGAAAGAAGAGGATTTTTTTTTGCTTTAAAACAGAGTGTTTTTCAGGGATGAGAACTCTGGTCTGAATTTCACTTCAGAAACGGAGTATAACCCCAGGATCTGTGTCTTCCTACCAGCAAGAGTTCATTTCTGGTTAACCATTGAATTTTGGGCTGAAAAAATTTTTCGCAGTTTACGAAACCAACGCGATTCTCACTATTAACTAAAGAGCATTTAAGTAAGAGGAGCTGTGGTTTGTATCAGTTTCAAAAGCAGAGATGAACTAAATAAGGTCAGTATGAGTAGGAAACACAGTTCTTTTTTTCAGGGCATGCTCATGTTTCTTGCTGTATTTTAGATTCTGGAAATAAGAGCTTGCACCTTGCGGTAAAACAGAGTTATGTTTCAGGGATGACAACACTGGTCTGAATTTCCCTTCAGAAACGGAGTTAAACCCCAGGATCTGTGTCGTCCTACAAGCAAGAGTTCATTTCTGGTTAAACCAGTCAATTTTGGGCTCAAATGTTTTTTTCGCAGTTCACGAACCAAAATGCGATTCTCACTATTAACTAAAGAGCATTTACGTAAGACGAGCTGTGGTTTGCATCAGTTTCATAAGCAGAGTTGAACTAAATATTGTCCTTATGAGTAAGAAACACAGTTATTTTTTTCAGGGCATGCTAATGGTTCATGCTGTATTTTAGACTCTGGAAAGAAGAGCTTGCTTCTTGCGTTAAAACAGAGTGTGTTTAATGGATGAGAACTCTGGTCTGAATTTCCCTTTAGAAATGGAGTTAAACCCCAGGATCTGTGTCTTCCTACAAGCAAGAGTTCTTTTCTGGTAAACTCATTGAATTTTCGGCTCAAATGATTTTACTCAGTTCACGAACCAAAACGCGAATCTCACTATTAACTTAAGAGGATTTATGTAAGAGTAGCTGTGGTTTGTATCAGTTTCATAACAGGAGTTGAACTACATATGGTGTGTATGAGTAGGAAACACAGTTATTTTTTCTGGGCATGCTCATGGTTCTTACTGTATTGAAGAAGCTGGAAAGAAGAGGTTCTTTCTTGCCTTAAAACATAATGTATTTCAGGGATGAGAACTCTGGTCTGAATTTCACTTCAGAAACGGAGTTTAACCCCAGGATCTGGGTCTTCCTACAAACAAGAGTTCTTTTCTGGTAAACTCATTGAATTTTCGGCTCAAATGATTTTACACAGTCCTAGAACCGAACGCGATTCTCACTATTAACTAAAAAGCATTTATGTAAGAGGAGCTGTGGTTTGTATCAGTTTCATAATCACAGATGAACTAAATATGGTCCGTATGAGTAGGAAACACAGTTCTTTTTTCAGGGCGTGCTCATTGTTCTTGCTGTATTTTAGACTCTGGAAATAAGAGCTCGCTTCTTGCGGTAAAACAGAGTGTGTTACAGGGATGAGAACACTGGTCTGAATTTCCCTTCAGAAACGGAGTTAAACACCAAGATCTGTGTCTTCCTACAAGCAAGAGTTCATTTCTGGTTAAACCAGTGAATTTTGGGCTCAAATGTTTTTTTCGCAGTTCACGAACCAAAATGCGATTCTCACTATTAACTAAAGAGCATTTATGTAAGACGAGCTGTGGTTTGCATAGGTTTCATAAGCAGAGTTGAACTAAGTATGGTCCTTATGAGTAGGAAACACAGTTATTTTTTTCAGGGCATGCAAATGGTTCATGCTGTATTTTAGACTCTGGAAAGAAGAGCTTGCTTCTTGCATTAAAAGAAGGTGTGTTTCATGGATGAGAACTCTGGTCTGAATTTCCCTTCAGAATCGGAGTTAAACCCCAGGATCTGTGTCTTCCTACAAGCAAGAGTTCATTTCTGGTTAACCCATGGAACTTTGGGCTCAAAATACTTTTCGCAGTTCAGGATCCCAACACGATTCTCAATATTAACTAAAGAGCATTTATGTAAGAGGAGCTGTGGTTTGTATCAGTTTCATAACTGGAGTTGATCCACATATGGTCTGTATGACTAGGAAACACAGTTCTTTTTTTCTGGGCATGCTCATGGTTCTTGCTGTAATTTAGATTCTGGAAATAAGAGCTTGCTTCTTGCGTTAAAACAGAGTGTGTTTAATTGATGAGAACTCTGGTCTGAATTTCCCTTTAGAAATGGAGTTAAACCCCAGGATCTGTGTCTTCCTACAAGCAAGAGTTCTTTTCTGGTAAACTCATTGAATTTTCGGCTCAAATGATTTTACACAGTTCTAGAACCGAACGCGATTATCACTATTAACTAAAAAGCATTTATGTAAGAGGAGCTGTGTTCTGTATCAGTTTCACAAGCAGAGTTGGACTACATATGGTCCGTATGAGTAGGAAATACAGTTCTTTTTTTCAAGGCATGCTCATTGTTCTTGCTGTATTTTAGACTCTGGAAATAAGAGCTCGCTTCTTGCGGTAAAACAGAGTGTGTTACAGGGATGAGAACACTGGTCGGAATTTCCCTTCAGAACCAGAGTTAAACCCCAGGACTGTGTCTTCCTACAAGCAAGAGTTCATTTCTGGTTAAACCAGTGAATTTTGGGCTCAAATGTTTTTTTCGCAGTTCACGAACCAAAATGCGATTCTCACTATTAACTAAAGAGCATTTATGTAAGACGAGCTGTGGTTTGCATAGGTTTCATAAGCAGAGTTGAACTAAGTATGGTCCTTATGAGTAGGAAACACAGTTATTTTTTTCAGGGCATGCAAATGGTTCATGCTGTATTTTAGACTCTGGAAAGAAGAGCTTGCTTCTTGCATTAAAAGAAGGTGTGTTTCATGGATGAGAACTCTGGTCTGAATTTCCCTTCAGAATCGGAGTTAAACCCCAGGATCTGTGTCTTCCTACAAGCAAGAGTTCATTTCTGGTTAACCCATGGAACTTTGGGCTCAAAATACTTTTCGCAGTTCAGGATCCCAACACGATTCTCAATATTAACTAAAGAGCATTTATGTAAGAGGAGCTGTGGTTTGTATCAGTTTCATAACTGGAGTTGATCCACATATGGTCTGTATGACTAGGAAACACAGTTCTTTTTTTCTGGGCATGCTCATGGTTCTTGCTGTAATTTAGATTCTGGAAATAAGAGCTTGCTTCTTGCGTTAAAACAGAGTGTGTTTAATTGATGAGAACTCTGGTCTGAATTTCCCTTTAGAAATGGAGTTAAACCCCAGGATCTGTGTCTTCCTACAAGCAAGAGTTCTTTTCTGGTAAACTCATTGAATTTTCGGCTCAAATGATTTTACACAGTTCTAGAACCGAACGCGATTATCACTATTAACTAAAAAGCATTTATGTAAGAGGAGCTGTGTTCTGTATCAGTTTCACAAGCAGAGTTGGACTACATATGGTCCGTATGAGTAGGAAATACAGTTCTTTTTTTCAAGGCATGCTCATGTTTATTGCTGTATTATAGATTCTGGAAATAAGAGCTTGCTCCTTGCGTTAAATCAGAGTTATGTTTCAGGGATGACAACACTGGTCGGAATTTCCCTTCAGAACCGGAGTTAAACCCCAGGACTGTGTCTTCCTACAAGCAAGAGTTCATTTCTGGTTAAACCAGTGAATTTTGGGCTCAAATGTTTTTTTCGCAGTTCACGAACCAAAATGCGATTCTCACTATTAACTAAAGAGCATTTATGTAAGACGAGCTGTAGTTTGCATCAGTTTCATAAGCAGAGTTGAACTAAATATGGTCCTTATGAGTAGGAAACACAGTTCTTTTTTTCAGGGCATGCTAATGGTTCATGCTGTATTTTAGACTCTGGAAAGAAGAGCTTGCTTCTTGCATTAAAAGAAAGTGTGTTTCATGGATGAGAACTCTGGTCTGAATTTCCCTTCAGAAACGTAATGAAACCCCAGGATCTGTGTCTTCCTACAAGCAAGAGTTCATTTCTGGTTAACCCATGGAACTTTGGGCTCAAAATACTTTTCGCAGTTCACGATCCCAACACGATTCTCAATATTAACTAAAGAGCATTTATGTAAGAGGAGCTGTGGTTTGTATCAGTTTCATAACCGGAGTTGATCCACATATGGTCTGTATGACTAGGAAACACAGTTCTTTTTTTCTGGGCATGCTCATGGTTCTTGCTGTAATTTAAATTCTGGAAATAAGAGCTTGCTTCTTGCGTTAAAACAGAGTGTGTTTAATGGATGAGAACTCTGGTCTGAATTTCCCTTTAGAAATGGAGTTAAACCCCAGGATCTGTGTCTTCCTACAAGCAAGAGTTCTTTTCTGGTAAACTCATTGAATTTTCGGCTCAAATGATTTTACTCAGTTCACGAACCAAAACGCGAATCTCACCATTAACTTAAGAGGATTTATGCAAGAGGAGCTGTGGTTTGTATCAGATTTATAACAGGAGTTGAACTACATATGGTGTGTATGAGTAGGAAACACAGTTCTTTTTTCTGGTCATGCTCATGGTTCTTACTGTATTGGAGAAGCTGGAAAGAAGAGGTTCTTTCTTGCTTTAAAACAGAGTGTATTTCAGGGATGATAACTCTGGTCTGAATTTCACTTCAGAAACGGAGTTTAACTCCAGGATCTGGGTCTTCCTACAAGCAAGAGTTCTTTTCTGGTAAACTCATTGAATTTTCGGCTCAAATGTTTTTACACAGTTCTAGAACCGAACGCGATTCTCACTATTAACTAAAATCATTTATGTAAGAGGAGCTGTGGTTTGTATCCGTTTCATAAGCAGAGATGAACTAAATAAGGTCCATATGAGTAGGAAACACAGTTCTTTTTTTCAGGGCATGCTCATGTTTCTTGCTGTATTTTAGAATCTGGAAATAAGAGCTTGCTCCTTGCGTTAAAACAGAGTTATGTTTCAGGGATGACAACACTGGTCTAAATTTCCCTTCAGAAATGGAGTTAAACCCCAGGATCTGTGTCTTCCTACAAGCAAGAGTTCATTTCTGGTTAACAACTTGAATTTTTGGCTCAAGCAATTTTTCACAGTTCACGAACCAAACGGGATTCTCACTATTAACTAAAGACCATTTATGTTAGAGGAGCTGTGGTTTGTATCAGTTTCATAATCACAGATGAACTAAATATGGTCCGTATGAGTAGGAAACACAGTTCTTTTTTCCGGGCGTGCTCATTGTTCTTGCTGTATTTTAGACTCTGGAAATAAGAGCTCGCTTCTTGCGGTAAAACAGAGTGTGTTACAGGGATGAGAACACTGGTCTGAATTTCCCTTCAGAAACGGAGTTAAACCCCAAGATCTGTGCCTTCCTACAAGCAAGAGTTCATTTCTGGTTAAACCAGTGAATTTTGGGCTCAAATGTTTTTTTCACAGTTCACGTACCAAAATGCAATTCTCACTATTAACTAAAGAGCATTTATGTAAGACGAGCTGTGGTTTGCATCAGTTTCATAAGCAGAGTTGAACTAAATATGGTCCTTATGAGTAGGAAACACAGTTATTTTTTTCAGGGCATGCTAATGGTTCATGCTGTATTTTAGACTCTGGAAAGAAGAGCTTGCTTCTTGCATTAAAAGAAGGTGTGTTTCATGGATGAGAACTCTGGTCTGAATTTCCCTTCAGAAACGGAGTTAAACCCCAGGATCTGTGTCTTCCTACAAGCAAGAGTTCATTTCTGGTTAACCCATGGAACTTTGGGCTCAAAATACTTTTCGCAGTTCACGATCCCAACACGATTCTCAATATTAAGTAAAGAGCATTTATGTAAGAGGAGCTGTGGTTTGTATCAGTTTCATAACCGGAGTTGATCCACATATGGTCTGTATGACTAGGAAACACAGTTCTTTTTTTCTGGGCATGCTCATGGTTCTTGCTGTAATTTAGATTCTGGAAATAAGAGCTTGCATCTTGCGTTAAAACAGAGTGTGTTTAATGGATGAGAACTCTGGTCTGAATTTCCCTTTAGAAATGGAGTTAAACCCCAGGATCTGTGTCTTCCTACAAGCAAGAGTTCATTTCTGGTTAAACCAGTGAATTTTGGGCTCAAATGATTTTTTGCAGTTCACGAACCAAAACGCAATTGTCACTATTAACTAAAGAGCATTTATGTAAGAGGAATTGTGGTTTGTATCGGTTTCATAAGCAGAGTTGACCTAAATATGGTCCTTATGAGTAGGAAACACAGTTCTTTTTTCAGGGCATGCTCATGGTTCTTGCTGTATTTTAGACTCTGGAAAGAAGAGCTTGCTTCTAGCATTAAAAGAGGGTGTTTTTCATGGATGAGAACTCTGGTCTGAATTTCCCAACAGAAACAGAGTTAAACCCCAGGATCTGGGTCTTCCTACACGGAAGAGTTCATGTCTTGTAAACCATGTGAATTGTGGGCTCAAGTTATTTTACAGAGTTGTAGAACCCAACGAGATTCTCACTATTAACTAAACAGCATTTATTTAAGAGGTCCTGTGGTTTGTATCAGTTTCATAAGCAGAGTTGAAATATATATGGTCCTTATGAGTAGGAAACACAGTTATTTTTTTCAGGGCATGCTAATGGTTCATGCTATAATTTAGATTCTGGAAATAAGAGCTTGCTTCTTGCGTGAAAACAGAGTGTGTTTAATGGATGAGAACTCTGGTCTGAATTTCCCTTCAGAAACGGTGTTAAACCCCATGATCTGTGTCTTCCTACAAACAAGAGTTCATTTCTTGTAAACCAATTGAATTTTCGGCTCAAATGGTTTTACACAGTTCTAGAACCCATCACAATTATCACTATTAACTAAAGAGCATTTATGTAAGAGGAGCTGTGTTCTGTATCAGTTTCATAAGCAGAGTTGAACTATATATGGTCCTTTTGAGTAGGAAATACAGTTCATTTTTTTGGGTCATGCTCATGGTTCTTGCTGTTTTTAGACGCTGGAAATAAGACTTTGCTTCTTGCTTTAAAACAGAATGTGTTTCTGGGATGAGAACACTGGTCTGAATATCCCCTCAGAAACGGAGTTATACCCCAGGATCTGTATCTTCCTACAAGTAAGATTTCATTTCTGGTTAAACCAGTGAATTTTGGGCTCAAATGATTTTTCGCTGTTCATGAACCAAAACGTGATTCTCACTATTAACTACAGAGCATTTATGTAAGATAGCTGTGGTTTGTATCAGTTTCATAAGCAGAGTTGAACTAAATATGGTCCATATGATTAGGAAACACGGTTCTTTTTTTCAGGGCATGCTCATGGTACTTGCTGTATTTTAGACTGTGGAAAGAAGAGGATTTTTTTTTGCTTTAAAACAGAGTGTTTTTCAGGGATGAGAACTCTGGTCTGAATTTCACTTCAGAAACGGAGTATAACCCCAGGATCTGTGTCTTCCTACCAGCAAGAGTTCATTTCTGGTTAACCATTGAATTTTGGGCTGAAAATATTTTTCGCAGTTTACGAAACCAACGCGATTCTCACTATTAACTAAAGAGCATTTAAGTAAGAGGAGCTGTGGTTTGTATCAGTTTCAAAAGCAGAGATGAACTAAATAAGGTCAGTATGAGTAGGAAACACAGTTCTTTTTTTCAGGGCATGCTCATGTTTCTTGCTGTATTTTAGATTCTGGAAATAAGAGCTTGCACCTTGCGGTAAAACAGAGTTATGTTTCAGGGATGACAACACTGGTCTGAATTTCCCTTCAGAAACGGAGTTAAACCCCAGGATCTGTGTCGTCCTACAAGCAAGAGTTCATTTCTGGTTAAACCAGTCAATTTTGGGCTCAAATGTTTTTTTCGCAGTTCACGAACCAAAATGCGATTCTCACTATTAACTAAAGAGCATTTACGTAAGACGAGCTGTGGTTTGCATCAGTTTCATAAGCAGAGTTGAACTAAATATTGTCCTTATGAGTAAGAAACACAGTTATTTTTTTCAGGGCATGCTAATGGTTCATGCTGTATTTTAGACTCTGGAAAGAAGAGCTTGCTTCTTGCGTTAAAACAGAGTGTGTTTAATGGATGAGAACTCTGGTCTGAATTTCCCTTTAGAAATGGAGTTAAACCCCAGGATCTGTGTCTTCCTACAAGCAAGAGTTCTTTTCTGGTAAACTCATTGAATTTTCGGCTCAAATGATTTTACTCAGTTCACGAACCAAAACGCGAATCTCACTATTAACTTAAGAGGATTTATGTAAGAGTAGCTGTGGTTTGTATCAGTTTCATAACAGGAGTTGAACTACATATGGTGTGTATGAGTAGGAAACACAGTTATTTTTTCTGGGCATGCTCATGGTTCTTACTGTATTGAAGAAGCTGGAAAGAAGAGGTTCTTTCTTGCCTTAAAACATAATGTATTTCAGGGATGAGAACTCTGGTCTGAATTTCACTTCAGAAACGGAGTTTAACCCCAGGATCTGGGTCTTCCTACAAACAAGAGTTCTTTTCTGGTAAACTCATTGAATTTTCGGCTCAAATGATTTTACACAGTCCTAGAACCGAACGCGATTCTCACTATTAACTAAAAAGCATTTATGTAAGAGGAGCTGTGGTTTGTATCAGTTTCATAATCACAGATGAACTAAATATGGTCCGTATGAGTAGGAAACACAGTTCTTTTTTCAGGGCGTGCTCATTGTTCTTGCTGTATTTTAGACTCTGGAAATAAGAGCTCGCTTCTTGCGGTAAAACAGAGTGTGTTACAGGGATGAGAACACTGGTCTGAATTTCCCTTCAGAAACGGAGTTAAACACCAAGATCTGTGTCTTCCTACAAGCAAGAGTTCATTTCTGGTTAAACCAGTGAATTTTGGGCTCAAATGTTTTTTTCGCAGTTCACGAACCAAAATGCGATTCTCACTATTAACTAAAGAGCATTTATGTAAGACGAGCTGTGGTTTGCATAGGTTTCATAAGCAGAGTTGAACTAAGTATGGTCCTTATGAGTAGGAAACACAGTTATTTTTTTCAGGGCATGCAAATGGTTCATGCTGTATTTTAGACTCTGGAAAGAAGAGCTTGCTTCTTGCATTAAAAGAAGGTGTGTTTCATGGATGAGAACTCTGGTCTGAATTTCCCTTCAGAATCGGAGTTAAACCCCAGGATCTGTGTCTTCCTACAAGCAAGAGTTCATTTCTGGTTAACCCATGGAACTTTGGGCTCAAAATACTTTTCGCAGTTCAGGATCCCAACACGATTCTCAATATTAACTAAAGAGCATTTATGTAAGAGGAGCTGTGGTTTGTATCAGTTTCATAACTGGAGTTGATCCACATATGGTCTGTATGACTAGGAAACACAGTTCTTTTTTTCTGGGCATGCTCATGGTTCTTGCTGTAATTTAGATTCTGGAAATAAGAGCTTGCTTCTTGCGTTAAAACAGAGTGTGTTTAATTGATGAGAACTCTGGTCTGAATTTCCCTTTAGAAATGGAGTTAAACCCCAGGATCTGTGTCTTCCTACAAGCAAGAGTTCTTTTCTGGTAAACTCATTGAATTTTCGGCTCAAATGATTTTACACAGTTCTAGAACCGAACGCGATTATCACTATTAACTAAAAAGCATTTATGTAAGAGGAGCTGTGTTCTGTATCAGTTTCACAAGCAGAGTTGGACTACATATGGTCCGTATGAGTAGGAAATACAGTTCTTTTTTTCAAGGCATGCTCATTGTTCTTGCTGTATTTTAGACTCTGGAAATAAGAGCTCGCTTCTTGCGGTAAAACAGAGTGTTTTACAGGGATGAGAACACTGGTCGGAATTTCCCTTCAGAACCAGAGTTAAACCCCAGGACTGTGTCTTCCTACAAGCAAGAGTTCATTTCTGGTTAAACCAGTGAATTTTGGGCTCAAATGTTTTTTTCGCAGTTCACGAACCAAAATGCGATTCTCACTATTAACTAAAGAGCATTTATGTAAGACGAGCTGTGGTTTGCATAGGTTTCATAAGCAGAGTTGAACTAAGTATGGTCCTTATGAGTAGGAAACACAGTTATTTTTTTCAGGGCATGCAAATGGTTCATGCTGTATTTTAGACTCTGGAAAGAAGAGCTTGCTTCTTGCATTAAAAGAAGGTGTGTTTCATGGATGAGAACTCTGGTCTGAATTTCCCTTCAGAATCGGAGTTAAACCCCAGGATCTGTGTCTTCCTACAAGCAAGAGTTCATTTCTGGTTAACCCATGGAACTTTGGGCTCAAAATACTTTTCGCAGTTCAGGATCCCAACACGATTCTCAATATTAACTAAAGAGCATTTATGTAAGAGGAGCTGTGGTTTGTATCAGTTTCATAACTGGAGTTGATCCACATATGGTCTGTATGACTAGGAAACACAGTTCTTTTTTTCTGGGCATGCTCATGGTTCTTGCTGTAATTTAGATTCTGGAAATAAGAGCTTGCTTCTTGCGTTAAAACAGAGTGTGTTTAATTGATGAGAACTCTGGTCTGAATTTCCCGTTAGAAATGGAGTTAAACCCCAGGATCTGTGTCTTCCTACAAGCAAGAGTTCTTTTCTGGTAAACTCATTGAATTTTCGGCTCAAATGATTTTACTCAGTTCACGAACCAAAACGCGAATCTCACCATTAACTTAAGAGGATTTATGCAAGAGGAGCTGTGGTTTGTATCAGATTTATAACAGGAGTTGAACTACATATGGTGTGTATGAGTAGGAAACACAGTTCTTTTTTCTGGTCATGCTCATGGTTCTTACTGTATTGGAGAAGCTGGAAAGAAGAGGTTCTTTCTTGCTTTAAAACAGAGTGTATTTCAGGGATGATAACTCTGGTCTGAATTTCACTTCAGAAACGGAGTTTAACTCCAGGATCTGGGTCTTCCTACAAGCAAGAGTTCTTTTCTGGTAAACTCATTGAATTTTCGGCTCAAATGTTTTTACACAGTTCTAGAACCGAACGCGATTCTCACTATTAACTAAAATCATTTATGTAAGAGGAGCTGTGGTTTGTATCAGTTTCATAAGCAGAGATGAACTAAATAAGGTCCATATGAGTAGGAAACACAGTTCTTTTTTTCAGGGCATGCTCATGTTTCTTGCTGTATTTTAGAATCTGGAAATAAGAGCTTGCTCCTTGCGTTAAAACAGAGTTATGTTTCAGGGATGACAACACTGGTCTAAATTTCCCTTCAGAAATGGAGTTAAACCCCAGGATCTGTGTCTTCCTACAAGCAAGAGTTCATTTCTGGTTAACAACTTGAATTTTTGGCTCAAGCAATTTTTCACAGTTCACGAACCAAACGGGATTCTCACTATTAACTAAAGACCATTTATGTTAGAGGAGCTGTGGTTTGTATCAGTTTCATAATCACAGATGAACTAAATATGGTCCGTATGAGTAGGAAACACAGTTCTTTTTTCCGGGCGTGCTCATTGTTCTTGCTGTATTTTAGACTCTGGAAATAAGAGCTCGCTTCTTGCGGTAAAACAGAGTGTGTTACAGGGATGAGAACACTGGTCTGAATTTCCCTCAGTAACGGAGTTAAACCCCAAGATCTGTGCCTTCCTACAAGCAAGAGTTCATTTCTGGTTAAACCAGTGAATTTTGGGCTCAAATGTTTTTTTCACAGTTCACGTACCAAAATGCAATTCTCACTATTAACTAAAGAGCATTTATGTAAGACGAGCTGTGGTTTGCATCAGTTTCATAAGCAGAGTTGAACTAAATATGGTCCTTATGAGTAGGAAACACAGTTATTTTTTTCAGGGCATGCTAATGGTTCATGCTGTATTTTAGACTCTGGAAAGAAGAGCTTGCTTCTTGCATTTAAACAAGGTGTGTTTCATGGATGAGAACTCTGGTCTGAATTTCCCTTCAGAAACGGAGTTAAACCCCAGGATCTGTGTCTTCCTACAAGCAAGAGTTCATTTCTGGTTAACCCATGGAACTTTGGGCTCAAAATACTTTTCGCAGTTCACGATCCCAACACGATTCTCAATATTAACTAAAGAGCATTTATGTAAGAGGAGCTGTGGTTTGTATCAGTTTCATAACCGGAGTTGATCCACATATGGTCTGTATGACTAGGAAACACAGTTCTTTTTTTCTGGGCATGCTCATGGTTCTTGCTGTAATTTAGATTCTGGAAATAAGAGCTTGCATCTTGCGTTAAAACAGAGTGTGTTTAATGGATGAGAACTCTGGTCTGAATTTCCCTTTAGAAATGGAGTTAAACCCCAGGATCTGTGTCTTCCTACAAGCAAGAGTTCATTTCTGGTTAAACCAGTGAATTTTGGGCTCAAATGATTTTTTGCAGTTCACGAACCAAAACGCAATTGTCACTATTAACTAAAGAGCATTTATGTAAGAGGAATTGTGGTTTGTATCAGTTTCATAAGCAGAGTTGACCTAAATATGGTCCTTATGAGTAGGAAACACAGTTCTTTTTTCAGGGCATGCTCATGGTTCTTGCTGTATTTTAGATACTGGAAAGAAGAGCTTGCTTCTAGCATTAAAAGAGGGTGTTTTTCATGGATGAGAACTCTGGTCTGAATTTCCCAACAGAAACAGAGTTAAACCCCAGGATCTGGGTCTTCCTACACGGAAGAGTTCATTTCTTGTAAACCATATGAATTGTGGGCTCAAGTTATTTTACAGAGTTGTAGAGCCCAACGAGATTCTCACTATTAACTAAACAGCATTTATTTAAGAGGTCCTGTGGTTTGTATCAGTTTCATAAGCAGAGTTGAAATATATATGGTCCTTATGAGTAGGAAACACAGTTATTTTTTTCAGGGCATGCTAATGGTTCATGCTATAATTTAGATTCTGGAAATAAGAGCTTGCTTCTTGCGTGAAAACAGAGTGTGTTTAATGGATGAGAACTCTGGTCTGAATTTCCCTTCAGAAACGGTGTTAAACCCCATGATCTGTGTCTTCCTACAAACAAGAGTTCATTTCTTGTAAACCAATTGAATTTTCGGCTCAAATGATTTTACACAGTTCTAGAACCCATCACAATTATCACTATTAACTAAAGAGCATTTATGTAAGAGGAGCTGTGTTCTGTATCAGTTTCATAAGCAGAGTTCAACTGTATATGGTCCTTTTGAGTAGGAAATACAGTTCATTTTTTTGGGGCATGCTCATGGTTCTTGCTGTTTTTAGACGCTGGAAATAAGACTTTGCTTCTTGCTTTAAAACAGAATGTGTTTCTGGGATGAGAACACTGGTCTGAATATCCCTTCAGAAACGGAGTTATACCCCAGGATCTGTATCTTCCTACAAGTAAGATTTCATTTCTGGTTAAACCAGTGAATTTTGGGCTCAAATGATTTTTCGCTGTTCACGAACCAAAACGTGATTCTCACTATTAACTACAGAGCATTTATGTAAGATAGCTGTGGTTTGTATCAGTTTCATAAGCAGAGTTGAACTAAATATGGTCCATATGAGTAGGAAACACAGTTATTTTTTTCAGGGCATGCAAATGGTTCATGCTGTATTTTAGACTCTGGAAAGAAGAGCTTGCTTCTTGCATTAAAAGAAGGTGTGTTTCATGGATGAGAACTCTGGTCTGAATTTCCCTTCAGAAACGGAGTTAAACCCCAGGATCTGTGTCTTCCTACAAGCAAGAGTTCATTTCTGGTTAACCCATGGAACTTTGGGCTCAAAATACTTTTCAAAGTTCACGATCCCAACACGATTCTCAATATTAACTAAAGAGCATTTATGTAAGAGGAGCTGTGGTTTGTATCAGTTTCATAACTGGAGTTGATCCACATATGGTCTGTATGACTAGGAAACACAGTTCTTTTTTTCTGGGCATGCTCATGGTTCTTGCTGTAATTTAGATTCTGGAAATAAGAGCTTGCTTCTTGCGTTAAAACAGAGTGTGTTTAATGGATGAGAACTCTGGTCTGAATTTCCCTTTAGAAATGGAGTTAAACCCCAGGATCTGTGTCTTCCTACAAGCAAGAGTTCTTTTCTGGTAAACTCATTGAATTTTCGGCTCAAATGATTTTACTCAGTTCACGAACCAAAACGCGAATCTCACTATTAACTTAAGAGGATTTATGTAAGAGGAGCTGTGGTTTGTATCAGTTTCATAACAGGAGTTGAACTACATATGGTGTGTATGAGTAGGAAACACAGTTCTTTTTTCTGGGCATGCTCATGGTTCTTACTGTATTGAAGAAGCTGGATAGAAGAGGTTCTTTCTTGCCTTAAAACAGAATGTATTTCAGGGATGAGAACTCTGGTCTGAATTTCACTTCAGAAACGGAGTTTACCCCCAGGATCTGGGTCTTCCTACAAACAAGAGTTCTTTTCTGGTAAACTCATTGAATTTTCGGCTCAAATGATTTTACACAGTCCTAGAACGGAACGCGATTCTCACTATTAACTAAAAAGCATTTATGTAAGAGGAGCTGTGGTTTGTATCAGTTTCATAAGCAGAGATGAACTAAATAAGGTCCGTATGAGTAGGAAACCCAGTTCTTTTTTTCAGGGCATGCTCATGTTTCTTGCTGTATTTTGGATTCTGGAAATAAGAGCTTGCTCCTTGCGTTAAAACAGAGTTATGTTTCAGGGATGACAACACTGGTCTGAATTTCCCTTCAGAAACGGAGTTCAACCCCAGGACCAGTGTCTTCCTACAACTAAGAGTTCATTTCTGGTTAACCCCCTGAATTTTTGGCTCAAACAAATTTTCACAGTTCACGAACCAAACGCGATCCTCACTATTAACTAAAGACCATTTATGTTTGAGGAGCTGTGGTTTGTATCAGTTTCATAATCACAGATGAACTAAATATGGTCCGTATAGGTAGGAAACACAGTTCTTTTTTCAGGGCGTGCTCATTGTTCTTGCTGTATTTTAGACTCTGGAAATAAGAGCTCGCTTCTTGCGGTAAAACAGAGTGTGTTACAGGGATGAGAACACTGGTCTGAATTTCCCTTCAGAAACGGAGTTAAACACCAAGATCTGTGTCTTCCTACAAGCAAGAGTTCATTTCTGGTTAAACCAGTCAATTTTGGGCTCAAATGTTTTTTTCGCAGTTCACGAACCAAAATGCGATTCTCACTATTAACTAAAGAGCATTTATGTAAGACGAGCTGTGGTTTGCATAGGTTTCATAAGCAGAGTTGAACTAAGTATGGTCCTTATGAGTAGTAAACACAGTTATTTTTTTCAGGGCATGCTAATGGTTCATGATGTATTTGAGACTCTGGAAAGAAGAGCTTGCTTCTTGCATTAAAAGAAGGTGTGTTTCATGGATGAGAACTCTGGTCTGAATTTCCCTTCAGAAAAGGAGATAAACCCAAGGATCTGTGCCTTCCTACAAGCAAGAGTTCATTTCTGGGTAACCCATGGAATTTTGGGCTCAAAATACTTTTCGCAGTTCACGATCCCAACACGATTCTCAATATTAACTAAAGAGCATTTTTGTAAGAGGAGCTGTTGTTTGTATCAGTTTCATAACCGGATTTGATCTACATATGGTCTGTATGACTAGGAAACACAGTTCTTTTTTTCTGGGCATGCTCATGGTTCTTGCTGTAATTTAGATTCTGGAAATAAGAGCTTGCTTCTTGCGTTAAAACAGAGTGTGTTTAATGGATGAGAACTCTGGTCTGAATTTCCCTTTAGAAATGGAGTTAAACCCCAGGATCTGTGTCTTCCTACAAGCAAGAGTTCTTTTCTGGTAAACTCATTGAATTTTCGGCTCAAATGATTTTACGCAGTTCACGAACCAAAACGCGAATCTCACTATTAACTTAAGAGGATTTATGTTGAGGAACTGTGGTTTGTATCAGTTTCATAACAGGAGTTGAACTACATATGGTGTGTATGAGTAGGAAACACAGTTCTTTTTTCTGGGCATGCTCATGGTTCTTACTGTATTGGAGAAGCTGGAAAGAAGAGGTTCTTTCTTGCCTTAAAACAGAATGTATTTCAGGGATGAGAACTCTGGTCTGAATTTCACTTCAGAAACGGAGTTTAACCCCAGGATCTGGGTCTTCCTACAAACAAGAGTTCTTTTCTGGTAAACTCATTGAATTTTCGGCTCAAATGATTTTACACAGTCCTAGAACCGAACACGATTCTCACTATTAACTAAAAAGCATTTATGTAAGAGGAGCTGTGGTTTGTATCAGTTTCATAAGCAGAGATGAACTAAATAAGGTCCGTATGAGTAGGAAACACAGTTATTTTTTTCAGGGCATGCTCATGTTTCTTGCTGTATTTTAGACTCTGGAAATAAGAGCTCGCTTCTTGCGGTAAAACAGAGTGTGTTACAGGGATGAGAACACTGGTCTGAATTTCCCTTCAGAAACGGAGTTAAACACCAAGATCTGTGTCTTCCTACAAGCAAGAGTTCATTTCTGGTTAAACCAGTGAATTTTGGGCTCAAATGTTTTTTTCGCAGTTCACGAACCAAAATGCGATTCTCACTATTAACTAAAGAGCATTTATGTAAGACGAGCTGTGGTTTGCATCAGTTTCATAAGCAGAGTTGAACTAAGTATGGTCCTTATGAGTAGTAAACACAGTTATTTTTTTCAGGGCATGCTAGTGGTTCATGCTGTATTTTAGACTCTGGAAAGAAGAGCTTGCTTCTTGCATTAAAAGAAGGTGTGTTTCATGGATGAGAACTCTGGTCTGAATTTCCCTTCAGAAACGGAGTTAAACCCCAGGATCTGTGTCTTCCTACAAGCAAGAGTTCATTTCTGGTTAACCCATGGAACTTTGGGCTCAAAATACTTTTCAAAGTTCACGATCCCAACACGATTCTCAATATTAACTAAAGAGCATTTATGTAAGAGAGGCTGTGGTTTGTATCATTTTCATAACCAGAGTTCATCCACATATGGTCTGTATGACTAGGAAACACAGTTCTTTTTTTCTGGGCATGCTCATGATTTTTGCTGTATTTTAGACTCTGGAAAGAAGAGCTTGCTTCTTGCGTTAAAACAGAGTGGGTTTCAGGCATGAGAACTCTGGTCTGAATTTCCCTTTAGAAATGGAGTTAAACCCCAGGATCTGTGTCTTCCTACAAGCAAGAGTTCTTTTCTGGTAAACTCATTGAATTTTCGGCTCAAATGATTTTACACAGTTCACGAACCAAAACGCGAATCTCACTATTAACTTAAGAGGATTTATGTTGAGGAGCTGTGGTTTGTATTAGTTTCATAACAGGAGTTGAACTACATATGGTGTGTATGAGTAGGAAACACAGTTCATTTTTCTGGGCATGCTCATGGTTCTTACTGTATTGGAGAAGCTGGAAAGAAGAGGTTCTTTCTTGCCTTAAAACAGAGTGTATTTCAGGGATGAGAACTCTGGTCTGAATTTCACTTCAGAAACGGAGTTTAACCCCAGGATCTGGGTCTTCCTACAAGCAAGAGTTCTTTTCTGGTAAACTCATTGCATTTTCGGCTCAAATGATTTTACACAGTTCTAGAACCGAACGCGATTATCACTATTAACTAAAAAGCATTTATGTAAGAGGAGCTGTGTTCTGTATCAGTTTCAAAAGCAGAGTTGGACTACATATGGTCCGTATGAGTAGGAAACACAGTTCTTTTTTTCAGGGCACGCTCATGGTTCTTGCTGTATTTTAGACTCTGGAAATAAGAGCTTGCTTCTTGCGTTAAAACAGAGTGTGTTTCAGGGATGAGAACAGTGGTCTGAATTTCCCTTCAGAAACGGAGTTAAACCCCAGGATCTGTGTCTTCATACCAGCAAGAGTTCATTTCTGGTTAACCCCTTGAATTTTTGGCTCAAACAATTTTTCGCAGTTCACGAACCAAACGTGATTCTCACTATTAACTAAAGACCATTTATGTTAGAGGAGCTGTGGTTTGTATCAGTTTCATAATCACAGATGAACTAAATATGGTCCATATGAGTAGGAAACACTGTTCTCTTTTACAGGGCATGCCCATGGTTCTTGCTGTATTTTAGACTCTGGAAAGAAGAGGATCTTTCTTGCCTTAAAACAGAGTGTTTTTTAGGGATGAGAACTCTGGTCTGAATTTCACTTCAGAAACGGAGTTAAACCCAGGATCTGGGTCTTCCTACACGCAAGAATTGATTTCTTGTAAACCATGTGAATTTTGTGCTCAAGTTATTTTACAGAGTGCTAGAACCCAATGCGATTCTCACCATTAACTAAACAGCATTTATTTAAGAGGTGCTGTGGTTTGTATCAGTTTCATAACCGGAGTTGATCTACATATGGTCTGTATGATTAGGAAACACAGTTCTTTTTTTGAGGGCATGCCCATGGTTCTTGCTGTATTTTAGATTCTGGAAATAAGAGCTTGCTTCTTGCGTTAAAACAGAGTGTGTTTAATGGATGAGAACTCTGGTCTGAATTTCCCTTCAGAAACGGTGTTAAACCCCATGATCTGTGTCTTCCTACAAACAAGAGTTCATTTCTGGTTAACCCATTGAATTTTAGGCTGAAAATATTTTTCGCAGTTCACGAACCCAACGCGATTCTCACTATTAACTAAAGAGCATTTATGTAAGAGGAGCTGTGGTTTGTATCAGTTTCATAAGCAGAGATGAACTAAATAAGGTCCGTATGAGTAGGAAACACAGTTCTTTTTTTCAAGGCATGCTCATGTTTCTTGCTGTATTTTAGATTCTGGAAATAAGAGCTTGCACCTTGTGTTAAAACAGAGTTATGTTTCAGGGATGACAACACTGGTCTGAATTTCCCTTCAGAAACGGAGTTAAACCCCAGGATCTGTGTCTTCCTACAAGCAAGAGTTCATTTCTGGTTAAACCAGTGAATTTTGGGCTCAAATGTTTTTTTCCCAGTTCACGAACCAAAATGCGATTCTCACTATTAACTAAAGAGCATTTATGTAAGACGAGCTGTGGTTTGCATCAGTTTCATAAGCAGAGTTGAACTAAGTATGGTCCTTATGAGTAGTAAACACAGTTATTTTTTTCAGGGCATGCTAGTGGTTCATGCTGTATTTTAGACTCCGGAAAGAAGAGCTTGCTTCTTGCATTAAAAGAAGGTGTGTTTCATGGATGAGAACTCTGGTCTGAATTTCCCTTCAGAAACGGAGTTAAACCCCAGGATCTGTGTCTTCCTACAAGCAAGAGTTCATTTCTGGTTAACCCATGGAACTTTGGGCTCAAAATACTTTTCAAAGTTCACGATCCCAACACGATTCTCAATATTAACTAAAGAGCATTTATGTAAGAGAGGCTGTGGTTTGTATCATTTTCATAACCAGAGTTCATCCACATATGGTCTGTATGACTAGGAAACACAGTTCTTTTTTTCTGGGCATGCTCATGATTTTTGCTGTATTTTAGACTCTGGAAAGAAGAGCTTGCTTCTTGCGTTAAAACAGAGTGGGTTTCAGGCATGAGAACTCTGGTCTGAATTTCCCTTTAGAAATGGAGTTAAACCCCAGGATCTGTGTCTTCCTACAAGCAAGAGTTCTTTTCTGGTAAACTCATTGAATTTTCGGCTCAAATGATTTTACACAGTTCACGAACCAAAACGCGAATCTCACTATTAACTTAAGAGGATTTATGTTGAGGAGCTGTGGTTTGTATTAGTTTCATAACAGGAGTTGAACTACATATGGTGTGTATGAGTAGGAAACACAGTTCATTTTTCTGGGCATGCTCATGGTTCTTACTGTATTGGAGAAGCTGGAAAGAAGAGGTTCTTTCTTGCCTTAAAACAGAGTGTATTTCAGGGATGAGAACTCTGGTCTGAATTTCACTTCAGAAACGGAGTTTAACCCCAGGATCTGGGTCTTCCTACAAGCAAGAGTTCTTTTCTGGTAAACTCATTGCATTTTCGGCTCAAATGATTTTACACAGTTCTAGAACCGAACGCGATTATCACTATTAACTAAAAAGCATTTATGTAAGAGGAGCTGTGTTCTGTATCAGTTTCAAAAGCAGAGTTGGACTACATATGGTCCGTATGAGTAGGAAACACAGTTCTTTTTTTCAGGGCACGCTCATGGTTCTTGCTGTATTTTAGACTCTGGAAATAAGAGCTTGCTTCTTGCGTTAAAACAGAGTGTGTTTCAGGGATGAGAACAGTGGTCTGAATTTCCCTTCAGAAACGGAGTTAAACCCCAGGATCTGTGTCTTCATACCAGCAAGAGTTCATTTCTGGTTAACCCCTTGAATTTTTGGCTCAAACAATTTTTCGCAGTTCACGAACCAAACGTGATTCTCACTATTAACTAAAGACCATTTATGTTAGAGGAGCTGTGGTTTGTATCAGTTTCATAATCACAGATGAACTAAATATGGTCCATATGAGTAGGAAACACTGTTCTCTTTTACAGGGCATGCCCATGGTTCTTGCTGTATTTTAGACTCTGGAAAGAAGAGGATCTTTCTTGCCTTAAAACAGAGTGTTTTTTAGGGATGAGAACTCTGGTCTGAATTTCACTTCAGAAACGGAGTTAAACCCAGGATCTGGGTCTTCCTACACGCAAGAATTGATTTCTTGTAAACCATGTGAATTTTGTGCTCAAGTTATTTTACAGAGTGCTAGAACCCAATGCGATTCTCACCATTAACTAAACAGCATTTATTTAAGAGGTGCTGTGGTTTGTATCAGTTTCATAACCGGAGTTGATCTACATATGGTCTGTATGATTAGGAAACACAGTTCTTTTTTTGAGGGCATGCCCATGGTTCTTGCTGTATTTTAGATTCTGGAAATAAGAGCTTGCTTCTTGCGTTAAAACAGAGTGTGTTTAATGGATGAGAACTCTGGTCTGAATTTCCCTTCAGAAACGGTGTTAAACCCCATGATCTGTGTCTTCCTACAAACAAGAGTTCATTTCTGGTTAACCCATTGAATTTTAGGCTGAAAATATTTTTCGCAGTTCACGAACCCAACGCGATTCTCACTATTAACTAAAGAGCATTTATGTAAGAGGAGCTGTGGTTTGTATCAGTTTCATAAGCAGAGATGAACTAAATAAGGTCCGTATGAGTAGGAAACACAGTTCTTTTTTTCAAGGCATGCTCATGTTTCTTGCTGTATTTTAGATTCTGGAAATAAGAGCTTGCACCTTGTGTTAAAACAGAGTTATGTTTCAGGGATGACAACACTGGTCTGAATTTCCCTTCAGAAACGGAGTTAAACCCCAGGATCTGTGTCTTCCTACAAGCAAGAGTTCATTTCTGGTTAAACCAGTGAATTTTGGGCTCAAATGTTTTTTTCCCAGTTCACGAACCAAAATGCGATTCTCACTATTAACTAAAGAGCATTTATGTAAGACGAGCTGTGGTTTGCATCAGTTTCATAAGCAGAGTTGAACTAAGTATGGTCCTTATGAGTAGTAAACACAGTTATTTTTTTCAGGGCATGCTAGTGGTTCATGCTGTATTTTAGACTCCGGAAAGAAGAGCTTGCTTCTTGCATTAAAAGAAGGTGTGTTTCATGGATGAGAACTCTGGTCTGAATTTCCCTTCAGAAACGGAGTTAAACCCCAGGATCTGTGTCTTCCTACAAGCAAGAGTTCATTTCTGGTTAACCCATGGAACTTTGGGCTCAAAATACTTTTCAAAGTTCACGATCCCAACACGATTCTCAATATTAACTAAAGAGCATTTATGTAAGAGAGGCTGTGGTTTGTATCATTTTCATAACCAGAGTTCATCCACATATGGTCTGTATGACTAGGAAACACAGTTCTTTTTTTCTGGGCATGCTCATGATTTTTGCTGTATTTTAGACTCTGGAAAGAAGAGCTTGCTTCTTGCGTTAAAACAGAGTGGGTTTCAGGCATGAGAACTCTGGTCTGAATTTCCCTTTAGAAATGGAGTTAAACCCCAGGATCTGTGTCTTCCTACAAGCAAGAGTTCTTTTCTGGTAAACTCATTGAATTTTCGGCTCAAATGATTTTACACAGTTCACGAACCAAAACGCGAATCTCACTATTAACTTAAGAGGATTTATGTTGAGGAGCTGTGGTTTGTATTAGTTTCATAACAGGAGTTGAACTACATATGGTGTGTATGAGTAGGAAACACAGTTCTTTTTTCTGGGCATGCTCATGGTTCTTACTGTATTGGAGAAGCTGGAAAGAAGAGGTTCTTTCTTGCCTTAAAACAGAGTGTATTTCAGGGATGAGAACTCTGGTCTGAATTTCACTTCAGAAACGGAGTTTAACCCCAGGATCTGGGTCTTCCTACAAGCAAGAGTTCTTTTCTGGTAAACTCATTGAATTTTCGGCTCAAATGATTTTACACAGTTCTAGAACCGAACGCGATTATCACTATTAACTAAAAAGCATTTATGTAAGAGGAGCTGTGTTCTGTATCAGTTTCAAAAGCAGAGTTGGACTACATATGGTCCGTATGAGTAGGAAACACAGTTCTTTTTTTCAGGGCACGCTCATGGTTCTTGCTGTATTTTAGACTCTGGAAATAAGAGCTTGCTTCTTGCGTTAAAACAGAGTGTGTTTCAGGGATGAGAACAGTGGTCTGAATTTCCCTTCAGAAACGGAGTTAAACCCCAGGATCTGTGTCTTCATACCAGCAAGAGTTCATTTCTGGTTAACCCCTTGAATTTTTGGCTCAAACAATTTTTCGCAGTTCACGAACCAAACGTGATTCTCACTATTAACTAAAGACCATTTATGTTAGAGGAGCTGTGGTTTGTATCAGTTTCATAATCACAGATGAACTAAATATGGTCCATATGAGTAGGAAACACTGTTCTCTTTTACAGGGCATGCCCATGGTTCTTGCTGTATTTTAGACTCTGGAAAGAAGAGGATCTTTCTTGCCTTAAAACAGAGTGTTTTTTAGGGATGAGAACTCTGGTCTGAATTTCACTTCAGAAACGGAGTTAAACCCAGGATCTGGGTCTTCCTACACGCAAGAATTGATTTCTTGTAAACCATGTGAATTTTGTGCTCAAGTTATTTTACAGAGTGCTAGAACCCAATGCGATTCTCACCATTAACTAAACAGCATTTATTTAAGAGGTGCTGTGGTTTGTATCAGTTTCATAACCGGAGTTGATCTACATATGGTCTGTATGATTAGGAAACACAGTTCTTTTTTTGAGGGCATGCCCATGGTTCTTGCTGTATTTTAGATTCTGGAAATAAGAGCTTGCTTCTTGCGTTAAAACAGAGTGTGTTTAATGGATGAGAACTCTGGTCTGAATTTCCCTTCAGAAACGGTGTTAAACCCCATGATCTGTGTCTTCCTACAAACAAGAGTTCATTTCTGGTTAACCCATTGAATTTTAGGCTGAAAATATTTTTCGCAGTTCACGAACCCAACGCGATTCTCACTATTAACTAAAGAGCATTTATGTAAGAGGAGCTGTGGTTTGTATCAGTTTCATAAGCAGAGATGAACTAAATAAGGTCCGTATGAGTAGGAAACACAGTTCTTTTTTTCAAGGCATGCTCATGTTTCTTGCTGTATTTTAGATTCTGGAAATAAGAGCTTGCACCTTGTGTTAAAACAGAGTTATGTTTCAGGGATGACAACACTGGTCTGAATTTCCCTTCAGAAACGGAGTTAAACCCCAGGATCTGTGTCTTCCTACAAGCAAGAGTTCATTTCTGGTTAAACCAGTGAATTTTGGGCTCAAATGTTTTTTTCCCAGTTCACGAACCAAAATGCGATTCTCACTATTAACTAAAGAGCATTTATGTAAGACGAGCTGTGGTTTGCATCAGTTTCATAAGCAGAGTTGATCTAAATATTGTCCTTATGAGTAGGAAACACAGTTATTTTTTTCAGGGCATGCTAATGGTTCATGCTGTATTTAAGACTCTGGAAAGAAGAGCTTGCTTCTTGCTTTAAAAGAAGGTGTGTTTCATGGATGAGAACTCTGGTCTGAATTTCCCTTCAGAAACGGAGTTAAACCCCAGGATCTGTGTCTTCCTACAAGCAAGAGTTCTTTTCTGGTAAACTCATTGAATTTTCGGCTCAAATGATTTTACACAGTTCACGAACCAAAACGCGAATCTCACTATTAACTTAAGAGGATTTATGTTGAGGAGCTGTGGTTTGTATCAGTTTCATAACAGGAGTTGAACTACATATGGTGTGTATGAGTAGGAAACACAGTTCTTTTTTCTGGGCATGCTCATGGTTCTTACTGTATTGGAGAAGCTGGAAAGAAGAGGTTCTTTCTTGCCTTAAAACAGAATGTATTTCAGGGATGAGAACTCTGGTCTGAATTTCACTTCAGAAACGGAGTTTAACCCCAGGATCTGGGTCTTCCTACAACTAAGAGTTCATTTCTGGTTAACCCCTTGAATTTTTGGCTCAAACAAATTTTCACAGTTCACGAACCAAACGCGATCCTCACTATTAACTAAAGACAATTTATGTTTGAGGAGCTGTGGTTTGTATCAGTTTCATAATCACAGATGAACTAAATAAGGTCCGTATGATTAGGAAACACAGTTCTTTTTTTCAGGGCATGCTCATGTTTCTTGCTGTATTTTAGACTCTGGAAATAAGAGCTCGCTTCTTGTGGTAAAACAGAGTGTGTTACAGGGATGAGAACACTGGTCTGAATTTCCCTTCAGAAACGGAGTTAAACACCAAGATCTGTGTCTTCCTACAAGCAAGAGTTCATTTCTGGTTAAACCAGTGAATTTTGGGCTCAAATGTTTTTTTCGCAGTTCACGAACCAAAATGCGATTCTCACTATTAACTAAAGAGCATTTATGTAAGACGAGCTGTGGTTTGCATCAGTTTCATAAGCAGAGTTGAACTAAGTATGGTCCTTATGAGTAGTAAACACAGTTATTTTTTCAGGGGATGCTAATGGTTCATGCTGTATTTTAGACTCTGGAAAGAAGAGCTTGCTTCTTGCATTAAAAGAAGGTGTGTTTCATGGATGAGAACTCTGGTCTGAATTTCCCTTCAGAAACGGAGTTAAACCCCAGGATCTGTGTCTTCCTACAAGCAAGAGTTCATTTCTGGTTAACCCATGGAACTTTGGGCTCAAAATACTTTTCAAAGTTCACGATCCCAACACGATTCTCAATATTAAGTAAAGAGCATTTATGTAAGAGGGGCTGTGGTTTGTATCATTTTCATAACCAGAGTTGATCCACATATGGTCTGTATGACTAGGAAACACAGTTCTTTTTTTCTGGGCATGCTCATGATTTTTGCTGTATTTTAGACTCTGGAAAGAAGAGCTTGCTTCTTGCGTTAAAACAGAGTGGCTTTCAGGCATGAGAACTCTGGTCTGAATTTCCCTTTAGAAATGGAGTTAAACCCCAGGATCTGTGTCTTCCTACAAGCAAGAGTTCTTTTCTGGTAAACTCATTGAATTTTCGGCTCAAATGATTTTACACAGTTCACGAACCAAAACGCGAATCTCACTATTAACTTAAGAGGATTTATGTTGAGGAGCTGTGGTTTGTATTAGTTTCATAACAGGAGTTGAACTACATATGGTGTGTATGAGTAGGAAACACAGTTCTTTTTTCTGGGCATGCTCATGGTTCTTACTGTATTGGAGAAGCTGGAAAGAAGAGGTTCTTTCTTGCCTTAAAACAGAATGTATTTCAGGGATGAGAACTCTGGTCTGAATTTCACTTCATAAACGGAGTTTAACCCCAGGATCTGGGTCTTCCTACAAACAAGAGTTCTTTTCTGGTAAACTCATTGAATTTTCGGCTCAAATGATTTTACACAGTCCTAGAACCGAACGCGATTCTCACTATTAACTAAAAAGCATTTATGTAAGAGGAGCTGTGGTTTGTATCAGTTTCATAAGCAGAGATGAACTAAATAAGGTCCGTATGATTAGGAAACACAGTTCTTTTTTTCAGGGCATGCTCATGTTTCTTGCTGTATTTTAGATTCTGGAAATAAGAGCTTGTTCCTTGTGTTAAAACAGAGTTATGTTTCAGGGATGACAACACTGGTCTGAATTTCCCTTCAGAAACGGAGTTAAACCCCAGGATCTGTGTCTTCCTACAACTAAGAGTTCATTTCTGGTTAACCCCTTGAATTTTTGGCTCAAACAAATTTTCACAGTTCACGAACCAAACGCGATCCTCACTATTAACTAAAGACAATTTATGTTTGAGGAGCTGTGGTTTGTATCAGTTTCATAATCACAGATGAACTAAATATGGTCCGTATGAGTAGAAAACACAGTTCTTTTTTCAGGGCATGCTCATTTTTCTTGCTGTATTTTAGACTCTGGAAATAAGAGCTCGCTTCTTGCAGTAAAACAGAGTGTGTTACAGGGATGAGAACACTGGTCTGTATTTCCCTTCAGAAACGGAGTTAAACACCAAGATCTGTGTCTTCCTACAAGCAAGAGTTCATTTCTGGTTAAACCAGTGAATTTTGGGTTCAAATGTTTTTTTCGCAATCCACAAACCAAAATGCGATTCTCACTATTAACTAAAGAGCATTTATGTAAGACGAGCTGTGGTTTGAATCAGTTTCATAAGCAGAGTTGAACTAAGTATGGTCCTTATGAGTAGGAAACACAGTTTTTTTTTCCAGGGCATGCTAATGGTTCATGCTGTAGTTTAGACTCTGGAAAGAAGAGCTTGCTTCTTGCATTAAAAGAAGGTGTGTTTCATGGATGAGAACTCTGGTCTGAATTTCCCTTCAGAAACGGAGTTAAACCCCAGGATCTGTGTCTTCCTACAAGCAAGAGTTCATTTCTGGTTAACCCATGGCATTTTGGGCTCAAAATACTTTTCGCAGTTCACGATCCCAACACGATTCTCAATATTAACTAAAGAGCATTTATGTAAGAGGAGCTGTGGTTTGTATCAGTTTCATAACCGGAGTTGATCTACATATGGTCTGTATGACTAGGAAACACAGTTCTTTTTTTGAGGGCATGCCCATGGTTCTTGCTGTATTTTAGATTCTGGAAATAAGAGCTTGCTTCTTGCGTTAAAACAGAGTGTGTTTAATGCATGAGAACTCTGGTCTGAATTTCCCTTCAGAAACGGTGTTAAACCCCATGATCTGTGTCTTCCTACAAACAAGAGTTCATTTCTTGTAAACCAAGTGAATTTTCGGCTCAAATGATTTTACACAGTTCTAGAACCCAACGCGATTCTCACTATTAACTAAACAGCATTTATTTAAGAGGTGCTGTGGTTTGTATCAGTTTCATAAGCAGAGTTGAAGTATATATGGTCCTTATGAGTAGGAAACACAGTTATTTTTTTCAGGGCATGCTAATGGTTCATGCTATAATTTAGATTCTGGAAATAAGAGCTTGCTTCTTGCGTTAAAACAGAGTGTGTTTAATGGATGAGAACTCTGGTCTGAATTTCCCTTTAGAAATGGAGTTAAACCCCAGGATCTGTGTCTTCCTACAAGCAAGAGTTCTTTTCTGGTAAACTCATTGAATTTTCGGCTCAAATGATTTTACTCAGTTCACGAACCAAAACGCGATTCTCACTATTAAGTAAAGAGGATTTATGTAAGAGGAGTTGTGGTTTGTATCAGTTTCATAACAGGAGTTGAACTACATATGGTGTGTATGAGTAGGAAACACAGTTCTTTTTTCTGGGCATGCTCATGGTTCTTACTGTATTGGAGAAGCTGGAAAGAAGAGGTTCTTTCTTGCCTTAAAACAGATTGTATTTCAGGGATGAGAACTCTGGTCTGAATTTCACATCAGAAACGGAGTTTAACCCCAGGATCTGGGTCTTCCTACAAGCAAGAGTTCTTTTCTGGTAAACTCATTAAATTTTCGGCTCAAATGATTTTACACAGTTCTAGAACTGAACGCGATTATCACTATTAACTAAAAAGCATTTATGTAAGAGGAGCTGTGTTCTGTATCAGTTTCCTAAGCAGAGTTGGACTACATATGGTCCGTATGAGTAGGGAACACAGTTCTTTTTTTCAGGGCATGCTCATGGTTCTTGCTGTATTTTAGACTCTGGAAATAAGAGCTTGCTTCTTGCGTTAAAACAGAGTGTGTTTCAGGGATGAGAACAGTGGTCGGAATTTCCCTTCAGAAACGGAGTTAAACCCCAGGATCTGTGTCTTCCTACCAGAAAGAGTTCATTTCTGGTTAACCCCTTTAATTTTTGGCTCAAACAATTTTTCACAGTTCACGAACCAAACGCGATTCTCACTATTAACTAAAGACCATGTATGTTAGAGGAGCTGTGGTTTGTATCAGTTTCATAATCACAGATGAACTAAATATGGTCCATATGAGTAGGAAACACAGTTCTTTTTTACATTGCATGCTCATGGTTCTTGCTGTATTTTAGACTCTGGAAAGAAGAGGATCTTTCTTGCCTTAAAACAGAGTGTTTATCAGGCATGAGAACTCTGGTCTGAATTTCACTTCAGAAACGGAGTTAAGCCCCGGATCTGGGTCTTCCTACATGCAAGAATTCATTTCTTGTAAACCATGTGAATTTTGTGCTCAAGTTATTTTACAGAGTGCTAGAATCCAACGCGATTCTCACTATTAACAAAACAGCATTTATTTAATAGGTGCTGTGGTTTGTATCAGTTTCATAACTGGAGTTGATCTACATATGGTCTATACGATTATGAAACACAGTTCGTTTTTTCAGGGCATGCCCATGGTGCTTGCTGTATTTTAGATTCTGGAAATAAGAGCTTGCTTCTTGCGTTAAAACAGAGTGTGTTTAATGGATGAGAACTCTGGTCTGAATTTCCCTTCAGAAACGGTGTTAAACCCCATGATCTGTGTCTTCCTACAAACAAGAGTTCATTTCTTGTAAACCAAGTGAATTTTCGGCTCAAATGATTTTACACAGTTCTAGAACCCATCGCGATTATCACTATTAACTAAAGAGCATTTACGTAAGAGGAGCTGTGTTCTGTATCAGTTTCATAAGCAGAGTTGAACTATATATGGTTCTTTTGTGTAGGAAACACAGTTCTTTTTTTCAGGGCATGCTCATGGTTCTTGCTGTATTTTAGACTCTGGAAATAAGAGTTTGCTTCTTGCGTTAAAACAGAATGTGTTTCTGGGATGAGAACACTGGTCTGAATTTCCCTTCAGAAACGGGGTTATACTCCAGGATCTGTATCTTCCTACAAGTAAGATTTCATTTCTGGTTAAACCAGTGAATTTTGGGCTCAAATGATTTTTCGCAGTTCACGAACCAAAATGCGATTCTCACTATTAACTAAAGAGCATTTATGTAAGACGAGCTGTGGTTTGCATCAGTTTCATAAGCAGAGTTGAACTAAATATGGTCCTTATGAGTAGGAAACACAGTTATTTTTTTCAGGGCATGCTAATGGTTCATGCTGTATTTTAGACTCTGGAAAGAAGAGCTTGCTTCTTGCATTAAAAGAAGGTGTGTTTCATGGATGAGAACTCTGGTCTGAATTTCCCTTCAGAAACGGAGTTAAACCCCAGGATCTGTGTCTTCCTACAAGCAAGAGTTCATTTCTGGTTAACCCATGGCATTTTGGGCTCAAAATACTTTTCGCAGTTCACGATCCCAACACGATTCTCAATATTAACTAAAGAGCATTTATGTAAGAGGAGCTGTGGTTTGTATCAGTTTCATAACCGGAGTTGATATACATATGGTCTGTATGACTAGGAAACACAGTTCTTTTTTTGAGGGCATGCCCATGGTTCTTGCTGTATTTTAGATTCTGGAAATAAGAGCTTGCTTCTTGCGTTAAAACAGAGTGTGTTTAATGGATGAGAACTCTGGTCGGAATTTCCCTTTAGAAATGGAGTTAAACCCCAGGATCTGTGTCTTCCTACAAGCAAGAGTTCTTTTCTGGTAAACTCATTGAATTTTCAGCTCAAATGATTTTACACAGTTCACGAACCAAAACGCGAATCTCACTATTAACTTAAGAGGATTTATGTTGAGGAGCTGTGGTTTGTATTAGTTTCATAACAGGAGTTGAACTTCATATGGTGTGTATGAGTAGGAAACACAGTTCTTTTTTCTGGGCATGCTCATGGTTCTTACTGTATTGGAGAAGCTGGAAAGAAGAGGTTCTTTCTTGCCTTAAAACAGAATGTATTTCAGGGATGAGAACTCTGGTCTGAATTTCACTTCAGAAACGGAGTTTAACCCCAGGATCTGGGTCTTCCTACAAACAAGAGTTCTTTTCTGGTAAACTCATTGAATTTTCGGCTCAAATGATTTTACACAGTCCTAGAACCGAACGCGATTCTCACTATTAACTAAAAAGCATTTATGTAAGAGGAGCTGTGGTTTGTATCAGTTTCATAAGCAGAGATGAACTAAATAAGGTCCGTATGATTAGGAAACACAGTTCTTTTTTTCAGGGCATGCTCATGTTTCTTGCTGTATTTTAGATTCTGGAAATAAGAGCTTGCTCCTTGCGTTAAAACAGAGTTATGTTTCAGGGATGACAACACTGGTCTGAATTTCCCTTCAGAAACGGAGTTAAACCCCAGGATCTGTGTCTTTCTACAACTAAGAGTTCATTTCTGGTTAACCCCTTGAATTTTTGGCTCAAACAAATTTTCACAGTTCACGAACCAAACGCGATCCTCACTATTAACTAAAGACAATTTATGTTTGAGGAGCTGTGGTTTGTATCAGTTTCATAATCACAGATGAACTAAATATGGTCCGTATGAGTAGAAAACACAGTTCTTTTTTCAGGGCATGCTCATTTTTCTTGCTGTATTTTAGACTCTGGAAATAAGAGCTCGCTTCTTGCAGTAAAACAGAGTGTGTTACAGGGATGAGAACACTGGTCTGAATTTCCCTTCAGAAACGGAGTTAAACACCAAGATCTGTGTCTTCCTACAAGCAAGAGTTCATTTCTGGTTAAACCAGTGAATTTTGGGTTCAAATGTTTTTTTCGCAGTCCACAAACCAAAATGCGATTCTCACTATTAACTAAAGAGCATTTATGTAAGACGAGCTGTGGTTTGAATCAGTTTCATAAGCAGAGTTGAACTAAGTATGGTCCTTATGAGTAGGAAACACAGTTATTTTTTCCAGGGCATGCTAATGGTTCATGCTGTATTTTAGACTCTGGAAAGAAGAGCTTGCTTCTTGCATTAAAAGAAGGTGTGTTTCATGGATGAGAACTCTGGTCTGAATTTCCCTTCAGAAACGGAGTTAAACCCCAGGATCTGTGTCTTCCTACAAGCAAGAGTTCATTTCTGGTTAACCCATGGCATTTTGGGCTCAAAATACTTTTCGCAGTTCACTATCCCAACACGATTCTCAATATTAACTAAAGAGCATTTATGTAAGAGGAGCTGTGGTTTGTATCAGTTTCATAACCGGAGTTGATCTACATATGGTCTGTATGACTAGGAAACACAGTTCTTTTTTTGAGGGCATGCCCATGGTTCTTGCTGTATTTTAGATTCTGGAAATAAGAGCTTGCTTCTTGCGTTAAAACAGAGTGTGTTTAATGCATGAGAACTCTGGTCTGAATTTCCCTTCAGAAACGGTGTTAAACCCCATGATCTGTGTCTTCCTACAAACAAGAGTTCATTTCTTGTAAACCAAGTGAATTTTCGGCTCAAATGATTTTACACAGTTCTAGAACCCAACTCGATTCTCACTATTAACTAAACAGCATTTATTTAAGAGGTGCTGTGGTTTGTATCAGTTTCATAAGCAGAGTTGAAGTATATATGGTCCTTATGAGTAGGAAACACAGTTATTTTTTTCAGGGCATGCTAATGGTTCATGCTATAATTTAGATTCTGGAAAGAAGAGCATGCTTCTTGCGTTAAAACAGAGTGTGTTTCATGGATGAGAACTCTGGTCTGAATTTCCCTTTAGAAATGGAGTTAAACCCCAGGATCTGTGTCTTCCTACAAGCAAGAGTTCTTTTCTGGTAAACTCATTGAATTTTCGGCTCAAATGATTTTACTCAGTTCACGAACCAAAACGCGATTCTCACTATTAAGTAAAGAGGATTTATGTAAGAGGAGTTGTGGTTTGTATCAGTTTCATAACAGGAGTTGAACTACATATGGTGTGTATGAGTAGGAAACACAGTTCTTTTTTCTGGGCATGCTCATGGTTCTTACTGTATTGGAGAAGCTGGAAAGAAGAGGTTCTTTCTTGCCTTAAAACAGAGTGTATTTCAGGGATGAGAACTCTGGTCTGAATTTCACGTCAGAAACGGAGTTTAACCCCAGGATCTGGGTCTTCCTACAAGCAAGAGTTCTTTTCTGGTAAACTCATTAAATTTTCGGCTCAAATGATTTTACACAGTTCTAGAACTGAACGCGATTATCACTATTAACTAAAAAGCATTTATGTAAGAGGAGCTGTGTTCTGTATCAGTTTCCTAAGCAGAGTTGGACTACATATGGTCCGTATGAGTAGGGAACACAGTTCTTTTTTTCAGGGCATGCTCATGGTTCTTGCTGTATTTTAGACTCTGGAAATAAGAGCTTGCTTCTTGCGTTAAAACAGAGTGTGTTTCAGGGATGAGAACAGTGGTCGGAATTTCCCTTCAGAAACGGAGTTAAACCCCAGGATCTGTGTCTTCCTACCAGAAAGAGTTCATTTCTGGTTAACCCCTTTAATTTTTGGCTCAAACAATTTTTCACAGTTCACGAACCAAACGCGATTCTCACTATTAACTAAAGACCATGTATGTTAGAGGAGCTGTGGTTTGTATCAGTTTCATAATCACAGATGAACTAAATATGGTCCATATGAGTAGGAAACACAGTTCTTTTTTACATTGCATGCTCATGGTTCTTGCTGTATTTTAGACTCTGGAAAGAAGAGGATCTTTCTTGCCTTAAAACAGAGTGTTTATCAGGCATGAGAACTCTGGTCTGAATTTCACTTCAGAAACGGAGTTAAGCCCCGGATCTGGGTCTTCCTACATGCAAGAATTCATTTCTTGTAAACCATGTGAATTTTGTGCTCAAGTTATTTTACAGAGTGCTAGAATCCAACGCGATTCTCACTATTAACAAAACAGCATTTATTTAATAGGTGCTGTGGTTTGTATCAGTTTCATAACCGGAGTTGATCTACATATGGTCTATACGATTATGAAACACAGTTCGTTTTTTCAGGGCATGCCCATGGTGCTTGCTGTATTTTAGATTCTGGAAATAAGAGCTTGCTTCTTGCGTTAAAACAGAGTGTGTTTAATGGATGAGAACTCTGGTCTGAATTTCCCTTCAGAAACGGTGTTAAACCCCATGATCTGTGTCTTCCTACAAACAAGAGTTCATTTCTTGTAAACCAAGTGAATTTTCGGCTCAAATGATTTTACACAGTTCTAGAACCCATCGCGATTATCACTATTAACTAAAGAGCATTTACGTAAGAGGAGCTGTGTTCTGTATCAGTTTCATAAGCAGAGTTGAACTATATATGGTTCTTTTGTGTAGGAAACACAGTTCTTTTTTTCAGGGCATGCTCATGGTTCTTGCTGTATTTTAGACTCTGGAAATAAGAGTTTGCTTCTTGCGTTAAAACAGAATGTGTTTCTGGGATGAGAACACTGGTCTGAATTTCCCTTCAGAAACGGGGTTATACTCCAGGATCTGTATCTTCCTACAAGTAAGATTTCATTTCTGGTTAAACCAGTGAATTTTGGGCTCAAATGATTTTTCGCAGTTCACGAACCAAAATGCGATTCTCACTATTAACTAAAGAGCATTTATGTAAGACGAGCTGTGGTTTGCATCAGTTTCATAAGCAGAGTTGAACTAAATATGGTCCTTATGAGTAGGAAACACAGTTATTTTTTTCAGGGCATGCTAATGGTTCATGCTGTATTTTAGACTCTGGAAAGAAGAGCTTGCTTCTTGCTTTAAAAGAAGGTGTGTTTCATGGATGAGAACTCTGGTCTGAATTTCCCTTCAGAAACGGAGTTAAACCCCAGGATCTGTGTCTTCCTACAAGCAAGAGTTCATTTCTGGTTAACCCATGGAACTTTGGGCTCAAAATACTTTTTGCAGTTCACAATTCCAACACGATTCTCAATATTAACTAAAGAGCATTTATGTAAGAGGAGCTGTGGTTTGTATCTGTTTCATAACCGGAGTTGATCCACATATGGTCTGTATGACTAGGAAACACAGTTCTTTTTTTCTGGGCATGCTCATGTTTCTTACTGTAATTTAGATTCTGGAAATAAGAGCTTGCTTCTTGCGTTAAAACAGAGTGTGTTTAATGGATGAGAACTCTGGTCTGAATTTCCCTTTAGAAATGGAGTTAAACCCCAGGATCTGTGTCTTCCTACAAGCAAGAGTTCTTTTCTGGTAAACTCATTGAATTTTCAGCTCAAATGATTTTACACAGTTCACGAACCAAAACGCGAATCTCACTATTAACTTAAGAGGATTTATGTTGAGGAGCTGTGGTTTGTATTAGTTTCATAACAGGAGTTGAACTACATATGGTGTGTATGAGTAGGAAACACAGTTCTTTTTTCTGGGCATGCTCATGGTTCTTACTGTATTGGAGAAGCTGGAAAGAAGAGGTTCTTTCTTGCCTTAAAACAGAATGTATTTCAGGGATGAGAACTCTGGTCTGAATTTCACTTCATAAACGGAGTTTAACCCCAGGATCTGGGTCTTCCTACAAACAAGAGTTCTTTTCTGGTAAACTCATTGAATTTTCGGCTCAAATGATTTTACACAGTCCTAGAACCGAACGCGATTCTCACTATTAACTAAAAAGCATTTATGTAAGAGGAGCTGTGGTTTGTATCAGTTTCATAAGCAGAGATGAACTAAATAAGGTCCGTATGATTAGGAAACACAGTTCTTTTTTTCAGGGCATGCTCATGTTTCTTGCTGTATTTTAGATTCTGGAAATAAGAGCTTGCTCCTTGCGTTAAAACAGAGTTATGTTTCAGGGATGAGAACACTGGTCTGAATTTCCCTTCAGAAACGGAGTTAAACACCAAGATCTGTGTCTTCCTACAAGCAAGAGTTCATTTCTGGTTAAACCAGTGAATTTTGGGTTCAAATGTTTTTTTCGCAGTCCACAAACCAAAATGCGATTCTCACTATTAACTAAAGAGCATTTATGTAAGACGAGCTGTGGTTTGAATCAGTTTCATAAGCAGAGTTGAACTAAGTATGGTCCTTATGAGTAGGAAACACAGTTATTTTTTCCAGGGCATGCTAATGGTTCATGCTGTATTTTAGACTCTGGAAAGAAGAGCTTGCTTCTTGCATTAAAAGAAGGTGTGTTTCATGGATGAGAACTCTGGTCTGAATTTCCCTTCAGAAACGGAGTTAAACCCCAGGATCTGTGTCTTCCTACAAGCAAGAGTTCATTTCTGGTTAACCCATGGCATTTTGGGCTCAAAATACTTTTCGCAGTTCACTATCCCAACACGATTCTCAATATTAACTAAAGAGCATTTATGTAAGAGGAGCTGTGGTTTGTATCAGTTTCATAACCGGAGTTGATCTACATATGGTCTGTATGACTAGGAAACACAGTTCTTTTTTTGAGGGCATGCCCATGGTTCTTGCTGTATTTTAGATTCTGGAAATAAGAGCTTGCTTCTTGCGTTAAAACAGAGTGTGTTTAATGCATGAGAACTCTGGTCTGAATTTCCCTTCAGAAACGGTGTTAAACCCCATGATCTGTGTCTTCCTACAAACAAGAGTTCATTTCTTGTAAACCAAGTGAATTTTCGGCTCAAATGATTTTACACAGTTCTAGAACCCAACTCGATTCTCACTATTAACTAAACAGCATTTATTTAAGAGGTGCTGTGGTTTGTATCAGTTTCATAAGCAGAGTTGAAGTATATATGGTCCTTATGAGTAGGAAACACAGTTATTTTTTTCAGGGCATGCTAATGGTTCATGCTATAATTTAGATTCTGGAAAGAAGAGCATGCTTCTTGCGTTAAAACAGAGTGTGTTTCATGGATGAGAACTCTGGTCTGAATTTCCCTTTAGAAATGGAGTTAAACCCCAGGATCTGTGTCTTCCTACAAGCAAGAGTTCTTTTCTGGTAAACTCATTGAATTTTCGGCTCAAATGATTTTACTCAGTTCACGAACCAAAACGCGATTCTCACTATTAAGTAAAGAGGATTTATGTAAGAGGAGTTGTGGTTTGTATCAGTTTCATAACAGGAGTTGAACTACATATGGTGTGTATGAGTAGGAAACACAGTTCTTTTTTCTGGGCATGCTCATGGTTCTTACTGTATTGGAGAAGCTGGAAAGAAGAGGTTCTTTCTTGCCTTAAAACAGAGTGTATTTCAGGGATGAGAACTCTGGTCTGAATTTCACGTCAGAAACGGAGTTTAACCCCAGGATCTGGGTCTTCCTACAAGCAAGAGTTCTTTTCTGGTAAACTCATTAAATTTTCGGCTCAAATGATTTTACACAGTTCTAGAACTGAACGCGATTATCACTATTAACTAAAAAGCATTTATGTAAGAGGAGCTGTGTTCTGTATCAGTTTCCTAAGCAGAGTTGGACTACATATGGTCCGTATGAGTAGGGAACACAGTTCTTTTTTTCAGGGCATGCTCATGGTTCTTGCTGTATTTTAGACTCTGGAAATAAGAGCTTGCTTCTTGCGTTAAAACAGAGTGTGTTTCAGGGATGAGAACAGTGGTCGGAATTTCCCTTCAGAAACGGAGTTAAACCCCAGGATCTGTGTCTTCCTACCAGAAAGAGTTCATTTCTGGTTAACCCCTTTAATTTTTGGCTCAAACAATTTTTCACAGTTCACGAACCAAACGCGATTCTCACTATTAACTAAAGACCATGTATGTTAGAGGAGCTGTGGTTTGTATCAGTTTCATAATCACAGATGAACTAAATATGGTCCATATGAGTAGGAAACACAGTTCTTTTTTACATTGCATGCTCATGGTTCTTGCTGTATTTTAGACTCTGGAAAGAAGAGGATCTTTCTTGCCTTAAAACAGAGTGTTTATCAGGCATGAGAACTCTGGTCTGAATTTCACTTCAGAAACGGAGTTAAGCCCCGGATCTGGGTCTTCCTACATGCAAGAATTCATTTCTTGTAAACCATGTGAATTTTGTGCTCAAGTTATTTTACAGAGTGCTAGAATCCAACGCGATTCTCACTATTAACAAAACAGCATTTATTTAATAGGTGCTGTGGTTTGTATCAGTTTCATAACTGGAGTTGATCTACATATGGTCTATACGATTATGAAACACAGTTCGTTTTTTCAGGGCATGCCCATGGTGCTTGCTGTATTTTAGATTCTGGAAATAAGAGCTTGCTTCTTGCGTTAAAACAGAGTGTGTTTAATGGATGAGAACTCTGGTCTGAATTTCCCTTCAGAAACGGTGTTAAACCCCATGATCTGTGTCTTCCTACAAACAAGAGTTCATTTCTTGTAAACCAAGTGAATTTTCGGCTCAAATGATTTTACACAGTTCTAGAACCCATCGCGATTATCACTATTAACTAAAGAGCATTTACGTAAGAGGAGCTGTGTTCTGTATCAGTTTCATAAGCAGAGTTGAACTATATATGGTTCTTTTGTGTAGGAAACACAGTTCTTTTTTTCAGGGCATGCTCATGGTTCTTGCTGTATTTTAGACTCTGGAAATAAGAGTTTGCTTCTTGCGTTAAAACAGAATGTGTTTCTGGGATGAGAACACTGGTCTGAATTTCCCTTCAGAAACGGGGTTATACTCCAGGATCTGTATCTTCCTACAAGTAAGATTTCATTTCTGGTTAAACCAGTGAATTTTGGGCTCAAATGATTTTTCGCAGTTCACGAACCAAAATGCGATTCTCACTATTAACTAAAGAGCATTTATGTAAGACGAGCTGTGGTTTGCATCAGTTTCATAAGCAGAGTTGAACTAAATATGGTCCTTATGAGTAGGAAACACAGTTATTTTTTTCAGGGCATGCTAATGGTTCATGCTGTATTTTAGACTCTGGAAAGAAGAGCTTGCTTCTTGCTTTAAAAGAAGGTGTGTTTCATGGATGAGAACTCTGGTCTGAATTTCCCTTCAGAAACGGAGTTAAACCCCAGGATCTGTGTCTTCCTACAAGCAAGAGTTCATTTCTGGTTAACCCATGGAACTTTGGGCTCAAAATACTTTTTGCAGTTCACAATTCCAACACGATTCTCAATATTAACTAAAGAGCATTTATGTAAGAGGAGCTGTGGTTTGTATCTGTTTCATAACCGGAGTTGATCCACATATGGTCTGTATGACTAGGAAACACAGTTCTTTTTTTCTGGGCATGCTCATGTTTCTTACTGTAATTTAGATTCTGGAAATAAGAGCTTGCTTCTTGCGTTAAAACAGAGTGTGTTTAATGGATGAGAACTCTGGTCTGAATTTCCCTTTAGAAATGGAGTTAAACCCCAGGATCTGTGTCTTCCTACAAGCAAGAGTTCTTTTCTGGTAAACTCATTGAATTTTCAGCTCAAATGATTTTACACAGTTCACGAACCAAAACGCGAATCTCACTATTAACTTAAGAGGATTTATGTTGAGGAGCTGTGGTTTGTATTAGTTTCATAACAGGAGTTGAACTACATATGGTGTGTATGAGTAGGAAACACAGTTCTTTTTTCTGGGCATGCTCATGGTTCTTACTGTATTGGAGAAGCTGGAAAGAAGAGGTTCTTTCTTGCCTTAAAACAGAATGTATTTCAGGGATGAGAACTCTGGTCTGAATTTCACTTCATAAACGGAGTTTAACCCCAGGATCTGGGTCTTCCTACAAACAAGAGTTCTTTTCTGGTAAACTCATTGAATTTTCGGCTCAAATGATTTTACACAGTCCTAGAACCGAACGCGATTCTCACTATTAACTAAAAAGCATTTATGTAAGAGGAGCTGTGGTTTGTATCAGTTTCATAAGCAGAGATGAACTAAATAAGGTCCGTATGATTAGGAAACACAGTTCTTTTTTTCAGGGCATGCTCATGTTTCTTGCTGTATTTTAGATTCTGGAAATAAGAGCTTGCTCCTTGCGTTAAAACAGAGTTATGTTTCAGGGATGAGAACACTGGTCTGAATTTCCCTTCAGAAACGGAGTTAAACACCAAGATCTGTGTCTTCCTACAAGCAAGAGTTCATTTCTGGTTAAACCAGTGAATTTTGGGTTCAAATGTTTTTTTCGCAGTCCACAAACCAAAATGCGATTCTCACTATTAACTAAAGAGCATTTATGTAAGACGAGCTGTGGTTTGAATCAGTTTCATAAGCAGAGTTGAACTAAGTATGGTCCTTATGAGTAGGAAACACAGTTATTTTTTCCAGGGCATGCTAATGGTTCATGCTGTATTTTAGACTCTGGAAAGAAGAGCTTGCTTCTTGCATTAAAAGAAGGTGTGTTTCATGGATGAGAACTCTGGTCTGAATTTCCCTTCAGAAACGGAGTTAAACCCCAGGATCTGTGTCTTCCTACAAGCAAGAGTTCATTTCTGGTTAACCCATGGCATTTTGGGCTCAAAATACTTTTCGCAGTTCACTATCCCAACACGATTCTCAATATTAACTAAAGAGCATTTATGTAAGAGGAGCTGTGGTTTGTATCAGTTTCATAACCGGAGTTGATCTACATATGGTCTGTATGACTAGGAAACACAGTTCTTTTTTTGAGGGCATGCCCATGGTTCTTGCTGTATTTTAGATTCTGGAAATAAGAGCTTGCTTCTTGCGTTAAAACAGAGTGTGTTTAATGCATGAGAACTCTGGTCTGAATTTCCCTTCAGAAACGGTGTTAAACCCCATGATCTGTGTCTTCCTACAAACAAGAGTTCATTTCTTGTAAACCAAGTGAATTTTCGGCTCAAATGATTTTACACAGTTCTAGAACCCAACTCGATTCTCACTATTAACTAAACAGCATTTATTTAAGAGGTGCTGTGGTTTGTATCAGTTTCATAAGCAGAGTTGAAGTATATATGGTCCTTATGAGTAGGAAACACAGTTATTTTTTTCAGGGCATGCTAATGGTTCATGCTATAATTTAGATTCTGGAAAGAAGAGCATGCTTCTTGCGTTAAAACAGAGTGTGTTTCATGGATGAGAACTCTGGTCTGAATTTCCCTTTAGAAATGGAGTTAAACCCCAGGATCTGTGTCTTCCTACAAGCAAGAGTTCTTTTCTGGTAAACTCATTGAATTTTCGGCTCAAATGATTTTACTCAGTTCACGAACCAAAACGCGATTCTCACTATTAAGTAAAGAGGATTTATGTAAGAGGAGTTGTGGTTTGTATCAGTTTCATAACAGGAGTTGAACTACATATGGTGTGTATGAGTAGGAAACACAGTTCTTTTTTCTGGGCATGCTCATGGTTCTTACTGTATTGGAGAAGCTGGAAAGAAGAGGTTCTTTCTTGCCTTAAAACAGAGTGTATTTCAGGGATGAGAACTCTGGTCTGAATTTCACGTCAGAAACGGAGTTTAACCCCAGGATCTGGGTCTTCCTACAAGCAAGAGTTCTTTTCTGGTAAACTCATTAAATTTTCGGCTCAAATGATTTTACACAGTTCTAGAACTGAACGCGATTATCACTATTAACTAAAAAGCATTTATGTAAGAGGAGCTGTGTTCTGTATCAGTTTCCTAAGCAGAGTTGGACTACATATGGTCCGTATGAGTAGGGAACACAGTTCTTTTTTTCAGGGCATGCTCATGGTTCTTGCTGTATTTTAGACTCTGGAAATAAGAGCTTGCTTCTTGCGTTAAAACAGAGTGTGTTTCAGGGATGAGAACAGTGGTCGGAATTTCCCTTCAGAAACGGAGTTAAACCCCAGGATCTGTGTCTTCCTACCAGAAAGAGTTCATTTCTGGTTAACCCCTTTAATTTTTGGCTCAAACAATTTTTCACAGTTCACGAACCAAACGCGATTCTCACTATTAACTAAAGACCATGTATGTTAGAGGAGCTGTGGTTTGTATCAGTTTCATAATCATAGGTGAACTAAATATGGTCCATATGAGTAGGAAACACAGTTCTTTTTTACATTGCATGCTCATGGTTCTTGCTGTATTTTAGACTCTGGAAAGAAGAGGATCTTTCTTGCCTTAAAACAGAGTGTTTATCAGGCATGAGAGCTCTGGTCTGAATTTCACTTCAGAAACGGAGTTAAGCCCCGGATCTGGGTCTTCCTACATGCAAGAATTCATTTCTTGTAAACCATGTGAATTTTGTGCTCAAGTTATTTTACAGAGTGCTAGAATCCAACGCGATTCTCACTATTAACAAAACAGCATTTATTTAATAGGTGCTGTGGTTTGTATCAGTTTCATAACTGGAGTTGATCTACATATGGTCTATACGATTATGAAACACAGTTCGTTTTTTCAGGGCATGCCCATGGTGCTTGCTGTATTTTAGATTCTGGAAATAAGAGCTTGCTTCTTGCGTTAAAACAGAGTGTGTTTAATGGATGAGAACTCTGGTCTGAATTTCCCTTCAGAAACGGTGTTAAACCCCATGATCTGTGTCTTCCTACAAACAAGAGTTCATTTCTTGTAAACCAAGTGAATTTTCGGCTCAAATGATTTTACACAGTTCTAGAACCCATCGCGATTATCACTATTAACTAAAGAGCATTTACGTAAGAGGAGCTGTGTTCTGTATCAGTTTCATAAGCAGAGTTGAACTATATATGGTTCTTTTGTGTAGGAAACACAGTTCTTTTTTTCAGGGCATGCTCATGGTTCTTGCTGTATTTTAGACTCTGGAAATAAGAGTTTGCTTCTTGCGTTAAAACAGAATGTGTTTCTGGGATGAGAACACTGGTCTGAATTTCCCTTCAGAAACGGGGTTATACTCCAGGATCTGTATCTTCCTACAAGTAAGATTTCATTTCTGGTTAAACCAGTGAATTTTGGGCTCAAATGATTTTTCGCAGTTCACGAACCAAAATGCGATTCTCACTATTAACTAAAGAGCATTTATGTAAGACGAGCTGTGGTTTGCATCAGTTTCATAAGCAGAGTTGAACTAAATATGGTCCTTATGAGTAGGAAACACAGTTATTTTTTTCAGGGCATGCTAATGGTTCATGCTGTATTTTAGACTCTGGAAAGAAGAGCTTGCTTCTTGCTTTAAAAGAAGGTGTGTTTCATGGATGAGAACTCTGGTCTGAATTTCCCTTCAGAAACGGAGTTAAACCCCAGGATCTGTGTCTTCCTACAAGCAAGAGTTCATTTCTGGTTAACCCATGGAACTTTGGGCTCAAAATACTTTTTGCAGTTCACAATTCCAACACGATTCTCAATATTAACTAAAGAGCATTTATGTAAGAGGAGCTGTGGTTTGTATCTGTTTCATAACCGGAGTTGATCCACATATGGTCTGTATGACTAGGAAACACAGTTCTTTTTTTCTGGGCATGCTCATGTTTCTTACTGTAATTTAGATTCTGGAAATAAGAGCTTGCTTCTTGCGTTAAAACAGAGTGTGTTTAATGGATGAGAACTCTGGTCTGAATTTCCCTTTAGAAATGGAGTTAAACCCCAGGATCTGTGTCTTCCTACAAGCAAGAGTTCTTTTCTGGTAAACTCATTGAATTTTCGGCTCAAATGATTTTACTCAGTTCACGAACCAAAACGCGAATCTCACTATTAACTTAAGAGGATTTATGTAAGAGGAGCTGTGGTTTGTATCAGTTTCATAACAGGAGGTGAACTACATATGGTGTGTATGAGTAGGCAACACAGTTCTTTTTTCTGGGCATGCTCATGGTTCTTACTGTATTGGAGAAGCTGGAAAGAAGAGGTTCTTTCTTGCCTTAAAACAGAATGTATTTCAGGGATGAGAACTCTGGTCTGAATTTCACTTCAGAAACGGAGTTTAACCCCAGGATCTGGGTCTTCCTACGAGCAAGAGTTCTTTTCTTGTAAACTCTTTGAATTTTCGGCTCAAATGATTTTACACAATTCTAGAACCGAACGCGATTCTCACTATTAACTAAAAAGCATTTATGTAAGAGGAGCTGTGGTTTGTATCAGTTTCATAAGCAGAGATAACTAAATAAGGTCCGTATGAGTAGGAAACACAGTTCTTTTTTCAGGGCGTGCTCATTGTTCTTGCTGTATATTAGACTCTGGAAATAAGAGCTTGCTTCTTGCGGTAAAACAGATTGTGTTACAGAGATGAGAACACTGGTCTGAATTTCCATTCAGAAACGGAGTTAAACACCAAGATCTGTGTCTTCCTACAAGCAAGAGTTCATTTCTGGTTAAACCAGTCAATTTTGGGCTCAAATGTTTTTTTCGCAGTTCACGAACCAAAATGCGATTCTCACTATTAACTAAAGAGCATTTATGTAAGACGAGCTGTGGTTTGCATCAGTTTCATAAGCAGAGTTGAACTAAATATGGTCCTTATGAGTAGGAAACACAGTTATTTTTTTCAGGGCATGCTAATGGTTCATGCTGTATTATAGACTCTGGAAAGAAGAGCTTGCTTCTTGCATTAAAAGAAGGTGTGTTTCATGGATGAGAACTCTGGTCTGAATTTCCCTTCAGAAACGGAGTTAAACCCCAGGATCTGTGTCTTCCTACAAGCAAGAGTTCATTTCTGGTTAACCCATGGAACTTTGGGCTCAAAATACTTTTCGCAGTTCACGATCCCAACACGATTCTCAATATTAACTGAAGAGCATTTATGTAAGAGGAGCTGTGGTTTGTATCAGTTTCATAACCGGAGTTGATCCACATATGGTCTGTATGACTAGGAAACACAGTTCTCTTTTTCTGGGCATGCTCATGGTTCTTGCTGTAATTTAGATTCTGGAAATAAGAGCTTGCTTCTTGCGTTAAAACAGAGTGTATTTCAGGGATGAGAACTCTGGTCTGAATTTCACTTCAGAAACGGAGTTTAACCCCAGGATCTGGGTCTTCCTACAAGCAACAGTTCTTTTCTTGTAAACTCATTGAATTTTTGGCTCAAATGATTTTACACAGTTCTAGAACCGAACGCGATTCTCACTATTAACTAAAAAGCATTTATGTAAGAGGAGCTGTGGTTTGTATCAGTTTCATAAGCAGAGATGAACTAAATAAGGTCCGGATGAGTAGGAAACACAGTTCTTTTTTTCAGGGCATGCTCATGTTTCTTGCTGTATTTTAGATTCTGGAAATAAGAGCTTGCTCCTTGCTTTAAAACATAGTTATGTTTCATGGATGACAACACTGGTCTGAATTTCCCTTCAGAAACGGAGTTAAACCCCAGGATCTGTGTCTTCCTAGAAGCAAGAGTTCATTTCTGGTTAACCCCTTGAATTTTTGGCTCAAACAATTTTTCACAGTTCAGGAACCAAACGCGATTCTCACTATTAACTAAAGACCATTTATGTTAGAGGAGCTGTGGTTTGTATCAGTTTCATAATCACAGATGAACTAAATATGGTCCGTATGAGTAGGAAACACAGTTCTTTTTTCAGGGCGTGCTCATTGTTCTTGCTGTATTTTAGACTCTGGAAATAAGAGCTCGCTTCTTGCGGTAAAACAGAGTGTGTTACAGGGATGAGAACACTGGTCTGAATTTCCCTTTAGAAATGGAGTTAAACCCCATGATCTGTGTCTTCCTACAAGCAAGAGTTCTTTTCTGGTAAACTCATTGAATTTTCGGCTCAAATGATTTTACTCAGTTCACGAACCAAAACGCGATTCTCACTATTAAGTAAAGAGGATTTATGTAAGAGGAGTTGTGGTTTGTATCAGTTTCATAACAGGAGTTGAACTACATATGGTGTGTATGAGTAGGAAACACAGTTCTTTTTTCTGGGCATGCTAATGGTTCTTACTGTATTGGAGAAGCTGGAAAGAAGAGGTTCTTTCTTGCCTTAAAACAGAGTGTATTTCAGGGATGAGAACTCTGGTCTGAATTTCAATTCCGAAACGGAGTTTAACCCCAGGATCCGGGTCTTCCTACAAGCAAGAGTTCTTTTCCGGTAAACTCATTGAATTTTCGGCTCAAATGATTTTACACAGTTCTAGAACCGAACGCGATTATCACTATTAACTAAAAAGCATTTATGTAAGAGGAGCTGTGTTCTGTATCAGTTTCATAAGCAGAGTTGGACTACATATGGTCCGTATGAGTAGGAAACACAGTTCTTTTTTTCAGGGCATGCTCATGGTTCTTGCTGTATTTTAGACTCTGGAAATAAGAGTTTGCTTCTTGCGTTAAAACAGAATGTGTTTCTGGGATGAGAACACTGGTCTGAATTTCTCTTCAGAAACGGAGTTATATCCCAGGATCTGTATCTTCCTACAAGTAAGATTTCATTTCTGGTTAAACCAGTGAATTTTGGGCTCAAATTATTTTACGCAGTTCACGAACCAAAACGCGATTCTCACTATTAACTAAAGAGCATTTATGTAAGATGAGCTGTGGTTTGTATCAGTTTCATAAGCAGAGTTGAACTAAATATGGTCCGTATGAATAGGATACACAATTCTTTTTTTCAGGGCATGCTCATGGTTCTTGCTGTATTTTAGACTCTGGAAAGAAGAGGATCTTTTTTGCGTTAAAACAGAGTGTTTTTCAGGGATAAGAACTCTGGTCTGAATTTCACTTCAGAAACGGAGTTAAACCCCAGGATCTGGGTCTTCGTACACGCAAGAGTTCATTTCTTGTAAACCATGTGAATTTAGGGCTCAAGTGATTTTACAGAGTTCTAGAACCCAACGCGATTCTCACTATTAACTAAACAGCATTTATATAAGAGGTGCTGTGGTTTGTATCAGTTTCAAAACCGGAGTTGATCTCCATATGGTCTGTATGAGTAGGAAACACAGTTCTTTTTTTCAGTGCATGCTCATCGGTTTTGCTGTATTTTAGACTCTGGATATAAGAGCTTGCTCCTTGCATTAAAACAGAGTGTGTTACAGGGATGAGAATACTGGTCTGAATTTCCCTTCAGAAACGGAGTTAAACCCCAGGATCTGTGTGTTCTTACAAGCAAGAGTTCATTTCTGGTAAACCAAGTGAATTTTCGGCTCAAATGATTTTTTGAATTTCACGAACCAAAACGCAATTCTCACTATTAAGTAAAGAGCATTTATGTAATAGGAGCTGTTGTCTGTATCATTTCATAAGCAAAGTTGAACTAAATTTGTTCCGTAGGAGTACAAACACAGTTCTTTTTTTCGGGGAATGCTCATGGTTCGTACTGTATTGGACGCGCTGGAAAGAAGAGGATGATTCTTGACTTAAAAGAGAGTGTTTTTCAGGGATGAGAATTCTGGTCTGAATTTACCTTCAGAAACTGAGTAAAACCCCAGGATCTGTGTCTTCCTACAAGCAAGTGTTCTTTTCTGGTAAACTCATTGAATTTTCGACTCCAATGATTTTATCAGTTCACGAAACTAAACGCGATTCCCACTATTAAGTAAAGAGGATTTATTTAAGAGGAGCTGTGGTTTGTATCAGTTTCATAACAGGAGTTGAACTACATATGGTGTGTATGAGTAGGAAACACAGTTCTTTTTTCTGGGCATGCTCATGGTTCTTACTGTATTGGAGAAGCTGGAAAGAAGAGGTTCTTTCTTGCCTTAAAACAGAGTGTTTTTCAGGGATGAGAACTCTGGTCTGAATTTCAATGCAGAAATGGAGTTTAACCTCAGGATCTGGCTCTTCCTACACGCAAGAGTTCATTTCTTGTAAACCATGTGAATTTAGGGCTCAAGTGATTTTACAGAGTTCTAGAACCCAACGCGATTCTCACTATTAACTAAACAGCATTTATATAAGAGGTGCTGTGGTTTGTATCAGTTTCAAAACCGGAGTTGATCTCCATATGGTCTGTATGAGTAGGAAACACAGTTCTTTTTTTCAGTGCATGCTCATGGTTTTTGCTGTATTTTAGACTCTGGATATAAGAGCTTGCTTCTTGTGTTAAAACAGAGGGTGTTTCAGGGATGAGAACACTGGTCTGAATTTCCCTTCAGAAACGGAGTTAAACCCCAGGATCTGTGTCTTCCTACAAGCAAGAGTTCATTTCTGGTTAACCCATGGAACTTTGGGCTCAAAATACTTTTCGCAGTTCACGATCCCAACACGATTCTCAATATTAACTGAAGAGCATTTATGTAAGAGGAGCTGTGGTTTGTATCAGTTTCATAACCGGAGTTGATCCACATATGGTCTGTATGACTAGGAAACACAGTTCTCTTTTTCTGGGCATGCTCATGGTTCTTGCTGTAATTTAGATTCTGGAAATAAGAGCTTGCTTCTTGCGTTAAAACAGAGTGTATTTCAGGGATGAGAACTCTGGTCTGAATTTCACTTCAGAAACGGAGTTTAACCCCAGGATCTGGGTCTTCCTACAAGCAACAGTTCTTTTCTTGTAAACTCATTGAATTTTTGGCTCAAATGATTTTACACAGTTCTAGAACCGAACGCGATTCTCACTATTAACTAAAAAGCATTTATGTAAGAGGAGCTGTGGTTTGTATCAGTTTCATAAGCAGAGATGAACTAAATAAGGTCCGGATGAGTAGGAAACACAGTTCTTTTTTTCAGGGCATGCTCATGTTTCTTGCTGTATTTTAGATTCTGGAAATAAGAGCTTGCTCCTTGCTTTAAAACATAGTTATGTTTCATGGATGACAACACTGGTCTGAATTTCCCTTCAGAAACGGAGTTAAACCCCAGGATCTGTGTCTTCCTAGAAGCAAGAGTTCATTTCTGGTTAACCCCTTGAATTTTTGGCTCAAACAATTTTTCACAGTTCAGGAACCAAACGCGATTCTCACTATTAACTAAAGACCATTTATGTTAGAGGAGCTGTGGTTTGTATCAGTTTCAAAATCACAGATGAACTAAATATGGTCCGTATGAGTAGGAAACACAGTTCTTTTTTCAGGGCGTGCTCATTGTTCTTGCTGTATTTTAGACTCTGGAAATAAGAGCTCGCTTCTTGCGGTAAAACAGAGTGTGTTACAGGGATGAGAACACTGGTCTGAATTTCCCTTTAGAAATGGAGTTAAACCCCATGATCTGTGTCTTCCTACAAGCAAGAGTTCTTTTCTGGTAAACTCATTGAATTTTCGGCTCAAATGATTTTACTCAGTTCACGAACCAAAACGCGATTCTCACTATTAAGTAAAGAGGATTTATGTAAGAGGAGTTGTGGTTTGTATCAGTTTCATAACAGGAGTTGAACTACATATGGTGTGTATGAGTAGGAAACACAGTTCTTTTTTCTGGGCATGCTAATGGTTCTTACTGTATTGGAGAAGCTGGAAAGAAGAGGTTCTTTCTTGCCTTAAAACAGAGTGTATTTCAGGGATGAGAACTCTGGTCTGAATTTCAATTCCGAAACGGAGTTTAACCCCAGGATCCGGGTCTTCCTACAAGCAAGAGTTCTTTTCCGGTAAACTCATTGAATTTTCGGCTCAAATGATTTTACACAGTTCTAGAACCGAACGCGATTATCACTATTAACTAAAAAGCATTTATGTAAGAGGAGCTGTGTTCTGTATCAGTTTCATAAGCAGAGTTGGACTACATATGGTCCGTATGAGTAGGAAACACAGTTCTTTTTTTCAGGGCATGCTCATGGTTCTTGCTGTATTTTAGACTCTGGAAATAAGAGTTTGCTTCTTGCGTTAAAACAGAATGTGTTTCTGGGATGAGAACACTGGTCTGAATTTCTCTTCAGAAACGGAGTTATATCCCAGGATCTGTATCTTCCTACAAGTAAGATTTCATTTCTGGTTAAACCAGTGAATTTTGGGCTCAAATTATTTTACGCAGTTCACGAACCAAAACGCGATTCTCACTATTAACTAAAGAGCATTTATGTAAGATGAGCTGTGGTTTGTATCAGTTTCATAAGCAGAGTTGAACTAAATATGGTCCGTATGAATAGGATACACAATTCTTTTTTTCAGGGCATGCTCATGGTTCTTGCTGTATTTTAGACTCTGGAAAGAAGAGGATCTTTTTTGCGTTAAAACAGAGTGTTTTTCAGGGATAAGAACTCTGGTCTGAATTTCACTTCAGAAACGGAGTTAAACCCCAGGATCTGGGTCTTCGTACACGCAAGAGTTCATTTCTTGTAAACCATGTGAATTTAGGGCTCAAGTGATTTTACAGAGTTCTAGAACCCAACGCGATTCTCACTATTAACTAAACAGCATTTATATAAGAGGTGCTGTGGTTTGTATCAGTTTCAAAACCGGAGTTGATCTCCATATGGTCTGTATGAGTAGGAAACACAGTTCTTTTTTTCAGTGCATGCTCATCGGTTTTGCTGTATTTTAGACTCTGGATATAAGAGCTTGCTCCTTGCATTAAAACAGAGTGTGTTACAGGGATGAGAATACTGGTCTGAATTTCCCTTCAGAAACGGAGTTAAACCCCAGGATCTGTGTGTTCTTACAAGCAAGAGTTCATTTCTGGTAAACCAAGTGAATTTTCGGCTCAAATGATTTTTTGAATTTCACGAACCAAAACGCAATTCTCACTATTAAGTAAAGAGCATTTATGTAATAGGAGCTGTTGTCTGTATCATTTCATAAGCAAAGTTGAACTAAATTTGTTCCGTAGGAGTACAAACACAGTTCTTTTTTTCGGGGAATGCTCATGGTTCGTACTGTATTGGACGCGCTGGAAAGAAGAGGATGATTCTTGACTTAAAAGAGAGTGTTTTTCAGGGATGAGAATTCTGGTCTGAATTTACCTTCAGAAACTGAGTAAAACCCCAGGATCTGTGTCTTCCTACAAGCAAGTGTTCTTTTCTGGTAAACTCATTGAATTTTCGACTCCAATGATTTTATCAGTTCACGAAACTAAACGCGATTCCCACTATTAAGTAAAGAGGATTTATTTAAGAGGAGCTGTGGTTTGTATCAGTTTCATAACAGGAGTTGAACTACATATGGTGTGTATGAGTAGGAAACACAGTTCTTTTTTCTGGGCATGCTCATGGTTCTTACTGTATTGGAGAAGCTGGAAAGAAGAGGTTCTTTCTTGCCTTAAAACAGAGTGTTTTTCAGGGATGAGAACTCTGGTCTGAATTTCAATGCAGAAATGGAGTTTAACCTCAGGATCTGGCTCTTCCTACACGCAAGAGTTCATTTCTTGTAAACCATGTGAATTTAGGGCTCAAGTGATTTTACAGAGTTCTAGAACCCAACGCCATTCTCACTATTAACTAAACAGCATTTATATAAGAGGTGCTGTGGTTTGTATCAGTTTCAAAACCGGAGTTGATCTCCATATGGTCTGTATGAGTAGGAAACACAGTTCTTTTTTTCAGTGCATGCTCATGGTTTTTGCTGTATTTTAGACTCTGGATATAAGAGCTTGCTTCTTGTGTTAAAACAGAGGGTGTTTCAGGGATGAGAACACTGGTCTGAATTTCCCTTCAGAAACGGAGTTAAACCCCAGGATCTGTGTCTTCCTACAAGCAAGAGTTCATTTCTGGTTAAACCAGTGAATTTTGGGCTCAAATGATTTTTTGCAGTACACGAACCAAAACGCGACTCTCACTATCAACTAAAGAGAATTTATGTAAGAGGAGCTGTGGTTTGTAACAGTTTCATAAGCAGAGATGAACTAAATATGGTCCGTATGAGTAGGAAACACTGTTCTTGTTTTCAGGGCATGCTCATGGTTCTTGCTTTATTTTAGACTCTGGAAAGAAGAGCTTGCTTCTTGCGTTAAAACAGAGTGTGTTTAATGGATGAGAAATCTGGTCTGAATTTCCCTTCAGAAATGGAGTTAAATCCCATGATCTGTGTCTTCCTACAAACAAGAGTTCATTTCTTGTAAATCAAGTGAATTTTCGGCTCAAATGATTATACACAGTTCTAGAATGCAACGCGATTATCACTATTAACTAAAGAGCATTTATGTAAGAGGAGCTGTGGTCTGTAGCAGTTTCATAAGCAGAGTTGAACTAAATATGGTCTGTATGAGTAGGAAACACAGTTCGTTTTTTCATGGCATGCTCATGGTTCCTGACGTATTTTAGATTCGGGAAAGAAGACCTTGCTTCTTGCATTAAAACAGGGTGTGTTTCATGGATGAGACCTCTGGTCTGAATTTCTCTTCAGAAACATAATTAAACCCCAGGATCGGTGACTTCCTACAAGCAAGAGTTCATTTCTGGTTAACCCAGTGCATTTTGGGCTCAAAATACTTTTCCCAGTTCACATCCCAACACGATTCTCAATATTAACTAAAGAGCATTTATGTAAGAGGAGCTGTGGTTTGTATCAGTTTCATAACCGGAGTTGATCCACATATGGTCTGTATGAGTAGGAAACACAGTTCTTTGTTTCTGGGCATGCTCATGGTTCTTGCTATATTTTAGACACTGGAAAGAAGTTCTTGCTTCTTGCGTTAAAACAGAGTGTGATTCATGGATTTGAACACTAGTCTGTATTTCCCTTCAGTAACGGAGTTAAACCCCAGGATCTGTGTCTTCATACAAGCAAGAGTTCAGTTATTGTAAACCCAGTGAATTTTGGCCTCAAATGATTTTTCGCAGTTCAGGAATCCAACGCTATTCTCACTATTATCTAAAGAGCATTTAAGTAAGAGGTGGTGTGGTCTGCATCAGTTTCATAAGCAGAGTTGAACTAATTATGGTCTGTATGAATAGTAAACACTGTTCATTTTTTCAGGCAATGCTCATGGTTCTTGTTGTATTTTAGACTGGAAAGAAGAGCTTGCTTCTCCGTTAAAACAGAGTGTGTTTCAAGGATGAGAACTCTAGTCTGAATTACCCTGCAGAAACGGAGTTAAACCCCAGGATCTGTGTCTTCCTACAAGCAAGAGTTCATTTCTGGTAAACCCAGTGAATTTTGGGCTCAAATGATTTTTCGCAATTCTAGAACCAAAACGCGATTATCACTATCAACTAAAGAGCATTTATGTAAGAGGAGCAGTGGTCTGTATCATTTCATAAGCACAGCTGAAGTATATTTTGTCCGTATGAGTACAAACACAGTTCTTTTTTTCTGGGCATGCTCATGGTTCGTACTGTATTGGACACGATGGAAAGAAGAGGATGATTCTTGCCTTAAAATAGAGTGTTTTTCAGGGATGAGAATTCTGCTCAGAATTTCCCTTCAGAAACGGAGTTAAACCCCAGGTTCAGTTTCTTCATACAAGCAAGAGTTCATTTCTGGTAAACCCAGGGAATTTTGGGCTCAAATGATTTTTCGCGGTTCACGAACCCAACATGATTCTCACTATTAACTAAAGAGCATTTATGTAAGACGAGCTGTGGTTTGTATCAGTTTCATAAGCAGAGATGAACTAAATATGATCCGTTTGATTAGGATACACAGTTCTTTTTTTCAGGGCATGCTCATGGTTCTTGCTGTATTTCAGACTCTGGAAAGAAGAGCTTGCTTCTTGCATTAAAACAGGGTTTGTTTCATGGATGAGAACTGTGGTCTGAATTTCCCTTCACAAACGGAGTTAAACCCCATGATCTGTGTATTACTGCAAGCAATAGATCATTTCTGTTAAACCAAGTGAATTTTTGGCTCAAATGCCTTTACACATTTCTAGTACCCAACGCGATTATCACTATTAACTAAAGAGCATTTATGTAAGAGGAGCTGTGCCCTGTATCATTTCATAAGCATAGTTGAACTATATTTGGTCTGTATGAGTACAAAAACAGTTCTTTTTTCTGGACATGCTCATGGTTCTTACTGTATTGGAGAAGCTGGAAAGAAGAGGAACTTTCTTGCCTTAAAACAGAGTGTTTTTCAGGGATGAGAATTTTGGTCTGCATTTGCCTTCAGAAACGGAGTTAAACCCCAGGATCAGTGTCTTCCTACAAGCAAGAGTTCATTTCTGGTAAAACCAGTGAATTTTGTGCTCAAATTATTTTTCGAAGTTCTCGAACCCAACATGATTCTCACTATTAACTAAAGAGCATTTATGTATGAGGAGCCGTGGTTTGTATCAGTTTCATAAGCAGAGTTGAACTACACATGGTCTGTATGAGTATGAAACACAGTTATATTTTCCGGGCATGCTCATGTTTCTTGCTGTATTTAATACTCTGGAAGGAAGAGCTTACTTCTTGCATTAAAACAGGGTGTGTTTCATGGATGAGAACTCTGGTCTGAATTTCCCTTTACATACGGAGTTAAACACCATGATCTGTGTTTTCCTACCAGCAAGAGTTCATTTCTGGTAAACCAAGTGTATTTTCTGCTCAAATGACTTTACACAGTTCTAGAAATCAATGAGATTATCACTATTAACTAAAGAGCATTTATGTAAGAGGAGCTGTGGTCTGTATCAGTTTCATAAGCAGAGTTGGAATACATATGGTCGTATGAGTAGGAAACACAGTTCTTTTTTTCAGGGCATGCTCATGTTTCTTGTTGTATTTTAGACTCTGGAAATAAGAGCTTGCTTCTTGCGTTAAAACAGATTGTGTTTCATGGATGAGAACTCTGGTCTGAATTTCCCTTCAGAAACGGAGTAAAACCCCATGATATGTGTCTTCCGACAAGCACGAGTTCATTTCTGTTAAACCAAGTGAACTTTCAGCTCTAATGATTTTACACAGTTGTAGAACACAACACGATTATCACTATTAACAAAAGAGCATTTATGTCAGAGGAGCTGTGGTCTGTATCATTTCATAAGCAGAGTTGAACTACGTATGGTCCGTATGAGTAGGAAACACAGATCTTTTTTTCAGGGCATGCTCATGGTTCTTGCTGTATTTTAGACTCTGGAAAGAAGAGCTTGCTTCTTGCATTAAAACAGGGTGTGTTTCATGGATGAGAACTCTGCTGTGAATTTCCGTTCACAAACGGAGTTAAACCCCATGATCTGTGTCTTCCTACAAGCAAGATTTCATTTGTGGTAAACCAAGTGAATTTTCGGCTCCAATGACTTTACACAGTTCTAGTACCCAACGCGATTATCACTATTAACTAAAGAGCATTTATGTAAGAGGAGCTGTTGTCTGTATCATTTCATAAGCAGAGTTGAACTACATTTGGTCTGTATGAGTACAAACACATTTCTTTTTTTCTGGGAATGCTCATCGTTCGTACTATATTGGACACGATGGAAAGAAGAGGATGATTCTTGCCTTAAAACAGAGTGTTATTCAGGGATGAGAATTCTGGTCTGAATTTGCCTTCAGAAACTGAGTTAAACCCCAGGATCTGTGTCTTCCTACAAGGAGGAGTTCATTTCAGGTAAACCCAGTGAATTTTGTGCTCAAATGATTTTTTGCAGTTCACGAACCCAACGCGATTCTCACCATTAACTAAAACACATTTATGTAAGAGGAGCTGTTGTTTGTATCAGTTTCATAAGCAGAGTTGAACTACATATGGTCCGCATGAGTAGGAAACACAGTTCTTTTTTTCAGGGCATGCTCATGTTTCTTGCTGTATTTTAGACTCTGTAAAGAAGAGCTTGCTTCTTACATTAAATCAGAGTGTCTTTCAGAGATGAGAACTATGGTCTGAATTTACCTTCAGAAACGGAGATAAACCCCAGGATCTGTGTCTTCCTACAAGCAAGAGTTCCTTTCTGGTAAACTCATTGAATTTTAGGCTCAATTGATATTTCACAGCTCACGAACCAAAACGCCATTCTCACTATTAACTAAAGAGCCTTTATTTAAGAGGAGCCGTGGTTTGTATCAGTTTCATAATCAGAGTTGAACTACATATGTTCTGTATGAGAAGGAAACACAGTTATTTTTTTCGGGGCATGCTCATGGTTCTTGCTGTATTTTAGACTCTGTAAAGAAGAGCTTGCTTGTTGCATTAAATCATAGTGTGTTTCAGGGATGAGAACTCTTGTCTGAATTTACCTTCAAAAACGGAGTTAAACCCAAGGATCTGTGTCTTCCTACAAGCAAGAGTTCTTTTCTGGTAAACTCATTGAATTTTTGGCTCAAATGATTTTTCACAATTCTAGAACCAAAACGCGATTATCACTATTAACTAAAGAGCATTTATGTAAGAGGAGCTGTGGTCTGTATCATTTCATAAGCAGAGCTGAAGTATATTTTGTCCGTATGAGTACAAACACAGTTCTTTTTTTCTGGGCATGCTCATGGTTCGTACTGTATTGGACACGATGGAAAGAAGAGGATGATTCTTGACTTAAAATAGAGTGTTTTTCAGGGATGAGAATTCTGGTCTGAATTTCCCTTCAGAAACGGAGTTAAACCCCAGGATCTGTGTCTTCCTACAAGCAATAGTTCATTTCTGGTTAAACCAGTGAATTTTGGGCTCAAATGATTTTTAGCAGTTCACGAACCAAAACGCAATTCTCACTATTAACTAAAGAGCATTTATGTAAGAGGAGCTGTTGTTTGTATCAGTTTCATAAGCAGAGTTGAACTACATATGGTCCGTATGAGTAGGAAACACTGTTCTTTTTTTCAGGTAATGCTCATGGTTCTTGCTGTATTTTAGAATCTGGAAAGAAGTGCTTGCTTCTTGCATTAAAACAGGGATTGTTTCATGGATGAGAACTCTGGTCTGAATTTCCCTTCACAAACGGAGTTAAACCCCATGATCTGTGTCTTCCTACCAGCAAGAGTTCATTTCTGGTAAACCAAGAGAATTTTCGGCTCAAATGACTTTACACAGTTCACGAACCAAAACGCAATTCTCACTATTAACTAAAGAGCATTTATGTAAGTGGAGCTGTGGTGTGTTCATTTCATAAGAAGAGTTGAACTACATATGGTCCATATGAGTAGGAAACACAGTGCTTTTTTGGGGGGGGGCATGCTCATGGTTCTTACTATATTGAAGATGCTGGAAAGAAGAGATTGATTCTTGCCTTAAAACAGAATGTTTTTCAGGGATGAGAACTCTGGTCTGAATTTCCCTTCACAAACGGACTTAAACCCTAGGATCTGTGTCTTCCTACAAGCAAGAGCTCATTTCTGGTAAACCAAGTGAATTTTGGCCTCTAATGATTTTTTGCAGTTCACCAACCCAAACCGATTCTCACTATTAACTCAAGAACATTTATGTAAGTGGAGCTTTGGTTTGTATCAGTTTCATAAGCAGAGTTGAACTACATAAGGTCCGGATGAGTAGGGAACACAGTTCTTTTTTCAGGGCATGCTCATGGTTCTTGCTGTATTTTAGACTCTGGAAAGAAGAGCTTGCTTCTTATGTTAAAGCAGAGTGTTTCAGGGATGAGAACTCTGGTCTGAATTTCCCTGCAGAAACGAAGTTCCACCCCAGGATCAGTGTCTTTCTATAAGGAAGAGTTCATTTCTTGTAAAACCAGTGAATTTTGTGCTCAAATGATTTTTTGCAGTTCTCGAACCCAACGCGATTCTCACTATTAACTAAAGAGCATTTATGTAAGAGGAGCTGTGGTCTGTATCATTTTATAAGCATAGCTGAACTATATTTGGTCTGTATGAGTACAAACACAGTTCTTTTTTTCTGGGCATGATCATGGTTCGTAATCTATTGGACACACTGGAAAGAAGAGGATGATTCTTGCCTTAAAATAGAGTGTGTTTCATGGATGAGAAGTCTGGTCTGAATTTCCCTTCACAAACAGAGATAAACCCCATGATCTGTGTCTTCCTGCAAGCAAGAGATCATTTCTTTTAAACCAAGTGAATTTTTGGCTCAAATGATTTTTCGCAGTTCAGGAACCCAACGCGATTCTCACTATTAACTAAAGAGCATTTATGTAAGAGGAGCTGTGGTCTGTATCAGTTTCATAACAGGAGTTGAACTACATATGGTTTGTATGAATAGGAAACACAGTTCTTTTTTCTGCACATGCTCATGGTTCTTACTGTATTGGAGAAGCTTGAAAGAAGAGGAACTATCTTGCCTTAAAACAGAGTGTTTTTCAGGGATGAGAATTCTGGTCTGAATTTCCCTTCAGAAATGGAGTTAAACCCCAGGTTCAGTGTCTTTACACAAGCAAAAGTTCATTTCTGGTAAACCAAGTGAATTTTCGGCTCAAATGACTTTACACAGTTCTA